>OY728119.1:1505853811-1506489227 GCA_963277665.1 Viscum album | reverse complement strand
AAATTTTATTTGAAATAACAAGAAGTCATTTCAAAATATTGAAATTGTATATCCACTTTAAAAACCATTTATGTTGGTCGGAGTGGATGCTAAAGAGGGGGTGAATTGAGTTCCAATTAAAGTTTCTGTTAAAATATTTTCTATTAAAATCCCCCTATTTATAAAACAAGTCAAACTGTAGTGAATTTATCCTGAAAAAGATTGACAATTCCTGCTTTAGAAGGATTCTCCGAAAGGGATCTTTGGCTCACATTGAGGCGAACCCCGGTGTGATTGCTGAAGGGTTGGCATTGGGTGAGAACTCATTGATTGCTCGCATTGTTCTTCCTAAAGGTGCGCAACCCTGGAAATGTGAAGATTTTTTCCGTAGAATTTCGATGTTGTGGGGCTCTGCTAGCTGGAAATGTGTCTCCCTTGGGCGAGGATTCTTTCACTGCTTGTTTCCATCGGCGGATCTCAAGATTAGGGCATGGAGTTCTGGTTCCATGTTTCTAAAACCGGGATGGCTTCATCTACACAAATGGTCACTTGACTTTATGTCTCGAATGCAAAAAATGTCTTCGCACAAGTATGGGTGCGTCTTCATGGACTTAATTGGGTTCTTTGGCATCCAGAGATCCTGCATGATATTGGAACGGCAATTGGAACTCCCATCCGCCTTGACAAGGAAACAACTGATGTCAGATTTGGGCACTTTGCTAGAATGCTGGTGGAAGTTGATCTCAGATCCACTCTCATTGATACGGTAACTCTTTCTATTCCGTCTGATCAAATTCAAATTGATGTTGAATATGAAAATATGCCTCTTTTCTGCACTAAATGCTTGATTGTGGGACACTCTTTGGAGTTGTGTCAGAAAAACAACTCTTGTAAAGAGTGTGGGATGCGAGGACACCCCTCCAATCTCTGTCGAAAAAAGGATACTTTGAAGGAATTGTCCTCTCCAAAGCATGTCACCAAGGACTGCGACCCTCCTATGAAGGCAGTCCCTGATGTGCCGACTCCTTCAAAGGGAAAAGGGTTGATTGTTGATTCTACTCCGAAAAGATCTTATAGCGGCCCTTCCAGAGATCAGGAGGTTCTCACTTCTGATAATTTGATCCCTGACTCTCACCAGGTTGATGTTTTTAATCAGGGTGATGTGCATTTACATGTCGATTATCATCATGAAATCCAGAAGCAATTTCAGATATCTGAGTTACATGAGGAATGGGGGAACATTTCTGAAGATGAACAGGGGAGGGTGTGTACACCGATCAGGGTCTCGGGCAATGGTGACAAGTCAAAGACCACTGAGAAAGGAAGGGCGGAGGAACCCACTCATGGAGTTGGGGACCTAACCCTCTGCAAAGGGGGTGCCTCTCATGTTGAGACCAAGGGAAGAGGTATGAATGCAACTACGATATCATATAGTGATATTGTCCGAGGAGAAAAGAAAAGAGGCTCTGACAGTGAGGGTGTCAGATCTGCCCCTATTTCAAGGAAACCAAGGAAGGACTACTCTGCAGTTCCGAAGACCGTGACCACTAGGGCATCTTCCAAGAAGGAGATTGAGAAGCTATCAAAGGAGCAGATGGAAAAACAGAAGATCTATAAGAAGCTTCTTAAACAATATGAGACCCAATCAGAATGGGAATCAGCTGATGCTGATGACATGATCGGGTATGGGGGTGGTGACTATGAATGTTTTGACTTGTAATCTCTCTCTCTTCCTTCTCCTGTTTCTGCACTTTTATTTTATTAATAAATTTGGTGGTCCAAGCTTGCTTGGATCGGACTTTCTGGGTATACAGATTTTAAATGTTCACTTAGATTCTCAAAGATTGATTAGGTCTCAGTTAATTTAACCACAAGATTAAACTAACCTTTGAAACTAACCTACTGATTTACAATAATTGAAAACACATCCTAATTTAACTATCAATGTAACTTTAAAATGGTTTTTTATTTCAATGTTACAGTAGTGGAATATAAAAGATATATTTAGTATACATTAAACTTAAACTAAAAATACATAGCAGATATAACAAGAGGTTCATTCTCAAGCAGAGACTTGTCCTCTCAAATTTATACAAATTTGATCCACACCCTGGATCGAGGTTAACAACAGTTTACAAAGCTGTCCAGGCCATGAAGGGACCTCTACCACAGTTCTTCGTGGGAAACAAAACAAAGACCAGGCCACATAAGGACCTCTTCCAAGGTTGTCTTGGGTAAACAAGAGTTAAGAGTTTTGGAGTGAGGATTTTTATATCCTCCCGTTTAGTGCAGGAGACAGTTTGTGTGTAAGATATACAGAGTACACCACACTGGTCGAAAGTAAATAAAAAAATCACTTAGAGAGAACAGATAACAGTTTAGAAAGATCTAATGATTAGCAATGCAGCTCTGGACTCATTGGATTCAGCATAAATGCTTCTGAGTCCTTCTCTGGTTTTTCTCTTGAAAAACAGAGTGTCGTAGTTCATCTTGTGTTCTACAGGAGTGAAGATGTTATCTTGACTTCAGTTCCTCCATTAGTGTAGGATTTCATGTGTTGGAACTTCTTTGAGGATCATTCAATGTCTTCTTCATGGTTGTTCTCAAGATTGTTCTTTGGTTCAATAAAGAGAACTTCACGTGTGTTGTAGAATGTATGTCGAGGCGACTTCCTCTTTTTACTGCAACTGAGACTTATTTTTATTCCATGAGCTCTGGAAATAGGAATGAATCCCTTTCTATAAGTAGGAGGTATGGTTTCCTGACATTCCAACAACTATCATTAAATAACATTAATTGCATTAAAAACATAAAATATGATAGTTAGAAATATTTAAATAATATTGACAAAAAGGTTAAGAAATGATGTCATAGTTTGTTGTGTAAATAGTGTATTCTTAATGGTATGTACTTCACGTTTTCGGAGTCACAGTTTTTCTTTCACGGAGTCTGAGTCACAGTTTTTCCTTCACGGTGTCTGAGTCACTATTTTTTCTTTCACGGTGTCTGAGTCACGGTTTTTCCTTCACGGTGTCTGAGTCACAGTTTGTCCTTCATGGTGTCTAAGTCACGGTTTGTCTTTCACGGGGTCTGAGTCACGTTTTGTCCTTCACAGTGTTTGAGTCACAGTTTTTCCCTCACGGTGTGTTGAGACTTAGACTTCACGGTGTCTTCTTCACTGTGTCTATGTCTTGCACACAGTCTTCCTTACTATGGAAAACATCACGGTGTCTTGATACTTAGCCAAATAACTATATTTAAACTTAAACTGTAATATGCATAGTAGGAATTAAGCTTAACCATTATAAGATAATATAACTTGACACATAAATATAGAGGATTGATACGATATGTAAATAATAATGAGATTAATTAACAGTAGTAATATTTGTGAACAGTAATGAGAGTAATGAACAGTAATAAGATTTGTGAATATTAATGAGAGTAATGAATAGTAATAAGATTTTTGATTATTAAAACATGATTAATACATAAGGATTCCAACAATATCCCCCTTTTTGATGATCAAAAATCATATATAGATAAGAGATAAAAGAGATGCAACTATAGAGAATCACAATAAATAAAATAAGTTCTAAACTTCTTACTTTTCCCCCTTTTGGGATTATCAAAAAGTACAAAGAATGTAGAGAAACAAAGAAGTTTTCATTAAAACACGTTTAGAATACCTGAGTCAAAATAAGTAGAAAAACAAAAATATCCCCATCAAAAAGAAAGTAGTCACTTGACTCTTCAGGGATCGGCCTTTGACATTCCTTTATTAGCAGTAGGAGCTGATGCTGATATAGAAGAAGGCATAGATGTGGTAGACAAAGATGGTATGGGTAGACCATAAAAATGTATGGATCCAAAGATGGTGCAGTAGAAGATCTAGTATGTGGTTAGTCAAGAATGACTGGCTGGATCTGAGATAGAGCTTGACTGACTGACATGGCAGTTGAGGCTAAGGCAGGTAGACAAGGTCTGAGGGGTGCAGCAGCTGGAGAAACGATAGCAGTACTCTACACATGAAGATACGGATTTAAAATATTCATGAAATCAGTAATGATTTAACCACCATATTACATGGCCTTCTCGAAATCTTCCTTATTCTCCAAGAATTTTTCCAACAATCTGGTGAACTCTGTTAGCTTTTTAATTGGATCTTTAAAAGCTTGAGTCATTGGAGGGATTCTCAAATTCTCCACAAGATATCTAAAGTGATCTTTCCTGTCACTTTTAGAGAAAATTTGGTTGAGGTATACATCAATCTTCTTGGTGATATCTTGTTGACTATCATTGGTAATCATTTAATAAATTCTAACCAAGTCTAATGATCGATCACTGTTCTTAACCACTTCTGAAAAAGATGACAGATCCAAGCCACTGAAGGAATTCTGAATGTATTCCTTGATTATGGATCTCATCATAGAATCATCAGAAGGAGGAATAGAAGGTTGACCAGAAGCAGGAGAAGCTCTTACAGCTATGGATAGAACTTTGAGCTATTTCAAAACTTTTTGCAGGCATCGAGTGTACTCATCTGTGAGCTTATTCAGATTTTCCACAAGCTCTCTCATGCGTTGCCACATCTTGTGGTGTCTTGTTCCAATATTCTCATCCAAAGATAGCAGATATAGATGAACATGAGACACTATCTATCTAGCAAGGGTGGAATCATTTGGTTTAGGAGAAGCAAAAACAGGTGCATGGGAAAAAATAGGAGCAGGCTCCGATCTCAAAGACAACTCATTCTACAAGTCTGCTACAATACTTTTCAGGTTTGCAACATCATCACTCAGCAGCATATTTTCAACTCCAACTTCTTGAATTTCTCGAATCATCCATGGTTGAATATGCAGAATAATATTTTCCAAAATAATCGATGCATCTTATTGACTCGGTTGAGTCACTGGACGAGGTTGAGAGGCTATAATCTTCTCAACCCCATCTAAAAGAGTATTTCAAAAGACTTTCAGATCATCTTTACTTACAAAATATTGTTTATTAGGTAAGGAAGCAGGAATAGGTACAGGTTTTGGTTGCGATCTTGGTTGCGGTTCTGGTTGGGGCTCTGGTTCTGGTTCAGGTTCTTGGTGAGCTACTGAGTTCAGTTGAAACACAGAAGAGAGATCCATTCCAGTTTTAGTCACTTGATGTGACTCATTCACATCATAAAAGCTTGGGAAAAATTATCGAGTGTACACAGAGTATGACTCATCAATAGGTTCATATTCAGATTCATTAGACTCAGCTGGACTAGTCTCAAGATTTTGAGGTTCCACCCCCTCAAATTGTGATTCCATTTCAGATACTATAGGCTCAACAACATGATCAATATACACATGATCAGTTATGATATCTTCAACCATTTCTTTCCTTTCCAACTGGAAGTCAACTTCCATCATCTCTTCAGTGGAGGGAATTATCTCAGGAACCGACTGTTCCACAGGCAGTGCTTCCAGATTGGCGGGCTTTTCAACATGGAGTTCTTCTACACCAGAAAACACTTCCATGGATTTTTCTCTGATTCTATTACTACAGAATCTCTTACATCCTCTGATTTGATATCTAGATTAACAACTTCTCTAGAAGCATGAGCTTCTTCCTCACTCTGAACAACTGAAGGATCTACAGTCCATTCCTTTTCAACAACAAATTCCTTTCTATGAGTTATTTCAACAGGAAAAATACCAGGGATAGTAGTCCTTTCTTTTTCAACAGGAACTGCTTCCATTGGAGGTATTTCAGCTTCTTCTCTAAGTAGTACATCAACTACCACTTCCTCTTCTTCTTCAGCATCTGAGTATTCATCCACTTCATCTGCTTCCAAACCAGGATCAGTAACATTCTTTGGTCATCTTGGATAATCAACAAGATTATACTTCTTATACAATTTATCATTATCCTCAACCCATTTCATCTTCCAGGGGTTCCAGTTAATTATCATCCTTCTAATGATGGGCATGGATAGGCAGAACTCAAAATCGTCTAGCCTCTTTTTCATTTGGTCCAACCAATCCCCTGGAAAGTAGCACTGCTAAAATCATCCTTGAGTAAAACAAGGAGGTGGATTTGGAAGTTACTTTAATCAGATCACATATATTGTTAATGACATACTTGAAAAGATTGATCTTATGGTCATTCTTCAACAGGTGAATCAGGAACACATCCTGATACTTCATCACAACGAAATATCATTTTCTTGGACTAATCAAATTCTGAACAAATTTGAATCATAGTCTAGTTTCTCCATCTAGCTCCGCAGCTATAGCCCTTCGCTTGGTGCCATTACCAGTTATGGTTTCCAAGGAATTTTCTTGATCGAAGATGTCAGATGATGGAGGAGGGTCTCTTCGGTAGTAATCACAAATTACTTCATGAAGAATCCTTAGGCATGCAACCCACATCCTTGAAGTGAAAGAACATTTCTGACCATTGATCCCACTGGTCACCATGAAACTTTCTCCAGCGTCAAAAGAAAACTTTACAAATTTGTAAAACTAAGATACCAACCTCGGATAAATCGGTCTATCTTTTCTAAAAACCATTCAAACCATCTTTGTTCTCTTAATATTTTCCAGACCAAGTACTTACTAGATAGCAGCCACTCAGGGAAAATCTCTTTTTCATGTACAATAGTATGGTTAACATGGTTCGAATTTAGAGGTCCTTCGGGAATTATCCTTTGATCTGTCTTCTTCTTGGAACAACACTTCTCATGGCTAGATGGAGACTGACAATTCATCCTTGGAATCCACAGATGGTTCAGGCGAGGGAGAACAAGAGGTTCGCAAGGTAAGGAGGGTTCGAGAGAGAAATCATGAGAAAGTTCGGGTGAGATATCGAGTGAAACTTTTATGTTTTATCATTTGGGAATGTCAAATACCATAAAAATGCGGGAAATCAAATAGCGATGATATAAAAATTACCGCCATACGGGTTAAAAATAAATGCATAAATAATCTTCACGGTGAGACCATGAGTAGTCGTTACAGTGAGATGAAAAATAGTCATCACGGTGAGACAATGACCATTCTATGCAGTCATGGTGAGAAAGTGAGTGAACTGCTCTATCACGGTGAGACAGTTAAGTGATAGACCGTGAACACAAGGTGTTAATGGTGAGACCGTAAGCATGAAACAATAACTGTAAAACTGTGACCATGAAACTGTAAAGTAAAATATAGTAAAGTATTAAACATTATGATTAGTAAGATATCTATTTATGACTAATCATACCAAGATCATGTAGGATGTAGTCTAATCTCTCAGAATTTAATGTTTTAGTGAATATATTAGCAAGTTGATATTCAGTACCAATGAATTCTAAAGTGATATCACCTTTTTGGTAATGATCCCTCAAAAAGTGATGTCTTACATCAATATGTTTTGTCCTAGAATGTGAAACAGGATTCTTTGAAATGTTAATCGCACTTGTGTTATTTCAATTTATTTGGACATGTTTGAATTGATATCCATAGTCTAGTAATGTGTGTTTCATCCACAAAATTTGTGCACAACAACTTCCAGCAGTTATGTATTCATCTTCTGCAATAGATAATGAAACAAAATCTCGTTTCTTACTACACCATGATACTAGTGACTTGCCTAAAAGTTGACATGTTCCAAAGGTTCTTTTTATATCTAACATACATCCAGCAAAATCAGCATCAGAATAACTAACTAATTCAAATGACTGTCCTTTGGGATAGAACGGTCCTAAATTGGGAGTATGATTGAGGTATTTGAAAATTCTCTTTACAGCATTTCAATGTGACTCTTTAGGTTTTTCTTGAAAATGAGCACACATTCACACACTAAACATAATAACAAGGCAACTAGCAGTCATGTAGAGTAGACTTCCAATCATTCCTCTATAAGTGGTTTGATAAACATATTTAACATCCTCATCAAGATCCAACTTACAGGTGGTACTCATAAGAGTGTCACTATTTTTAGTGCTATCCAATCCAAAAGGTTTTATAAGATCTCTAGTATATTTACTATGAGTTAAAATAATTCCATCATCATTTTGAAAGATTTCAAATCCATGAAATAACTTAAGTTCACCCATTAAACTCATTTTAAATTCTTTTTTCATCATTTTAGAAAAATCAGTACATAATGTAGTTTTTGAAGATAAAAAAATAATATCATCTACATAAATTTGTACAACTAAAAGATCATTAGAAATATGTTTTATAAAAAGAGTAGGATTAGCTATACCATTTGTAAAACCATTGGAAATTAGAAAATTACTTAATCTATCATACCAAGCTCTTGGAGATTGTTTTAAACCATATAAAGCTTTTGATAATTTGAAAATATGATTTGGAAAATGAGGGTTTAAAAATCCAGGTGGTTGTTCAAAAAAAACATCCTTAGCAATATATCCATTTAAGAATTCACTCTTGACATCCATTTGATACAGTTTGAAATTTAGATGTGAAACATAAGAAAGTAAAATCTTAATGGATTCTAATATGGCTACTGGATCAAAATTCTACTCATAGTCAATTCCTTCTTCTTGATTATAGCCTCGTGCAACTAATCTATCCTTTTTTCTAACTATATTTCCAGATTCATCTACTCTATTTCTAAACACCCATTTAGTGCCTATGGTAAAAGTGTCCTTAGGTCTTTCTACTAGTTAACAAACTTTATTTCTTTCAAACTGATTGAGTTCTTATTGCATAGAAATTATGAAAAATTCATCATTAATAGCATCATCAATGTTTTTAGGATCAATCTTTGACAAGAAGGATTGATGTTCAACCTGATTTCTAAGAGAAGCTCTAGTCTATATCCCTCTATCAATATTACCAACAATAGCATCTAAAGGATGATTCTTTATAATTCTAGTTGATCTAGTAAAGGAAGGACTAGAAATTTCAGGTTCATCTATAGGTTCAGGTTTATTAGGAGTAGATTCTGAGATATTTCTAGAAGTGGTTGTTTTTACAGCAGGTTCATTGATTTTATCATTAAGGTTCAGAACAGATAAATCTTCTTCAAGATTTTAAAGAGATGACTTGGGATCATGTGGATTAGTTTCATCAAATTTGATATGAATAGATTCTTCCACACATTTGGTTCTTTTATTAAAGAATCTATAGGATTTTCTAGTTATATAATAACCATGAAAAATTCATTCATCACTCTTAGAAGAAAACTTGTCAAGATTATCCTTTGTATTGAGAATAAAAACATTGCAGCCAAAGACTCTAAAGTAACTAACATTGGGTTTTCTATTGTTCCATAACTCATATGGGGTCTTCTTGAGAACAGGACTTATTAAGACTCTATTAATAATATAACATGCTGTATTCACAGCCTCATCACAAAAATAAATAGGCAGGTCATATTAATTAATCATGGTTCTAGCAATTTCATTAAGGGTTCTATTTTTCTTTCTACTACACCATTCTGTTGAGGTGTCCTAGGGGATGAAAAGTTGTGACTATAGCCATTATGTGAGCAATAAGATTAAAACTCTTGATTTTCAAACACATGACCATGATCACTTCTCAGGGTCTTAATCTTAAGTCCACTACGGTTTTCTATAGACTTGGAGAATTTAATAAAGTAAGAAAAAGATTCACTTTTGTGAGCTAAAAAGTATACCCAAGTATGTCTAGAAAAGTCATCTACTAAGACATAGACACAGTACTTCCCATTTAAACTAGAAACTCTAGAAGGTCCAAAAAAGTCCATGTGAACCAACTTGAGAGGTTGAGAAGTTGAAACTTCTTTCTTTGATTTGAAAGATATTTTGTGTTGTTTTCCCTTTTGACAGGGATTACACACTTTGTCATTTCGAAAATCTAGTTTGGGTAAGTCTATAACTATGTTCTTCCTAGTTAGTTTTCTAAGTGAGTGTATATTGCAGTGTCCTAATCTCCTATTCCATAACCAAGACTCTTTATGAAAAGCATTTAAACAAGTAATATTTTATTTAGCTAAAGAATTCAGATCAACAGCAGAAACATTCTCATTTTTCAAAGAAGAAAATACTAAAACATTTTTATGATTAAAAACATTACAAGAATCATTTTTAAACTTGAAAATAAAACCATCATCCCACATGTGGGAAATACTTAACAGATTATATTTGTTTCCGTCAACAAATAAAACTTTAGAGATTAAAACTGAGTTAGTGTTACCAATTTGGCCAAGGCCCATGATCTTTCCTTTATAATTATCACCAAAGGTGACATAGCCTCCATCAACCTTTATTAGACTTTTAAAGCATGAGTAATCTCTAGAAATATTCCTTGAACATCCACTGTCCAAGTACCATATCTTCTTATGGGATCTCTTCAAGCAGGTTTCCAACAAAACAAATTTAGATAGGAAATTATTTTTGTACCGAGATCTTCTTGGGTCCAGACAGGTTAGAAATCAATAATTTTGGTACCCTAATTTGTCTTATGGGTCTCATATAATTTGAGTCAAATGATTTTTAATGATAAAATCTATCTGATCTATAACTATGTGAGTAACTAGTTGAAGCAAATGAATTTCCAAAACATGAACTAGTAGAATTTTGTCCAGATTTGGGAGTAAATTTAATTTTAGTAAACTGCATTTTTTTAGGTTGATAACTTATTCCAGTAGCATATTGTGTTGCCACTTTTTTTATTAGAATTTGAGTTACAGTGTCTTTTCCATTTGTGAATTTCTCTAAGTCATTTCTAAGTTTCTCATTTGACATTTTCAGTTCAGTGTTTTCCTTTAACAGTTGAGAATTTTTCTTTTTTTCAATAGTAAGTTCAGTTTTAACACTTGTAGTGAGTGCATGTTCTTTCTTCAATGATTTGTATTTATCCTTAAGTTCATTTTATGTCTCTTCCAACATATTACAATAATCAAATAATTCCTCACTAGTCATGTTTTCATAATCCTAATCAGATTCAGTTCCAGAATAATTGGAATTTAAAGCAAGAGTATCTAAGGTTACCTCAAGTGTTTTTGTGATGAAACACATGTTGGCATGATTCTTTTCAGAATCAGACATTTTAAATTCACTTGTGCTATCTTAAGAAGCACTCCAGGTATCCTTCATAGATTTTGTGTACTTACTGTCCTTGTAGTCATATTTCTTCTTGAATTTTATCTTTGGGCAGTCTGCTTTAATGTGTCCTTTTCTTTTGCACTCGTAGCAAACAACTTCATCACTTTTATCTGGCTTTTTCCAGTCCTTCTTCCAATGTCCCTTATTGCCATACATTCCCTTGTAATTTGATTTTCTGAAAAATTTCTTCTTCCTATCAAACTTCTTAAACCTTTTGGCTATCTGAGCCATTTCAGCATCACTATCAGAGTCTGAACATTCACTTGTTAAACTATCATTTTGTATTTGATCTTTTTCTTTTTCCTAGGTCTTTGAAGTAGTAGTCTTGAAAGCCACTGATTTCCTTTTTGGTTTATCATCTTCCTCTCTACTCACCTTGAGTTCTTCGACATATATCATAAGATTACCAATGAGTTCTTTGACAGGTAGAGTAGAAATGTCACATGTCTCTCTTATTGAAACAGATGTGCCTCTCCATCGATCTGGAAAACATCTCAGTATCCTCATAATTTTTTCCTTTGTTGGAACAACCATTCCAAGTGAATTAATTATATTGACTATCTCATAGAACTTGAGATACATATCTGAAATACGTTCATCAGTCTTCATTTTAAAATTGTCATATTTAATAGTATATGTATTCAATCTCATTTCTCTAACATTGGTTGTTCCCTCAGGAGAAACACATAATGTATCCCAAATTTCATAAGCAGTTTTACAGGCAGATATTATATTGAATTCGTCATCTCCTAAAGCACAGTATAGGGAATTCATAGCTTTATAATTATTATTGTAAGCAGTCTTAATAGGTTAATCCCAAGTTGTTCTTTCAGTCTCTGGAATCTTATATTGAGACTCTATAGCAGTCCAGATATCAAAACCCATGCTTTCCAAATGAATTTTTATTTTATGTTTCCACTGGGCATAGTTTGTACCATTAAAGAAAGGTGGCTGGTTAGTAGTACCACCCTCTAGTCTATTGTACATAGCTAGATTTAAGAAGGTAAGATTAAAGAGATAAAATTTACAACTAACAGAAATTTAAGATCATTAAAGATTCAACTAAAATCATAGTTTAAAAATAGACTGTTTTGAAAACCTTTAATAAAAACAACCTCTAATAACAAATGTTGGTCGGAGTGGATACTCAAGAGGGGGGTGAATTGAGTTCTAATTAAAATTTTTGTTAAAATATTATCTATTAAAATCCCCCAATTTATAAAACTAGATAAACTGTAGTGAATTTATACAGATTGTAAATGTTCACTTATCTTCTCAAAGATTGATTAGGTCTCAGTTAATTTAACCAAAAGATTAAACTAACTTTTGAAACTAACCTACGGATTTACAATAAGTGTAAAAACTTGCTAATTTAACTATCAAATTAACTTTAAAATGGTTTTGTATTTCAAAGTAACAGTAGCAGAATATAAAAGATATATGTAGTATACTTTAAACATAAACTAAAAATGCACAAAAGATATAACAAGAGGTTTAGTCTCATGCCGAGACTTAGTCCTCTCAAATTTATATAAAATTGATCAACACCCTGGATTAGGGTTAACAACAGTTTACAAGACTGTCCAGGACACACAGCGACCTCTACCACAGTTTTTTGTGGGAAACAAAACAAAGACCAGGCCACACAAGGACCTCTTCCATAGTTGTCATGGGTAAACAAGAGTTAAGAGTTTTTGAGTAAAGACTTTGATATCCTAAAGTTCAGTGCAAAAGATAGTTTGTGTGTAAGATATACAGAGTACACCACAGTGCTCAAAAGTAAATAAAAAAATCACTTAGAGAGAACATATAAGAGTTTATAAATCTCTAGTGATTAGAAATGCAGCTCTGGACTCATTGGATTCAGCAGAAATGCTTCTGAGTCCTTCTCTGGTTTTTCTGTTGAAAAAAAGAGTGTCGTAGTTCATCTTGTGTTCTATAGGGGTGAAGATTTTCTCTTGACTTCAGTTCCTCCAGTAGTGTAGGATTGCATTTGTTGGATCCTCTTTGTGGATTATTCAATGAATTCTTCACGGTTGTGCTCAAGATTGTTCTTTGGTTCTGTACAGTGCACTTTGCGTGTGTTGTAGAATGTATGTCGAGGCGACTTCCTTTTTTTACTACAATTGAGGCTTCTTTTTATTCCATGAGGAATGGCAATAGGAACGAATCCCTTTGCATAAGTACGAGGTACAATTTGCTGACATGACAAAAACTATCATTAAATAACATTAATTTCATTAAATACATCCAATATGAATGTTAGAAAAATTTAAATAATATTGACAAAAAGGTTTAAAAACGGTGTAACAGTTTGTCGTATAAATGGTGTCTTCTTCATAGTATGTACTTCACGGTGTCTGGGTCAAGGTTTTTCCTTCACGGTGTCTAAGTCACCATTTTTCCTTCATGGTGTTTGAGTCATGGTTTGTCCTTCACGGTGTCTGAGTCACGATTTTTCCTTCACGGTGTCTGAGTCATGGTTTTTCCTTCACGGTGTCTGAGTCACGGATTTTCCTTCACGGTGTCTAAGTCACGGTTTTTCCTTCACGGTGTCTGAGTCATGGTTTTTCCTTCACGGTGTCTGAGTCATTGTTTGTCCTTCACGGTGTCTGAGTCATGGTTTGTCCTTCACGGTTTGTTGAGACTTGGACATCAAGGTGTCTGCTTCACTGTGTCTCTGTCTTGCACACAGTCTGTCATACTATATCAGACATCATGGTGTCTTGATACTTAGCCAAATAACTGTATTTAAACATAAACAGTAATATTCATAGTTGGAATTAATCTTAACCATTATAATATAATATAACTTTACACATAAATACAGAGGACTGATAATATATGTAAATAATAATGAGATTAATTAACAGTAGTAAGATTTGTGAACATGAATGAGAGTAATTAACAATAATAAGATTTGTGAATATTAATGAGAGTAATGAATAGTAATAAGATTTGTGATCATTAAAACATGATTAATACATGATGAGTCCAACAATTTTCAATACCAAAATATGGAAAAAGTGAATAAGGTATTTCTTTTCCAAAAAAAACATTAATGTTTATAGAGTAATCCAAATATCAAATAACGGTTAAAACAACAGAGAAGTCATTGTCACCATATACATTAAAAACATTCATTTTTTTCATTTAGTAAAATGCATTGTAGAATAAATATTCTCTTTGGATGAAATTAAATGTTAATTGGGATAATTATACACAGTATAAAAGATGTAGGTTGATATTATCTATATATGTCTCAATGAATGTAGATTAAGATGATGTCCCTTACATTGAGTGTGACTTGTCTCATTCCATCTCTAATTTCTGAATAATAAACCTAGGATAAATTCTACTTAATTAAGAACATTTTCAGTCATTATTATTCATTTTATATTACTAATTACAATATAATAATAATTATTTAGTTATTTTACTTCATATTGGACGTGTTTTCAGTGTTCAGTAGTTGAGTCAAAAATAAACTTTTTTTAATTTAAATTTTCCATGTAGTCAAATTTCAATCATTTAAAAAATATTATTCATGATATAAATATCATATATATCAAGTATATATGTATGTATAATATAATTTTTTTGGATATAAGAAACTAAATGCACCATTCTTGGAGATGGCATGTCATACGTACTCCTGAACGCTACATTCATTTCATTGTCATATTAAAAAGAATAATAATCAAATGATTTAAATTAATTTTATAATAACAGTATAATATAAATATGAAAAATGCCCCATAGGTTTAATAAAACCATCCTTTATACATTCCATGTATATCATGAACATGTCACATTTCTATAAGGGGTGGTAGTCCACACTTCCTCAAACGAAATCATCTTATTTACACAACATGGAAAGAAAAAAATGTATATTCTAAAAAAAATTATCAAATAATAGAGAGAATATAAATATAATATATTTCATATATTAATAAATTTCCATCATAATGTCCACCACAAGAGGTGGTTGTAGAAAATTTAACAACCATTTTTTAGTGAGGTAATAGCTTTCCAACATAGAAACTGTATGTTCAATATTCATTGGATGGTTGTGTGTATAATTCTAGGATGAAATCATATAATAAAAACATCCTATAATATTTAGGATACTAATTTTTAAATAAAATATAGGAATAAATAGTGTTAAGTGGTTGAAGAAACAAAAATAAATGAAACGATATTGAGAGAATATGTTTCTTCTAAATCAGGTGAATCCTCTTGATTAGATCCAAAAGTCAATAATTAATTTCCTTATATCCAAGGTAAGGCTTCTAGGAAAAAGTTAGGGATGTTATGACATTATTTGTGAATAATTTGGACGAGATAATGGGATCGAGAGGTGTGAGTAAGTGGTTATTGGTGGTGCATTTTATAAGAGGGAAGACAGTTACTTTATGAATGTAATGAAATATTATTTATTTATAAATTATATTTTGAATTATAATAGCTCCAAAGTGATATATTTATAGAATAATATGGGTATGATTCGATATCCACTCAACCAAAATTTTTTAGACAAGATTAGGTCACAAAGATAACCTTATAGTTTGGCATTAACCCTTTGTTAAATAAATTACCTCTTACCACGTCCTCTTGTATTTTTACACTACATGGTAAATTTAGTTACAATAAAATAAAATAAAACCAAAAGTGGATCATTAATGTTTTTTTTACATTAAAAAATTCAATTTTCTTGAATTATATTATTTTTCATTTAATAAAAAATTATTTTATTTAAAAACTCTTTTACGTCAATTTTGAAACTATATGTAAATAGATTTTTGTTAAAGTCATAACAACCAGATTCATATGAAAAAACTACATCAAATAAAATATAACATTTCATAATAATAACAATAATAATTGGATGAAATCCAAATTTTCAAATTACAATTTTCTTAATATTTATAATATCATTTATTTTAATCTTTCATTAATAAGGTAACCACTTCATCATCATTGTGTCATAAATAAGTTTATTTATTTAATGTCTAAAACTTATAAATTAAATACCATGATTTAGGAAATATTTTTTTCATTATAATTATTATTTATAGTCAGAGAAATAATTTATACAATCCCACCATAAAATTGTTTTAGTAAAAAGATACATATCTATTTTATATTTCCCTTTACATTAAATTAGTTATTATAACATATCAATATCACACCCTAGTGGCCCCTAAATGAAAAATGTTTGGACTAAGGTTTGTTTTAGTCACCCAGGAATCATCCAATAATATAAGTACACTTTTTATGGTAGTTTTATATTATTATTATTATATTATTTTTACACATATTTATTGAATTTACCCTTTAATCATGGCCAATAAAAATTATTACGAAAGTTACTATTCATAATGTAAAAAAATAAAAGGTACCTATTTACAAAATTTATACCTTCTTATTCTAGATATGTAATCCATTTTTTCTTATATAAAATTTAGAAGTTGCAATAATTAATTTAAAATTATAACCCGTTGTAAAAATGATAAAATATGTTTTTGAAAAGTAAAAGCCATAAAAAGATTAACACGTGTTTATGTCAAATTTCAAAATAAAATTTCAACTGAACACCATAATTTGATTAAATAAAAAAACATAATCCAATTACACTTTAAATTAAACTATAAATTCAATATAAAAATATAAAAAAATGAGGCCAAAAGGCAATTTTGAATTAAAATGCAGTATTTTTCACTATTCATTAAAATATAAATTTTATCCTAAAAATACCAAAAAATTATCCAAAGTAAATTTTGTTGTCCCGCTTCTAAAAAAAGTTTATTTTGTAAAATATAACATATAAAATATACCAAAACTATATTTAAAAAGGTTCTTCATCAAAAGTTAGTAAAAATGAATTTAAAAAAATATTAGTTTATTTTATGCTTAAAATTGGATTCATTCTCATTTGAAGCCTATGTACATTATTGGATAGATGTAGAAAAAATTTAACAAATATTTTTAATCATATTTTTGTTAGTTTGGTTTATTCATTCCAATATAGCGTTCAAGAATTAAATACCATTTAAAATAATAATTTTATTATTGTATTAATTTTCAGTATATCTCAATGTTGTGTGAAACATTAGATTTAGGAGAAAATTGTTATTGTGTGTCGAATATGTTGTACTAAAAAGAATCTCATTAATGTAAAATTAATATCTTATTCATATATTTATATATATGAAAATGTTTTATTCTATAAATACATGGGATGTTACACACTACGCTTAGTTTGGGATATTTTTCATCATCATAGAGAGGATTTAGATCATTTATTTTTTACTTTTTTTACTACTATAGAAATCTGGAATGTCATTGCAGATATATTTGAGATTATAAAAACTTTCACCTTCTCCATTTGATAGTTTTTAGAGGTTTTTTCGGTCTTCGGCTGTGCCCATAGCTTCTCTTGATGTTTCAAGTTATTGTAGCAGACCATGTGTATATCCTCTAGTAATAATGATAAAATGGTTGCATGAGGGTGTTACTTTCTTACCTCATGTGGATTTAGTCCATTTTTTATCTGCTTACAAATGTGAAAATATTTCGCTATGTGTCTTTTTATATTTTAATTCATGATTTATATATTCTCAGGCGAATTTGTATCAATGGTAATTTATATCCTCTCAATGGGAATATATATGTATTTTAGAAATCACCTTTTGTAGAATGGATTATATTATAACCGATTGATCTATGAAGGGTTAATCCAATCCCATCAAGATATGTGGAATTGTTTTAGGATATTCATGGGGATTTATTATTATTATTATTAAATGGTTCCTTCAGTGTTTTATCTTCTCTTGATGGTGAGATGATTAGTGTAAGCATTGTAACTCAAAAATCCAAGAAAAGAGGTCGAACAAATGTTAGAATGAGTTTGATTCTATAATGATGGTTCAATCTATCCGAACGTGATCAATTTAAATTTTATAGATGTTAACTAAAGAATGGACCAATTGACTGGATTTTATATCTTCACATTCATACAGCATCATACATGTCTATAAAGAGGCCAATTCTGTAGTAGATGAGCTTTCCAAAAAAGGGGTAGATGGAATGGGTCACATTTGGTCTGACCAATTTCATAATGATATGCTTTTTCTTATCTAAAAGGATCAATGTAATTCCCATTTTTTAGAATCATGGTGGACTAATTTATTTTTATTAACAAAGGATCCCTAGTTTTTTGGAAGATTCTCAACTTAAGAAAAATTATTTCATCAAAATATCAAAAAATACACCTAAGGTAGTTATGTAACTTACAATAATGAAGTTAATTTCATTTTAAAAATGAAAATTATAAAATGTAATAATTTAAATTTAAATTTAAAATTCTAAATATAATGAAAAACTACTTTTATTGAAAAATATTCTTTAAAGCACTACACTTTATTTGTAAAATTTTTTATTCATATATAATTGATTTGAAATTTTTTACTTAATGAAGGTTTTATTGAACATAAATTTTTTAATTTCATAGATCAAATTTTTCATGACTAGTTTTTATTCAATGTTGTTTGTTGTATAAGATATCCAATATATTATTAATTTTGAAAAAATTATATTCCATAATCTCAAGGTGTTACATTCTTCATATATAAATATATTTTTTCATTGTAAATTGAAATATCACTTACTAGTGAAACTAAATGAGGTTATATAAGAGATATATGCGACTAATGATTCTATTTATAGAGTTATTTCAAAAAAAATTAAACATATCATTTTTTTCAAAAAATAGTTTTATGCCTGAAATTTGGTTTTTATTTAACTTTTTCTTCATGTCCCAACCCACAAGGGTTTTTCATGGCCAGTGATAAGCTGAGAGTGACATACCAATATAACATCTGATAGGCTAGGGGATGGAAACATGCATCAATTTGGCATAACAAACCAATGATAGGACTTATCCTAAGAAACTTGTATACAAATCTACAACTACAACCACCAATAAAATATAGAAAGGTAAGATAAATTTGATTCCAAAATAAATCCTTACAACTATATCCCACATGAAATTATGACCTAATAATGTGACCAAAAGGGGCCAAAATTCCAAAAAGTTGTTAGAGATTCAAACCTACTATTATAAGGATACTACAATAAAATAAAACTAATATAACTCACTATAGTCCTTCTAGATCAACTATTCATTAACGTTTCCCATTCCTCCTAGGAATATATTGGAATAAATTTAATCTATAAAAGATACAATGCATGTGGGAGGAGCCTATGAGAGGGTGACTATAAACATACCCACTAGGACACCGTCAAGTTACAAAAAACAATGCATGCTGAGATATAGAAGTTACATATCAAAACAATGGTATGTCAATCAATATATGGCATAACAGTAACAAAAACTAGATATACTCTAGATAGAAAATAATTATCAATATAAGGTATCATTTTTACTACTTGAATAAGATTCCTCTCTGGGTGTCAAGGTGACACATGTATAATATAACTCACTTCTTTAGTCCTTACAATATTGATGGAGATCATATAATAGGTCTTATTAGTTAGTAATTTTCATGAATACAAAAACACTGGATCATAGATAATGTTTATATATTGAGATGTGATATCACCCATGGAGTTTGAGGGATAATAGACCCTAACTAGATTAAACCACTATTACGCGATCACACACCACGTAAGTCGGTAATTGGATACCTCATTAATCATAAGGAATAATTATAGAGTATGACCCCACAAACCACACAAATGGATACCTAAATCTATCCAACAATAATCCATAGAGGTGGTAAATCATTATATGCCCAAGTGGGGATTCCAAATATACCATCATGTGGATGTACTAAGGGTATGAACTCTATAGATAATGTCATATACTAAATATAATGGACGTGTCAACCTTCCTTAGAAAACATACAAAAAATGTATAACGAGTATACAATATTTCATTCCTAGTTTGTGTATTCTAATATCCTCCATCCTGTTACTATGTACACTTGAATATGTCCATGTACACTGGTCATACCCATGTACTCTATTCATTCCCATGCACTCAGGTCCTTCCTGGTTGCTCTAGCCATTTATGTGTACTCTAGTAATTTCATGGTATGTTGGTTGTGTTTGTGCCCATATACCACATATGACCTTATATTAATGGTATTTTCTATTCCCATGTACCCCTAGGGTACATTTAGAGTTTCCAGTATTTGGTTACATTACATTTGGTAATCC
Organism: Viscum album; assembly: GCA_963277665.1. Lineage (NCBI taxonomy): Eukaryota > Viridiplantae > Streptophyta > Magnoliopsida > Santalales > Viscaceae > Viscum > Viscum album. The sequence goes on along the minus strand of OY728119.1, from coordinate 1,506,468,928 downwards.
CACATGGTGTGTAATATTTAACAATGAGGTAAAACCTATCCTACGTAGTAATGGTTCACACAACATGTGGTCATATGACCTACACAACTTTTAACTCATAATTTTCCAAAAATTACATTCTATTATGCATATCTTTTTCCATCCCCAAATAAAACCAATTATACGAAGAACCATACATTAATATCCTGGATTTGGTATTGACCACACCTAAGACATCACCAATGGATATATTCAATATACTAAATCATTTGGATGCTAATTACCATATCAATGCATCACTAAATAAAAAATCTCATGAACTAACGTTCATTGATCCATGTATGTTCATCCTTTTCACCGCATCGTGCCTCAATAATGCTCTAGATCCTAGACCATAACCCAAAGCGATGATCCATTATTCTAAATATAGAATATTTAATGATCAACATCTAGGTATTTATGAACCATGCATCCATGGAAAATACCAATTATTAATGCATGAAGAATAAGGAGTGAAATTTTTCGAACACCAAAATGAGTAATGATAATTTTCTAATGTTTATGTTGGGTTACATTCATTAATACAATTATCAGAAAATACAAGGAATATTCAAGGACTAATAGGAAATATCATGGATTAATTGGTAATGTCAATTAAAAATTATAGGATGATAAATCATGAAATTTATATCAATGATAAGCCGATGAATAAATTTTTTTAAGATGATTTATTCAAGTTTGACATTGTATAATCCAAATAGGCATTAATCAAACATATAAAATATTCATAACTTGAGATTTGATTAATCACTAATGAAGAACAGTTATGTGTTGTGGTCATTGGTGAGATCCATTAAGATCATTGGCAATGAATACCCCATGAAAAAACGATCACTACACTGGGATCCATTATCACATTCCAAAATAAATCCTATATATCCCCTCTCAAATCCATTAGGTGGGGAAGCTAACCCAATGATTATTCCATAAAAGGGTGTAACATGAGGATGATTAGGTTTAGTCCATTTAATAAATGATAAATTAATTCATACATTAATCTATTTATTAATAATTCTATGAATTATTTGAAACTAAACATTCAATGCATACAAAGGATATATCAAGCCTAGTGTAACAACCATATTCTAGAATTCATGATTTATTGGTTTTTCTAGGCAATATTCTGTTTGGTAGTTTTATCATTAATTTATAATAACATCATATGAGTGGTATAATATATTAGATATTTCTATCATATGAACACTGAGGCTCCTAGGGCCCCATAACCCCATGATAATGTACAATAAGTATTCCAAAACAATTTTTTCAAATATCATAATGTCTTATAAGGAAATAAATAGATTCATTAGATTCTCCCCACCTTATATATATTAATATGAGAAAAGATAAATCCTACTAAAAAGGATTATGATACAGATCTCGCATTTAGTTCTCTCACTCCAATTTTTGACTTGATTATTCTCATACTTCCATAAAACATGCCTCAATGGAATATATCACCCTTGAAAGATTATCTCTTATAGATCCTTGATTAGTACTGGTTACTCTATGTAGGTATCTCCATAAAATATTCATATCTTACCTTAGTGAATAAATTGTGTTTGTTAATACATATACCTACTCTGTTATGGAGCATGGTGGACATCATGGTCCAGGTCCAACTATATTTGTGGATCTAAGCAGTATACCAACTTAACTACAAATCTTAATAACTAAAAAAGGCTAATTAATCTTATATATATCTTTCCATCCTAGGAAAATATCTACAACCCTTGTCGAGGTGAGACCTTAAAGAACAAATGTTCTATCACATTGAACTCCAAATCCACCCATCATTATTATTCAAAAATTTATGATTGAATTTATTATTCTTCATCTTCCATTGTATGATATTAAGCATTTCATTCATCTCTCTCAATAACGCTTTGAACATTAGTATCGACTATCCGAGATTAGTCCAACAGAATGGTGACCTATAGAGACTCCAATACAAGGCCTCTAATTGTGTCATATTAACTGTGGAGTGGTAGTTATTGTTACATATAATCTCCACCAGGGGTATGTTATCCTCTTAAATATGGGAGAAGACTAACTAAGATTCCCAAATAATGTCTTCCAGATCCTTAATGCCTTCCTCAGTCTAACCATTTTTCTGGAGGTGAAACACTATGCTCAACCACAATTGAGTCAAAAAGTCCTCAGGTAATCCTCTAAAAAATTATTATTTCAAACGTGAATCAAATTATTTAATTTCAATTTATGGGACTCCAAGAATCCAAACTACCTTTTTTATGTTATGGAGTCCAAAAAAATCTATTTTAATCTACTTTCAAATTGTAAGGATGTGGGAAATCATGGTGTGACTAACTATGATCACCAGGATACTCTCATGTCCTCTTGTCAATTGTGTACATCCATTCAATAATAAAATTGATAAACCATCACACTTTGACTCTATAATCTCGAGGGGCTGATGAAAACCTGTTGTAATATGGTTCTCAACATTCACCTATAGAAAGGTGAGGCACCAAGATATAAAATCAGGTATCATCTTATTTTTTACATGGCCACTATAACTGATGTTGAAGCTCCTCATACATCTTCACCCCATATGGATATTATTATAAGGGGATGTATAAAACCCCCTTATTAACTACTCTCACAACATAACTTGTACCTTCATTCGACCTTGAAAAGGATAATATTCTCCTCACCATTAAAAAATCCATCAAAATAATTTCTAGAGGATATCTATATATGACTGATCTCATAATAAATATATCCATTAATATAGTCCTTAACATGATAAATAATTGGAAGTAAACATCCATCAATTTGGGGGTAATCTACACTATCATTGTCCACTATGGACCACCACAATGAGGAAAACTCCTCTGACAACTCACTCAATTCCTGAAAACATGATCTCATATTGATAGAATCCTATAACAAATTCACCTTTTTGGAATATAGACCATATAAAAGACATAATATTATAGTAAATCTAGCCACCACCTCTCTCTTAATATAATATATTCCAATGAAATGATATATTTGAGACTCATTCATCCATAATATATGATAAACATCTCAACCATATGGTAGTTCTGCCACATCTCCATGGTGTATACCACTACTGCCATTGTAAGATCACATGAAACATTGTTCTTATCTTGGTGTGCCATATTCTGGGAGCCATATGAAACCAATACATAACTCTACATCATAAAATATTTAGGACTAGTTCAAGAAGAAATATAGAAAACCACACTCTCAACACCCTCCTCCCATAGTTTCAAGATGGGGATGTTTCAAAACCTCTATCATAAAATACCTGAAAATATTATTGTCTATTATATATCCACATTAAATTATATCCCTTTTATTTAAAAGTATTAAATAGTGTCAATGTCCAAGTTAATTTAGGAATGAATCTCATATAGTATCCATCCATCCCAAGGAAGATCTAGACCTCAGTCACAATCAAGGGTGGATCTCAATCTAGAACATTCTCTTCCCTCACTGGGTATACTACTACACCCTCATATTCAATAATATATCATATTATGTGATAATATGAAATCCATATATGAAACTTCATGAGTTTCCCATAATGCTTCTTTTCTCATAGTATGCCATGGACCATCATCAAATGTATCATGTTCCCCTCAACAGATGCCCCATACAATAGAATTTCACTAATGAAGGCTACCATGAACTATTACAAGAAGTTATTAATTATATTTTTCATCACTCCCAAGAAAAAAAAATGGGAAATTCATTATTACAAATGGAATTACCATGTACTTATAGTTTCAATAGAAAAATATTAATGTCGTATTTGGTATAGCCATGTCTCTTTATTGGAGATGGTTATAGACCAACCTAAGGTATTTCTTTCAGAACTATCTCACCACTTGTAGTTGGTTGAATACTACATATATTCTTGATATTGGAGACTTATTCTTTATGTTCACCAGATTCAAGAGATAGTAATTCAAGAATAATGTCAGGCTCCCATCTCCCTTTTTTGTAAAACTGTACAAGGGATTCCCCAAGGGACACACTATATATAATAAGGCCCTTCCTATCAAAATACATCAACTAAAAATATATCTCTTAAATATATATGCTATAAATCTAATTTTCTCGTGAAAATTTCCAGACTATACGAAGGGGAGTGTCTATGAAAAATTTGATATCTTGGTGGTGATATAACCTCACACATTCTCCAGGAAGATGTACTCATACTCTTCCTCCAATAAAGGAAACTTAAATCTAATAACATATAATACTCCAAGAGTAATACTATCCAAAAAAATGAGTAATCAAGAACATATTTCTATATATGAGCACATTCTATACCTCTTGGGATTCCATCTCACTGATAATGGAATTAATGGTCCAATCGACTCGGATGCAAAACATCATCTACCGAAATTATTTAATATATACAAAAATTATGGAGAACTAGTACATACATAGAATAATATCATAAGTCCTCATCAGCAGTATAAAAAGAAACAAAAAATATTCTATCTCTTCTAAGAGTTATGTATAAATTTCATCGTAAGTGCGTGATCAATAAATCTACAATGATAAGAGTCTCCTAACACCAGGGTCGAGATAAAGGCTTCCCTTGAATCTATAGATCTCGAACAGGGAATTTCAAACAAAAATATGTACTCACACCTATCTATAAATATTGAAACTAAAGAATATAATTCATAGATCATACCTATAATCATACTTAATGCATTTGGGTTAAGTTTCCACTACCAACAACTGCTCTTGTCCCTACCCACCAACTCCCCATGCCTATCATGGACCACTTGGGGGAGTTGGTTGCAAAAGAAATAAAAATTAACCACCTCTTTATCCTCTCCCAGATCTTTTACCACAAAAACATCCCAAATAGCCTCCTGTAGCAATGAATTAAATATACATTGGTTTTCCATCGATGGTCTCCCAATTAGCTACAAAACAAGTCAGAAAATATTGAGTGAGATGTCCCCGCCCATCATATGAGTGGCATCACATCTCTCATGATAGGATGGAACTATTCCAAGATTCATTAACTACAAACCCTTTATCCTGACACCATCTATGAAAATTTATAACAATCCTAAATCCTTGAAACAATCATATTATACATTATTTATAAGTCTCAACTTCATGGTTCCCACAACCAACACCATTTATCAGTGTATTCTCATACACGATGCTCTCCACCAAAAATACACACTCTATCATCCCATCACAAGTGGAAACACAAAATGATACCATACCATAGTGAATATCCTGATTAAAGACATGAAATATGGTTTATGATTGAAGTAAAGTTTCTTAATCCATATCCATAGAGTATCATGAGATGTTAGTGAACATCAACTCATACTCCACCATTTTCAATATTATATTTTGGATATCTAGAAGAGTATGCATAATAAATTATTTTAATTTATCTATGTATAACTCCTAGATAGATATATGTTTCAACTCCATAAAAGATAGATTCACCTCATTATGTGTCTTAGTCACTTGATTCCACCATATCCATGAAACTCTATAGAGGTGGATCACCTTAGAGACAACATTCTAATCGAGAGGGGTCCTGAGAAAGCAGAAAACATACCAAACTCCTTAGATCCTATCATATGATTCATGGGGGTTTGGAACACCCAAAAACCATATGTGTATCTACCTATAAAAATCATGGAGTTTTCCCATCCTATTCACTTCCTCTTCTATCGGTATTAGACTAACATTCTTCTCAATGAGTGGTGGTAAGACCAACAAACTACATAAGGGTACCGCCTCATGTAAAGTCCCAGGAACTGAATCCTCATCCTAAGGGGGATCATTAACCAAATAATACTTTATAATCCCAGATGATTATCATCTTGGAGGCTTCATGTAATGTCAAGATATATCATGGGTAAAGGGTATATCTGGGGAGCTAATTAAAGAAGGAAATTGAAAACCACAACCCATTTCTATAAGATGTATGTATCAATATTTTCCTTTCATTTAGTTCCAATATGTATTAAGTCACAATGAATGTTATAGAAGAATTGGTGACTATATACATCATCCACATCACTGATATTGGGTTCCTTTTCAAGAGAACCAAACTAGAGACATGTTATCATTGCTTCCCTGCTTCTTAAAACAATCCTCATAGATTGAAAGTATCCAATATGCGGTCCAAAGATAACATGTGATTTGGTACCACAACATTAGAAACTAGTACATTGGGGTCTTCCTAGCTAGTGGAATGCTAAGTATGACCCCATGAGCCAACCTCCAATAAAATAGAGGATAGTGATAAAAACCTAGTTGGAATAACACATGCATGAGAGGCCTTAACCTAATGTACTTATACACACACAAACATATCAGACCACCAATATAGTGATGAAAAGTATGATTCAACTAATATGAAAATGCATTCATAATACTATATCCCACTTCACAATATGACCTGAGTTTTGGAATGAAATGTGATAAATAAAATCCCACACAAATGGTAAAATAGTCTATCTTTTTAGTAAGGAGGGGTCTTATTTCAAATGAAAATCCTAGAATCTATTATGGTCATCTGACCTCAATTATGATCCTCCAACTTCAAGTCCACATAAGGATTTATCCAAAGGTCTGTCATACATGATATGTGTGGGTAGATACCATGCATGGGTTAGTGTAAACATACTTATTAGGACACCCCAATGTCAAAGAATACAATGCATCAAGAGAGAGAGAGAGAATTAAGTTCATTGAAATGAAGATATATCAATCTATCTATGTGATAATAGTAAAAAATACAATAATTAATTAGTGTACACATGAATCATGCAATTATGGTCACATGTTTAATGTAAGTCTAGGATTCCTTTCGAGGTTTGTAGGTAAGGATTATATGATATAACTCACTCCTCAGGTCCTACTAACCCCAATAGAACTCAGTCAAGGGGCCATAATAATTGAGAAGTTACATGATGAAATAAATTCATGAACTCAAAAAAAATAAATTAAAAATTAGGGATCAAAATGATGAACTATGTGGGATATCAAACCTTATATAGAGTAAACCGCTTGGGTAGGGATCACATGCCATAGAAGTCAGTTGATTAATAAATTTCCCATAAAAGGGATGAGTGGGATATGGTTACACATCGAAAACATAGAGAGATACAAGATTCTATGATAGACTAATCCATGGAAGGGATTTTTCATCCAATTACCAGTAAGGGATGACACATATACAATCATAGGAATGAACTAAGGGGTGAACCCTACAAATACTCATCTAGATCAAAGAGAATTAGAGTTTTATCCAATATTGGATGATGTATTTAATGAGTATAGGGGGTTAATAGATTTTCTTGGATAGTTTCGGTATGCGGATTCCCTTCAGGCCATGGACATTTACTTTTCTGCATGAAAATGTACTTTTTCCATGCCTATGTAATATGGTCATTTGTGTGTATTTTGACCATGATCAGGTTCTCTAAATGGGATCAGGTACTATATCCATGTCTATGTACTCTAACAATGATTGTGCCTTTGTACCCAAATCATTCCCAGTTATTATCTGATGTCCATGCCTCTGTAATCCTTGGGTAAATTCTATGTCACTAGCATTGGGACACACAATATTTGGTAAGCTAATATGGATTGTGATATTTAAAACTATGGGAAAACCTAGAAACCATATGAATCGGATCACAAAACATGTGTTCATCTAAAATAATCTTCTCTTTAATCAGAATCTTCCATGAATTCTAGTATTTTATATAAATCTCACCGACACCACCAGTAGAAATAGTTACTCTGATAGTTGTACTCATAAATTCTAGATCTAGGGATGATTGAGCCTTATATTTCATTGATAGATTGATTCTGACCACCCAACAATTCAAAAATATGTCCCCATCACATTGTATTTTGTATTGAAAAAATACCACAAACTTGTGTTCTTTTGTCCATTTCGAATCTCCCATCACACTACATCATTGCTCAATCTTTCTAGTGATTCTAAACCAGGAATTGTATAAGTTATCAATTACGACCAAAATCAAATGTACAATGATTGGTTTCTGGGTTATACAGAACCACCAATAAAATATAGATATCGATCATTATTAAATGAATAATTGGAAGAGAAACTCACAAAAAACAGAAGTTAGGAATAAAGAATCGACACTATTCATCTTAGATTTTTTTTTGTGGATGAAGCAAATGGAAAATCGAATGAATAATCATTGATTATGAAACAATAAATATTCTTTGTTCTAGGAAGGTATATTAACACCATTAAATCAACGATAGACTTATTTATAAAAAAATTTAAATACATATTCATGTTTGACATGGGATAATCCAAATGAGAATTAAAACAACATAGGAAAAATTCACAACTGGAGATTGAATCGATTGATAATAATGATTGTGTTTTCCCAGTGTCTTTAGTGAGATCTAGTAACTTCAATTGAAGAAAAATTCTACCAAAAATTGATCACTACTCCAAGATCTGTTGTTCCTTTCCAAAATATCTCCCCAAATACCCCACTCAAATCCCTTGGATTATATGAATAGCCATAATATTTATCCTTAAAAGGGTTAAAATAGTGGAAAAATAGGTTAAATACATTTAATATATGATAAATTAATTAGTAAATTTATCTATTTATTAATTATCCCATGACCACACTTAAACCAAATTCATGATGCTCATAAAGGTTATGGCAGACCTAGTGTAAAACCGGCATTCCATATTTAATGGAGGTCTCACTTTTCCCATATGAAAATATGTTCAAGAGTTATTATTTTATTTTATAAATACTATACTCACATGATATAATATATATAACATTTTTATTGTATCATCACATAGGATCCCTAAGCCTCGAAAAACCACATTGTCTTTACTCTAATCATTGAAAATATTCTTTAGAAATATTACAATATTTTAGAAATAAATAGTAATGTTTTTCTAATAGAATTTTGTATTTTCATCAAAACCAAAATTATATAATTTTATTCTAAAACGTGTTCAAAATCACTATGGCATTGATTACGAACCCTGGGTTGATATGATATTTGATTTCCTATTCAAACAAATAATATGTTTCCCTCTGTAGGGAGATATACTCAATTTCCAAAATTAACATTAAATTCATATAAAGATATTATTATTCAGACTTTTAGGATATAGAATCCCTTAAAACATTAAGTATATTCAAACACCTTCAATATAGTAATAATATAACATTATGTTTTATATTTATAAATCAATATCTAATAATTGTTTAAAACATACTTGATATAATACATCATCAAATATAGAGTTATGTCCAGCAAAAATAATAGGATTATCACTAAAAATCACTATTATAATTTTAATATAATTTTACACATTCTAATGTTTAATGAGGTTACTAGTTTTTATTTTCATCATAATATAATAGATCAGTACACTAATTTTCATATTTTCTTATTTCCTCACATATAAATCTTCAAAATTCTAGTGGATACTCAGGAAGAACATTATTTATCTCAATTTTCATAACTAGACTCTTCCATTATCCATAGAAACAAATTATTGATTCTTGGAATTATCAAAGGTAAAATATCATCTAGTTCCATTGAGAAAAAAATCTTGGAGTATCCTCCATTAAAGTTGACATGAATGAAATTTTATCTTATTTCCTCCATCATCATAATATACTAATATTCTGTAAAGATTCATCATCCTAGTATTATATTTTTTTCTATATTCTAGAAATATTAATGATATTTATCCGATCTCATTATACTTTTGTGAGGATAAAAACAATATTTTTAACTCCATATTATATTCATTGTGGTTTATTTTTAGCACAATTACTGAATTTTTCATCATGATAATTAATATATATTTTTATCCTTCCTCATTAAATTTATAAAATTATTATTTTTTCAATCACGAGTGATCAATATTAACACCGTATTATAATTATATGAAATTCAACCTAAAATGTTTTTCTATTTGAATCAAATAACATTACCTTTTAGTTAAACATAAATCCCCCTGATTCAAGATAGGTTTATTTTGTTTGGGGTACCTCATATTACACAACCAAATTAATTAAAATAATAATTCCTTTACAATCACATTGAAATAAAATATAATATACCAATGATGATTCATTGAGAATTTATTTCTGGTTTGGTAATCTTAGTCCCTCTCATTACGAATTGGAGTGAAGATTATTGTTGATAGTTAACTGTCCTTTTTATGAAAGATTACCCATGTGTTCATATATTCCAGACCCATATCAACTTGAAAATATATATATATGGATGGAATTTATATGAGAAAAACATAATATATACATTATGAAAACATCCAAATGTTAACCTATTTATAATTAAATTCATAACAATTTTTCATCATGGGTTCACTAATGTTTTCTAATCATAATACCTGAAAATGAATAAAACAATTACATAAAATAAAGAAAAATTGCAATGATAATAACTATAGTGACATAATCATAACAATTATTAATTTTATATTATTTCTATAATATATTAATTTCATATAAAAAATAATCACACAATATGAATAATGATAGGGTTAGTGTCTTTCAGGAGAAGTTACTTTGGTAACTAATTTTATAGAACTAATGAGCATTTTTAATTAATCAAACCACACTAGAATATCATCTATACATCAAATAATATACAGTAATCTTCATAAAATAGGGAAAAACATAATAATATGACCAAGTTGAAAATCTTATTAAGTGAAATAGTCATTAACATGTCCTAAAGGGTTTGATCAAAAGAATAGAAGATAACATGGGAAAGGGAGATATATCTTATTAAGGTGGAAATAGAATAATATTAGTTTCCCACCAATCATGGTAGAAGGACCTATAATCTAATATGAACAAGAATATATTTTGGAAAATTAGTGTGAAAACATTAGATGACAAACATGTTACATGGGGAATAATTTTATACATATGACATAATGATGTGGAAAAATAAATAAATAACTATGGTAAAATAATTTCATTGAAAATAATTAAATATTACTTCATATATCAATAAAATTTTAACCATTACATGGTGGCTCAAGAATTATTTATTTCAATCCATTTTGGATTGAGAATCATAACTCACAAAACATTAATAACTTAACAATCACAACTCATGGTCCATTATTGACTCAATAACCACAACTTGCTGTCTAATATTGACTTAAGTATCAAAACTCATGGTTTATTATTGATAAAGATACTTCATTATAGGTTCCATTATTAACTAATGTTTCACATACCATGGTCCATTATAGACTCAAGTATCATAACTCATGGTCCATTAATAACTCAATTATAACAAATCACATTCAATTGTTGTCCTAAGTATCACAAATCATGGTAAATTATTTACTTGTGTATCATAAATCATAGCCCATTAATGACTCAATTATCACAAATCACACCCCATTTTTATCCCATGAGATATGAAACTATATTCAACTAATTTTGAGTAATATATTTGACCCCACCCATCAATTATCCTCATATATATCGGCTACATAAAATCAATCATTCATATTTTTAAAATCACTTAATTAATTCATGGAAAAGAGATGGTTTTAAAGAAAAAATATAACTATAATATTACATTATACATCCAAATAAGGATGGTTTATTGTGGAATATAAACAGATACCCTAAAAAAATTAATTTCAAATGGTGTGTCTGTAGATTAGAATCACCCTTTCAATATTTTTGGTTATATTAATTTGAAAAACATGATTAAAATTCCCCTTTATAAAATTCATGAAAACATATAAATTTGTTTTCGTTACAATTAAATATATTAATCTGGTTTAAAATGTAAATAAAGAATATTTAAAACTAAAAATGGGTTTTAGAAGAAAAATTTACAAAATAATGGATCTTTAAAAAACATGGATGAAATATTTCTAAACAATAGATGGAAATAAAATCTGCCAATAAAAATGAATAATTCCATCCTAATTTAATATTTTACATTTAGAAAATATAAAAATATTACCATGACTTTTAAAAATAATATACTGTAAAATATAATTTTGAAAATAATATAAAATATACCCTGGAAGATTCAGGAAGAATAATATTCATATAACAAGACATGTTAAATTTTTTAAAAAAATTTGTTATATATGGTGCAAAAGAAAAGGTAAAGTTACTTTGAAATGTAATTTTCACAAATGTACATTGAAATATTTTGGAAATATGTACATTGAAAATTATATTCAATAGTTGAGATTTCAAAAGGCTTAAAGGAATACTAAATAAAATTCAGAGTGGAAGATAAAACATTTCATTATTAAAGGATAGAAAAAAAACTTACTCTTAAAATTCAACATTATATAAAATGTTAATAAAACATAATTTTGAATAGTGTAAAGTGGACAGTTGAGGGTCACATGTGAATACACATTACCTGGTTTCTAAATATAAATTATATAATTGGAGAGAAGGGAAAATATTTTCATGGAAAAAATCTCATTATGAAATTGAAATTGAATTATTTTTAACATTATCATACATTTAGGAAAACTATTCATCGAGGTCGAAGAATTGAAAAAACGGAAACATTTTCTAGAGTAAAGGATTAATTAAAATAATGAATCATATGGTGGAAAAATCCAAGCACATAATAGAGAGTTGAAGTTGAAAACATTATTTCTCAATGAAAGAGGTTTAAAGTTATCAATTTACCATATGGTTTAAGATATGTTTTAATAAAAATATCTTAAAATATATAGCATAATATTAAACATTAAATAACTTCAATATAAGATAATTTATGATATGATATATATAATATAATGTATACATATCATTTAAATGAATTTATGCGTATAAATGAAACATGTATCATAGAAAAGAAATCTAGATAAAAAAGCCTTACCCTAAATCCATCTTACCAAATCATGATATCACCTCCTTTATAATAAATATAAATATTATAAAAAATTATTTAATTACCAAATTAATATTTTTTTTGTACCTTATTTATAATCATAATCTATTAGTACATTCTCTTGTTTTAGATTATTGTTCATCATTGGCTAATCCAATTTCTGATTGGTTGCTGTCGTATATGTGGAATAATGGGGATGGTTATTATTAAATAATAATAGAAGGATAATAATTAATATATAACTTGATATAATAGGATAATTTCTTAATGATTTATAGAATCTATCATTAATTTGGGACGATGAATGAATGGATGATGAAAAATAAAGTCACGAAGAACTTGTTTCAATGATTTTCACAAATGGAAAATGATATATCAATATATATATAGAATTTTAATAACAAATTTAAATAAATAATAATAATTGAAATGTTATTACATGATACTAAAATTTTATAATATCCTAAATCATTCATGATATATACATTACAATATCATATGCTTAAGTGGTAAAAATGACAAAAATGAGAGTGTGTCATAATGATTTTTAATGAGAATTGACACACACATATATATAATATTAATATAACATTTAAATAAGCATAAAAATTTCCTAAATTTCTTTTATCATAACTAAATTCATTCTTATAACCATTCATTTAGGGTGTTGATGAGAAATGAAATTCATAGATGGTAGATGTAGTACTCCACACATATGCAAGATTGACGATATCATTTCTCAATAAATGGGACATAACAAAGGTGAATGATATATTAAAATTTCAGAATCATTATTGTGACATATACAACATATTAATTTTTTAAAAAAATCCCTTTTATCCACTATGAAATAGGTGGATGAAAAAGTAACCACATGCTTTTTGGTAATGGTAATCCGCATGTATGCACTATTAATCGGGATTTTTTTCATAATGGATTTTATGTATTGAATAATGGTTTTTTCATGACATGATAAAATTATATAATATTAACAATAACAGTTTCATTACATTTTTTCACATATAAATGATTTGGAAGAGAAATATTTTGAAGAAAATGATAACGGGTAATAAATACTAATGCTTTTAACATGTGATTTATATTTGAAATATCCTTGTAAAGGGATCCCAAATGTAACCAAATTAAGACTAAGGAAATATGATTTTTAGATATTATTATAATAGGATAAAAATATAATCTTTTTTGAATCAAATTTTATATTATATATGTCACATGATGATATGGAAGTGTTCCCATTTTATAGGTGATAAGAATGGAAATTTTGAGAGTAATTATTACTTTTTTAATAATGGAATGTTAAAATTCAACGGTAAATGGTTACAAATGTATTATATATAAATTGAATTGATGATATTAATAGGTACTTTTAACATCTTCACCACCCAATTTATGGAAAAAATTCTGTAATTTATGGGTTTTTATTTTAAATTTTATAAATTTTAATATTTTGTAATTTAAATTTTGTAGTATAATTTTATCATTTGTAAATAATATTAATTATTATATCAAAAAATGGAATGATTAAATAACATAAAAATTATGATTTATGTTTTTTAAATAATTTTTTCAAATAATATTTCTATGCTTTTTAAAAGATACTTTTTTTAATATCACATGTAATTTATAAAACAATGTTTATAAAATGTTCTTTTGAGATTAAAATATGCTCATTGGTTGAAATTATCAATTTTATCAACATCCCAAAAAATTATTTGAAGATTAAAAAATAAATAATTTTTTTCTTGAATTCAAGGAAGAAAACAAAATATTAGCATAATTTTTTCAAAATTAATAAAGAAGACCAAAAATATCTTTTTTGATTTCTACAAAATGATACATAAGATCTAAAAATAAAACTGTGTTTTTATTATTGGTAAAATAATTTTTTTAAAATACAATTTTTTACTCAAAAAATATTTCTATGATCAAATATATCATTTTATAAACTTATAGGTCATCATCAAATACACATAAAAATTAAAATTTAAAATTTCGGAGAAAAATGCATATTTCACTATTCAATTAATGATATATTATTATAGAAGCATCTCAAAAGGTCACCCTAATATAACATTGAAATTATGAATTCAAAAAAGAAGTACAATTTACTAAATTAAGCCAATAAAATTTAAAAAAATTATCTTTTAAATAAAATTAAAATATAAAAATATTCTTTTATTGAACAATATAATTTTAATTTTTTATGTTTTCTTTACTAATTAACATATTTATTTATAATTTATTGTAATATTTTGATTTAAAATGCATATTATTATTCTTAAATTTTATTAAAAATATTAATATAATTTGTTATGGATCATTTTTAATCTATTTTTTTGTCTAGAATAAGAAAAAATACAAAATATTAATTTCATGATATAATATATTCCAAAATATTAGGGTGTTAATGTCGTAAAAATAAACATTTTCACCCAGATACCGAGGATCTTGAGTGGTCAGGATAATTTTTTTCATGGTAACTGATCAATTGAATTGATTTTTAAAATTAATGGATAAATAAGAAACTAGATTAATGTAAGTCCTATGAAT
Source organism: Viscum album (assembly GCA_963277665.1). NCBI lineage: Eukaryota > Viridiplantae > Streptophyta > Magnoliopsida > Santalales > Viscaceae > Viscum > Viscum album. Next base: position 1,506,453,385 of record OY728119.1, on the reverse strand, counting down.
GCTTTACGTTAGGGAGATGGTGTATTTTAATGGGACCCCCATGAGAGTAGTATCTTATTGGGATCTACTCATGACATATAGATTCTATAAAGTCATTCCAAAATAAATGTAATTTCAAAAAAAGATAAGTATGACATCAAACTATATATACATTTTTTATAGTTGATGGCCCATATACTCAGAGATATGATTGTAGAATGTATATTAGGTTTCCTGGAATCATGGGATGATTAATTTTACATGTAAATTTCATAATAAAATATTTTATGTTTTGATACACATGTCTTCATATATGGCCTTATATAGTAGGTTATTCCACTTAGTCTTATACATGGAAGTAGTAGGTGTCTCCATAGTTACTCGAATGATCTTATTATAAGAAAACACTATGAAAGATTAGTTAACTATGAATTAGATGGTTACAACTCATAGTATAAAGCATATATATACCATCCATGAGTGACGACCTCTATAGTTCCTCATGGATGTTGGGGTATTCTAATTGCTATTTTTTAGTTGGTAATATGTTTATAACGAAGTTATGAATTTCATATCATGATTTTTATATTTTTTGATATAGTACAGTGAATTATAGTAATGGGATATCATTTTTATCTACTTCCATGAAAATCGGGTTTTCACCATGTATTCCACATGTACTAGATCCAAAAATTATAATATGGACCCCATGAATATTATTATCACTGATGATGTTCTATTTTATGTTATCATATCATTTTAGGATTACCTAATTGATATCATGGAATTAATAGAGATGGATTTTTTGGGGAAGATTATGCCTCTTGTAAAAGTGTGATGGTAGGAGATAAAAATCTTGGTAGCGACTTGGGTGTGTGTGTCAAATTTATGAGCCTAGTAAGTGGAGTAAAACATATATGATCCTTATAAATGATATTATATCATGATAATACCTCATGGAGGTATTTTTTAATGGATAGTAAATTTTAAGGACACATTATTTGATAATTTTTCATATAACTATTTATTATTAGAAAATTTTGGATTTATATTGATAGTGTCATATCTTCAGTGTGATTCATTGAGGGGTATCAGGACCCATTTTAAAAAATAATATAGATTGCAGAACATACCTTCTGTATAAGAACATGGTATTTAGTTAGATATAAAATAGTCTTGTAGGTCTTGATTCCTTATCCACCAACAAATAGATGTTTTCCATTTGGCCAGTAGAGGACTGGGGAGTCACAACAGGATAATCGAGTTCAAGATAGCTTATTTAATATTTTGTAAGAACACCATAGTATTTCAACATAGGACCCATATTATTCCCCTTATCTTCATTTATGTAACTTATATTAGTAGGGCTCGTTTTTTAGTCCTCCTTGGATCTCTCTGAATCTCCATGTCTACCATATTTGACACTATATGTATTCCTGGTTTTAGGGCTTCCACCTATGTATGTCTCTCTCTATTTGATCTTTCAGTGTGAGTTATATAATAATTTCAACTTTATCCATCTAAAAACAATAAAAATGGAATTTAATATAAATATAGTATTTCAATGTGATTGAATTGATTCAGTAAGTTTATTTTGGTGAGTGAGATATATTATGATCGAGGTAGAATGTTGTTTCAATTTTTACGCATTTATAGGTTATTTTCTAGGTTATCCAGAATAATAGTGTGTTAATGAAGTTAATTATTATACATATGTTTTTATGTGTTCTTATGGGTCTTAATTGATTGAAATGGTAGTGAAAAATATTGAAATATATTTTTAAGATTGGAATTATGATGGCATGTTAACTAGTTATAAGGCTACCCACCTTTTATGGATTAGCATAATGTTTTTTACATGGTATCGATTGATAATTTTGAGGCTATATATCATTAAATTTGGTAATAGGTGTGTATTTCCTATAAATTTTATGGTTTTAGCGAGGGGGAATCGATATAATAAAACGTTCATTTGAGGTAGAGTTAAGGGATATAAAAGGTTGAAGAAACAATGGGTTAATAATGATGAGAAGGATTGTTTGAGCACGTGTTGACCCTACTGTGTGGGTGATTGATTTTAGTAACCTCGCTACCATTTATATGTGATGTTCAAATGTACAATTCTACAGGGTCTTTCCCTGATGATATAGTTAAGGTAAAATTAGATGTTTTATATGTTATGTCCCCTTAGAGATTTTCCTATGATATTTCATTTATGTGTGAATTTTTGATTGAGCCTTACTGATGAGGAGGTGTTGGATTGAATTAAATGATAGGTTGTATAGACATCTATATTTAACATAAATGGATATTCCATATTTTTTACATTGATATTCAGTAAATTACAAAAAACATGCTAGAGGACCATAATAGTTTAGTTTATTTGGAAACATGGAAACAAAATATTCTATCCCGATGAATGATCTTCAATATATCTTGTAAATATCTCCAATATTAGTACTTATACATAAAACCATTATTTATATCCATGATAAAGGAAAACTAAGAAATGGGTGAGCTCAAATAATCATTAAGGGTAAAAAATAAAGACATGTAAGCCTAAACATTAGTATAGGTGTATGAGAAACATGATCATGAAAGTTGAAGATCATACCCTACATATCAATGATCCTATACATGAATCATGGCATAAAGTTGGGAGGTTTATAAGACATTTTTAAAATGATGTAAAGGACATAAGACATGAAATTATAACAAAGGAGTATGATAAGAAATTGTGGAAACACATATGCATATAATGATTTCCATAGTATCCAATGCAGCGATGCTAAGACCATCTTAGTGGAAAAGGTCCTTTATTGAACTTGGTGAACCCCCGTTCACGCCCTGTATTATTGAACTATATAAACCCTCATTACAACCCTGTATTACTTAACTGAGTAAACCATCATTCTCACACCGCATTACTGAACCATGTAAACCCTCTTTCCAGCCATGTATTATCAAATAGACTAAACCCACATTTCATCTATGTATGACTAAATCTAGTAAACCCTAGTTCAATACATGTATTACTGATCAGATTATACCCTTATTTCATCCCTATATTATCTCATGAGATATAAATCATTACCCAATTCATTGTAGGGAGATATAGGTCACACTCGTCACATAATAAAACCACATATACATGTTCTCCAATCTGATAAGTAATCATATCCTAACACATGAAATGAAATGGATATCATAAACATGTAAACATATCATAACATATGCAAACATATAGGTTTCTTAATAATTTCATCATGAACATAACTCGGGAAAATAAGGGTTATTCAAAAGAATATTCCCCGTGAAAGAGACATGGTTTTCAAAAACAAATTACCCATGAAGGATAAATGGGTTTCATAAATACCATTGTGTTAGTAATAACTCATTCATGGAACTGATATGAATGGAAAATTTTGTTTACTTCCTAACTATTAATGAGTTACATCAATATATGTCATCTTAGATGGAAAATAATTTGGAAATATACTTGAAAAAACATTTCTTGAGTAAAATATTCATTCTTGTTTGAAAAAAGTTTTTTAGTGCCTTAAAATCATTTGGAAATCATTTTCTTTGGATATACATTGAAAACTTATAATGAAGGCGTAAAGTTATTTTGAAAAAATTTCCATGAAATAATTTAAAATATGATTCAAAACATTTTAGAAACATTTTTCTTTGATATCACTTTAAAATTATTAGTTAAATCTTTATAATATTTTGAAAAACATTTCTTTGAAAATAATTTGAAAATAGTGTGTTAATGAAGTTAATTGTTATACATATGTTTTTATGTGTTCTTATGGGTCTTAATTGATTGAAATGGCAGTGAAAAATATTGAAATATATTTTTAAGATTGGAATTATGATGGCATGTTAACTTGTTATAAGGCTACCCACCTTTTATGGATTAGCATAATGTTTTTTACATGGTATTGATTGATAATTTCGAGGCTATATATCATTAAATTTGGTAATAGGTGTGTATTTCCTATAAATTTTATGGTTTTAACGAGGGGGAATCGATATAATAAAATGTTCATTTGAGGTAGAGTTAAGGGATATAAAAGGTTGAAGAAACAATGGGTTAATAATGACGAGAAGGATTGTTTGAGCATGTGTTGACCCTACTATGTGGGTGACTGATTTTAGTAACCTCGCTACCATTTATATGTGATGTTCAAATGTACAATTCTACAGGGTCTTACCCTGATGATATAGTTAAGGTAAAATTAGATGTTTTATATGTTATGTCCCCTTAGAGATTTTCCTAAGATATTTCATTTATGTGTGAATTTTCGATTGATCCTTACTGATGAGGAGGTGTTGGATTGAATTAAATGATAGGTTTTATAGACATCTATATTTAACATAAATGGATATTCCATATTTTTTACATTGATATTCAGTAAATTACAAAAAACATGCTAGAGGACCATAATAGTTTAGTTTATTTGGAAACATGGAAACAAAATATTCTATCCCGATGAATGATCTTCAATATATCTCATAAATATCTCCAATATTAGTACTTAAACCTAAAACCATTATTTATATCCATGATAAAGGAAAACTAAGAAATGGGTGAGCTCAAATAATCATTAAGGGTAAAAAATAAAGACATGTAAGCCTAAACATTAGTATAGGTGTATGAGAAACATGATCATGAATGTTGAAGATCATACCCTACATATCAATGATCCTATACATGAATCATGGCATAAAGTAGGGAGGTTTATAAGAAAACTTTAAAATGATGTAAAGGACATAAGACATGAAATCATAACAAAGGAGTACGATAAGAAATTGTGGCAACAGATATGCATATACTGTTTTCCATATTATCCAATGCATCGATGCTAAGACCATCTTAGTGGAAAAGGTCCTTTATTGAACTTGGTGAACCCCCGTTCATGCCCTGTATTATTGAACAATATAAACCCTCATTACAACCCTGTATTACTTAACTGAGTAAACCATCATTCCCACACCGCATTACTGAACCATGTAAACCCTTTTTCCAGCCATGTATTATCAAATAGACTAAAACCACATTTCATCTATGTATGACTAAATCTAGTAAACCATAGTTCAATACATGTATTACTGATCAGAGTATACCCGTATTTTATCCCTATATTATCTCATTAGATATAAATCATTACCCAATTCATTGGAGGGAGATATAGGTCACACTCGTCACATAATAAAACCACATATACATGTTCTCCAATCTGATAAATAATCATATCCTAACACATGAAATGAAATGGATATCATAAATATGTAAACATATCATAACATATTCAAACATATAGGTTTCTTAATAATTTCATCATGAACATAACTCAAGGAAATAAGGGTGATTCAAAAGAATATTCCCCGTGAAAGAGACATGGTTTCCAAAAACAAATTACCCATAAAGGATAAATGGGTTTCATAAATACCATTGTGTTAGTAATAACTCATTCATGAAACTGATATGAATGGAAAATTTTGTTTACTTCCTAACTATTAATGAGTTACATCAATATATGTCATCTTAGATGGAAAATAATTTTGAAATATACTTGAAAAAACATTTCTTGAGTAAAATATTCATTCTTGTTTGAAAAAAGTTTTTTAGTGCCTTAAAATCATTTGGAAATCATTTTCTTTGGATATACATTGAAAACTTATAATGAAGGTGTAAAGTTATTTTGAAAAACATTTTCCGTGAAATAATTTAAAATATGATTCAAAACATTTTAAAAACATTTTTCTTTGATATCACTTTAAAATTATTAGTTAAATCTTTATAATATTTTGAAAAACATTTCTCTGAAAATAATTTGAAAATATATAAACAAATCATGAAAAAGTTTTCAAAACCATTTCATTGAAAATATGTAGAAATTTATGAACATAGATTGGAAATGTTTTGAAAACCATTTCATTGAAAATAATTTGCAAACATATAAATAAGACTTGAAAATATTTTGAAAAATAGTGATCCATGGAAACATATAAAAAACGTTTGAAACTATTTTCAAAAAAAATCCTTGAAAATTAATTTTTTAAATCATATTCTTACATATTAACCTTTTTAAAAATGTAAAGAGTTCTTTGAGGAAATTATGACAAGTAAATCGGTATATGTCAAACAATGTCAAAGAACATTCCTTTTGCATAGTGAAAATCATAGAAATGTGAATTGTTCAGAAAGTGACATGAATATTCTCTTTAATATATTGGTAAAATAAAAAAGGGTAATAATTTATTTAGATAATATAGGGTAATAGTATAATATTCAAGGACACCATTTTAGAATACATAGATTTCAGACCGAAGAGAGGGTAATGTTTTGTTTTCCTGAACACACATTCTTAAATAATTTTTGTACCAAAGAGTAAAAAATGGTACCAATACTTGATTATATAATTAAATAAATTATGATTATATACTTTAAATACATAGCATTATATTTTATCAAATTTAGCATAAACTTAAAAAATCTCAAAAAACCATGAGATTGTCCAAATAATCTCTAATAAATTTGTATTTTGGGACCATGACCTACATGTACAGAAAGGTAATTAAATTAATCATATAATATCATGAATAGATTTATATTAAGGGTATTTCATGTTAAATGGATGTATATATACCCTGAAAAATGAGTTTAGGTGAATAACAAAAGATGACTCTCAACGAAGGCAAGTTGAGACAAAAACATTTTTGTCAATTTGGTAACTTTTGGAACATAAATCCAATTAAAGAAGGATAATCAAATGGGAATTTTAATATCCATAAATTTGTGTAAAATATTCAGGGAATAATGTCACATGGAGTACATACACCACACAAAAGGAAAGAGTGGCAGACATATCTATTATCTCACAGAAATTAAAATTGAAATGAAATCACCTCACCTTGTGTCTTGACTCTCTCTATACTCATACATTCTTATTGTATAATAAATATATGATTACTATAAATATTATAAATAATAATATTCTTTTATATATTACCTAATAATTTTTTATTATAACCATATAATACCCACTTGTTAACGATCCTATGTTATGTTACTATTTCAGTTAATATTATCTTTGTTCTTACATGTGTCTTGATTTGTTATATCATTGATCCTTACACATATATCACGATTACAAAGAGTTATAAATTATAAAAATATCAGGTATACCCAATATAAATATATTATATTAATATATAACACAATGAATTACTTAATAGAATACTGAGTTCATGGAGACGGTAAGCCGTATGTATTCATGAACGTTGTTTTCTATTTTTATTATCAACTTGAAAGAAAGTATGTAAATTAAATTTGTGTATATATTTATGTTTATATACATATAATAATTAATGTGGAATTAATATATCATATATATCATATAATTTCATCAAACACATCCTTAATACATTCTATGTCGTGTGTGAACAAATCACATCGTTTTGAGGGGCAGTAGTCCAAACTTCCTCAAAGAAGATAATTGTATTAAAACCAAATGGAAGGTAAAAATATGTGAGTTTTAAAAGAAATAAATAAGATAAAAGATATAATAAATATAAAATATTATGTATATAAATGTATTTTCCATTATAATGGCCACCGGTATTGGTGGTAAAGGAGAAATGAAAATTTGCCATTTTAATTAGGTTGTAGTTTACCGTACACAGAAACAGTATGTTCAAAATTTATTAGATGAAGGTGAGTGTATGTGTAGGTCAAATATATTTCATAAAAACATCCTAGTATATGGATTATACTTTTTTAAATAATAAAGTAATTATGAATGTTTAGGTATGGATACCGAAAATAAAGGAAAGTAACTTGAGAGAAGACGTTACCTCCAAATTAGGTAACTCCTTTTGGTTTGTTCCAAAAAGATTCCTTAAGGGGGTTTCTACCCAAAAGAGGCATTAAGATTGAAGTTAGTATTTTTGGGAAGATATTTAGGAAGATATTTGATGAAAATAAAAGTTTAGAGAGCTACGAGGAATGGGTAGAGGTGGTGGCCTTTTATAGGAAAGGAAAATGACTTACATAGAATTTTTATAAACAAATTAGGTGTGCACAAGTTTTTTACTTGAAAAAAGTCTTACCATACAAAAAAAACACATTAATGGAAGGATTTAGGAATAAATATGGACACCTAATGAGTTTTAGAAGTGTTTATAGGTCATTTGGGTCCAAAATGTTAAGGTTTAGTCCCAAATTAAGCTTAATTTGGCCTTAACTGCTATGATTACATTTAATCTACTTTACTAATTAGTTGGGTAAAATATGAAAATGGTATTATTATACTCCAGAAAATATATTGAATAAAATAATGTGTGTTATTTTTTTTAAATTCAAATTTTAGAAGATGAAAAAATATGATTAGTGCTAATCCCACAGATGGGACAAAATAAAAGGGTTTTGAAGTATGAAAACATCAAAAGTTTTTTAAAAATTTATATTCAATTTAAAAGTGAAATTTATTATAATTAATTAAATTTTATTAATATATTTAATATTAATCTAATTTTTACATTAAAACAAATTTAAAATAAAATTTAGACTTAATAATTAATGAAAAAAACATTTTTAACAAAAACGAGTATTTTTTACTATTCATCAAAAAATGGAGTCTCTCAGAGAAATTCCACAAATTATCCCTAGGTTAATTTAAAAATTTTGAATTAAAAAAATAATTTTATATTATCCAAGCCTATTTATAAATGTATTTAAAATTAATTTTATTATTAATATCGATTCATTCAAGAAAATAATATTATTAACATAAAAAGGCTTTACCAAAAATTTTATCTTTCATTGTCAATATGTTTTATTTTTATAAAAAATAAATATTTGGAACGTAGTTATTACAATGTTTAACATCTAGGTTATAATTATCTTATTTAAACAATTAAAACAGCAAAAATTTATGATTCGTAGAAACTCAATGTTGCGTTCATTGTACACCAAGTAGGTGTTTCTTGTTGCGCAATCTATGTTGGTATTGCGTGTAAGGTATGAAAATTTGGTATTTAATGTTATTGGAATTCTTGAATTAGTGTTTTAATATATATATATATATATATATATATATATTTGTTTATTTATAGTTTCTTGTGAAATGAAAAATAATAAACACTCAAATTATTTAGGAAAAAACTCTCAAAATCATGGGGTGTTACATTCTACCACCCCTAAAATGATTTTCGGCATCAAAATTGGCCAAGGTTATAAACTGTTTAATAATTTCATATTTCATTCCTAGTAAACCACATTTAAAAAATGGATACTAAAACATCCCTTGAAAATGGAAATTTAAAAGCATAACAGTTATCCAAATTAACATATAAATGGGTTTCCACATAGGAGAACATAGGTCAGGAGTGAATATTAGACATAGATAAAAACCATAAATGTTAATATGGAGTTATTGAGGTCATAAATAACAAAAGTGACTAAACAAAAGAATGTTGAGGGCCTCAAGTCATTAATATGTGATGATTTAAAAGGCCACCAGCTCAATGAAAATTAAAGTATTAGGAAAACACTATTTTTTATCAATTTCATAATGTTGGGTAATTATTGTTAAATTCCTATAAAAAATATATCTTGGGTTATTGTTTCAAAAATATCCAATACATCCATTACCTTCAGGAATGAATTTCCAAAAGTTATCTTTAATGATCAAAGCACCAAAATATGCTTTGAATGAATCATAAGGCCCATAAAAGAATAAAAAGTCTAACAATATGACTCTTAAAAAAACATAAATCAATATATATAACGTAACACTAATTTTTCATCATAAATATATATTCATGAAAAATAAAAATACATTAAGCAGGACATCTCAAAGGCCAGTGGTTGGCGTGAAATATAAGGACCCAACCTTAAAACATACATAATCTTGAATTAAGTTATTAATCCACATTTAGGATCTTTTCAAGTTTAGAGTTTTATAGAATTAGGTCATAACTATTACATTTCTTTTCAAAAATTACAATGTAGATAATTCTACATAGTTTCCATTTTTTTCACAAAACAAAAACTCTTGAAAAAAACAGTCATGTTTAGGTCCATGTTTAAGACAGCATGACATTTCCTTGATCTCATAATTGACCCTAATCTTCTTTAAGTCCTGTGAAAAAACATTTCAAAACATAGGATAAGCATAAAAATCTCAGTAAGGGATACACAAAGAAAGAAAACAATTAGTTTTTCAAAAAAACAAGTAAACCATTAATACATTATCAAAAGTAATACTTTTCACCTTTATGAAGTAGTAAATACCCATCACGGAATTAAAGACAACTAATTAACCTTTTTTAACCAAAATATTACTATAAAACCCACATAAAGAACACATAACATATAGAGGTATCTTTGGACACAAACATACTTAAATTAAATAACCAAACGATCAACTTCAACACATATCACTAAATGGAATATCCATAAGGCTGACTTCTATACCCAATGAATTAGAGGTTATAATGTAACCACCCGTCCTGGTTTATCATGACACCACCCATCATTTGATTTATCACGTAACCACTCGTCTAATGTCCAAGTACCATTATAAAATCATAACACATAAAACCTATATACAAGAAAGAATACATTTCAACATTTAAATTACAATATATCACATAAATATATTTATATAAAAAATCCATTATCATAACCATTTTCAACACGAAAATACATAAAAGTGTATATGGAATTTATTTTCCTTAAAAAAATTATCACTTGCCAAGGAATCCAAAAAACAAATATCACTCTCTTAGGCAGAAAGGTCATTTTCACCACTTGCATTAAAATAAACATTCATTTTTTTTGTTTAGTAAAAATATTCATAGAAAAATATTCCCTTTTAAAAGTCAAGGGTGTTTATACACTGAATAAATGAAATTCGTGTTGAAATCAAATGATTCCTCAATGAAAGGAGATTGAGACGATGTCCCTTTCCTCGTGTCCGACATGACTCGATCATTCTTTAATCTCATGAATAATTAACTAAAGATAATTCCTACTTGATTAAGAACCTTTTTAAAATTTATTATTACTTTTATATAAATTATTACCAGGTAATAACCTTTATGAAATCCTTAAAGTTAATAACATTCGTTTTTTTGATATTTGGTACTTGAGTCAAAAATGAACACCTTATATTTACAAGTTGTCCATATGGTCAATAGCCCATTATATCAAGAATGATATTAATTATTTATATATCACATATATCATATATATCAGGTATATATATATAGATATATTTATTTATAACAGTACATATCATTTGCAGGTAAGAAATGAAGTCCACCGTTCAAGGAGATGGTAAAATGTATGTACAAATGAACGCTACTTTCATTTATATTTATTATTTTAATGGAATTTAAACATAATTATACATAGTTATAATATAATTCTAGTATAATATCATATATAATATCATTAAACCCATCCTATGTAAGTCCCACATATGGAATTAACGAGTCATGTAACATTGAGGGGGTGGTAGTCCCCACTTCCTCAAATGAAATCATCACGTTTACCCATAATGGAAACCATAAAGGTATGATATAAATGTAAAATATAGAAGAATAAAGAAAAAATAAACATTATATATATCATATATAAATACAATTCCATCATAATGCCCACCATGAGATGCAGTAGGAGGTAATTGAACAATCATCGTTTCGTGAGGTGTTAGTTTGCCATCCACAGAATCAGTATGTTATTCACACATTAGATGGAAGTGTGTGTAATTGTAGTTTGAATCGTTATCATAACAACATCCTAGTATATTGAAGATAGTAGGGTTATTATAAATTATGGGAATAAAAATAGTTTAGGGGTTGGAGAAGTAAAATAAAAGAAAATAAGTTAAGAGAAACTGTTACCTTTAATTTGGGTAACTCCATTTGGTTTGAACCAAAATGGTTTGTTAATGTTCCTTTTGCCTATGGTAAGGCATCTAGGTGGAAGAGAGAGATTTAGGGAGCTTAATTGGGAAGAGTTTGGACAAGATAAAAGGCTTTAGAGGTTTGAGAAATTGGTTTGAAATGGTATCCTTCTTTAAAGGGGAGGAGGGGCTCTTTAGGTATGTGTTAAAATATTATTTTATTATATAATGATATTCGGTTTCTAAAGGTAAAAAAATCATTAGAGTCAAATATATGATTTCTAATGGTAGAAATAATATCATCCAATAAGAATTGGATAGGTTATGGGTAATATTTTAATCATTATAATCTTATTTTTTTAATTCATTTATTAATGAGGTAAATACTGCATTATTATTGTGTCATAAATAATTTAATTTTTTTGATGTCTAAAAATTATAAAAAAATACAATGATGTAGCAAATATTTTTATCTTTCTGAATAAATTCTATAGTCTAAAATATTACTTATATAACCCTTTGTAAAAATTAATTCTCAATGAGATATTTGTTTGTGTCATTTTTGCCTTTACATTAAGATAATTAAAATAATGTGTCATTATCAGTCATAAGTGGCTACATGGGGTCCCAAAATTGACCAAAGGATGACCATGGTCGGAAATTACTAATAAAATAAGGTTAGGACATGTGTTAAGGTAATTTTGAATTATTATAATATTCTTTTTACCTTTAATTACCCTATTTACCTTTAACCGCGGTAAATAAAAGTCAAAAGTTACTATTCACCAAAAATTATTTTCATCTTATTTAACCACATTTTACATAATAACAACAACCATGAATGTAATATTTTCTAAATTTAATTCACTAAAGTGGTAAATTTTCATTTAAATTAAAAAGTCAGTTTTTTATATACTACTAAGTTGTTTCACTATTCATAAATAATTGATGTTTTTCAGAAAAATACCAAAAATTCATCCTAAGCTACATTTGATATTCTGAATTAAAATATTATTCCTATTTTACCAAATTATAAACATAAAAGTTTCATTAATTAATTTAAAATTAATTCTCATTGTCCAAACAAATAGCGTGTTTTTTAGAAAAATTATTTTTCAAAAGATCGACACTTGTTTATGTCTAATTTCAATGTGAAATAAATTCTATTGACCAACATTTGATTAAATGATAAAAATATACTCTAATTACACTTTAAAACCAATTAAAAATATAATCTAACCATATAAATAAATTATATTAAAATGTAGTTTTGAATTAAAGTACAATATTTTTCACTGTTCATTAAAAAAATGAACATTATCGGACAAATTCCAAAAATTTACACAAAGTAAATTTTGATGTCCCCATTCTAAAGTAGGATTTTATTTGTTAAAATAGAATGTATTAATGTGACCTAATGTAGATTTAATTAGTTTTACCATTAAAAGGTGGTAGATCGACCTTTCAATATAAATTATGCTTAAAATTAGATTCATTCACATTTAATCCTCTAACATTTATTGGATAAAAGTAAATACATTTAAAAAAGATGTATAATAATATTTTAGTTAGTTTTTTTCATTCCCTCTAATACAACTACAAGGAGTTAACATCTATTTAAAATAATAATATTATATTATTAGTGTGCAACATAAGTTATCAAAGAAACCCGTTGTTGTGTATCTGGTATGCTATCGAAAATAGAATACCTTTTATAGTAAAATTAATATTTAATTAAAAAATAATAATAAATATGAAAATCTATTATTCTTCATTTACCTAGGATGTTACATCCTTCCTTCCTTTTGGAAATTACGTCCTCACAATTTTAATTCACTTATCAAAAAAAGTGGGGGTATTTATCCCTCATAGAATTTTCATATTCCCACATTGTCTCTTCAACCATATGGTTTTTCCACAAAACCTTTACCTGGTGAATTAACTTATTCCGAAACACTTGCTCTCTTTGGTAAATAATCTGAACTGGTTGTTCTTCATATGAGAGATTCTCTTTCAAATGAACTACCTCTGGACTCAAAACATGAGATTAATCTGGCATATATTTTCTCAACATCGAAACATGAAAAACATTATGTACCTGGGATAAAAATGGAGGTAAGGCCACTATGTATGCAACTAATCCAACTTTCTCCAGGATTTCATAAGTTATAATGAACATCATACTCAACATTCCCTTCATTCCAAAACTCATCACATTTTTCCATGGAGAAACGTTGAGAAAGGCATGATCACCTACCTCAAAAGAAATATCCTTTCATTGGTTATCCGTATAACTTTTCTGTCTGTTCTGAGATATTCCCATGTGCTTTTGAATCAAGTGAACTTTATCTGCCATCTATTCTACCAATTCTGGTCCCATTATCTTCCTTTCACCTACATCATCCCAAAAAGCAGGAGTTTGGAAATGATTTCCATATAATTCATGAAATAGAGCCATATGTATACTGGAATGAAAATTGTTATTATAAGAAAATTCAACCAAAGAAAGATGTTGGTCGTAACTTCCCTGGTAATCTAGTGAATAGGTTGGTAGCATATCCTCTAAGGTCTAAATTGTTTATTCTGATAGACCATCTGATTGAGGATGAAAGGCTTTACTAAAATTAAATTCAGTACCCAATGACTTTTGAAGGCCATTCCAAAAGTTGTAAGTAATCGTGGGATCACGATTAGATACAATGAAGAGGGGAAATCCATGCTACCTGATTATCTCTTTAATATACTACCGAGAAAGTTGATCTAGAGACCAAGTGTCTTGAATAGGATGGAAATGAAAAGATTTAGGAAATCGACCAACAATAACCCAGATTGCATTATTACCTTGAGATGTCTTTAGTAATACCACAAAAAAATCCATAGATATATTTTCCCATTTACTCTCGGGCACTGGTAAAGATTGAAGAATCTCTTTTGGTAACTACTGATATATTTTAACATGATGACAAGTAAAATACCTCACATTAAAATCAGCAATATCTATTTTCATTCCATCCCACCAATAATACTCCCAAAGATCTTTGTACATCATAGTAATACCAGGATGAACTGAAAACGGAGAACTATGAGCTTCACAAAACAACTAATTCATCTATTGTGAATCCCAAGGAACACATAATATCTTCCCAAACCTCAAAACACAATCATTATCAATGCTAAAATCAAGAAAAATACCCTTCTAAACCAACTCTACCTTTTTCTGCAACTCACTGTCTTCTTTCTGTTCTTTCTTTATTCTGTCCGATAGAGATGATTTTACTAACGCCTGAAACAAAAAAGAATAATTTCCTGCACCAACAACTTCTATTCAGAAGATCATAAAATCAAAAACCAAAAGATCTCGTTACAAACATAACATGGTTAATGAGACATTACTTTTTCGACTCAAAGAATCATCCACTTTATTTGCTTTTCTCGGATGGTAATGGATTGTGCAATCAAAATCCTAATTAATTCCAACCATCTCTTCTATCTCAAGTTCAATTATTTCTGAGTGAATATATACTTTAAACTTTTGTGGTCAACATATATTTCTCATTTTAATCCATAAAAATGATGCCTCCAAATCATGTGTAGGGTAATTTAACTCATGAGGTTTCAACTGACGTGAAGCATAAGCAATAACCTGATCATTCTGCATAAGTACATAGCCAATTATATTCAAAAATGCATCACTATAGATAACATATTAACCATCTCTGGAAGGCAGTTCCAAAACTAGAGCATTCACCAATCTTCTTCTCAATTCTTGAAATCAATCATCACAATATTTTGTCCAAAATACCTTAACACCTATTTGAGTTAACTTAGTAATTGGACTACATAACTGTGAAAAATTCTCAATAAACCTCCGGTAATAATCTACCAAAACAAGAAAACTATGAATACTGGTTATATTTGTGGTCTTGGTCATTCTTCAACAACTTTTTTTAGCAGGATCAACAGTTATGCCATTTTTTGAAATAATGTGACCAAGGGATGATATTTTTTGTAACCAAAACTCAGACTTGCTAAATTTTGAAAACATTTAATTTTCATTAAATATTTGCAAGAAAACACTTAAATTAATTTCCTGATCCTCTTTACTTTTAGAATAAACCAAAATATCATCAATGAACACAACCACAATCTTATCCAAGAAATCACAGAAAATTCTATTCATAAGATCCATAAACATAGTAGGTGCATTGGTTAACCCAAAAGGCATAACTAAAAATTCTTAACGGCCATATATATTATGAAATTAGGTATTCATAATGTCTGCTTCCTTTACTTTCAACTTATGGTACCCCAATCTCATGTCAATCATTTAAAAATACTGATCTCCCAAGAGCTGATCAAACAAATCATCGATATGAGGAAAAGGATACTTGTTCTTAATAGTGATGTTATTAAATTATCTATATTCAATGAAAAGTCTCATTGAACCATCATTATTTTTAACAAACAAGACAGCAACACCCCATAGTGATGTGTTAGGTCGAATGAATCCCTTATCTAATAAATCTTGCAATTGCTTATTTAAATCTAAAAGTTCAATTTTTGTCATTCGATAAGGGGGTTTTGTAATTGGATTAGCATCAGAAACTAAGTCAACGGTAAATTCAACTTCCGGATCAAGTATAATAAAATGAAACTCATCTGGAAAAACATCAAGATACTCATTTACCACTGGAACATCATTAATCTGAAAAGTTCCATTATTTTCAACAATATGTTCATGGTAACATTCATTTCAATATTTTACTAGTTTCTCTGCTTCCTGATATGTTATCAAAAGAAAGGGTTCATTCTTTTACAAAAACTGTAAATATTTCTAAAATGAAACCTCTTTAGCTCTTTAGTCAATCTTAACATGATAAAAAAATATCCAACCCATGCCCAAAATAATATCAATCTCTACTGGAGGAAAAACAATATGGTTTTCATGTAGATTTTTCCCGCACACAAGGATATGAAGGTTATTATATTTTATTTTTGTCTGAACATTTCCTCCATGTGTTTTTACCATAAGTTCCATATTAACATATTGAGATGGAATTTCCCAATTTATTA
The DNA here is from genome assembly GCA_963277665.1 of Viscum album. Lineage (NCBI taxonomy): Eukaryota > Viridiplantae > Streptophyta > Magnoliopsida > Santalales > Viscaceae > Viscum > Viscum album. The sequence continues at coordinate 1,506,436,409 of OY728119.1, read as the reverse complement.
GAAAACTTCTCAGAAATGAAAGAATGTGTAGTCCCTAAATCAAACAAAACATTGGCATAATCTGAACAAATAAACAGAGTACCTCATACTACTTCATTTGATGGCCCAACATCTGATGAAGTATTTGCAAAGGATTTCACCACCCCTTTCTTCTTGTATTCTGGCTGCTTTCCCTCAGTTTAGTTCTTCACAGGAGACTCATTTTCATAATGACCAATTTTATTACACTTAAGACATCATGTCGATGGCTTTCATTGGCTACTTGATCATCTTCCTTACTGTTACGAGCAATATGACCATACTTACCACACAATAAGAACTTTCTAGACTTTGATAAACATTATCCAGGATGCTTTTTACCAATCTTCTCACAAGTTTTATATTTAATTTTCTTACCTCCAGGCTTCTTTGATGAATTCTTTCCCTTTTCCTGCCAACTGGACATCTTATTCTGTTGTTTATCAACGAACACCTGATCATCAGCAAACTCCATTTCCACCTTCTCTACACATTTAACAATATTTTCATAACTTTTGAAAACATGAGAGGCTAATGATCTTCGATATCGTGGCTTCATTCCTGAGTAAAATTGATTTATCTTACTATCAAGATCCCAGATGAAATTTGGAGCATACCATGCAAGTCGAGTAATTTTTTCTTCTTAAGTAGCCACTGAGTCATCCTACATCCTTAATTTCAGGTATTTTGTTTCCATCCTATGACAAACCACCTTAGGAAAATATTTCTCAAGAAACATACCAATTATTTCATCCCAATTAAGAGCATCAATCTCCTCACTATCCCTGATATTTTTCACCATTGACCACCACTGATCTGCTTCACCTTCAAAATCGTAAATGGTGAGACTAACCTTTTGATTTTCTGAATCCCACATGACATCCAAAATCTTTTCTAGTGCATTAATCCATTATTCAGCTAGCACATGGGCATATAATCCTCTGAATGATGAGGGATGTTGCCTCATGAAATGCTCCACTACTGACATGTTCCTCTTTGGTTGATCTGGCTAATATCGTGCATGGATACCACCACCATTTATAGCCTGATTCAACATTTCCATCACTGCAAAAAACTGTTTAGTTCTGATTCCAACCATCTCATTTTGCTGATTTGGAAGGTTGTCTTCCTCCTCATGTCGTCCCAACATAGCTTCCATGTTTCCTCTATGGAAAACCATTCTGTACATAGAAATATCTTAGGTGAATCAACATGGTAATATGTAAATGCTATATCCTTTCAATATTACCATAAATTAATTTAGGGTCATTAATTTAAAAATACCCTAACTCATAATGTTATCTAAATTGACATCTGATACAAACTATAATTACCCGACCATAAAACATAAATAATCTTGAATTAAGTTAATAATTCACATTGGGGATCTTTTCAGGTTTAGAGTTCTAGATAATTAGGTCATAACTATTACCTTTCATATCAAAAATTACAAAGTAGCTACCTCTAATTGATTTCAATTTTTTTCACAATACAAAAACTCTTGAAAAAAAGAGTCATGACTAGTTCCTTGTTTAAGATAACATGACATTTCATTGATCCCATCCTTGACCCTAAACTTCTTTATGTCCTGTGAAAAATCATTTCAAAACATGGGATGGGCATAAAAATCTCAGTAAGGGATACACAAAGAAGGAGAGCGGTTAGTTTTTAAAAACAATATGTAATCTATGATTACATTATCATAATAATACGTTTCACTTTTATGAGGTATTAAATTCCCTTCACTGAATAACAGATCATTACATACCCTTTTGTAACCAAAATATTACAATAAAACCCATATAAAGAACACATAACACATAAAGATAACTTGGGACATAATCATACTTAAATGGAATAACCATACAGTCGACTTCCACACATATCACTAAATGGAATAGCCATACGGTTGACTTTTATACCCAATGCATTGGAGGTTATAATGTAACCAGTCATCCTATTTTATCACATCACCACCCGTCATTTGGTTTATCATGTAGCCACCCTTCAAATTTCCATGTACCATTATAAAATCATAACACATAAAACTAATCTAAAAGAAAAAAACATTTTCACATTTAAATCACAATATATCACATAAATATATTAACATAAAAAATCCATTATCAAAACCATTTTCAATACCAAAATACATTAAAGGGTTTATAGTATTTATTTTTATTAAAAAACATTACGTCTTGTTAAGGAAGCCAAAGAACAAATAATACTCGCGGTGGAGGAAAGGTCGTTGTCACTGCTTACGTTGAAATAAAAATTACTTTTTTTGTTTAGTAAAATGCTTCATAGAAAAATATTCCCTTTGAAAAGTCATGGTTTTTTATACATTGTATACAATAAATTCATTTAGAAATAAAATGATGCCTCAATGAACAGAGATTGAGACGAAGTCACTTACCTCGTGTTCGACTTGACTCGATCATTCTTTAATATTTTGAATAATAAAATAATGTTAATTTATACTTGCTTAAGAAAATTTTTAAAGCTTATTATTCCTTTTATATTACTTATTACCGTGTTTTAAACATTATGTAATCATTTAAGTTAATAATGTTCATTTTGTCGATATTTGGTACTTGAGTCAAAAATGAACGCCTTATATTTAAAAGTTGACCATGTGGTCAATATTCCATTATATATAGAATGATATCCATTATTTAGATATCATATATATCATATATATCATATATACCCAATATATATTAGAAATTTTAATAGTACATATCAATTGGAGGTAAGAAATGAAATGCACTGTTCATGGAGACAGTAAGTCGTACGTACACATGAACGCTACTTTCATTTATATTCCTTATTTTAATGGAATTAAAACATAATGATAAATAGTTATATTATAATTAAAGTATAATATAATATATAATATCATTAAATTTAACCTTTATATATCCCACATATGGAATTAACGAGTCATATCTCTTTGAGGGGGTGGTAGTCCGCACTTCCTGAAACGAAATTATCACATTTACCCATAATGGAAACCATAAAGGTATGATATAAATGGAAAATATATAATCATAAAGAAAACATAAACTTTATATATATCATATATAAATACAGTTCTATCAGAATGGCCACCATGAGAGGCCGTAGGAGGTAATTCAAGAATCATAGTTTCGTGAGGCGTTAGTTATCTATCCACAGAAACAATATGTTATTCACCCATTAGATGGAGGTGTGTGTACGTGTAGATAGAATAATTATCACAACAACATCCTAGAATATTTAGGATATTGGTGTTGTTATGAAATAAGGAAATAAAATTAGTTTAGGGGTTGGAGAAGTAAAATAATAGAAAATAAGTTAAGAGAAACTATTACCTTTAATTTTAGTAACTCCCTTTGGTTTGAACAAAAATGGTTTGTTGAAGTGCCTTATTCCAATGGTAATGATTCTAGGTGGAAGATAGGTATGTAGGGAACTTAATTGGATAGAGGATGGATGATCCAAAAGGCTTGACAGGTGTGAGGAATTGGTTAGAAATGGTCTCCTTTTATAAGGGGGAGAAGGGTCTCTTTAGGAAAGTGAGAAAATATTATTTTATTATATAATGATATTAGGTTTTTAAATGTCCATAAATCATTAGAGTCAAATATAAAATGAATCTTGTTCGAAATAATATCATCCAATATTAATTGGACAGGTTTTGAATAATATTTTAATCATTATAATCACATTTATTTAAATCATTTATTTATGTGGTAAATACTGCATCATTATTGTGTCATAAATAATTCAATTTATTTGATGTCAAAAATTATAAAAAAAAAATAAATGATTTAGCAACACTTTTTAGCTTTCCAAATAATATTTATAGTTGACAAAATAAATTATATAACCCTTTGTAAAAGTTAATTCACAAATAGATATGTGTTTGTATCATTTTTCCATTACATTAAGTTAATTAAAATAAAGTGTCATTATCACTAATAAGTGGCTCCACAGGGTCTCAAAATAGACCATAGGATGACCAAGGTGGTCCATTACTCATCTAATAAGTCTATGACAAGTGTTACGGTAATTTTGAATTATTATATTATTTTTTTTATCTCGAATTACCCTATTTACCTTTAACTACGGTAAATAAAAGTCCACAGTTACTATTCACCAAAAATTATTTTCATCTTATTGAACCATATTTTACTTACTAATAACAACCATGTATGTCAGATTTTTGAAATTCAACTCACAGAAGTGGTAAATTTTAATTTAAATGAAAAATTTAGTTTTTTAACTACTACTTATTGGTTTCACCATTCATCAAAAATTGAAGTTTGTCAGAAAAATACCAAGAATTCAGAATAAGCATTATTTGATATTCTGAATTCAAAAATGATTCCTATTTTACAAATTCCAAAAATATAAGTTTCATAAATTAATTTAAAAGTAATTCTCATTGTCAAAACGAATAGGGTGTTTTTAAGAAACAATAACTGTCCAAAGATCGACACTTGTTTATGTCCAATTTCAATGTGAAATTAATTCCAATGACCAAATTTGGATTAAATGGTAAAAATATATTCTATTTAAACATTAAAAAAATTAATATTATAATATAACCATATAAATAAATTATATTAAAATGCAGTTTTGAATTAAAAAACAATATTTTTCACTATTCATTAAAAAACGAACTTTATCGGAAAAATTCCAAAAACATACAAAAAGTAAATTTTGATGTCCCCATTCTATAGAAGAATTTTATTTGGTCAAATATAATGTATTAAAGTTATCAAAACTATATTTAAAGAGGGTTCTCCATTAAAAGCTGGTAGATCGACCTTTTAATGTAAATTATACTTAAAATTAGATTCATTCAAATTTTAAGCCTCTAAATTTTATTGGAAAAAAGTAAATACATTTAACATACATGTGTAATCATCTTGTAGTTAGTTTTTTTCATCCCCTCCAATACAATGGCTAGGATTTAAATTCCATTTAAAATAATAAAGTTATATTATTAGTGTGCAACATATGATTTCAAAGGAACCCGTTGCTGCGTATCTGGTACGCTATCAAACAAAGCAAACATTTTAAAGTAAAATTAATATTTCATTCAAAAATATTAATAAATATGAAAATCAATTATTCTTCATTTACATGGGATGTTACATGAGACCCTTATCATCTTTCGGTCATGGGTTCAAGACCTACGAACTTTCCAGATATGATTGGTTTTCACTAGACATACTTGAAGCCATTTTTTTAAACATAAATAATATAATTTATAAGATAGACAACCTTCAAATAATATTAATCAATAACTAGACTTTTAACCAAGGCTTTAAACAAAGATTCTGTGCACAAATACTTCCTCTGGATCATAATGTAAAATATTCATGAATGGAAAACATTATAACCCTTCTCAAAAGTGACAATCCAAATCATTAGAAAGAGATTCATGAAATTATCCCAATATTGATTCCCCTGTATAACACAAAGTATCTCTTGGTTTCCCCATTACAATCATGTAAATAACCTCATTATATATTCTCATGAAACATGGTAACAACTTGAAATATGATAAATCCATTGCTAAAACTTTCATTCTTTCTCATTCCAATTTATATTGGATCTATTCCATAAATCCCAATATATTATATGCCACATAAATGATAGTATAAAACACCCTTCAAAAACTCTTTACATAGATCAAAGTTAATCAATATTTATCAATTTACTTATTCATATCCCATGATTCTATATCCTTAAAACATTGTCTTATCATAAAGAATATATATAAGGGTTACCGTCCCTTAAAAAAGTATCATTTTATAATTAAATAACTTCACCAGTACATAAATAACATTCAAAATAAACTTGTGAATATTGAGTAAAAAACATAAGTAGAACAATACTTGTATATTTCATCATTTATAACTACTGAATCTGAATACATAAATACATGTATTACATTATATTTAATCCATTAACAAGGCTGCATCATTCTGTTACATAATACATGTTTCCTTCACATTTGATCTGTAGTATATTCATCATTAGCAATGTAAAAATTTCTCACACCACCTTGTCGATTCCCTACATCAACATTCCTATTGAGACATTGAATTGAATACTATCGATTTATTCTAAACATAAAACACATAACCTTTGAGGAAGACATTGGGAGGCCAAAATTCTCATCTTTTTCATTAACCAAACTCTTTATTTTTCCATTTCTGTCACTTGATTTGTGTCCTTCTTTTCCATAGTAAAAACACCTTTCATGTTCCTCTAATACATTATGGTAGGTAATTATTTCCAAATACATGACACAAAGGAAACCAAATCTTCATTCCTCTATGGCCTCCATTACCGGAACTCTAAGATATCTCCTTCTTTCACTTCCTTTGTGAGTCTGAGGTTTGGTTAAGGTAAACATTGTTAATCATGTTTCATGAAAAATTATTATCCATGATCACAACATTTTTAACTATAATGATCATCCCACTTGACTTCTCACCGTAAAATCTTACATCACATTAAACAATAATCTAGTACCTTCTGGTTCCATCCACTTCCAAAAACCAAAAGCATAGTGTGAGCATCACTTGTCGGAACAGAAAAACACAATTTTAGGGAAAGAATTACGTATTGGATGTCTAAATCAGGACACATTCTATAATTTATGTCCTCTTGGGTTTATCCTAGGTTAATTGTAGATTTCTTATATCTAAATCTTTAATGATGTTTTATTAAGAGATTGTGAATTCCTAATGCATACCCCCTAAGTGTGTCAAACCAAGTGTGAATAAAGGCCCATTTTCATGTACAATAATACCCCAAGTAATTATCGAATCATCTGGTCAAAGTCGTTATCCCTATGTACATATGTTCCAGAGCCACATCCAATTGTAGTATATAGACATGGATGTATTTCTAAGAAACCATTCACTTTATCCTTTAAAAAATTTTGTGGACAATTACCTAATCATTTACTCATCCATATACTTATCCTTATATACATCCCAAGACATGTCCATAGAAATATACCTAGCAATATCACTAAGGATTTATCAACCTAGTTTCCAAATGTTGACTAAACCTTTGCTTTTATAACAGCTATAATTTATAAAGATTAAAATATATGGATATTACATCTTTTTAGATGAATATTCATTAAATTTAAAAAATACATGCCAGAAGACCGTAATAGTTTAGTGTCTTTTGAAACATGAAAAAATTATTCTATCCTTCTAAAAGATCTTCAACATATCCTGTAATGATCTCCAACGTTAGTAATTATACCTAAATATTTTATTCATCACCTGGAGGAAAAAAACTTAAGAAAGGGGTGAGCTCAAATACTCAGTTATGGTAAAAAAGGTAGACATGTAAACCCAAACATGAGCATAATGGTATGAAAAAAAATCATGAAAATATAAGATCATATCCAATATATCAAAGATTATATACATAATCATGGCATAAATCATGTCAGTTCATAAGACATGAATTAAAACAATGGAATTGAAAAAAGCCATAAAATCATAACATAAGATTAAGACATGGAACTATAAAAACACATAAGAACATTCTAATTTCCATAGTATCCAAGGAATCAATTACAAGAACATCTTAGTCGACAACGTCCTTTACTGAACTGAGTAAACCACAATTCCGTCCCTATATTATTGTACCAAGTAAACCATCATTCCAATCATATATTACTGAATTGAATAAACCCTCATTCCATCCCATTATTACTAAACTGAGTAAGCCCTCATTCGAGCACTATATTACTGAACCGAGTAGACCCTCATTCCATAGCTATAATATTAAACCATGAATTCCATCATTCAAGCCATGTATAACTAAACCAATTAAACCATCATACCTACCCTATATTATCTCATGAGATATAATTCTTTATCCAGTGTATTGGAGGGAGATATAAGTCACAACCATCACATAATGAAATCAAACATACATGTTACACAATATCATAAATAAACATATCATAACCAATGAAATTAAATGGGTATCATAAAAATGTAAATTTATCATTACATGTGGAAAGGGAGAGAATTCACAATAATTTCATCATTAACATAACCTGTAAAGAGAAGTGGGATTCAAAATCATTTAACCCATGAAAGAGAAATATGCTTCATAAACATAATACCCCAGAATATGAAATAGGTTTTATGAAGACCATGAAATTAATCATAACACATTCATTGAAATGATATGAATGGAACATTTAAATCATTTCCTATAAAAGAATTATTAACATAAATATATTTCATCATAGATGTAAAATAATTTTGAAATACACTCTAAAAACATTTCTTAAGGAAAATATCCATTCATGTTTGAAAAGTATTTTTAATACATACAAACCTTTGAAAATAATTTTCTGAGGAAATACCTAGAAAACATATAAATAATACATGAAATCATTTTCAAAACATTTTTCCTTCAAAAAAATATAAAATAATTATAAATAATTATTAAATACCTTTTTCGTTGAAAAACATTAAAACATTTAATGAATTCTTGAAAATGTTTTGAAAACCATTTATTTGATATTACATTGGAAACATATAAACCCATCATAAAAATATTTTTTCAATAATTTTTCATAGAAAACATATAATGAAGATTGAAAACGTTTTTAAAACCGTTTCTTTTAAATTGCATTGGAAACTAATAAATAAGACATGAAAAAACTTTGAAAATAATTTTTCATTAAAACATATAAAAGAAGTTTTAAACCCTTTTATAAAAAAATTTCCCTAAAAATTACTGTTTTAATACATTTTCATGATGATTTAACTTTTTATAAATGTAAATGGATCTTCGAATAAATGATGGTGGGTGAATCCATACTTGTCATATGAGGTCAAAAGAACATTCACTTTTGAGGGTAAAAATGATAGAAAAGTGCCTCATTTGGAAAGATACAAATGATTATCTTGAAAATAATGGTGAAATAACAAATGTTAAAATTTATTTTTTATTTTATAAGGAATGTTATAATATTATATGAATCCTATTGAGAAAAAATATTGATTTCTGATCGATGAGAGGGTAATGTCGGTTTTTCCTAAAAACAATTTCTTGAGTAACTCATGTACAAAAGAGTATAAAACTGTTCCATTACATGAATATATTAGAAAATAAAATAGGATAAGGAAACTCAATAATATTATTTATATATGGAACATAATATTTTTTTTAATGAAACCATAAACATAAACAATCAAAAATTAAAATGAGACTTCTTCAATAAACTCATATAACATGGTATCTCATGATCATTCTCTCAATGTATGTCATGTTAATTACATGAACCATATAATATCATGAAAAGATTAATATTCATGCTATTTTATGTAAAATAGATTTATATGTACCTAGAAAAAGAGTTTAGTTCCGTAACAAATCATGAGTTACCAAGAAGGAAACTGGAGAAAAAAACATTTTTACTAATTTGGTAAATTTGGAAACATAAACCACATGAAAGGAGGATCATAAAATGGGAATGTCAATACAGATAAATTTACGTAAATGAAACATATAATACAATCACATGCTGTAAATACACCACACAAATGTATAGAGAGTTGAACCTAGCTTGTATCTCAAAGAAATTAAAAGTTAGATGAAATCCATTTACCTTGTGTCTGGACTCACTCCATACTCATACATGCTTCATGTATAATAAATATATGTTTATAATAAACATTTTATAGAATAATATTCTTATATCTATTACCATATATGATTTTTTATAACCTTATATTATATACTTGTTAACAATATTATGGTAATGTTTTACTTCGTGTAATATTCACTTTCTTCTTTGAATGTGTCTTAATTTGATATATCGTTTATCCATATACTAATATCATGATTCCATAATGTTGAAAATGATATAAAAATAAGTTATATTTCGTTTAATTATATTATAATTCTCTATATCATAATTAATTACATAATGGAATACATCGTTAATTGATAAGGTAAGCTGTACATACGCAAGAATACTGTATTCTGTTTTTATTGTTGTATTGAATGAAAGTATGTAAATGAAATTTATATATATGTGTGTGTGTATATATATAAATAATTATTTTATTATCATTATTATATAATATATATCTTATAATTTCAGTAAACGCATCCTTAATACATTATATGTGGTGTGTGAAATAATCACGTTACATTGAAGGGTTGTAGTTCACATTTCCTCAAACAAGATTGTTGTGTTAAAACCAAATGGAAGTTAAAAGGATGAGTGTTTTAAAAGTAATAATTAAGATTATATACATAATAAATTGAATATATTAAATATATGAATACTTTTTAGATAATAATGGCCACCATGATTGGTGGTAAAGGATAAATGAGCAATCATCATTTTGTGAGGCAGTGGTTCTTCATACATAGAAACAATAAGTTCATCATCCATTATATGGATGTGTGTGTAATTATAAGTCAAAAGCCTGAAATAAAATCATACTAGTATGTAGAGTGAACTTTTGTTTTTAAACAATAATGGAATAAATAGTGTTTATGGGGTGTACAAGTAAAATAAAGGAATGAAGCTTGGGAGAAGACATTACCTCTTAATCAGGTAACTCCATTTGGATTATGAAAAACTGTTTCCATGAGAGGGATTATACAAAAATAGAGGATTAAATGTAAAAGGTAGTATTTTTTGAATTATAATATTTCAAATATTTTATGAACATAAATGGATTTAATGGTGTGATTAATTGGTAGAGGTGGTGGCCTTTTATATGAAAGGAAATGGACTCACATTGAGTCTTTAGAAACAAATTTGGTGTGCACATGCTATCACCTATAAAAGACTTACCAAACCAACCAAACTCAATAATGGAAGGTATTATTCCAAACTAGGTACAGATAACAAGTTTTGGACAACCATCTGGGTCATTTGGGCCATTAATTTTAAGTCTTAGTCCCTAACTAAACCTAAGTAGGCCTTAAATGCTAGGATTATTTTTAATCACATTCACTAATAATTTTGGTGAAAAATTGACTTGGGAATATTATAATCTAATAGTTATATTAAATAAAATGGTGTATGTTGGACTTTTGAAATTCCAATCATAGAAGAACATTAATAATATTACTGTTAATCCAGTAGATGGGCTGAAATAACAGGTTTTTAAAGTGGGAATATGTTCAAAAGTTTGTTACTATTTTACAGTCAATTTCAATGTGAAATTTTTTATATTGAATTAAATTGTATTAATATATGTAATATTCATCTAATTTAACCTTAAAATATATTTATAATAACATTTATCATGAATATTTAATTTAAAAAATGTAGTTTTAACTAAAATCAGTATTTTTAACTATTCTTCAAAAAATTGTGTTCCTCAGAAAAATCCCAAAAATTCACCCCAGGATAATTTTGATTTTATGTATTAAATAATTAATATTATTTTATATAATTTATGTTACAAATGTTTATAACATTAATTTTATTATTAAAATTGATTTATTCAAAAAAATGATATTTTTAACATAAAATGACCTTAAAAAAATATTTTCATTCATTATCAATATGTATTATTTATATAAAACAATAATATTTGAGAAGTAATTATTAGTAATCTTAACATATAGGATATAATTATATTAAGTGAATAATTTAAATAACTAAAATATATGTTTTGTAGAAACTCAGTGTTGCGTACGTCATACGATAAGTCAATGAGGTTTGTAGAGAAAATCAAGTTGTTATTGCATGTAGCGTAAGACATGTTGCTATTGTGTATGAGCGTAATGTTTGAATTTTTGGTTTAATATATGTATATATATAAATAGATAATGTATCATGTTAAATGTAAACTATTGAAATGTTAGATTCATTCCATATAAAATTCTCAAAATAATGGGGTGTTATAGGTTGGTTATATGTTTCCCTCGTCAGACTTCTTCTGAGAAGACCTGTGGATAAAAGACCAGGCTATGGGACATTACACCTAGTTTATGGTCATAATAGTGTATGATATATTTTAATTTATGACCTTGTCTTATAATTTGTAAATTCTGCAGAGATGGTTTTGGTTTAGAATAACTACCACCTTCTAGTGTTTCAAATATCATTTATAGATATGGCTCATAGAATCTCAATTAGCATATTGTAACTAGTCATGGGTAAATAAATAATTGATTTAATTATTATTTTTACATAATTATACTAATATATATCTTCTTCTATTATAAAAATCCTTTTCTGTTTGTTTTATACTGAGTTTAATTACTCACAACCTGTATTGGCATTGTGGTTTTCATATCGAGTGTTTTTTGTCACGAATCTTGTAAAGGGAAAGGGAAATATATCGAGCAACTATTATAATAAAACTACCTATAGATATAGGATATTATAATAAGTAATGTTGGATCATATTGGTGTTAATAATCTATATTATAATATTCATATTAATAATATATATATATTGAGCCACCACCTATGGAGATCAATTTTTACAATTTATCTTTGAGTGGTATCTACCAATTTTATTTTATATTGAAATGTGATTTATATGGTGGTATACGACTATAATTCAATGATAATTTTATTTTTTATTTCTACTTTCACTATTTATATGATTTATAGTCATCCAGTATTGAGGTAATTGTCTTCATAGTGTATGGTTTAGGCCCTCATGCATAGCTGATGTGATGTTTCTTATGAGGTGGTGTGTAGGAGACCTTGTGAAAATAAAACATGAAAATGATGAACTGGTTTATATAATTACATTAGTTCCTTATTGATTTATGAAATCTTATATTATAGATAACCCTAATCTTTGGTCTTTTATGTTGTATAAGTGGTTACTTTATCCCAATACAATCACTATATATTAAAAACATCTGAGGAACAATTTATGGTTAAAAGATGAAATGGATCACTATTTCCAATGGGATTCCAAATACCAAAAATATAAACCTAAAACAAAAATATGGGATAGATTTATTAGCAAACAATTATTTCAAATAAATTAAATAATTTTAAATAAATATTTACTTAACGTGAAAATAATACATACTAATCAATGAATATTTGGATATAATATATAATTATGATTGAACGGAACTATAAATTTGTTGAATTATCATTTAATTCCCAAAAAATAAAAATATGTATTCAATTGAAACCAAAATGATAATTCCTTATATCCAAAATTCATGATTATTTTTTCTGAATATAAATACAATTATAAATAATTGAATTCTTGATATAAACACATGTATTTTTAGATTAAAATAAAAATGCAATTAAAATAAAAAATGAATTCCATTTTAAAATTCAAATAGTACTTCATTTTTGATAATATAAATTAAAAATATATAAAAAAATTATTTAAACCAATTTAAATAATAAAATCAAAAAAAATATTTTTTTAAAAAAATTTAAATTTCTAGTAGGTTGTAAATCTAAATAACAAAAACATCCAAATTTAAATTATTCATTTAAAAAGAGAAAAAATCATAATTTTTTTTTTGATGGTATTCTATGATAATTTATGTGTGTAGTTTCAATTGAATTCCAAAAACATTTCAAAATAGTCCCATATTCTCATTTTGTTTTGAATTTAAAGAGTAAAATATTGGATATGGATAAAATATTGGGTAAATTGATACAATATCAGTATAAAATATTCCTTAAATACATAGATGGGGGATTTCATGAAGTACCCTAATACATTTTTTTTAATTTATGATCATTATTTCTTATAAAATTACATTCATTATTCATTAAAAATTGGTTACCTAAAAATATGGAACTCAAAATCATCTATAAAATTACCCCTATTATACCCATTCCAAACCACACACATCATGTAATTTTTTTATCACCCTAGGACACTACTTAGTTCCCTATGAACTTTCCACTACTGTACCTATGGAATGTCTCTCAGTAAGCTAGAGGCTGCCAACTAATAGTGAAGGTCTGATAAAGTATTTTAGGGAGACTATACCATATATATCTGAGTTCTCAATAGTAATATAAATTTTCTTTTCAGAGTAGAAAACTCAAGATATGGGTGAATTGAGTGTCCAATAGAATTTACATTTGAAAAAAATTAAATTATAAACCCCCCAATTTAATAAAACATCATAATAAATAGAAATATTAGAAATAACAAATTTTATCATTCAAAAAGTTTTTCAAAATATCAATCATAGCTAATATAAAATTCTTTTGGAAATTAATGATCTCCTAAAAATAATTTCCTTATTTTAAACAGAGTATATAAAAAATATTTTAAGTTAACTATCAAAGTAATGTTTTTCTAAGAATCTTAGAATATAGTAAACTGGTCAAATTTAATATAATGAAAAAATGATAAAGAATTAAACCATTCATAAAAAAATAGAGAACATTTGAATTTAGTATATAGTTTGTTATCAAGCTAATGCTTGATCCACTCCAACAAGAAATCAGGTCTTGTGAAGCATTTTATTAAAAAAATTGATCCACAACACAAATCAGGTTCTACTGAGAAAAGTACATAGGTCTACTTAGGAAAAAATTATCTTTTGTTGTTAGATGTGGGATAAAATTAACCACCATGTCACACATGATCACTTACATTTTTTTTCTTGGGAATAAAACTTAAAAGTTATGACATGTAATCTTGTACTCTCTAGTTCATCACATGAAACTATGATTTAAAAATATACTTTGTAATATAGAAACACAACTTTAATGTAAATATTAAATAGTAAGAGGAAGATTTTACAAATAATGAAATTTATTTCTTCTAAATACAAATAAATGGAGTTTTTATGATATACTTGGGTCTATATCTGGAAGGATCTACAACATGTTGTGTAGGAATAGAATTAAAATAGGAGATTATGGAAGATTGTAAAAATCTTCATTTATTTTCCAATGATCTTAAACACACATGTGTCTATTTTTCATATTGATTCAGCATGTGAGATTCAAATATTTAGTTTTCATTCATGTCCCTCTCAGCTATGTGGGTACACCCACATGAGGGGTCTCTTATTGAATATATTGTGATTTAGATGCAATTATTTATTTAATGATAATAATGTAATAACCAAGATCCTTATAATAGTCAAAATATATAAAGTTGATTATTGTTGTCTTTAAGGTAGTCCTGGAGTACTTTAATAATAATAATTCATAAATAAATGTGGTTCTATCTAGAACTAAAAGGATAAAATGTTCATTGGAGAATTTATTTTCAATTTAATTCTAGACAGCTACTATAACACACTAGTTGTTTCATTACTATAGGAAGATCATTTTAGCAATAGATCTTCTTGAGAGTTGCTTTATTCTTGTAGTATAACTATTGAACTGATTGTAGAATTGAGTGATAATAGAAAATTGTGGTGGTATCCCTATTGAAATAATGGTAGGACATATGTTCTAATGGATTTAGGATATTATATTCATGGTATAATAATATAGGTTTTACTATTGAACTCATAGTAGCATTGGGAGATGATATCCCAAAATGGTTGTAGAGCTTCTTGAAATTATATTTGGTGGGTGGTATTTCTATTTTTAATGACTATTTTATTAGGAAATATAGTGATAATTTCACTCGTTGGTATCTTTTCACGAAGGTTTCAACACTTTACTATAGGAGATTTGAACTAATATTAGAATGGTTTTGTGGTGGGAGGGTTGAAATAGTGGTAAGTTGATAAGATGATAATTGAATTAGAAAACATTTGTAAGATCAAAACAAATCTTAATTTCAAAAAAAAATAAACAATTATTTCTAACAATAAAACATTAAAATTATTATAAACAAAAAAACATGATTTATGATCATTAAATATGGGGTTCTCAATATTATCTCCCTTATTGATGCAAAAAACCATATAATTTATAAACATTTCCAAATAAAAACATTAATTGATAATAAATTGATAAAAATTAATATTCTTCTTAAAAATCCCACTAACTATGAGAAAAAATAAGTTCTCAGTTTAATCCATACAAATATATCACAATATCGAATTCAATTCAATTATACTGCCCCGTTTAGGATTATAAAAAATGATATTATATAATAAAATATAAAATGATATAAAAATGAAAAAAACGAGTTTTGTGAAATATATTAATGTCAAAGGGATTACAAATTGATATTACAATCCAAAATAAAATCACTATAAAAACTAATCAGAATCTGAAGATCCATCATTATTTCTGAGATACATAGTATTTAATGTATCTTATCATTTATAGTGGTATGGAGAATAGGAGAGGATTCATATTGAGATGGAGGTTCAAGTGGATGAACTATTATGTAGGTTGTGGCTATGGTTCTAAGTTGTCTCATAGATTTAATAGTAGTAAGTAGGAGGGGTCTCACTACAATGGTGGTAGTCTGTAAATGTATGGATAGGGTTAAAAAAATTAATCAAATAAATTAAATTTTTGGTTAAGCATATCTTTGAGCTATTATGGATGTATGGGTGTTATACAAAAAGGAATCCACAATCTTTAAAAATGGATAGATGAATCTACCACCATGTTCTCTATCCTTAAATAGATCTTCTTTCTCATCAATGAAAATCATGACTGTATAGGATAATGTCTTCATCTAAGATGTGTTCTCCTTGATGTTACAAATCTCATGTTGTATCCATATGTTTTCATCAACGAATATGAAAATGAAATTAATCTTATTATTAGTGTATATCGATGATTGATAATATTTAATAGTTTTAGTAATAGTCTCTACATCATTCCTTTCCTCATTTATATATTCTCTTACTTACATATTAATATGATCACCAAGAGATTTGATTGGTTAAATCTCATCCTCATGATAAGAATAAAATCAATCCATAATATCATGAATCTCCTCTATGACTATATAATAGATCAGATCATCATCCAAAGAAGTAGGAGAAGTAGGATGTGGAGCTATGGAAGAGTATTCTATAGGAGTAGTGAAACTTTAAAGTATCTCTAAAATTGATATCTCTCTTTATAAAGTTAAAACACATATCCTCATTAGTGCTCTGAAAGAAATAAATATTCTTTTTTAACTTCTTATTCTCAATCTCAATCTGTTACTTACTTATGAAATTTCCTGGATGGAAATGAGAATAAAAAATGGTGAGATTATCTTGGTTCCCTCTATAGTAATCTTGCACACTTGAACTGAAGAAGACCTAAAAACAAGACAAAAATTTTACCACATGTTGGCCTTAAATGTATCTAAATCATCTCTAGTCACATAACATGAAGGACGAGGAGATTTAGGAGGAGGATAAGGAATCATCTCTTCGATAGTCATAAGAAACATCATGATATCATGTCTCTAGAATAAGATATCCCGATGGAATGGACTCTAACTAACATCTTAATCAATACTGTCTACTAATAGTATAGTTAGAACCCTCTTGTCAATCAAATGGATAGGTCCATCATACCATAGTGGATTTCACTGATCATCACCATCCTCATCATCTTCTTATTCCATTGAGTAGTCCAAACCATGCTGCGCATATCCTGAAGACATATCCCTCTTATATGGGGCTTCATCCTCTTATCTACTAGAGGTATCTAAGTCAACAAGACTTTGAGAATCCTAAATACCTAAATAACATATATTAAGGTACTCTTATCCAGCTAATGAAAATGGGTCACTACCCTATAACTCAACCCTGGAAGACTTGATGGTCTCAATAATAGAAAAATAAGTACTATACATATAATCCTCATATCCTACATCAGCATAAAACATGGATTCATGTGAGATACCTAATATAAAATCATATTTCTCAAAATATTAATTAATATTTTTATAACCATTATATACTTATATATCTTTATAAACATTAACTTCCCTTGGTAATTAATCTCTTGTTGGAAGGGAATGTGGAGTAATTGTTTATCGAAAGGAAAAGATAGGCCCTCAGACCACTTATTGTCATTTCCCACTTCCAATGATGTAGATATTGATATTTCTTCCTCAATAATAACCTATTCTTCTTATTCTTACACTTATTCGGGAACTTCCTCATCAGAGGAATAAACACCAACCTTATCTGGATCCAGGCTTGGGCCATCCAAGTCATTAGTTCTAGCTTGATACTACATTGGATTGATCTTCTAATTTTTTTGCTACCCATTTCATCAAATTAGGTTTCCAATTAATCTGAATCCACTTGAATGTTGGCAGAAAAAGTCAAAACCCACAATATTTTTTCTCTTTCTTTTCACATATAGTCAATATCCTCTAGCTTTTAACATAGAGAAAATCAACTTCCGGTAAAAAAATTTAATTTAGCCTAGAATAGGAATTTAGAAAACTATATCATATGGACAATAAAATAATGACATATATTTGTCTTATCCCACCATTCTATAAGAAATATTTAAAACACACTTTGATACCTCATGATCATAATATTCCATATTATAGGAAAAATAACGTTTTGAATAAACATTAATAGATAAAAACATTCCCCATCATGATATATAGTATTAGGACATTGTTAAATAGCATTCCCAGTTAACTCCAACAAAAAAACTCATGCATAAGTGTGTAACTGTTACTGGTAATGGAGTCTTCAAAATCATCGAATATACCTTTATGAGGAACATTGAGGAACCTTGAACACTTCAATGAAGATTATGTCAATTCATTCAAATCAATAATAGTTTTAATAATATATTTCTTCTCACTACAAGGGTACTCTAAAAACTGATAAAAATCATGAGCCAACTTTGGTTATAATGTTCGATCATTCCTCAAAAAAATATCAACCAATCCATTGTCCTGTATCACATTCAAAATAAGTGTCTTTCTCAAAACCATTCTCTCATTCTCTATCTATTTTAATGTATGACAATAATGGATTATATTCAGAGATTTATTGGATCGATAAAACATCTACTAGTTTCACCTCATGATTTTTTTGAGGGAAGATATTCCTTATAAAATTACTCTTATAGATACTATCCTCTTACTGTTTCCACACTAGATCTGGGGAATAAGGAAAGAAGTTTTATGGTTAGCAGACACGATAGAACGAAGTGGAAATGGTTCATTTGATGTGTCCAAAAGAAAGGGGTTCTAAAACTATGATTATAGGTAATATATTATAATTAATGATTTTTAATATTAGAAATTCATCATACAAAATAAATAAAACCAATTTTTTTTAATGAAACAGGATCAGTAAAATATGAATTGAAGCAATAAAATAGAGGCAGCAAAAAATTACTAACTAAATAGTATAATTAAATGTTTAATTATCAAATTTATATCACAAATAGTTGAAAACCAAATGTTGATCACCAATTGTAGATTAGTAATGGTAGGTCACCAATAGTAGATCACCCATGGTCGATTGCCAATGGTAGTTCAGTAATGGTCAATCCCAAACATTTTTATTTTTTGACCAAAATCCGAATTAATCATAGGATAAGTGACTAAAAAACCTATCATTAAAAGATCATTTATGATAAATTTAAATCTTTTACAGTTCAATGGATTTGTGAATATATCAGCCAACTGATGTTCAGTGTCTTTGAACTCAATTTTTATAATGTTCTATTTAAAATGATCACTCAAAAAGTGATTTTTAATATCAATGATGTTGGTTATAAAATGAGGCATAGGGTTCCAGGAAATGTAAATAAATCTTTTATTATCACATTTTATAGGTAAATGTATAAAATTATAATAATTGTTTTGAAAAATATGTTTCATCAAAAAAATATGAACTCATTAACATCATATAGCTACGTATTAAACATTAACGGTGAATGATTCAATATAATTTTATTTATTACTAGACCAAGAAATAAGATACATTCCCTAATGTGACGTTTTCTAGAGGTTATTTTTATATCTAATATAAAACCACGAAAATAAAAATCTGATTAACTCACTAAGTCAAATGGATACCCTCTAGAAGAAAATAATCCTAATTTGTGTTTATATATAAGGTATTAGAAAAAAGTTTTGAATGTGATTAAATGTCACCCTTTTGGGGTTGCTTGAAAATAAACACACATACACTCACTAAACATTAGATTAGATCAATAAGAAGTAAATTATAGTATACACCAAATTATTCCTATACATGTGGATTTATCAACTGAATTATTAGTCTCCTGATGTTATAACAAGCAGATAGTACTCATGGGAGAATTTATTACATCAGTTATATCCATACCAAAAAAATTTAAATGATCTTTACTATACATAAATTATTTAATATAATTCCTTCTTTAGTTTGAAAAATCAAAAAACCTAGAATTTATTTGTAATGACCAAACATTTAAAAATGAAATTCGATTTATTTCAATTAATTATTACCTCAATACGTAATGAAGTTAGAGAATGATCAAGAACTACCTTCTTTAATTGGAAATATTAAATCCAAGAGTATTTAACAGATAGTTAAGAATCATAACAATTAATAATATTTCTTTTAAAATTGATCATATGATTATTGTAAAATAAGGGCAATGATAATGTCCAATGATATATATAGAAGAATTAATAGCCTCAACCAGTATGATCATACCCTATGACTCTCATTTATCGGATATTTTCATGTTCATTGAGACAACATCCAAAATAATGTTTTCTAAACCACCCCATAAACATATTATCATTAAAAACCATACATATATAGAAATCATTCGTGTAATAAATTACTATATATATCAACCATAACATCAGGAATTGTCAAGGCCCATCCACTGGGTCCCATGCCGTGACTACCCCAAGCCATCCTTCCATAAGATAGGGGCTAGTGACTAGCAACAGAAATGCATATCCCTAACGGGAAAGCATTGCCTTTTAAACTGTACAAGCTCCCAATAAAAGAACACAACAAGAAGAAAACACAATGTCAACTACTATAGTAAAAAGTGTACTAAATTAATGGGGCTGGAATACAAGCATAAATGGAATGTAAAAGTACAATTGAAAAGTGAAAATAGTTCCTGGATTATCCATAGAGGATTCAACTTGAAGGGTAGGTTCTACACATGATCAATTGTCACTACAGCATGTCATGTCAAATGGTACACCACTAAGTACCATCCAGTCTAAAATCCCTCAGCCTCAATCAATGTTTTCCATCATCTACACAAGAAACATCAAGGATCAAGTGTATCCCATGCAGGGATGAGTATAACAAAACTCAGTAGGGTCCCTAAAACCCCCATAGGTCTCCCAGAGTTCCACAAAGGATAATACTACAAAGAAAGACTTCAATCACAATGTACGAAGGATTCATCAACTCTATTTAGGTATATTCCCATACATATACCAATGTTATTAGATGATACATGTCTCATTCATGAGGAAACTTAAGGCTATAACTTCTAAGCCATTTTCACAACATATCCATAATGGAAGAAAACCCCACAGGTAACACCCCAAAAGTAACATCATGAAGGTGACACCACAAAGGTAAAACCAGAAAGGTGAGGGTACACAACAATCTCAACATGAAGGTAATTCCATGAATGTCAGATTACCAAAAAGTTAACACCATGAAGGTAACACCACAAAGGTATTATTGCAACAAAGGTAACATCACAAAGGCAACACCATGAATGTAGAATTACTCATCTCACAAAAAGTATAACATATGTAAAAAAGTACATATTATTAGATGTAATAATGAATCATCTTATTCAGTCAAGAGCCTTTATGGCTGACCCACATAGTATCAGTATGTGTTGACCCACACAGTATCGTTTAACGCTGACCCACATAGGATCTGACCCAAACTAAATCAGTTGACTCTGACCTACACAAGATTTCTATGTTCTGGTTCACATAGGATCGATAGATTCTTACCCACACAGGATCAATGATATTTCATGTCGTTACAGCCAGCCACATGATTCCTCACACCCAGTGCACTCGAGTTCTGTAGAATCTGCCTCAGGAGATATCGTTCGTACCTCAACCACCAATAAGCTCCACAAAGATGTGACCCAAATTACAGCCATGTTTTAAGGGTTCCAACATGATAGACGATACATCAATTGGATATCTAAACTATATGATAGAAGAATTTTAGTACAGAGGGATAGGTTGGATTCTGGTTCGATCTAACCCAGTCGTACTCCAGCATTATCCAAAACTCTAGTAGAGTATACCAAAAGGACCATATCATTATAATGATCAAAGTTCCATAGAGGGATCTTAAAATGGAAGTTTGGTTCACAAGTTATTACTCTTTTAGTGAAACTAGGCCTTGAAGGGTCGGGGTCCGGTCCGACCCGGCTCGAAATGGTCTAGGTCCGGCATGACCAGATATTAGTCCAGCCCAACCCGTAGGGTTTGTGGCCTCGCCTGCAGGGTGAGCTACGTGTACCCAGTAGGTCACACCCTCTACTAGCCAAGTAGTGCCATCGAGGTTCACAGACTCGTGTAGTCGAAGTGAAGTCTCCCTTAAGAGAATCCAAGTGCTGCATATTCAATGGTGCTCTCAGATTTCTAATCTACGAACCAGTTTCAAAGTTAAAAAATGTTGCTCATATGATTACTGAACATACCATAAAAAAAGTTCATAAATTCATTCTGGGCACACCACAACTTGTAATCACGCACCGTCGAGGTTCTCAGACTTGTAATAATTCCATAAAATTAAAAAAAATTACATTGGAAAAATATGGGTCTTTATATTCTCCCCACCTTATGTCTTTTCATCCCCAAAATCCAAAAAATAGACTAAGGAAATTGATGGGGTTACTGAGCACGAATCTGAGCCTCCCCGCTCCCATGTTCCCTCATATAGGTTCTCATGCTGCTAGTGAACACAAACAATATGTATCGACTATCCATGAAGGATCCACTCCAATTTATCCCCAATCTCCACTGGGACCTCCGTAAACATCGCCCCATCATCAAAGTCCAGCTCGCTGTGGCCAATTATGTGAGATGGGTCATGCAAGTATCTCTTCATCTGGGATATGTGGAAGACGTTGGGAACCCTCTAAAACTATAGTGGTAGTTCCAAGTGGTAGTCCACCTCACTAATCTTTCAATGTATTAGAAATGGTCTGATAAACCTCGGAGATAACTTTCCACCCAGACCAAATATCTACAATCCTCTTTGAGTTGAGAATCGTAAGAAGACATGGTCTCCCTCCTTGAAATCCAAAGGTCTCTATCTCCAATCAACATAAGTCTTATATCTTCTACATGAAATATTCATCCACTCTCAGATGATCCACACCTTATCAATGGTAGCTCCTACCAACATTGGACCCATACGTGATGACTCCCCTGGGTATCTACAACATAGATGTGATATGCAAGGTTGATTGTACAAGGCCTCGAATGGTGCCATGCCAATGGAGGATTGATAGTTTTTTTTGTACGCGAACTCCACAAAGGGCAAGGGATCCTCCCAACTAAGGAAAAATCTATGAAGCAAGCACAAAGCATGTCCTCAAGTGTCTGTATGGTCTGCTTTGTCTGACCATACTTCTGAGGATGAAAGGCAGTGCTGAAACACAGCTGAGTCCCGAATTCCTCTTATAATCCCTTCCACAACCGGGATATAAAACATGTGTCATAATCATAGACGATCGTCAATGGAATCCCATGACTTTGTATAATCTCATGTACGTAGTGGCATCCCAAGACCTCTATAGATCCCTGTTCGAGGATGATTAGGATGTTTGCCTACTTGGTGAGTTGGTCAATGATCACATAGGTGGAATCATGTCCTCTGGACATACATGGAAGCCTTGTCAAAAAGTCCATGGGGATACCATACCACTTCCACTTTGGCACCTCTAATGGCTACGCTAAGCCTACAGGAACCTAATGCTCGACCATCACTTGTTGGAAAGTGATCCATCAAGAAAAAAACAATGCTACTTCTTTCTTCGTCCCGAGAATCATGTACTGACATTAGAGCTCTATGTACATATTCGCCACACCAGGATGTCACACCAGAGGGGACATATGAAACTCTATCAACACCTCCTCATGTAGCACCATAGGTACAATGGTACGTCCTCTAAAGATGATGTCATGCTCCCCTCTTTTAGAAAATCCATTAGGTTCATGTCCTGAGAATATCTGATCACTTTGAACCCTACAATCAATGTCCCCAAATTGTGTCACCCGGAAATGCTAAAGAAGTGTGGGAGTGAGAGTCATAGACTAGAGATAAGCTTCTCTATATCAATCCATGATGGATATCTGCAACCTGGCGAGTTTCTCTATCACCTAACTCTGCTACTTTATACCATAGCTCTTGCTGAGTGTGTCTGCTACTACATTCCCCTTCCCATGAAAGTAGACTATCTCAAAGTCATAGTCCTAGAGGAACTCTAGCCAACATCATGGCCTCATGTTATGGTCCTTCTATGAGAAGATATACCTGATAATCTTGTGATTAGAGATGACTATAAAACATTCTCCCATCATGTAATGTCCCGACATTTTCAAGACAAAGACCACTACTGCTAACTCCACGTCTTGGGTGGCGTAGTTCTTCACATATAGTATCATTTGTCATGAACCATATGCAATCACTGCTAGCTCCTACATCAGGACTCATCAATGTCTTATAACACCCGAAACATTCACAGTACACTCCTCTTTGAATAATACAATATTGTGTGTTATACGCAACTTCGAGTTCTAACACACCACAACCAATCAAACTAGCCGTTAAGAATAGTAATACCCACTATATGAAATTTTATACATTTTATCATTCAAAATGAAATTTATTTTTCGATTCGGAATATCGAAAATATCTTAGGGTGAACTTTTGGTAATTTTCTGATAACTTTCATATTTTGATGAATAGTGAAAATTACTAAATATTAATTAAAAACAACTTTTTTAATCGAAATAATTAATAGTGATAAATTATGATTTTGAGTGATTTTAAAGTATAATTAGATTATATTTTTACCATTTAATCAAATGTTGGTCATTGGACAAAATTTCACATTTAAACTGGACATAAGCAGGTGTCAATCTTTTGATAGTTATTATTTCTTAAAAACACACTATTTGTTTTGACAACAAGAATTAATTTTTAAATAATTAATGAAACATATATGTTTTTAATTTGGTAAAATAGACATCATTTTTTAATTCATAATATCAAATATAGCTTAGGCCAAATTTTTGGTATTTTTCTAAGAAACATCAATTTTGATGAATAGTGAAAAACAATGAGTTATTGGTTAAAATCGTTTTTATTTAAATAATTATTTATTTTATATAAATTAATTTATTTCCAAATATATACATAATACTTATATAACTTCATTTCAATTCATTGGAGTCAGTTTATAATAATTTTAGGTATATGAAAATTTTATTGAACTTTTCATAGTGTTTTACCCACCTCCTAAGAGACTTTGAAAATTCACATAAAACTTAATTTTACCACTTATGTGAGTTGAATTTATAAAATCCAAGAGAATTGGTTAATATCAAGGAGTAAAATTTGGTTCAATAAGAAAAAAAATAATTTTTGTGGAATAGTAACTTTTTACTTTTATTTACTGCGGTTAAAGTTAAATAGGGTAATTCAAGGTAAAAAAACATTATAATAATTCAAAATTACCTTAACAAAATTACTAACCTTATTGGATGAGTAATTGACGACCATGGGCATATTTGGGTCGATTTTGGGACCCCATGGAGCAACATAGGAATGATAATGACATTTTAGATTAATTAATTCAATCTAAAGGAAAAATTGACATAAACAAAAACCTTTTAGTAATTAATTTTTATATGGTGTTATATAAGAAATATTTTTAACTATAAATATTAATTATAAATATAAATAGATTTACTACATAATGAAATTTTATATATAATTTTTAGACATTAGATAATATAATTTATTTATGACGCAATGATGATGCAGTAATTACTGTATTAATGAAAGATTAAGATAATTGATATTATAAATATGAAAATAAATGTAATTTGAGAATTTCTGTGAATTAAAATAATTTTATAGGTTAATATAACATATTATTATTTGTTATATGAGTTTTTCTTGAAGTAATAATGTTGTTATAAATTAATCAAAAACCAAATACCCAATAGTGCCAAAATTGACATAAAAGAGTTTTTAAAAAAAATATTATAATATTAATTGATATTCTATTTCTAAAAATATAAGGTTCGTCTAAAGGACTTATATCATGATATTTGTATCATTAATGGACCACTTTTGGGTATATTGTATGTTAATAGTAAGCTTATTAACAATATAATATAAAAATACAAAGAGACATGGTAAATGTCAAACTAATTAACTAAGAGTTAAAACTAAACGATAAGGTTAATAAAATGAACCAAACCTGTCTAAAACCTATTAGTTGAGTGTATTTCGACCCATCTAAACCTTGTAATCCAAATAAATCAATTTTGAACCATTATAAACGTAATATTAATTTATTATAAAATAATATTTTATGTTTTTCATAAGATGCCCCTCACCCCTCTTATAAAAGGGCAGTCGCCATTCAATCTAATTCACACCTTCTAAGCCATTTGGCTCAGAAAACCCCAGTCCAAAAACCCTTTAAACTATCCTTCCTTCGACCTAGAGGCCTTATTTTGATCAGAAAGTCAACCTACGGAGCCCTTTTTATCAAATCAAAAGGAAGAACCTGAAGAAGAGGTAATGATTTCACCACCCTCTTTCAAGTTATTTTCTTCTTCCACTTCCTTTTTATTTTTTGTTTCCATTATAAAATAATAACTCGAATATCATCTATATACTATGATGTTATTATAATTATGGAAAAACCCAATTCATTATTCTATCCACCCTTTAAATGACATGTCACCGTACGTGCGTACGTACGACTTACCGTCTCCATGTCGTGGTGTAATTGTTATTCAATACATTATTGTTTGGATGGATATAATAATGATGTGTATTTGATGTAAATAATAAATATAAGATGATATGGATTATGTATATATGATATACCATCCAAATTATATAATATTTTAATATCAAAATAATGATATTTTCGCTCGTGCGTACGTATGGATTACCGTCTCCATGATGCGATGAGATTCATTTCCAAGTTCACCATTCATCGATGATTATAAATATATATATTACAAATAAGTATGTAATATATGAAATAATAATACTAATGTAGATATATATATTTATATATATATAAGTATTTATGTACTTAAATATATCTTATTCCCTTACTTTCGTTCAATACTATATGAAAATAGAAACAAAGTTTATGCATACGTACGGACTACCGTCTCCATAAATGGTGTTTTACATTTCATATATATGTATATTATACATATTTATATTCTAAATATATATGATATATAAATCATGTTTTATATTCTGGATTTATTTGAATCATGATCTATGTGATACAATCAAGAGTAACAAGTTAAAACACATACGATAAAGAAAGCAATTATTACCCGAAATATTTATATAACATGGAAATTATTATTAATTGGGTAGTATAAATTCATAAATGAATAATTTATGATATCATAAAATTAATATGGTTCTGGAATAATTTAATAACATACTATAGTCTTCATACAAGTGGTTTAACGTACCATCGACTAAAGGAATGTGGAAGGTAAGGGGTTTTCATCTCACTCCTTATTCCCATGAGATTCATGCCATATTTCCACTATTAGCATTTGTGTAGAGTATGTACTGCCCATAATTGTATTCATTGTGTAATACACTTTAATTTATGTGCATTTACATATTCATTATATGATACCTCTTTCATGGGGTTTATGTTTCTTAAGTTACCAAATTGGTAAGGGTTTATTTCACAATCTCTTCATTATCCAAGGTTGTTTATACATAATTATCTATTGGGACCTCTTTATCATCCACATCCATGTTTCATAAAAACATATTTCAAATGATTTTTAATATTTAATAGAAAATGGGTTTAAGTCATTTATACCCTTAAGTGTTTTGAAAGGAATCTTTTTTTTCATTTTCCAAACAAGGTACTTTTTGTCCTCTTCGACATATTTAAGGTAAAAATGTTATTTTAACTTATAAGGTGGGTGTGGCTATTTTCCACCATTATATCATCGTCGAAGCTTCACTTGCAAGCTAATAAAAATAATTTCAAAATAAATTTTTTCTTTATGTGACTCTTAAATGATTTCAAAATATAAAGACATATGTCTCTAAAAAATGTTTTTATTTCATCTATGTCAACATCCATTGATGGATTTTAAGTTTATTTGAAGTTGATTTATTATAATACAAAACATCCATATTGTATTAAAGGTTTTGTGATTTATTTGACTGTGAATGTGCTATTTTTATACCATTCGTGGTTTATGGTTAAATTATTGACATTTCGTATGCTAGTTTTAATAATAATGTTTATGTTATATTTCAACCATTTCATATGAGGAATGTATTGGACTTAGTAAGTGACGGGTGGAGCCCACTATAGCTCCTCGATGCATCGGTAGGTATCATGAGACAACTAGATGTGGAATTGGCTAAGGCCCTTTCCCAAATTGATGTATGGTTTTGGTCGAGGCCTTAATCATTTTTAGACGTCTTGGCCGAGGCCTTGAAAAAATGTTTCAGAATGGCCGGCATTATACATTCCCTCATTATGGAAATAATATTGATTGTTCATGTGGTTATTTGACAAGTAGAATACCCATTATTATATTTTATTATGGCATTATTTATTCAACTCATATTCATTCCATAAAAGTATTCATGTTTACTATTGGTAAAGACATGTGGTTTCAATTATTCACCATGCTTAATATTTATGTCATTTTCCACTCTTTTACTTACCCTTACTGATAATTTGAGATCACCCCTTTCTTATGTTTCATTTTACCAGGATTACAAGAAGTGTATTATGTTTGATATGTAGGGTTAAGCTAAAGGTAATACTAGCATTCTCAATGAACTATTTATGTTGTGTTTTATGTTTGAAATTGTAATGTAATGTTAATGTATGTAATATATTTTCCAGGACTGCTAAACTGATCAGTCCTTCGGGACTTGATTCCTTGTAATCATGAAAATGTTATGTAATAATGCACTGACTCTAGGTAACTGATGTCGGGGCGTTATAGTTGGTATCAGAGAATGTTTAGAAATATCCTTAGAAACTATATTTAGATAAACTCTGATTAGAGAACATAGCCCTAAGATAGACTTTGATGATTAGTATAGAAGAACATCCTAGAATTTTGGTATTGTAGAGATTTTGTGAGTTTTCTGGGAAAAAATACATGTCTGGATACGAGCAGGTAGAGGTGGATCTGGCACAGATGTAACTAGGGGTAAAACCTGAAAACTCCACTTTGAGATAGACTCGAACAGGAACTGGTGCAAAACAACGGGCCTTGCTGCACTCTTGGTTATGACACTCCCGGGGGATATTCTTTGGATAATTCTCGTTTTCTTTACAAATCATTATGAAGGATGTACGAGTATATACCTCCTTAAAGAAAATGTTTTTTTGATTATGGATTATATCCATAAACTGTTCAATTTACTTTAGGTATTTTACAAGTTTGGAATTATCTATTTCAATTCATAAACTGACATAGTGTATGCCATTGTATAGAAATAGCTCCCAGTAGAAGGAATGTGAACTCCAGCAATACGTATGATCCAAAGAGTAAGAAGGATCATATATTTCATGATATTAAGACATCATTTAGAAGAGAAATAGTCTCCCATGTATTCTCAACATATTAATAAATCGTATCATGTGTTAATAAGATGAGTAGAGAATTCTCTGAGTCTTATGGCATTTAAGGGAAGCAAGAGAACAAAAGGATAGTATAAAGAAATATGGATAAAGGGAATATGGGAAAGAAGGATTTTCCAATATGTGATAAATGTGGAATGAATCACCTTGGTAAATTCTTGAAGGGAATTGGATTTTGTTATATGTGTGGAGAAAAAGGACACCATGTATGTGATTTCAAGGGTAAGAAAAAGTTTTCAAATGTACACTGCTTCATCTGCAATGAGTTAGGACACTATGCAAACCAATGTCCAAATCAACAGAGTATGCACCAAATGATGCTATTGGATAATAATCATGTTATTATACTACCTCATATGAAGAAGAATGACTAGTGTTCATATTTTGTTATTATATAATTATTTTATTTGAGTTTTGTATCAACAGTATACTGGTTACATAAATTATGGAGATAAATCAGGATTGTACTACAGTACTATTTTATTGAGGATTTGAGATTATATGGCTCTAAGAAAAGTGACATAATAGTAAGCTACATTTTTTGAAAATATATGGTTGAAGGAAAGGTAATCCTTAATATGGTCCCGATAATGAGGTAGTCGTTTTGGAATAAGAGATGGTTGATTTGAATAAATTATATTGGAAATTTTTTACTACCTTGAAACTGATTAATTATTTTTCATTGTTGGAGTTTACAAAATTTTTGTATAGAATGAGTATATCCAGTATTCTATAAATAATAATGGATCATTAATGTAATCAATAAGGTTTTATGGTAATTGAGTATGTTACCATGTTTTAAAATAATATGTGACGAAGGTGTTCACATGTTATTACATGGAAAAAAGGATCTTCATTGTGTTTAACTTCCTTATAAATTTTGGACTGTGAGTTTAGATTGTAGTATTTTGGATAAGTCTAAAGGATGTAATGGATTAAGTATGAAAGGTTATTTTTTGACTTTTATAAAAGGACAACACGTAGACTGTGTGAAAACTCATCACGTCAGACAAAGATGCAGGAATCAAACCCACAAACATAGTGTGATTGGGATTTATCACCCACCACTAGACTATGTGAAGTCCCTGGATTGTATAATGTAGTTTTTTTTAAAGGGTCTGATATGTGAGTTATAAATTCATTATATTTGGAACCCTATATGATTAGGATAAAGAGAGTAATTTTGAGTTGTATTATGTTTTAGAGTGAAAGATGTGTTTTTGGTAGAAATATGTTAATGGATAAAACTATAATTATAAATTAAGTATATCTCCTTATGATCTTATCCAATATCATAAATAAATTCCTCAACATTAAGGAAAAGTATTTAGAACAAAAACATTGTCCTAGATGGTACCTTAGATCATCACAAATTTATGGCTTTGTGATTGTTGGCATTTTCACAGCCATGTTCTCTACCACTCTCCATCAGATATTGATGGTTATATTTTTCTTCCATATCCATGTTTTCCTACATGGAACCCTAGTATGTTTTATTTTTGGTAACCTTCATACTTACCACACATTATTTTAAATAGAGGCTTCATTAATCTATTTTTTCGATGTGGGATTTCAACTATGATAGTTTGAAATGTCAACCCCATGTTTCTAATACTGATCATAAATTGCGAGGATGAATTTTATTGAAGGAGGGGAGAATGTAACACCCCAATATTTCATGGTACACCTCTCTTTGAATAATACAATATCGTGTGTTATACGCAACTTCGAGTTCTAACACACCACAACCAATCAAACTAGCCATTAAGAATAGTAATACCCACTTTTTGAAATTTTATACATTTTATCATTCAAAATGAACTTCATTTTTAGATTCATAATATATAAATTAGATTAGGGTGAATTTTTGGTACTTTTCTGATAACATTCATAGTTTGTGGAATAGTGAAAATTACTAAATTTTAATTAAAAAAAACTTTTTTAATCAAAATAATTAATAGTGATAAATTTTGCATTGGAATGATTTTAAAGAATAATTAGATTATATTTTTACCATTTAATCCAGTGTTGGTCATTGGACATAGTTTCACATTTCAACTGGACATAACCAAGTGTTAATCTTTTGATAGTTATTATTTCTTAGAAACACGCTATTTGTTTTCACAAAGGGAATTAATTTTTAAATTAATTAATGAAACTTATATGTTTTTAATTTGTTAAAATAGACATTATTTTTGAATTCATAATATCAAATATATCATAGGCCGAAGTTTTGGTATTTTTTTGAGAAATGTCAATTTTTAATGAATTGTGAAAAACACTGAGTTATTGGTGAAAACTGATTTTTTATTTAAATAATTATTTATTTTATTTAAATTAATTTATGTCCAAATTGATACATAATAATTATATAAGTTCATTTTAATTCATTGGAGTTAGTTTATAATAATTTTAGATATATAAAAATTTTATTGAACTTTTCACTATCTTTTACCCACATCCTAGGAGACTTTGAAAATTCACATAAAATATAATTTTACCACTTATGTGAGGTGAATTTAGAAAATCAGAGATTCAAGGTTAATATCAAGTAGTAAAATTTGGTTCAATAAGATAAAAATGATTTTTGGTGAATAGTTACTTTTTACTTTTATTTACCGCGGTTAAAGCTAAATATGGTAATTCAAGGTAAAAAGAACATTGTAATAATTTAAAATTATCTTAACACATGTACTAACATTATTTGATGAGTAATGGCCAACCATTGGCATATTTGGGTCGATTTTGGGACCCCATTGAGCCACTTATGAATGATAATGACATTTTACATTAATTAATTCAATGTAGAGGCAAAATTGACATAAACAAAAACATTTTAGTAATTAATTTTTTATGGTGTTATATAAGTAGTATTTTTAACTATAAATATTCATTAAAATCGAAACAGATTTCCAACATCATGGTATTTTAATTATAATTTTTAGACATTATATAATTTAATTTATTTGTGACACAATGATGATGAAAAAATTATCGTATTAATGAATGATTAAGATAACTGATATTATAAATACCCAAATAAATGTAATGTGGGACTTTTTATGAATTCAAATAATTTTCTAGGTTAATATGACATATTATTATTTGTTATATGAATTTTTTTTGGAATTAATAATGCTGTAATGAATTTATCAAAAAAAAATAATCAATAGTGCCAAAATTGACATAAAAGAGTTTTTAAAACAAATATTATATTATTAATTGATATTATTTAACTAAAAATATAATGTTCTTCCAAAGGACATGTATCTTTATAGTTGTATCATTAATGGACCACTTGGGGGTCGATTGGATGTTTATAGTAAGTTTATTAACCATATAATAAAAAAATACAAAGTGACATGGTAAATGTCAAACTAATTAAATAAGAGTTAAAACTAAATGATAATGTTAATAAAAGGACCCAAACCTGTATAAAATCTATTTTTTGAGTGGATTTAGACCCATACCCAAATTATCCTCGAAATAAATCAATTTTTAGCCATTAAAATCCGAATATAAATTTATTATAAAATAATATTTTTTGTTTTTCCTAAGGTACCCCTCACCCCTCTTATAAAAGGGAACTCACTCTTCACTCTAATTCACACATTCTAAGACATTTGGCTTGGCCAAACCCTGCCCAAATACCCTCTCAACTATACTCCCTTAAACCTAGAGTCCTTTTTTGATCAAAAATGCAACCTAAGGAACCCTTTTGATCAAATCAAAAGGAAGAACCCGAAGAAGAGGTAATGATTTCACCACCCTCTTTCAAGTTCTTTCTTCTTCCATTTTCTTTTTCATTGTTGTTTCCATTATAAAATAATAGATATAGTATCTTCTATATACTATGATGTTATAATAATTACGGAACAACCAAATTCATTATTCTATCCACCCATTGAATGACATGTCACCATACGTGCGTACGTACGGCTTACCGTCTCCACATCGTGGTGAAATTGTTATTCAATACATTTTTAATTGGATGGGTATAATAATGATGTGTATTTGATGTAAATAATGAATATAAAATGATAAATATTATGTATGTTTGATATACCATCCAAATTATATATTATTTTAATATTAAAAGAATGATATTTTTGTTCATGCGTACGTACGGATTACCGTCTCCACGACACGATGAGATTCATTACCAAGTTCATCATTCATCGACGATTATAAAAATATATATTACTAATAAGTATGTAATATATGAAATAATAATACTACTGGAGATATACATATTTATATATATAATTATTTAAGTACTTACATTTATCTTAATCCCTTACTTCTGTTCAATACTATATGAGAACGGAAACATCGTTTATGCGTACGTACGGACTACCGTCTCCATAAATTTTGTTTTCCATTTCATATATTTTTCTATTATACATATTTATATTCTAAATATATATGATATATAAATCATGTTTTATATTCTGGAATTATTTAAATCATAATCTAGGTGATACAATCGAGAGTAACAAGTTAAAACACCTACGATAAAGAAAGTGATTTTTACCCGAAATATTAATATAAATTGGAAATTATTATTAATTTGGTAGTATAAAGTAATAAATGAATAATTTATCACATCATAAATATTAATATGGTTTTGGTATAATTTAATAACATACTATAGTCTTCATACAAGTAGTTAAACGTACCATTTACTAAAGGAAAGTGCAAGGTAAGGGGTTTTCATCTCAGTCTTTATTCCTGTGAGATTCATGCCATATTGCCACTATTACCTTTTGTGTGGTGTATGTACTACCCATAATTTAATTCTTTGTGTAAAAAACTTTAATTTATGTGTATTTAAAAATTCATTGTATGATACCTCTTTCATGGGGTGTATGTTTCGTAAGATACCAAATTGGTAAGGGATTATTTCACAATCTCTTCATTATCCGAGGTTGTTTATACATAATTATCTACTGGGACCTCTTTATGATCCACATCCATGTTTCCTAAAAATGTATTTCAAATGATTTTTAATATTTAATCGAAAATGGGTTAAAGTCAATTATACCCTTTTGTGTTTTGAAAGGAATCTTTCCGTCGTTTTCCAAATAAGGCACTTTTTGTCCTTTTTGAAAAATTTATGGTAAGAATGTTTTTTAACTTATATGGTGGGTATGGCTATTTTCTTACATTATAACATCGTTGAAGCTTCCCTTTCAAGATTATAAGAATATTCTCATAATAAATTTTTTCTTTATGTCACTCTTAAATGATTTCAAAATATAAAGAGATATGTCTCTAAAAAAGGTTCTGATTTCATCTATGTCAACATCCTTTGATGGATTTTATGTTTATTTAAAGTTGATTTATTATGATACAAAACATCCATATTATATTGAAGGATTTGTGATATTCTTGACTTTGGATGTGCTATTTTAATACCATTCATGGTTCATGGTTAAATTTTCGACATTACATATGTTAGTTTTAATAAAAATGTTTATGTTATGTTTCAACCTTTTCATATGAGGAATGTATTGGACTTAGTAAGTGACGGGTGGAGCCTGCTATAGCTCCTCGATGCATCAGTAGGTCTCATGAGACAACTAGATATGGAATTGGCCGAGGCCCTATCCCAATTTGAAATATGGTTTTGGCTGAGGCGTTAATCATTTTTAGACATCTTGGCCGAGGCCTTGATAAAATGTTTCAGAATGTCCAACATTATACATTCCCTCATTATGGAAATAATAGTTATGGTTCATGTGGTCATCACACTAGTAGAATACCCATTATTATGTTTTATTCTGGCATTATTTACTCAACTCATATTAATTCCCTAAAAGTATTCAGGTTTACTATTGGTAAAGGCATGTGGTTTCAATTATTCACCATGCTTAATATTTATGTCATTTTCTGCAGTATTACTTACCCTTACTGAGCATTTGAGCTCACCCCTTTCTTATGTTTAATTTTCCCAGGATTCCAAGAAGTCTATTCTGATTGATATACAGGGTTAAGCTAAAGGGAAAATGGTGTTCTCAAAGAACTATTTATGTTGTGTTTTATGTTTGAAATTGTAATGTAATGTTAATGTATGTAATATATTTTCCAAGACTGCAAAACTGATCGGTCCTTCAGGACTGGATTCCTTTTAATCATGCCAATATAATGTAATAATGCACCGACTCTGGGTAACTAGGGTCTAGGCATTACATGTATAGTCCATGATGCGTCACAATAGACTATATACCCAACACCCTCTTCCCGTAGATTCATGATGGGGGCACTCATTAGTCTCTGCCTCATCTCTTGAAAACTCTACTAGCATATCTTCGTCAATATAGAGGGTTTTACCTTCTTCTTCAACACTGACAAGGGTTCCACAACTCTAGAAAAGTCAATTACGAATCTCCTTTAGTACCCAACCAACCCTAGGAAACACCGCAACTTGGTCACACTCATGGGTGGCTCCCATGCTAGCACAACCACTATCTTTGATGGATCCACTACAACTCCAACCTCCGAGATAATGTGTCCTAGAATGTGGAAATCTCATATCTAGAACTAGTACTTTGAGAGTTTACTGTAAAACGAGTGCTCTCAGAGAGTATCCAGTACTCTCTACATATGATAGGGTGGATCCTCATCTATCGATGAGTACACCAAGATTTCATCGATGAAGACAACCACAAAACGATTGAGGTATGGTTGTAAGATCATGTTCATGAGGTCCATGAACATTGTAGGGGTGTTGGTATTTCCGAATGGCATATCCAAGAACTCAATGTGTCCATATAGATATCTGATGGATGTCTTCTTCACATGATCATATCATAATATAAGCTAATGATAGCATGATATGAGGTCTATCTTCAAAAACAATCGACTGCCCTTCAACTAATCAATGATATCATCAATCCTCAAAAATGGATACTTTTTATTCACGGTCACCTAGTTCTAGCATCGATAGTCCACACAAATCCTCAAACTCACATCTGCCTACTTGGTGAACAAAATTGGGGCTTCCCATGGAGAAAATTTGGGTCTTTTGAACTCCTTCCACTACAAGTACTTCAGCTATACCCATAACTCATGAAGATCCATTGGAGCCGTTCTTTATGATGGTGTAGATATCTGTGATGTCCCAAGGTACATGTTGATGTAAAATTATACCAATCTACGTAGAGGTAGTCCCAAAACATCATCAGGAAAGACATCAACTTATTGGTGAACAACTAAAGGATAAACCAGACTCTCAACATCAACTACTCTGAGTGTATGTCTAGATAATTGATGTGTGATCGGTAGCACCCTCATCTGTGTAATTTGGTCTTATGCTTCAAAGTTTCCCTTATCATCGGTGAAGGAAAACCAAGTCTCATCCTCACGGAAACACCACACATTGGGCCTAATAAAATCAATATGAGCACGGACTGTGGATAACCATTTTGTACACAAGATGACATCGTAAGGCCTCGATGCTGCTACAAGAGGATCCCCGCTGAATCTCTCACCTCCTAGAGTAATCTCACACTACCGGTAACAATGTTTAATGGTCGAATCATATCTTGTAGAAGTCTCTAATTTCAAGGTTCGAGCCAAATGCACCACCAGAATCTTCGAGCTCTGAATGAGAGTCATTGTAATAAAAGAGTGACTGACACATGTGTCTATAATTACTACATCTAAGGTGGAGTAGACACATATGATAGCTTGAATTGTTTTTGGAGTGTCGTGGTCGAAGGCCTCAACCTCCTGGAGCTGAGATCATCCCTGTCCACCCCCTCCCTATTATTGGGGCGGACAACATGGAGGTTGTGGCGATAGAACCTTGAATCATCGCCCATCGCCTGTTACACAATAAGCTCCTCTTCCATGTCTGCTTCCCTACGAACCTCCTTGCTCGAACCTCTAATTCTTCATTAACTATCCCTAGATCGTCTTCTGATCATCCGTATGGAGGGGTGGGTAGTGACAAGCCATGTGACCATGCTAGCCTCGTGAGTATCACTTCCTGCACATCACCGATCCTCATATGTCCCATGAGACCTACACCACTGAACCTATATCCTGAGGTCATCCACTAGAAGTTCTGGCCCACTAGGGCCCCTACGTCATCTGTCTACTACCTACTGTGGATGAATCTTCAAAATGATAGTTGGTGGTGTCTCTCCCTATCGGTACCTGCTCAGCTAGGCAGCTCTCCACAAAAGCACTTAATCTAGCACCCTAGCCTACATCATAATTCTAAGCGATATCATCTATTCTCTAATCTCCCAATGGAGAAACTTCTCAATAATTTGGGACATGATTAAAGGGTCTCGTACCATGTTGGTGGAGTAGTGGGAGAGAATAGTAAAGCTCGTCAAGTACGGGGCCACGGTCTTGTTTCCCTACTATAAGTGTAGTATCTTTTGAATACACACTGAGCGTAAGGTCACTAGGATGAACTCTTCCCTAAAAAGGTCCTCGAAGTCCACCCAGGTGATGGTCACCTCATCGTGTAACTAGAGTGTCAAACTCAACCATCTCCCAGCTGTTATCTGGATGCAACTGGCAGCTAGGATCACCATCAGATCAGCTGGAGTCCCAAATAAGAGAAAAACTCTGGCCACAACCTCCAGCCAGTCCTCAGATTCCTGCAGACCCGTCATGCTTTAGATCCTAGAAGGCCTATACTGTTGAAACTCGTGAAATGAGCTCAGTCTGCGTACACCCTCTACTTGTAGGTCCGGTGGAAAAAACTTGTCAACGGGTAGTGGTGCTTTTGGTACACCACACAAAGATTCTAACACTATAGGAGGGACCTGCACTAAGGCATCATCACTCAGTGGGTTGTCATGATGTACTCTCTCAGGTATCCTAGATACTTGTCTATGTGGTGACATCCTAAAAGAAAATAGGTGTTCCGTGATCAATATGTTATACTAGGCCAGCTGGCTCAAAGATATTATAAGAAAAACTTTTCAAAACACACACAATCAATGTTTTCGTGCACTGAGTCAGAAATAAGAATTCTGAGTCCTGGTTTATAGATACGTCGGCTGTCTCACCAACACGGGACTTCCTGAATAGAAAACCACAATCAAAACACTTAACACTATTGATCCATTTAAAATATCAAAGTCTTAGATCTTTAGATGAACCGACTCCTTTGATA
Organism: Viscum album; assembly: GCA_963277665.1. NCBI lineage: Eukaryota > Viridiplantae > Streptophyta > Magnoliopsida > Santalales > Viscaceae > Viscum > Viscum album. The sequence continues at coordinate 1,506,397,479 of OY728119.1, read as the reverse complement.
TCTCTTTGTCACGACCTGTCCCTCAGGGCTCGTGTAGTGATACCCCAATCCTAACTTCCATATGCTAGGGGATGGAGACTAGTACTATAATGGTGTATCTCTAATGGGAAGGCATTGCCTTTAAACTTTTACAAACACACAATCCAAGAACACAACAAGAAGAAAACACGAAGTAATCTACTGTAGTAAAATGTGTACTAAAATTAAAGGGGTCGGGATACAAGACAAAATGAAAAGTACAAGCACAACCGAAAAGTGAAAACAACTCATTGATCATCCACCAAGTATCTTACCTTAAGGGTTGGTACAACTCTTGATCAATAGTCACTAAAACATATTATGTTAAATAGTCCACCTCTAAGCACTGTCCAGTCCTAGATCCCCCAGCCTCGATCAACAAAGTTCGTCGTCTGTACAAGACACAACATGGTGTGGGCAGAGGCCATGCATGGGTGAGTACAAAAATACTCAGTAGGGACCTCGAGAACCCTGTAGGTCTCCATGAGTTCCACAAAGGAAAATACCACAAATCAAGACTTCAATCACAATATACAGAGCAGTCATCAACTACACTTAAGTATATGCCAATACATATACCTAATTTATCAAACGATACTCATCTAATTCAAGAGGAAATATTAGGCTCCAACTATTAAGCCATTTTCTCAAGTAATCCATGAAAGAAGAACACCCCAAAGGTAACACAATGAAGGTGAGAGTACCACAAAAGAGACACCAAGAAGGTAACACCACAAACGGTCAGAGTATCACAAAGGTAACACCACGAAGGTTAGAGTTCTAAAAAGATAACATAATGAATGTAAAACCATTAAGGTAAAATTACTAAGCTCAAACCAGGAATAACTTATGTAAAGAAGTAAGGATGATTAGACGTATCGTTGAATCTTCTCATTTTTCCGAGAGACTCTGTTACTGACCTACACAAGATCGGTATGCACTGACCCACATAGGATTGTTGAGCGCTGATCCATGTAGTATCCAACCCACACATGATTAGTAAATGATGAAACACATAAGATCTCTAAGCTCTGACCCACACAGGATCAATAGAGGATGACCCACACATGATCTATGTTCTTTCTTCACGTTATAGCCATCTATAGGATTCATCGCACTTGGGGCACTCAAGTTCCATAGAATCTTACTTTGAAGATATTTTTTGAACCTAGACCTCCACTAATCTCTGAAATAAGTGACCCAAAGTACCACCATGTCATAAGAGTTCCAACGTGATAGATGGTGCGTCAATCAGACGCCCGGTTTGTAAGTTATAAGTGTTTTAGTACTGAGGGCCAGGTTGGATTCAGGTTCAATCCAACCCAACTGTACTCCAACTTTATCCAAAACTCAAGTGGAGTATACCAAAAGAAACATCTCACTCCAAGGATCCCAGCTCCACATATGGGCTATCAAACATACATCTGGTTCAAAAGTTATGGCTCTTTTAATGAAACTGTTCCTAGAAGGGTCTGGGTTCGGTCTGACCCGGCCCGACCTGTAGGGGGGCACAGCCCGGCCCACATGGGGGGGGGGGGGGGGGGGGTTGCCCATGGAGGGTGAATCCTACTAGACACAAATGGTGAGGCCCAGGGAAGGCGCAACCCATAGGGATCGTGCAGCCCGTCCCGCGGGGGTTGCTGCCCACTAGGCTTACGTGGCCCAACCTGCGGTGGGGTGTGGTTCGATGTGCTAGCGCGGCCCATACCATCAAGGGTGAGACCTACTAGCTTGGGTCTACCCTACCTTGTGAGGGGGGGGGGGATCCCCATGGGTTTCTCGAATGACCTTAGCCAATCGGTTTGTGAAGCTGTGGTGCCACACAACACAACCTGGTCTTCACTGGACCCGCAGGTGGGTGGACCCCTCCTCCACTGTGGTATCAAGTCGTGGCCTCCACATGTGGCACACGATGGTGTGCTGATCAGACTCTGGCTTCCGTAGTTGGCCCCAGTTGGCCACCGTCTTCACCCATCGTGGCTATGGCTGTGGCGTTTTCTGCTGGCGGCGTGCGATGACACACTAACATCTCTTCCATGGCTGGCTGATGTTGGCCGCCACAATCACCAGCCCGCATCGGTCACCTGAGCCGTACAAGCAGTATTCAATAAGACACCAGGTGAGCTTTGGTGGCCCAATTTTCCATCCTTAGTTACCATCGGCCTCCCAGGGATGCCCTCATCACTGCTCGAACCTCCATTCTGGGTTCCGTCCAATCCGAATAAAAATGACCATGAAGAACGCATAGATTAACAAAGTAGAAGAGGGTCGGGGACCTGTTCGTTTGGGAAGTGCCCTTCACGTTATCATTTTAACATGGTTTTAAGGATAGATGATTCAACAATCCCTTGAATTAAAACAAGATAAATCCTTACCTCAAGATCATTGGGGAACATCGCGTTTGAGGAAGAGTCGGTGTTGCTCATTCAGTGGCGCTCTTCACCACCCACTTGAACTGGTTCCATCCTCAAAGTCATTAGCATCGTGGTACTTTTCCAGAGCCTTGTCATTTAGGGAATCCATGCCAATACTCATCCCCAACCTCCATATAAACAGAAGACGGGGAGGTTGCGTTATGCCCGAGGAATTAATGGGGTTCAATTAATTAATGGACCTTCCAAATTCCAATGGTGTTGCTACAAATAATTAAAGAGTCAGTCCATTTAATGGCTTGACACATCGTTGGTCCTGTCACCACTGCTTGCCCCTTGGAGGAAAAAGAGAAAGAAAAATAAAACAACAAAGTTACTTTATTACTATTTTAAATGTCCAAAATCTATCTTTTGCTCTCGAATTAATGTGGTTGAAGTGAAGCCTCTTTTAAGAGAACCCCGAACCTATGGATTCAATGGTGCTATCAAAATTTTAACCCGAACATCAATTCAAAAGTTAGAAAATTCCACCTGTGCGTTTACTAAATGTACCATACAAAGGTTCATAAATTCATTTTGGTTACACTAGGACTCAGAATCACGCACCGTTGATTTTCACAGGCTCATAACAATTCTCTATAATTAAGAATAATTACATGGAATAAATATGGGTCTTTACACGAATATTTATATTTTATTTTCTAATAAATAATTATTATATTTATTATTTATTTATTTCAAATTATAAATTATTAAATAATGAGTTTCAAAACAATAGTATTCAATGTGAAAAAAATGTCTTTTATTTTTGGGTAATATGAATTTTTAATTAAGACATTCGTTTTAATGAATTTTTTGTATTCAAAAAAAATTGTATTTTAATAAAATATTATTATTAAAAAATATTTATTAATTACATTTTAAAATATAATTTTATGATGTCAAAAATATTTTTTATATAAGTCAAGAAACTATTAATTTCAAAAATCAATATTTAAAAAAAACACTTATTTTGATTTAAAAATATAAATTTTAATATTTAGGAGTTTATTTTGATAACATAATTATTATTTTAGCATTCAGAATATTTTAATTTTTCAATGGTACATTTTTCATAATTTTATGAGACTATATAATGTTTTGTATAATAATTAAATACATTATTAAAATACTGTATATATTATTACATCATAATGACAAAATATTTATGTAAAATATGCCATAAAATGTATAAACAACCATATTTATGTCTTCAAATTAAAATAATTTGTATTTTATGCTTTTTTATTAGTTATATTAAACTCTTTATGAATCATCCAATAGCTATTTTATATATTATGGGTTTAAAATAGATTCATTATGAACATGACTTAAATCCACATATACAAGTTAATATTTTCAAGAGTTTGGTTGATGGAATTATAAAATAATTAAATCCATTCCACATCTTTATAAACTATGGGGGAAAATGGTAATTTTTTGGTTTTGATACTTTATTGTATAGAGTCTGAAATTTATGTTCGGGAAAAAATTAGGAACTCCCCTCCATTTTTTTATATAAACCCATCAAAGATACCGTTATTATTTTCTCAAAACCCATGCTGCATGACCTTAATCTATTCATTCTTCTATATATCCCACCAATGGTTTTTCCAATCTCTCAAGAATATCCCCACAATATTTTTCAAACACCTTATCAAAGAAAGGGATCCTATCATTATCTACATTGTTCAAAAACCTTATTTATTTTAGGAATTTTGGTTTCAAATTCAAAATATGGGGGTTTATTTTTACACAACCATATTATGTTCCTATTCAGGTCAAAATTATTAAGGTCCCCATTCTATATCATTAAACTATTTTATGAATCATTAAGTACTATGGTTGTGATACTTAATTACCTCCCTAATTATTCATGCCATACGATTGTGTAGTGAATTTCAATATCCACTTCCACTCAAGAGTATTCACTTATATGTAAATATACTTGTTTTATTTAGGACTTCAATGTTTGTAACCAAAAATACTCAATGATGGTATAATATTGATGAATTATATTTCAATGATATATGATATATGTGGAACACTTATGCTAGTAGATATTACAACTATGATGGGTGTTCCCAGATAGTGCTCCAATGCATATGGAAATGTTTTTATCTTCTGAGAAACCATGATAAGTGCACTGGAGGTTATCATAAAAAACTACATTATATTTTCCTAGTTTTAACATTTTATAATTCTTATGATGTACGGTTTAATGTTGTTTCTAAATTATTATGTTGTATTTATGCTAAAATTTTATATTATTCATTATTGTTCATGATTATGAGTTTCATATCTTCTATGATTTTTTTTTCTTCATGGATAACATGTTTTACTTTACCCTATTCCATGATTTTTTAATTCCATTATTGTTCTTTATGGATCACCCCAATCATATGTATGTCCCCATGTTATCCTGTAATGTTAATGATGTTTTTGGTAATTTTTTATATCATTGGATCATGTTGTTATTATATGTACCAAATTTCAAAATACACTAAAGGTAATATTATTTTGAGATTGGTTCACGTGTAAAATTATGTAATAATTCATAAAATAATGTTTTATGAAAAAGATATAGGTTTTCATAGTTGGTATAATAGAAGGGTCAAGTTATTTTTTGGAATAGGAACATAAAACTCTATTGAAAGTCACATGGATAAGTCTAAACAAATAAAATCATCAATTTTTTGATAATGTATTGTATAATTGGTTTTTAATAAACTACATCCCATTCTAAAAACCACAAGTATATACATATTTGGAATATATTTACCTAGTGGTAACAAACCCAAAAACTCTATATTGATATAGAATCGATTGTGAAATGTTACATGACAACGGTCATTGATGCCCAATTGGTTTGACACGTCTCAAGGATATGATTTTGTAAATTAATACTCTAATTAAAAACCATTATTATTTGAAAAAAATATTTCTATAACATTTTATGTTCATAAATATATCATGGATTACTAAGTATGAATCCTATAAATTCTTGTGTTAAAGAACATATTTAATTTATGATTTATCCATTTAACATTCATAGTTTATCTTTTATGTGTTAATTAATTTTAATATTATCATCCCGAAATTTACATTTATTCTTGTCATTTTCTAAAATAGGAGGAATCGAGTAAAAAACCAAAGTGAATGGAAATGTGATGTCTTCCCAAATGATATTCCCAGATTGATGGTAGAAGGAATGACAAAGTTTGTTACTATAAATTCTCCACCAACTCAAGTTATGAAACAAAAACTAAATTAGGAGTAACAACAAGATAACCCCATGAAAGTAGATGTTGAAATTTAGACCTTCATGCAATATCGGCCTATGAGTTTCAATGGACTCTCGGATCCCATAATTGTGGAATGTTGGATCAGCTCCATTGAAAAGATAATCTCCATACATCAATTCTTTGAGCATGAAAATTTCATACTGGATGTTCATCATATGGTTTTACGAGCTTATAAATGGTGGATATTGGGTAAGAATATTAATCACGTTGAGGATATCAGAGTGATAGAGTTTTTGTAATATTGGAAAAAAATTCTATAAATATTTTCCTTGGACACATTAAAAAATAATTGATATGGACTTTCTTAGAATGAAGCCTAATGATGATGAATATATTTTTATTTATGAGATAAACATCACAAAACATTCACAATAAGAATCTAAATTTTTCATTACCACTAAATGTAAATATTATTGCTTCTTTGGTGGACTAAAGTTGAGTCATTAAAAATACTTGGATATTTGATACTTTGATAATAATGAATATATTTTCCAATGTTACCCAAATGTTTAAATATATATGTGTGAATCTCAGGGTTATCATGGGTATATGAAGTGGAAAATTGACATTGATTTTGGAATCATGATATAAAAATAAAAAAGTGGTATGAAATTTAATTATCTGAAATGTCTAATGTGTGGGAAGAAGAACCACAATAATTGCATGATGGTATGAGTAAATTATTTAGTTGAAAAATGTAAGGGAACCTAGATAGATACTGCTGATGGGAGAAACCTAATAATGTGATGGAATAGAGGAATTCTTCAATTAAACCTCAACCTATTTTCCAATGTTTTAACAACATGGAACAAGGAAACTATCTGAACAAATAAAAAAAGTCTAGGTATATAATATAGAATCAACACCAAAAACCACTAACGAAGGAAGGGAGAGATATGATATCAAAATAAAAGAGGTGTATCCAACAAGGATGTGGTGGTAGGTACAGTAGGTATTAATTTAGGAATAGGGAAAATAAATTTTCATTTACGCTATTATTATTCATTCATATAATGCATAATTAGTTGACTTATTCAAACACCACCACCAATCATGGATGTATAGATATTAGTGAAAATGGAAAATAATGGAATTATTGTATCCGAAGTATATGAAACCTTCCATATCCACATATAAAGTCTTAACATCCCACAAAATGCCTAATAGTACCTTTAGTAGAATTCATTAATATTCAATAAGTTTATTTTCTTTCCTTGTATATATCCATCATAAATTTATGAGAGAAGGAAATTGATGTTCATATCATGAATCACCCCCCAATTATATACAAGTTGAAGAAGGAGGATAAATCTGATTTGGTATAATCAGTGTAAGAATTGATATTATTACATTTTGTAAAAGAATATCTTGACTAGATAATTTAGGCTAAATAAATTATCATTATTTAAGTCATTCCCATAATGAAATAATATACTGATGTGTTTCCAAAAAAACTTTTTCGTCATACTTCTACCAAAGAGGATGAATTTTTAATCAAACTTATACCTAGAGATTTTCCTATACAAAAGACTCTGTATAGAATCAAATTTTTTTATATTAATGAATTGAAGTAAAAACTATAGGAAAAAATACATAAAGGGTTTATATGCCTAAATGATTCACCATGGGGTTCACTAGTCCCCTTTATTAGGAAGAAGGATGGATCAATGTGCCTTTGAATTGATTATTATGTGATTAAAAATATCATGATGAATAAAAAGTGTCCACTTCCTTGAATTTATTATTAGTTTAATAACCTACATGGAGCCCAGTATTTCGGTATGATAGATCACCAGTTAGGATATTATCATGTAAAGGTAAATTATGAGGATATCCCCAAGGCAACATTTCATATCAGGTTAGAGAACTAAGAATTAATTTTGATTCTATTTATACTAACAAATACTAAAAATATATTCATGAACATGATGAATATAGTCTTTAGATATTTCCTCATCCAATTTTTAGAAGTATTTATAAACAATATTTTTATATACCATAAATAAATAGAGTAAGATTTGTATTATTTGAATATTGTACCAATGACCTTTTGGAAATAAATTTTTTTCTTTTAATTGTAGTAAATATGATTTTTGGATAGGGAATGTAACATTCCAAGGGAATTTCATCACTATAAAATGGATACTTATGGATACTTCAAAAATAATGAATATTAGATCATGTCCAATAACAAAATCTATGATGTAAATATATAGTTTTAACGGATTACCTGGTACTATAATCGATTTTAGAGAAACTTATAAGTATTTTCAATATCCCAATTCAAGTTAACTCAAAATGAAATCCAATATCTCTAGAATGATGAATGTAGGAGTATTTTAAAGAGATGAAGAGGAAGAAAATCACTACACATGTTCTCACAATACCCCCAGTGGATAAGAATTTATGAACTAAATTAATGAATATAAAAAGGTATAGGGTTGTGTACTCGTGAAAAATTACAATGCGATTGCATATACCTCCCTCCAACTAATGCTCAATGCACAAAACTTCCCAACTCATGATATATAATTGGGTACAATGGTATTTTAAATAAAAAATTAGTTCCATTATCTCTATGGTGATAATTGTGATATATACATGGGCTGTAAAAGACTCAAATATATATTAACAAAAAGAGACATAATATTCAACAATGGAGGTGGTAAGATCTAACCATGTATTATGATTGTTCAATCCATTACCATCCTAGTAAATAATAATGGTGTAGTTTCTCTAGATATAAAGGATCTTGTAATTCAATCCATGATGAGGACTTCAAGGGATCCAATCATCTTGGACATGAAAATAATGGATATAGAAATAATTAAACGATCTTCATGCTACGTTTATAAATTTTCTAATCAACTATCCATTAATGAGAGGATCAAGGAGTATTAGAAAGATGATTGTTTTATACAAAATAAGGTAGATAATCATCTGGTGTTCAGAATTTTGGAATATGGAGTTATAATTTCAAGAATGTTGATATAGGTCTCAACAAATCCAAAACTAGGATTGAACTTATACACGACATATATAGACAAATTATCTATATTTTAGTAAATCTGGGAAGAATGTACAAAATCTAAATAAATGTTCCAACTTTTTCCAATACTAGTATAGAAATGGGAAAACATAACCATGGATTTTATCATAGGACTCCTTATGGCAACTAAATGAAATAAATCCATCTAGGTGGTAGTAAGTCACCATAAAAAATCGCCCAATTTCATTTCCATTAACAAAGATATATCCTTCAAAAAACTCACCAATATATAAAAAAGAGGAGTAGTAAGACTACAAGGAGTGACACTCTCTATTGTACATAATTATGGTGTGAGGTTTACCTAGAGGTATTGGAGAATCCATCAACAAGAATTTAATAAAAATGATATTTGACAAAACTTAACACCCTAAAAGGATTGTTAGTATAAAAGGACCATTCAAACTCCAGAAGATATACTAAGATCTTGTTTAATAGATTTACATGGATATTGGGATCAACAGCTTCCCCTAGGGGTGTTATCCTATAAAAACCATTTCAATTTGAGTGTTCAAATGAATCATTTTGAAGCACTTTATGAGAAGTGATATAAGACTTAGACAGTTAAGGATTAAGTGAGAGATTATAATATAATGGCACATGATCTTGTCCAATAGATAATACATAATGTTCAAACAATTTATCATTATATGAAATCGACACAAAGTTGAAATGAAATTTATTATGAAATTCATCAATAATATATGGATTTTGAGTTTCCTGATAGATGTTTCCTTCATATGTCAGCATTAAATAAATCCATATGGTTTGGGAAGAAGAAAATCCTTATTCTATGATAAATTACCCCCATTTAGATCCTTGATTTCATCAGAGTAGTGATCTATCAACTAGTAGTCCCACCTAACCAATCCCAAGTATAAGATATGTTCCATGTATAACTCATGTAAAAGTACATACCAGACCCCACACATGTACTAAATTATATGGTCATATCGTTAGATAATTTTATTTCATAAAAGGAGAAGATATCTATGATCTTGGATTGTAGAGACTAATAACAATGAAATAAGACAACTTACATGGTTTAAGTGTTGTGACCGAACCACAAGTCTGAAGAAGCACATGGGAACTTGATAATTTGATGATAATGAAGTAACATCATCTTTTTACTATATTAAATGAAAATTTAAATTGTTAAATATATGAATGGAGAACAATGTGATGACTTGAAATTTTATAAATTAAATTCCTTCTCTTTGAATGAATAAATGCAATATAAACTAACGAAATTATTGAAAAAACATGCACTACAATTGTTATTTTTTAATATTATATTTTTTCGAATATAAATGACCATTAATAATTATAATCATTAATAATATAGAAAATAAATTGTAATCATATTATTAGTATAAATTAATGGTTTTGATAATGTTAATTGATACATACAAAAAAATTAGTGACCTCGACCGATAGGATTGTATCCATTGAAGCTCATTTATCAGAGATTCTAAGGGAGGTATCTTATATTGGATTTTACATTGACTAAGACCAAGGTAGATTAATAAATTATATAATGACCTAAATTATTTATGAGAGAATTTCAATCTCATCGAGATCATGACCCAAACTATGTTAATTTAACCACCTGAATAAAATCTCACAGTCTCACAACATACCCTTAGGGATTTTCTCTGGTGTAATAAATGGCTATTTTTATCCACAGTAACAAAATGAATATGTATATATAATTTCCTATAAAATAATTAAAATATTTTTCCATATTTATTTTACTTTATACATAATTGAATGATTATTTTTCCAAAAAAAATCATTCAATACCACCAAAGTCTGATAGTATTATTGGTTAGTAATAAATATCAATTTATACATTCCTTTAAAATAGTTTAAAAATTTTCTAAAAAAATTATATTTTATGAAAAGATTATTATGGTATAATAATTTTTACTTGTATTTATTAGTATAATTTATCAAATCATAAATATTTTTTATATGGTTCATATAAATTTTATTTAAAAAAACCAATAATCAATATGTATTATGACATCATAATAACCCATAAGTGATGTCATATATTCCATAAAAGGTATCCATGAAAAAATATATGTTTCTCTTATAAAATACACTGAATTTAACATTATGTTATTATTATTATAAACTCTTTTGAATCCTTCAAAACCTATATTATATATTATGGTTTGAAAATAAAATATTTTGGAACAGGACACACTTACACATCACCAAGGATAATAATTTAAATATTGAATTTATTTTCCTTATAAAATAATGGAAACCACTTATATTTGGTAGAAACCCTAGAAAAACCCAGTGAATGTTTTGTGGGTTTGATTATTTATTTTACAAAGTCCAAAAACTATGCTATGGAAATTTTAATGAACTCCCATATCATTTCCTATATAAAAAAATACCAGGTCCCTTATTTATTCACTAAAAAATCATGTATTCTGAATTTAATATATACATTCCTCTTTAGATCCCTCAAAAGTTCCCCTAAACTATATAGAAGCTCTTCCAAATATTTTTGAAACTCCAACTCAATGTAAGGGATCCTATCTATTCATCCTCATTCAGGAACCATATTTATTTTATGCCTTCTGATTTCAAATTACTAATTTTATAATATACTTTTACACATCTATAATACTATTCTTTTTTTCAAAATGATGAGAAATTCATTTCTCTCTCATTAATCAATTTGATAAATCATCTTGTACTATTGTTATGTTCCCGAAATTTAACAATGATTTTTCATTCCAAATGATTGCGAAGTGAATCAATATACTCATTTCCACACAAGGGTATTCACCTATATATACCAATAAATCATTAATTTTGGATACATATATGTATCACAAACTTCTAAATCACTGGATTAATAGGGATGAAATACATTATTATGATATATGATCTATGTGGCACACTTTTCCATGAACATGATATGACTATTATAAGCGCACCTGTATAGATCCCCATTATATTTGGTAATGTTTTAATATCCTGATCTTCCATGAAAGGTACAAGGGATATTTTTCAATGTATTGTATATTATGATGTCTTTCTGGTTAACCTTTATTTATTCTTATGATTCCATGTTTTAGGTTGTTATCACATTCTCATGATGAAAATGAGCTAACATGTAATATCATGCCTCATTGTTCATGATTATGATTATCACCTATTATGTAACATTTTTATGCCTATTGGTTGTCACGTTTTTCTTTACCATATTTCATGATTTTTTTATTCCCTTACTGATCTTTGTAGCACAAACCTTTCATATGTATGTACCTAGGTTATCCCATATAGTTTTAAACAAGAAATATAAATTTTGGGCATGTTAATGATGTTTTAATTAATGTATTTATATCTATGTTTCATGTTGTTATGTAATGTACATAATCCTCAAAGAAACTAGACATCATGATTCATTGGGGTTGTATCATGTATACCTTTATGTAATAAATCATGAGAGAATCTGTATTAGAAACATGGGTTATCAAAAGTATTTTTCACACATTAAACTATTTTCTAATTCACTTCGCATAATTTCTACAAACATAGTAAACAAATAGTTTATTGATAATACACAAAAATATAAAAAAAACATTTTTTAAAAAGGAAATCATTTTAAATCCATTTAATTAATAAAATTGGGTATGCTAATCTTTTAGTAAAACATTTTTAAATAAAAAAAATAGATGAGACAGTAATACCAGGATTTTGCAGCATGTTTCAAACCATATAAAGCATACATTTATTTGAAAACATGAATTTTTAAGTGATGATTTTGAAATCTAGTGGTTGTTCCACAAAGACAACTTCAACTAAATCACTATTTAAGATTAACCATTGACATACAATGGATATAGTTTGAAATTAAAATTTATTGAATAGAGAAGAAACATTTTGATGGTTTCATGTCTAGCTACTGGAGAAAGGGTTTCCTCAATGTAAATAATTCTTTCATGACAATATCCTAATGCATCCAATATTGATTTATTTCTAACTATTGTTCCTTGCTCATAAACATTTTTTTCAAAACACCATGTTGGTACCCATTGTATATAAACTCTATTTAAGGAAGCAATATATATTTATATATATATATATATATATATATATAATTATGAACATTTTTTTATATTAAATATATGAAATTTAATGATGATTATTTACGTAAAAAAAATATATAATTTGAAAAAATAATATAAAAACTATACAAAAAAATTATAAAAAATAATAAATTATTAATAAAATAAAAAGTACTTAATATTATAGAAAAATAAATAATTTTAAATTAATGAATGATAAAAATGAGTGAAATTTAATTTAAAAAATGAATCCATCAGAAAAATATTAAATTAATTAATTAGAGTTATTAATTATATAAAATTTTAAAAAATTGAAACTGAACACATAAAATGATATTTGAAAAAATATATTAATTAAAAAATAAAATTTTTCATAAAAATAGTAAATATTAATCAATCAATCTATAGAAATAAATATTAAAAAATAATATAAAACACTATTAAAAAATAAAACAAATGGATAAATCACAAAAAATATAAAAGAGTTCATTACTACAACTAATAAACAATGAATAACTAATTTTAGTTATATAGGTTATTAAAATGTTAAAAGTGAATATATATTAAAATGATGATGAAATAAAATTAATTATATAAATTATAACCATATTAAAAACATCCAATATTTAGAAATATGCATGTATAAATAAATATTAGAAATGGGTAATATAACAAAAAACATTAATAAAAGTAAAATTGAAATAGAATTAATTTAAAAAAATATTAATTATAACTACTAAAAACAATTACATTAAAAATGAAAGAATTGATAAAATATTAAAATATATTAAATAATATATATTGAATAAAAATTTAAAAATTTAAAAAACTGATTACGAACATAAAATTTTAATTATATATATTATGTTAATAAATAAAATTCCAAAATGAATAAAAATAATTGAATGAATTCCCAAAATATTATTTTAGTGTGTGTATAGTTATATTAATTACATATATTTTTCCATTGAATTAATGTAATATAATTTTTATATATGTAAATTAATCCTTTATTAGAATCATAATGAATGATAATAAATAATTATAATTAAATAGTAAAAATTAATATATATATATATATATTAAACAATTAAAGATTAATAAATTATTAAATAATATATATATATATATAACAATTAGAATTTAAAAAATAATGCATATATATATGAATATGAATTAAGATTTATAATAATATAGAATTTTTATTTTATATGCAACTTTTAATTAAATATGTTATATATAAAGTGAAAAATTATATTTATCCATATATAAATCATATTTAATAAAATTTATTTTATTTTTATCAATATATATAAATATATATAATACTTCATGTTTTTAATGATATATGTATATATATATTACAAACATAACTTTTGTATGTGAGTTTTATCATTGAAAAAGGTCACCCTTTATCTGTTCGAAGGAACAATGTTAAGGGCATACCATTATAAGTGACAAAAATAGAGTTGATAAAGATTTTATTTTATCAGTGTTAAAAAATACATGTTAAAGGGAACTGTTATCATTTATTTTTACCTAGAGCTTATCATGTGTATCCCTGTTTATCATGGCTTTTGAAGCATTGAACTCATACATGTAGACACATGTTATAGAAAACATAAATACAAGAGTTTTATCAAAATGGTATGATGGATAATGATTGATATTGGTTTGTTTAATTATCTATAATTTTATAAACCTTTATATTTGAACACATGAAGTTTGATGGGATTAGGGATGGTAAAAGTTTCAGGAAAAAATAATGAAGATAATTTGAATTGTGGGGCGAATGGGGTTATCAGTGAGGATAAACCATGGAATTTTTTATAGTTCAATATATATAAATGAATCCATATTTTTAAAATTTCATGGGAATTATGGAACAATCAAGGATCAAAAATAATTAAAAGGGATAAAATTAGAAAAAACATTAGGATAAATGTGTAATTGTTTTTTAGAAAAGTGTTTTTATAAAAATTGATCCAAAAACATCCTGAGTGATGACAATCGATACTAAAGATGATATAGGAAACATGATGATTAATTAATGTTATAACATATATTTTTATATTATGGGTAAATTGTTGTATGAAACCCATTAAATGATATAAATTAAATATAGTCCATTGATCATGTAACATATGTTGTGATTTGTTTTCCTGGTATTCTGTATAAGCTCAAAAGAAATTAAAAAATAAAAAATTCCATTAAATCAATTTCATAACAAAAATATATGATATTTGTAATATCCACATACAAATTTGATGATCTTGTTTAATTAAAATAATCATAAAAACTAAATCAATGTGTCCAAATGTTCAATTTAACGATTCTGAGACATACTTCTCAATGGTTATGATCATTCCATGATGGATATGACGTTTTAATCATCAAGATATTCCAAACACACATAAAAATCCTTCTTGTATGTCAATTTTTAATAGTTACATTCTAGAATGTATACTTGAAGTAGATTTAAAGATATTAACTCTTCGAAGAAAAATAATTACATGATTCAACATGGCGATCTTGAATCAATAAACTCCCCAGTTTCCATTTTCTCATTAGGAAATTGGGGATACCAGTTAGAAGCTCTCAAATTTAGGAGAGAAATAGAGCTATTGACATTGGACTATTCATTTTTTAATACCTATGTTAAACCTTATTAATGGTTTACTTTAGTATGGTATTGTGTTTTATCTGATAAATAAACCATATATAAAAATTATTTTCAAAAAAAGACATAATATTCATATGTATATTATTCCTTATATGTAACATATGTATTATGTTACATGATTTATTCAAAGTCATTAAATCGAATCGTTCCCCTATAAAATATTTTAAGATCCTTTAAAAATAAATTATCATTAATAGAATATTTATCTTTTTATCACATAATAATACATGAAGACTTAAAGTTAAAAATTTTAAAAGACATATTTATAAACTCAAATAATATTTAATTTATTTATTTTATCATGATCATTTAATTTATTACATTACCTATCCCATACCTAGGAGAGCAACATGGGTAAAAATTTAATTCAATAAAATTGGATATATTTTTGTATGAATTTAATGTGTCAAATTCTAGGACCATATATCAATTGAAATGAGTTCCACTTACACTCTATGAGTGGTGTATAATAACACATCATGTTCCGTAATTAGAAAAGGCTATGTCATTGAAATGAAAAAATATTACTTATGAACATGATTTTTTCAAAATAATCAATTTTTATGGTGATATATCATAAAAATAAATGCATATTTTAAGTAATAATACCTATAATACATTTATTTCATTGATATTATTGGAAGAAATAACATCATAGTACCATGTACATGGATTTAATAAAGGTACTAAAATATTTTTAAATAGTATATGTGATATCACTTCCTATAGTAATAATTGATAAAATTTCATGACTATCAATCCAATGTTATATATTAATTGATGGAACTGACACATAATACCTCACCACAGACATAAACTCACTTAACTTTCAATATAAATTAATTGAAATGACCAATGATGTACATTAATAATAATATCATTTTATCAAACCAATACACATGTATAAAAAAATGAATAACTTATTACACAAAAATATGCATTGTTCTAATTGATATATCTATCCTCACGATCTCATATACCTGAGATAAAAAAAGTGAGAACATAATGAGAGGTGTATAAATGTTAATTAAAGTATAATAACTAATTATACAACATCATCTGTGTCCCTCCATAATTATATTTATAGGATATAAGTGATATGTTATAGATTATTGTCATAGTAACTTTAGGTTATCATCATAGATGGGAAATTCAATGACCATTTTTTCTGACTATGACCTAAAGAAATTATAATATATATATTATATAAATATGTAATTTAATATCATTGTAAATGAATCTTTAGTATATATCAAGTCATGTACATGTCATGGTAATAAATTTACACATGGGAGCCGGGTCTAGGGAACCAACTCTCCCAAACCTCGTTATTTTAATATAGCAAATGAAAAAAACTCTTAATTCAACAGATTCCACATGAGATTCATGATTATACGTTTAGATATATTTAATAGGTGGGGTTTATATGTCATACTGTATAGAGAATCAACTGACTATTAGATAAACTATTTGAGTAAAATCAATCATGATATGAAAATATCAGATTATATAATTTATCCTCTTGTGTGATTTATCCTCTTTGGAAAATACTACAAATATAGTATTATAAAATTATAATGTATTCTAGTTGGAATTAATAGACACCGATGTGTATTTAAAATGAGTCCATTCCAACTTTATATTCAAATATAAACTTAAATTTTGTAATAAAATTAGTGACTATGTGTTTATTTGAGATTATCAATCTCACTAAAAACTATATAGGAGAAATAAAAAAGTCCAATTATGATTTAAGATCATTTTGATATGTATAGATATTTCATTAGTGAATCCCAGTACCACTAGTTCCTTATATCATCTGTATACTTGAAACATATCCTTTGAACCTATGATCAAATTCATGACAGCTTCTAAAAAATTATAATGCGTCTCACCAAGATTAAATAGGCATTGTACCACCATGATTAAATCATAGGAAATATTAATCCTATTACGTAACATGTTATTTAGGATATATACTACTGCAAAATCAGACTTAATTATCCTCATTCTATTTAAAATCACCAATGCTAATATTAATTTTTGTAGGAGTGATTAATTCAATGTGACATTAGAAAGAGTCCTCTCTTGGACTCTTATATGTTATACATTTTATTTAACATTTCAATATATGTAGTATAACATCTTCCAAGGAAAATTTTATACCTATCTCTATAGATATTAATCCCAGAAATATGGGATTCTTCATAAATGTCTTTCATGTAGATTTATTTGTATGAAACTATATTAACTGACAGTAACACTTATAATTTAATTCCCATTAATATTATTCCATCGTCATATAATACCATAAATACAACTACAATCCAACTAAAATTTGTATATACACATTGAATTTTGTAAATATTAATGAAGCAAAATGCTCTAATGATATCATCAAAATGTACATTTCTTGATGGCGGTGTTTTCTATGATCCAATAAAGGATCTCTATAAAAAAATTACTTTATTGGTATTTTTAGACATTATAGTTCCCTTGAGTTCTATCATTTTGATATCTTTCTAAAATGTCCAATTTATGAGTATATTTTTTATATTCAATTTCATAATCTCATAATAGATGAAAACATATTTTACCAGTAATATTCTAATGGATTTTAGAAATTTAACTGGTGTGAAGGTATCTTCATAGTCAATGACAAAAATTATTTTGAATACTTTTATAAAAAAATCATGAATTTTAATTATTAACTCCACCATCCACTTTAACCTTTTAAATGAATACCCCTTTTCATTAAATAGGGTTTAAATTAGTTAGGGGTCTATTGAAGCTTAAACACTCTTTTCAGACATGGATTCAATTTCAGAATTCTTGTATTCAAGAAATTTAGTATCATTTTATCAATATATGGATTCTTTATATGTTAGAGGCATAGAGAATTTTTTTTTCCATGAAATAATTCGAAATATTTTAAGAAAACGTTTTTTAAAACATTTCAATGATGGTGTGTGATTCCGAGCCCCTAAGAGCCTTTAATTAATCTTATAAAAATACTGAATATATTTTATATCATGAATAAATAGTTTTTCATAAATAATGGAATATATCTAAAATGGATTCGTGGATCCAAAATAAACATCCATGATTGAATCTAGAAAAAATAGTATTCCCTAAGTGTTACCTAAGTTATGGTTTCCCTAGATGATCGGATAAGGTAGCCATTGGTGGGTGCATTAAGTAGATTAAATAATTTTTTGATTGAATAAATTCATTTAATACATGTTACATATTTCACTAAATAAATATATTATTATGGAAAATCTTTAGAGTTATCCACATAACCCTGGGACCATTGAAGGTAGGTTCTCCTAATCATCCTTGGAAAATTATGATCCAATAATAACTAAATAATATATCTAGGTGAATCATGGAGTATTTAATGCAACAGGTACTTTCATTAATTAAAAACAATGTTACTCGCCAATTATTGATCATAATTGACCTTGGTCATGTATTTTTTTGGTTTCTATTCTCTTTTAAATTAATCCATCAAGAATCATAAATATTATTTGATTTTATAGAAACTACCAACCTTCACATGATCTCTAAAAAGTGATGACTCTTTATTTTATCCAGTTAGACCACTTGATCTGTTTGGATAACCTAGTTTATGTTATCATTGGACAATAATGATTTTCCAATAAAGGAGTGAATTATTTATTGTTCCTTTCCACTCTCTGTTTATCACATTATTCATTGTTGACCTTTATGGTCACAATTCGACTTTATCATGGTAGGTTCAAGCATCGTTTAACCCTTAGATTAATTATGGTAGAATGAACACCACATGTAGTGATTGATTAAAAATTGATCAATGTATGAATAGGTATGAAGATGATATCACCATGGATCAGGGAATTAGGGATGTAATAGGAGGCTATGCGAGTGATACACATGATGGATTTGTGTGGGATGAGACAGATTCAGATTTCCAACAAATGGGGGGTAGAAGTCACCAAATAAAGGAGTATTAATCCAATTATGGGTAGTCAAATGTTGTACTCTATTGAGGATCCATAGAACATGTAATGATAACAACATTCTGGAAAACCCCTATATACATGGTGTGTAATGTGATGAACAAACAATTTTTGGTCCAAATTTATATGGCGGCTTGGGATTTTTTGTTGGAGTTAATCACCACACTATATGTGGACAGACCACATGTCGTGTAACCCCTATCTATCCGATGTGGTGTCTATATAGTGAAATATCTATACCTTAACTAGTGTTCGGCCTGAAACTACCCCAATCCCACCACAATAGGCCAATGGGTTGCGATAATCCATGAGAGCCTTATCCAAAATGGTTGTTTTTTCCATTGTACTTGTATATACACACCTAACCATGTCAATGCTTATCCTAAGAGGAATAATCATAAAAAAATTTGACAACTAAAAATTAAATCAACATTGGAAAAACCACTATATTGTTCAAGAGTATGATAGTGAAAACTGAATAGTATAGGGGTAAATACAAACCCTACCTGAAATATTCCACAACATGATGATATAATAAAGTTAAGCATTGATAGATCCTAGCTCATAATCTCTAATATACGACCACCATATGTAGTTTAATTCACATAGTATCCGTAAGATCCTCTACAGTCACCACAAACCTGTTTTTCATCTACATAATACCCAACATGTGTGTGAAAATCCCATTCAAGGTTGAGAATATACATACCCAATAAGATGCCATGAATCCTAAGGGGGGGAGTAAGTTCAATAATAGGAACATAAATATATTATATAGTAAATAAGATATATTTCAACCCAAATAAAAATAAATAAGAACATCTTCCATCTACAAGGGGATTAATACAATGTGTAGATGAACTACACATTTTGTATGTTCCACTCATATAAAAAGAGTAAACTCGTCCAACCAGGACAAGATAAGAATGAAAATAACATGGCATTAACTATATGGATTCACAACCTATGGTAGGAGAGTAAAAATCCAAATATATGGACATATATATATATATATATATATGTGCATTGAGAAATAATCAGAAACAAGAGAGAAAGGGACCTCCATCACACAACTCAGACAAATATACGTTTCACAAATAGTTCCAAAAGGCCATAAAAAAATCTTAAAATCTCATAAGTTTACAAAGACGTAACTGGGTGAAGGCCCACACCTTGCCATTATTCCATATAGATTGGGGAATTAAATATATGCAGAGGACCTACACCCAAGTGCGTCAAGGGAGTTCAACTATTTAGTCTCCGTGGAAGACATGTTCCCAAGAAGAAGGGTGGTTCAATTTTGATGACAGGAGGACCCACACAAAATCCAAAAGTGGGTTTCTAATCAGTTGGAAGAGTAAACATATCAAGAATATGGGGTTCTAATCTATTTTCATTAGAACATGTCTTTTATCTGATGTGGGGGGGATCAACATAGGAGGGAGAGGAATTGTTGCCATGAAATTGGGGGGTCCACTAGAGTGTCATGAGGATCTGCACACTATCATATGGATGTTCTATATAGAAGGTAGAGGACCTGCACCCCAACTTGGGGGGGGGGTCCACTCGGTAGATATAGGACCTCACCAAAGCTGATGGGGGGTTTTAATATGGTGTTATAAGGGACCACACTCTATATAATATGGGGTTCTACAAAATATGTTTAGTACACAAACCCAGATGTAATAGGGGTTATACCCTACTATCTCTGAAGATCCCATATTAATCACTGCCATCTTCAAGGATCACCTAAATATGAACCATGCTCAGAACACTTCACCTAGTATACCAAAATCTAAAATGGAGTGAAGAATCATGTTCAACATGAAAAGCCACTCAAGATAGGCTACTCATGGGAAAAAACATAGTTCAAACGAGGGAGATATAGAAGATTGATATTTCTAAAAAATGAGTTAAGGTGTACATGGTTTGGGAGGGGACCCACATGTCATGTGGTCCATCTCTATCACCTGGTTGTATCCTTTTACATACACAATTTTCTATCCAAATAGGTTTACACAACATGTATGGTAACTACATAGCATTCTCATGCAACATGGTGTCATGCCCACGAGATTTGATGTGTCCTTGTATCCATCCTATGACCATGTATTTTACCTAGTGTTCATGTTATTGTGTAGATAGTGTGCATTGTTGTTCCAATGCTGTTGTACTCATGGTGTACATGCCACATCCAGCGGGATGAGGTCATGCATTGTGTTGGGGTCCTATATGGGTGTGATACATAAAACAGCTAAAACCCTAGTTGGCATAAGCATGGCCCGACACGAAATGTGTTTTAACCACATGATGTGTAATTGAAAATATTTTAGAATCAATTATGTATTCTGTTTCCAAGATATATGGTTTTATAACTTCAGATCTAACTTTTCCTTCAATCGATATTTAAAAATATAGTCACTGTTTGTTATTTTTGTCCATTTAGAGGTTGAAAATAAAATCCTCAAGACCTGTGTGGTTTCATCATATTTTCCACCCACCTCTAACCATTCCTCCATTAATGATATGGATTCCAATCATTGAAAGAATCTCTCCTAAAATGAAAACAATCCGGATATGTCCTTGATTATTCAATTCATGCATTATTCTTTGTTTTTTCATGATTCGGGAAGTTTGATCGGGCTCGTTACTAGTCAACAACATTTAACTGGTGTGGCGGGGTCCAACCAGTGAAGAATGCATAGAAATTGTGTGGTTAAGGAAAAATAACAAGGGTTTAAATATATTTTCCTAGATTTCATTCCCAACGATAAGGAATGGGGATACACCGAGTTATGTAAACCGAATATTAATTAATTAATAGGTACATGAGTTCATCTGGAGGCCAGAATTGGAAAAGGTCAAAGGAAGAGATCGATGTGCTCAATAAATTTAAACAAAAAGGGTGAAATAAACTATTTGAAAAGTCCTTCCCAAAAATATATCACTATTTATTGAATAACATGCTTACCCATTAATGGAACAAGTCTTGTCATTCGTTGCACTCCAATCTACAATGATATATGGTTTCATCATTGTAAATTTAAAATCACTAACAAACGGATAGTTGGAAGAATATATTAATGATCCCCAGATTATGAGTCCCATGCAATTTTATTATCCATAAAATTAATTATAGGACACTTTTTAGGTGAAATGAATTAATTGATGAATTAATACACTTAATATAATTTCAAAAACTAAGATATGTAATCGAATTGTGTAAAACTTTTTAAGTTCATGCCTTTGGTAAAAATCATGTCATTGACTCATTTTTGGTATCATATTTCTTATCAAAACATTCAATTAAACATTTTCCCCTTTTATTTAAAACTATATGTTTTTAATATAAAATTTATTTCATATTTTTATAAAATTAATTCGGGGAAAACTAGGCCCTTGATTTTCATGATGTTTATGTTCCTGACTCTGAAAATTTATGAATATATATTTCAAAGTATTACATGGAATAAGAGAATCTCTAAATCAATACCTCCATCAATATTTTCTTCCCAGTAAAGAAAAACTAAAATAACTTGGGATACTAAGCCTACATCCGGATATTTCACTCCCAAGAGCCATCACCCACATTTCCATGCTTCCACAAAACAGAAATTGAAGGGATGTATGACCCATGAATTGTCTTGTCGTATTGATCCATTATCACCTCCGATTGGTTCACAATGTTTTTCCATACTCATTGTCCTTATCTCCCTGGTCTATAACATGTGTAGGGTCACACACAAATCTCCTTATATATGATGTGTCCAATATATCATTCACCCACTCCAACTGTGGGGGTAGGTAGAGTCCATGAAAAACTGCCCCAAACCACTGCAGACTCTCTAACGACATGATGAGAATCACTGATAGATTTCCTCCTCAACCAAACCTTCCAAATTCTCATCATCGGGAGAATCTCATGAAATCATAGTCTCCCTAATCAAACTACAAGGGCCTAAAATGGTGATATTTATTATTTTTATACCATCTAGGGACCTTCATATTCCTATCATTGATGAGGAAAAGATTCCATGTCATCATGTGCTCCATCAATAGGCCCATAAAAGATATCTCTCCAATATCATTCTAAAACAAGGGTATCCCAGAAAGGGCCTCATATAGGTCCTAAAATGGAACCATTATGATGTTATAGTTATATCTATTTTTGTATGAAAACCATAACAAGGGAAAGATAACATCATAGCTTCGACCAAAGTCAAACACAAAATCCCTCAGCATATCCTCTAAAAACTGGATTTTGCACTCAATCTTATAATCAGTCTGGGGGTGATTGGGTATACTCATCCTCATTTGGGTTCCAAATACATCATTTAGTGATCTACACAATCATGCCGTATGATGCACGTCACAATCAGATAAAATCATCAAGGGAACCCCCATCGAGGAAAAAATCATTCCTACATACAACTACAAAATAACATCCACTGAAGTCCACTATCAAATAAAAATGAATTATGTACACATCAAGATATATTATAATAGCATCCAAATGATATCATGATCATTAATTGTCCCTGTAATCCATGTAATGAAGTATTTTAATAGTATTTCCCACTTCTACTCTAGAATCATAATGGGCTGCAACGAACCTACCAGAATCTGGTGCTCATTATACACTTGTTGACAGGTGTGGCACCAAGAGTGGAACTCAACAACATCCATCACATGAATTACTACCAAAACATATTCTAAATATCTTTATACATCTTCTCCACATTGGTATGTATATCTAGGGTAGACGTGTAAGACTCTCACATCACCCCTCCTTCATTGTGACTGTCACGACCCGTCCTCGGGGCCCGTGTCGTGACTACCCCAAGCCTGCCTTCCATAGGCCAGGGGCTGGCGACTAGCACCAAAGGCATAAATCCCAATAACAGGGAAGGCATTGCCTTTATAAAAGAAAAAAACACCACATAGTACAAGCGGAAGAAAAACACTAAGTACAAAAGAAAGTGCTGAAAAGTAAATGGGCGAGAATAAAAACCCAACTGAAAATACAGCTAAAACTGAACAAAAGTACAACAGAAAAAGACAACAGCTGGAAGAACGAAAGTGGCTCATGGGTCGTCCTCCTCGAATCCTACCTGAAGGGTAGGTACAGATAGCCTTCGCAACTCTCTCATCCGTCAACCTCCTCCGAGTATCGTCTTGTCGTGAAGTCCACCTCCGGATATTGTCTCGTCGTGTGGTCCACCTCCGGGTACCGTCCATTCCTCGAACACTTGGCCTCCGTCAGCACTGCCCGTCGTCTGAAACCAACACAACGAGGTGCGGGCATAGCCCGTGCAGGGGTGAGTATAACGATACTCAGTAGGGACCCCGAGACCCTCATGGTATCACTAAAACCAACAAGGATAACCACAAAGAAGATCTCAACAGATAACCTCTACTTAGGTATATGCCCAAACATATACCTAAGTTATCAAGTAATCCATCTCAATCATGAGGAAACGCAAAGATTATGAAATCAACGGATAACCACTACCCAGGTATATGCCCATACATATACCTATGTTATCAAGTGCCCCATCTCAATCATGAGGTAAACACAAAGGTCATAGACTCAGCTCAAACCAGGATTTTCATTATCGAAACTGTAACTGCTGAAGAGCTCTGTCTCTAAAGTGTACAGTGGCCCTATCACAACTCTGAGGTACTGCTCACTAACCTAAGACTTCTGAGGTACTCCTCCTGTCTAGTACCGCGGGCAAGACACCCAAAGACAATAGTGCTTCCCACTGGGGTAGGCCACCCAAACACAGTAGTGAACACCCCCTAGTAGCCTGCAGAGGTACTCTCTGGATGAGTACCTCGGGTCTGCACTATCACACAGGTAGTTCTCCGTTCGCCATGGGTCTGCACCCAAAAAAAGTAGTGCTCCGTCCACTGGGCTAGTCGACTAACTCCAAGTCGAGTCGGTCAAGCAGTCGTTAGGTCTCAGCCGGCTACACAGTCTCCGTACTCTGAACGCTCGACTCCGGGAGGGTCTGCTCCACAAGCTACAGGTTGATACTCCAAGTATCCCAAGGTGCCACGAAGAAGTATCTCAAAGGACCGCCTCATCATAGGGGTCTCAATGCAACAGACGGCGCGTCAATCGGACGCCCGGGCTGTGAGATACTAACCTTTTCGTCCCAGGGGCCCGGTTGGTTTCGTGTGCAAACCAACCCGGCTGAATCTCAATTGTACCCCAAACTCTCATAGGGTATGCTCATAGGGAATGTTTCTCAACGTGATCACCAACGTCGCTGACAGTTCGTCAAACGGACGTCCAGTCTGAAAGTTACTATCCCTTTCCATTCCAGGGGCCCGGTTGGATTCGTGTGCAATACAACCCAGCCACTATCCAACTGCATCCAAACCTCAGGCGAAGTATGCCAAAATTTCCATCTCATCAAGAATAATTCAATAAGACAGAAGGCGTGTCAATCGAACGCCCGATCTGTGAGTTATTGGCTTTTTCGTTCCAGGGGCCCGGATGGTTTCGTGAGCGAACCAACCCGATCGAACTCCGACGGCATCCAAACCTCGAGCGGAGTAAGCCAAATGTTCCTTCT
This sequence comes from Viscum album, assembly GCA_963277665.1. Taxonomy (NCBI): domain Eukaryota; kingdom Viridiplantae; phylum Streptophyta; class Magnoliopsida; order Santalales; family Viscaceae; genus Viscum; species Viscum album. The sequence continues at coordinate 1,506,371,337 of OY728119.1, read as the reverse complement.
CATCAAGAGGAATTCAACAAAGTCGACGGCACGTCAATCGGATGTCCGAAACTCAAGTTATAAGCATTTTTTCTCCGAGGGCCCGGTTGGTTTCGGGTACGAACCAACCCGGCCGATCCCATAGTACTCCGAAACCTTGAGTGTAAAACACCGAAACGACCATCTCGATCCAAGGATCACTGCGCAATAGATGTTGCATCGATCGGAGGTTCGCATCTCATGTTATGGGCAACAGACCCTAAGAGGTTCGGTATTAAGGGGTTCGGGCCCAGTCCGACCCGGCCCGATACCCCCAGGGTCGGCCCGAACCAGGTCGACCCGAACTGGGTCCGGGTCTGGCCCGCTTGGGTGTGGCCCGACCCGGTCAGCGCGGCCCGACCCGGCCTGGGCGGCTCGGCCTGGGCCGGCGGCTCGGCACGGCGCGCTGGGCACACTGGCGCTGGCCGGGTGGCCAGGCGGCCGGCCCGGCCATTACGGCTGAGCGAAACGGGAGGGGGGCGCGCTGCCCCCACTTGGAGAAACCACGACCCGTTTACGGGGCCGCTCAGCTGGCCGGTCGTGGGTTTGTAACCCCCGGCTTTTCCCTTGTCCAGCCGGCCCGCCCCGGTCGGCCGGCTGTTGCAGCCACGGGACCGGCAAGGCCGGTCCCCCCTGCTCCGACGTCGGTGGCCCGGTACCGGATGCCGGTTCTCCTGCTCCGCCACGGTCTAGAACCGACCATGACCTTGGTTCTTCTGACGCGGCGCGTCGGCTCCATGCCCCTCCTCCGCGGCCCCGCTCCGGCCGCGGTGCTTTAGTAGTCCTCTGGCGCGGCGCGACGGCGCCGCGTCTTTTCTTCATCTTCTACGGCACGGCGCGGTGACGCCGCGGATTAGTTTGTTTCCAATGGCGGGGTACGATGGTGCTGCACTTCTCCACCCTCCCTTTAACAATTTTCTGCGCAGTGCTTCGGCACCGCGTTGCCTTGCTCGTGCCGCATCAATATCAACAACCAAAAAAGGGGAGGAGTGTCGGTCGTGTTCGTGCGGTCCAACATCCTCCCGTTATCACGATAACAGGCAGTTCAATTTGAAAGGAAGAAAATGAGTGAAGTAATCATGAAATAGAAACGCATAAAACCCCTACCTCATGATGTGATCCCTCGATGGATATGTAGAGAGGTAGCGTCGTTCGTTGACGTCGGAAGGTGACGTTGTCGTTTGCGATTTTTCCCACTGCAGTGTCTCCTCCTTTGATGGAGACCGGGAAGCATTCTTCGTCGAAGGTCTTGGAAGGCCCGACGTCACCCAAGTGTACTTAAGATGTGATGTATCCCCTCTTTTCGCTGAGAAGGAAGAAAGGGGGTACGTCGCTGCTCTTTGGTGCCGGCGTTCTTCGTCAGAGAGTTGTGTTCTCCGCGTTCTTCAAGAAGGAAGAAGTTCTTCAAAGCTTAGAGCTTTCTCTTCAAATCCTTTCGCACCATCAACTATTCTCCCACGAAATAAGACTTAGTCATAGTTAATTAACACACAATCCAAAGGAATTCATTTAAAATTCAAATGAATCCAAGAATTAATTACTTGAAAAACCTACACAATTAAGGAGTTGACTTTATTTAAAAAGGGGGGTTTCTTTTTGAGAGTTACAAAATTTAAGAGGGGAAAAGTTATGGGAGGTCAAGGGGGTTATGGGAAGATCAAGGGGGTTAGGGTCTCGTGTGGGCCCCACCTCCCACATATCCACACATGGGAAGTTGGGTGGTTGTGGGTCCCACCAACAACTTCCCATGGTAGAATTTAACTCCCTTGGTTAACAAAAATAAAATTGTTCACAATTTTATTTATTTCTTCCTTAAACTCAAAAAAAAATTTAAAACCACACCCGAGCAAACGCAACTCCGGAAAAGGTGTTTCTAAGTAATTACTGACGCTGCAAGTTCATCAGTGCCCTCAGATTTCAATTCCGAGCACTGGTTCAAAAGTTAGAAAATCCCGCTCATACGTTCATTGACTGTACCCGAGCTAAACTTTAGAAATTGATTCTGGGAACACCGGGCCTCGGAATCTGGTGCCGTCAGAAACTGCATTCTTGTAAAAACCCAAATAAAATTAAGAAAACATTTCCCTTGAATTTTACGGGTCTTTACATTGACTAAAACAACCATTTGTCCTTGTAAAATGATGACATGATTCCCACCTTTAGGATATACAACTAGTAAATCACCCATGGATATATGGTCACTTAGGACCTCATAGTTGATATCTCCTACATGAGAAACTATCACATTCTCAGGATGTGGTGGATTCAATTCCATCGACTACTAACATGTTGTACCTTCCAACTCCACTAGGGTCAGCTACATGGAAGCCAGCTACTCCAAAGCCATCTGTACCAAGAGATACTAGGAATTAGTGATATCAGAATATTCTACATTGTTTCCCTTTCCCAAAGTATAGATTATTTTGATGTTGTATCCCTATATAAACATTGACTAGTGTTAGTGTCTCAGGATTAAGTATCTCTACGTGAAGACATACTCGGGACTCTGACGGTTTGAGTAAAACAAAAATCACTCCCCAAAAAGGTAGTTACATCACATACATAGAGTGAAATAAAACATTAATAGCTTATGGTCATGAGTTTCATAGTTCTAATAATGGTGTATCAACTAGATTGACCTGTATATGATAACATCCAACCACGACATGTATATGAAACTGAGACCAGTTCCTAAGGCATTTTAATACACTACAATCATCACACCCTCCACTGGTAGTCTAAACACATGATAACTCACTAGACATATCGTCAACTATATAAAGTCCCTCTTGAACAACTCACTCTAGGTAAATTTATTCCCTTTCTACATCTGAGTAGTTAAAGAGGAAAAAATCCAAGAGATGTCTCCTAAAAAATCTTGTAGTACCCCCACGAAAAAAGAATTCTCTACACCTTTAAAAAAATATTTGATGTATACCAAGAAAGCAGTACATCGATCTTCCCTGGGTCCATGACTAATCCATTCATAGAGATTAAATTCCCCAAAAAGTGAACCGCATGAATCTAGAATTGGTATTTCGGGAGAAATCCATAATGTTAGGGCTCTCAAAAAAATCTACAACCATTTCCTTATGCATTGAATGCTCCAACTATAATAAAAAGTATATGAGTTTGTTTTCAACGAAGAAAAGAATAAAAAATATTCCTATAAATTTAGAATATTCATTTTATAAACATGATTGACATGTTTTTGGAATTCATAAAAAGGTAATATCTAGGATCTAATAATGTGTGTAGTGACATCAGACTTTCATAATTGTAATATCGTCCTCATGAACAATAAAATGGTTGTATATACACTAGAGATTAATCTTCAAGAACCATATTTCCCCTAATAATTTCTCAATGAGATCATAAATCCTTGTAGTGGGGTACTTTTGATTTATTGTGTCCTAATTCATGCAATGATAATGCACAAAAATCCAAATGACCCCATGTACAGTTTTCTCGAAAAACATTGTAGAATTCATTGGGGACACGTTGTGCCTTAGGAAACCCTTCCCTCAAAGGTCCTCCAACTGCAACTACAGGAACATAAAATCGGTATGTTTCATACAATATCATGAAGAATATAATGGAGTGTTCTAGGGATGTAAGTCAATGAAAAACTCCATCTCATGCCTCAGCGGTATCACTGAAACTTCCTCAAGAAAGAAGGCCATATAATCATCACTAACTAAAGGAATCCATATGCCTAAAGACCCTAACAAAATAAGGGATATACTTTATAATTGATGGGAGATAGGATGAAACCTCATACTCATAGAACTTTCTCATCCTGTCCTGAGATCTCTCTCTCCCATAAGCTTGAATCTCATATCATAGATGTGAAGACATCTAAACCATATGAGGTGATAGTCAATTTGGTCTCGGGCTATGGAAAACCAATTCATATCCTAATTGACGTCATATAGTTCCATTATGGGGACCAAAAGGTCCCATAAGAACCTCTCCACACCAACAGATTAATTGCACTGATGTGGGATAAATTATATAGAAGAAGTGTTCCCTGTACAAACCTCAAGATGAGGTTTATGGGATAACACCTCAACATGGGGATCCATCTATCACAACAAGAGTATATATATGAATAAATTACAATAAATTTTTTATAATGATTACTAAACACTATTATAAAAAACATAGATCATACCTATGCTCATCTCTTGCAATATGGGGTCATAATCCTCTAGACACTGTAGCTATCTGTGGCCCCAGCCACTAGATCCCTAATCCTGACGTGGGCTGGATAATGGTGGTGGTGAAGGATCTCACTACATTTTCCACCACCCAAATATCCAATTACTATTATTCTAGAATTCCCTTCCTCGGGGACACCCTTCCCTCATCTGGGAGATCACTAATCATGGTGATTACTCTATCATGGTGGTCCATTAGCTATCTTCCTGCACCCCTCTGTATATAGGTTAGGAAATCACATTCCATATGACATTGACCATACCAATAATAACATCACCCTCTCTAGGATTCCCCGATACTCTATGTTTTTACTGTTCCATGTGACCACATTCTTGAATCTGATAATGGTATCATCTCTTGCACTGTGATTCTTCTAACTACCTCATGTATGATTCTCTAGAACAATCACCATTGTGATGCCCACATCCAACTCGATCATTTGGGGTAATCTCTTATAGAAAACTCTATATCACTAGTTCCCACTCTAGAACCACGGAATAGGTGAGTACGCACAAGGGAATTGCACTATAATTGATCTCTCTACAATTTCCTAAGTAAACATTCTATGCTTAGAAGTATCCATATCAGGTAATGTCAAGGGAGAGTTGGAAATGGTCTGTAAACCTCACTAAATACTCAACAACCATTATCCCTACCAACAATATCTCACAAGTCATATTAAGAGTAATTGTGTAAATATCTACACCTTTCCCCTATGCCTCACTGGAGAGGTTAGAAAAACACCAAGTAGAGGACTCATGCCCTAGTTTTCTCAGGGGTTTCACTCTATAGTATATGTAGAGGAACCCATCCCATGATGATGGTGGGGTATACTCTGGTGTCTTGAGGACCCACACCCTATTAGATTTGGGGTTCCACTCTGTATGTAGAGGAGTTTCACCCATGATGATGGGGAGGGGGGTTACATTCTGGTGTCATAAGGACCCCCAACATATCTGAAAGGGGGTCACCACTATTGGAAAAGATCCCTTGCCAAAGATGATTGGGGGGATTCCACTCTATTGTCAAAAGGATCCATTCCCTTCCCGACAGGGGGTCTCAACATGGTTGGTCGAGGACTCGCACAGATGCTAATAGGGTGGGGGGATCATTCTAGTGTCATGTGGACACGCACCCTATTAGATGGTGGGGTACCACTATGTTAATAGAATTTAGACACCTAATATAATGGGGGTTCAACTCTGGTTTCATGAGGATACTCTCCCTTTTGAATAGTGGGGCTCCACCCAATTGGTCAATTACTGACCCCTAGTCTGACAGGGGGTTCAACTCAACTATTTGGTGAGATTCTTATGAATCACTATCCACATCCAGTGTTTCCTAAATAATCATCAAAGCTAAAAAGACATCACATTATATCCCAAAATTCTAAAAATGTCACCATCACACTCTATGCATAATGGCACTAAGGATATGCTACTCAAGAGCCATTATATGAGTTCAAATGAAGGATATATGGAAGATTTAGGTTTTATAAAAAGGAATCAAGGTGAACACAACATGTGGTTGAACCCACATAGTGTGTCGTCCCACTCCATCAAAAGTTCATGACCCAAGAGGCAAACATCTCTCCAATCATATAGGTATATGTGTCAAGTAGGGGAACTACGTGGTAGGCCCATGCAACTCAGGTTCACACCTATGTTCTTTGCAGTTTCCTTGTATGCATCCAGTGTCCATGTAATTCATCCAGTGTTCATGTTCTTTGGTAAATGGAATTCGTGGCCAAGATCATGACTGTCTGCACCTGGAGTACATGCCGAGTCTTTCAGAATGAGTTAAAATGACAATTCAAAGTCCCACACAGTTTAGAATACTTATAATCAGCAAAAACCCTAGCCACCACATCTAGGGACTGCAACACCCTATGGTCTTCAAACTACATGACCTGTAGTTTTGGATTTTTCAGAAACATAGATCCACTCTCTACATAAATGATTTGGTCTTCCACCATTATATTATTCTTCTTCTTTTTTCAAAATCATAGGTTCTATTTACCATAAATCATTTCTATCCATCCATTGGATTAAAATATGATCCATATCACTAATGGGTTTTCATTGTACGTAGTGCACACCTCTTATCCTTCCACCATTGATGATTCGGCTAATGATCCATGAAAAGATATCCAATAATGAAAGAATGATAATATTTCCTTGATTTTTTATTTTTCCCTATTTCATCATTTCATTATGATCACAAGGGTCTGATTGGGCTCGGTACCTAATGAAAATGTCGAATCGGGACCGTGGGGTCCAACCAGTGAAGGATGAGAAGAATTTGAGGGATGAAATAATAAGAAAAAATGTTTATAGATAAATACCAACCATTATTGTCCAGTGATCAAGAATGATGATACTAAGATTGAGATAAAATAAATATTAATTAAATATTTAGTACACAAATTCATGAAAAGTACACAATTAATAATTATACTTGGAAGAGATCAATATGTTCAATATATTTTATCCAAAATGATGCAATACAAAATTTAATGTGTCCAAACTAGAGAATTAATCATTATTCATCAATGAATGTTCCTTAAAATGAATGAATGAATTTTTTTTGTTCGTTGCACTATGATATTTTCTAATACAGAGTTTCAACATCATCGGTTTAAATTCCTCAATAGAATGAGAGGATGAATATGTTCCTGATGATCCCATGATTATGAGGATAACACTGCCTAATTTGAAATAATAATAGATTTATAGGAAAATATTTTACGAAAAATTAATTGATTAATTAATTAATTAATTTAAATAATTAATTATTCTTTTGACCATACTGCTAATGGGAAAGATATCTAAATTCCCATTAAAGACCTATTATAGGTCGTGCCTAGGGCAAACATAGCATTCCAATATCAACTGCAGTCACAAATTTCTAATTTTAAAATCCATTTAATATTTATTCAATTTTCATTAGAAACTATAGGTGTGTAATATAAAATATATTTTTTATTTTTTATAAAATTATTTACATCACATTGGGACTCAGAATCACACATTGTCTCAGTGCCTGGCTCTGGAATTATATTTAGAAATAATTCAAAGTCTTTAATGTAAAAAAACATTCTCTACATATAGATTTCACTCTTAGGGCCCCATGTAGGACCACAATTTGTGTAATTTGGCAGTATATGGCCATGAAATGAGGTACACAACCATGTCCCCAAACTCTAGAACAACCTAATATATGGCCAGGTACATAGACATGGATTTTGGTTCATAGAAATTTCTATGAGTGCATGAGAATGCCCTGAGTATCCCATATACCCTACGGGAAAAACTTACAAGCCTTGTACTACAATATCGTAATGGAATTCATGTGATGATAGGGAGAAAACCATGAATCCAGGTGAGGTTACACGTTTTGTGACCCCCCATTAACATCGTCTACCCCCAACCAACATTTACCTCTACTATCTCATTTGTTTAGACATGGATTTAACCTTGTTAGTATCCCACCATGGGTTTTTTCCAATGTATAATGTGAAGGTATATTTTATAGTTGTTTTTTAGAAATGATGTGATATGTTCTTAGCATGACAATTCTTTATATGACACATTATGATGGAAGTGATTTGTGTGGATTATCATTGAGGATGGGGTTTGAAATACCCCTATCATACATGTTCATGGGTACCCTATACAACTCTATCTACCATGTTGTAACCCACAATGATGAATGGTGTGGGTCCTCTATCTACTGAGTATTACCACCTTGAGTGACTAGGGTGTGGGCCCTCTATCTATATAGTGGTACCCTCAAATGGACTTTGGTGTGGGTCATCTATCAACAATGTGGTATCCTCTAAAGGTGTTGGGAATGGGTCCCTTATCATTTGAGTGGTACCCCTAATGGATTTGTGAATGGGAACTATATATAATGAGTAGAACCCCCCTGAAGGACATGGGATTGGGTCCCCTATCTACTGAGTTGTACCCCCTAATTGACTAAGGCGTGGGTCTTATACATTCAGACTTGTAATGCCCATAGTAACTAGGATGATAGTTCCCTACAAGAAGCTTATTCACCCTAAACTATTCAACATAATGGTGAAATGTGTGTCCTTCACATGGTAACTTATTTATAAAGACATGTGAGATACTAGGCATTGACGATAGACCTTTATAATTGATTGAAGACCCCTTTCTTGAGTTGAGATATGAAATGGATGTCACATTTATCTATTTTATTGGTTCTTTATATTATCCTATATATATATATATATTTGGTTTTCCCCATCTTTCTCAAGGGTTAGGATGAAAACTTTTATCATGTATTACATCACTCCCTCGTTAGGTTTCAGAGCATCCTATATTATGTGTATATACTAACCCATGATTGGGATTTGTCGCACGTGTAGTGCGTTTTTTAGATTATGGATATATTGATGCATTCAATGTCAAAGAATAGGGATACTTTAGAAAATTTTATTGAGTATAGGAATCAGTGTTTGTATATCATGATATAAGATCTCTTTTATTTTATTTTTCCCATTATTGTCTGTTTGTGACAATTTTGTATTTTTCACATTAATTTTTGGATTTCGCTAGCACAATATCTTTTATTCCCTAGAGGATATTAGATGCGTGTATTCATCCTTGATTAAAATTTTATTTATTTATTATTCATTTTTACTTGTTCATATAGATGGTTGTGTTCACGAATATAAGTACATTAAAAAAGTCCTCCAATTTCAGTAATTCATTTAGATGCTTGTCCCCTCTATTAAAAGGAATGGGGTAGTTATGACTCGATATTATTATAGATGTGAGGAAATCAATGTGTAATGTCATGAAAATTGGTATCCAGGGTTATTTGAAATGGGGATGGTAATATATTTTATCCCTTATATGAGGGTTGGGTATAATTTTAGGGCCATGGTGTTATGTGTCTCGAGTGTGAATTTTACGTCAGGGAACCTAATGTTGGTGCGGTGGAGAATGTACCCATTCACCAGGACTCCAATTACTGATTCGTTTACTTGGAATACTAATATATTGGTTTAAAAGAATATTTGTACATACATTATATTGTATTGAGTCCTTGGACATTCAATATGGAGCTTGATCCCTGTATATAAATACTCATTTGACAGTGGTATGTTGTGAAAAAAAATTTAAGATACCTCCATGAAAAATAATATCAAGGTTATAGATTCAGGATTTTTTCAATGATCCAGTGACTTAAGAAGCCTAAATTTAAGGGAAATAATGTGAGATCATTCTTGCAGGTGGATAGGAATACAAACCCCCATCATTTGGATCAGTAGATTATACTAACTAATTAGGATGAGGATGCGTGCATGGTTATAGAACATGCAAAGTTTCAGCACTAGAGTCCACTAAGGTTCCACAGTGAGATAGATCCCCTTGATAGAAATGTATGTCTTGAGTTGGTGATCCAATTTGTCAGACTTATTCAGAGCCCAAATGATCAGATGTTTTCACTAAAATCCAGCCATTTCCATGGAGAGGATATTAATTTTGGAGTTTATTCATGGAGATGCATTATGAATTTGAACTATATTTTTCCAAAATCTAGAATATTTTTCATGTGGTTCACTACCACTCATTATTACACACCATTCATATTACGGATCCTATGGAGATTCACTAAGGAGGGACAATATTTGGTAAGAATACTACATGATTTACGAAACATTCATTTCACTCTATCATAATGATTCAGCATGGTCACTTCTCGGAATAGATGTTTGAGAAGGGTCTCTGTAATGGCATTTAAGCTAGTTTGGTACCCCTATGAATTTCAATAATTGTTGATGTTCTAGAGAGGGACCGGTTAATATATATATTCCTATTTCATGGATACTGTATAGATAGATCTAGCCCTGCACATCATGGTAATGTGTTATCTGTAGTGGATAGTATAAATAATTGTTAGGTTATTAGTGTAGGATATCACCATATGAAAACACTTTTGCACGTATTTATTCCCAATAGGGACCAAATAAAGAACCTAATTATACCATGTATGGGATATGATATGCTTGTGATGGGTGACGTATCATGGCACAAGAAAATCTAACCTCACATGATGAAGATGGAAGGAAGACAACATATAGAACACTATAGTAGAGGTAGAGTAGTGATCATGGATCTAAAAGGAATGGCTATGGAATCCCCCAAGGAGGAGAAGCTAATAGACTTGAATACATGGCCCTCATTGGAGAATATACATATGGGGGGTGAAGTTATGAACTTCTTCTACCACCACCACTAGGAGGCACACCCTTAGATCAAAGAGCTTGTTATCTGGGTTATGGGTAGCTGCATGCTATAAAGTTTTATAACCTAGAATCTCATTATATAATTTTTGGTACGATATGCAATTATTATACTCTTAATTAAATACCAGTAGATACTTGTACAAGTCATTTTGTCATATTCTTAGACGTGTTACAAGATCTCTCCCCCTAGTTGAGACATTGGCCTTGTATATTTTCCATGATGTTTGTACAAGGAACACATCTTTGATATAATTAAACTTATGGACGTGAGATATTTCACATAGTTGAAAGATTTTTTCATGTAACCTCTTGTTCATCATGATTAGACCATATGACATCATCTTGGTCATAGAATTATTGTCCATGGTTTGAGTACAGATTGACTTTCACTACAGATGAGTCAGATTCTTTCAGGATAATGGGATAAGATTATTTTTTGTGGTCAAGAGAAATATAATGGAATCTCTAGTGGGTATTGTGATCCATAATATCAAATACACCACCCATAATTTTGATTTTCTATACCTTTGTTGTAACACCCCATGATTTTGGTAATTTTTTTCGAATTAATTAAATCGTTTGATATTATTCACTTCATGCAAACTAAAATTAGATTTTCACTAAGTCATGCATTCATTTCACATGGATCCAGATTGAAATATGATACACAAAATCCCTACATGGTTTACATTATATGGAACAATAAGGTTAGTGTACATTACATTCCAGATTGACATTCTTCAATGGGTTGTGTAACACGCAATCCCGAGTGTTACTTAACTATAATATATCATCAAAAATATTATTATAATGTAATATAACCTAGAAAAAAATATTATGGATGTGAATTTTATTGAATAAATAATTCAAATATGTGGTGTATACAAATAAAAGGTGAATTCATAGATTACCAAATAATGAATATAAAAAAATTAAATATAAATTAAAATATTTGTATAGCCACAAAGCTGTTTTAACCTACTTAATTTAATTAATTACAATTATTATGTGATATTAATGTAACAAATATGTTAAATATTCAATAAAATATTTTTTATATTCCTCCCATATATTCTACATATATAAGATAAGAACGACCCCAATTTTATGTTTAAACCCCTATTTGAATGTCATTTTTACCGCATTTGATGGAAAACCATTTTAAATCTAATATTTTGAACTTCTATGTATTTAATATGTCAATGTACAATTTATATTTTGATTAATGACCTCAAAAATTTAGTTTTGGATAAATGTTTGGTATTCTTATACAATTTTTAATTATGGAATGAACGGTTAAAAATACAGGATTTTATTTCAACTTTTTTTTCATATAATCAATTTATAAGGTTAAATTATATTTTTAAATTTTTCACTAGTATAGTTAGATAATATTTATATAAATTAATCCCTTACAGGTACTTTTAACCAATTTCACATTGAAATTGGATGTAAAAACATATCAAACATTTTATCATTTTTACTTTAAAAACTCATAGTGTCATCATGTCAGTAGGATTAATTTAAAATTAATTTCTAGAACTTATGTGATTAGAATTTGAAAAAAAATGAATTCCATATTTGGAATCAAGATTATTTATAATTTCTAATAATTTTAACAATACTTTTTACCAAAAATATTTGTAAATGTGATTAAAATTAATTACATCGGTTAAGAGAAAAATTTGGTTCCTAAAGTACTAAACCTAATATATAGGGCCAAAAATGACCTAGAAACTTATAAAACACCTATTAGAAGGGCCTATTTTGACCTTATAATCTGTTTTCTCGACCTAGGTTTTTATTTGTATTATCATTAAATATTAAAAACGTTGGTTGAATTGTCTCATCAAATATTTACTAGAGTAACACTCTTTAACCTCTATAAAATGCCACCACCTAAACCCTTTCCTTTCACATCTCAAACCACTTATTATAGGACTATATCATCATATGGAGCTTCCAATAAATCCTACCTTACACCTTGAATCCACCATTTGGGTAGAAATCCTCTCAATGAAGCCTTTTGGTACAATGTTATTGGAGTTACTAGATTTAGAGGTAATGTCTTCTCCCCAACTCTTTCCCCTTATCTTCATTATCCACCGATCCACAATATTAATTAGATTATTTCATAAAAAAGAATACTACATATACTAGGATTCATTTATTAAATTTTTTAGACCTAAACATTCAAAAACCTCTATATAATGGATATCAAACACACTGTTTCTATGTGCAGCCAGCTACAGCCTCATGAAATAGTGATTGTTCATTTCTTCTTTACAATGAATCATAGAGGCCATTATGATTGAAACTATATTTATATATGTTATATATAATACTTATTATGTATTTATTCTTCTGTTTTATTTTTTACAACAAATACCTTTTTATTTTCATTTGGTGGTAATACAATAATATTATTTAAGGAAGTGTGGACTACCACCCCTCAAAGCGATGTGATTCGCTCACACACCACATGGAATGTATTAAGGATGAGTTCCATGAACAAGTATGATATATATTAAAGAGTAAATATAATGGGATAATTATATATATATATTTATGTATATATAAATATGCCATTTACATACTTTCTTTCAATACGACAATGAAAACAGAAACAACGTTCATGCGTATGTACGACTTACCATCTCCATTAATGGTGTATTACATTTTCTTTTTCTTTATGATATAAATTACTATAATATAAATTTACTATATATACCTGAAAATTATATAATTTTATACATAATTGAATAAATATAAATTTTTAAGGACCTATGATATAACAAATTTAGACACATGTAAAGAACAAAGTGAATATTATCAGAAGTGAAACAATAACAAAAAATCATTAACAAGTGGGTTAAATAAGGTAACAATAAAAAAAATATGGTAATAGATATAATAATGTGGTTCTGTAAAATATTTATAATAAACTTATATTTATTATATATAATTCTTGTACGAGTATGAAGAGAGTCATGACACAGGGTAAGGGTATTTCATCTCAGTTTTAATTTCCATGAGATACGTCTTATGGTCACTACTCTTTAATTTTGTGTGGTGTATGTACTGCCTATGATTATATTTTAAGAATGTTATAATTCAATTAATGGCTATTCACATGTCCATTATATGATCCTTATTTCTTGGGGTTTATGTTTCCAAAGATACCCAATTTGTAAAAGTGTTTTGTCTCTATTTTTCTTCATTGAAACTCATTTTTAATGAACCTAAACTCTTTTTTGAGGTGTATATACTTACATTTTACATGTTTTATCTTGAATATACCTATTTTAATGATATATAATGATTCATGTAATTTCCTTTTCTTACATGGAAAGTATGATCCAAAGTTAAAAAGTTATTAGTGTCTATTGATGTAATCTCATTGCTTTTCAAGATTGTTTATGTTTATGATTCATTTGATGAAATATTATGATTCACATCTCAAGAACACTCATGAGATTACTTATCCTCTACTGTTTCAATATATAATCATGTTTTATTATCCTTTATCTACACTTTGGTACATAAGATAATGTTTTTATATAAAATATGATCACCTCTTTCTATGGTCGAAAATATATTGTATTCAAAAACCAAGTTTTTTAAAATGATTTTAAAAGATACTAGAAGCTAATTTTCAAAGAAAAAGGAATTTAAAAATGTATTATTTTATTCATATCATACTTTATATTTTTTAAAAACTATTTTCAAATAAAAAGAATTTTCAAAAGGGTATACATTATAAAAAAACTAGTTTTCAAAGAAGAATGGATATTTTCCTATAAAATTGTTTTTGAAGTATATTTAAAAATTACATTGCATATGTGATGAAATATGTTGGTGTTAATCATTCACTTGTAGTAAATTATCTAAATGGTTCATTCATATCTTTTATATTAATGGGTTATTCTTAATATCATAGTCTTTATGAATCCATTTTCTCTTTGATGGGTTACATCTATATGAAACTCTCTTATTTTCATAGGTTATTATTTAATTTAATGGTTATGAAACCTATCTATTTTCCATAGGTTATGATGTGATAAATTTTTATTGATAAACAATTAATTGTTTATGGTTATTATTTAATTTTAATAAAACTTATATATTTTTATGGGTTATGATATAAAGAATGTTATATGGTTTGGAATATGTATGAATGATGTTACTGTGAGATGGGCGGGACTTATATGTCACTCCAATGCATTGAGTAATGATGTATGACTAATGAGTATAAATATTATGCATGGTACTATTTACCGGTCTATAATTTTATGTGTGAACATGATTATGTGTTTCCAATGTTATGAGTGAACCTTATTATGTTTTCAAACAATTATACCCGGACATGGTTTCCTTTACATAAGTTTATCTGTGAACTTGATTACAAGTTCATAATGTTATGTGTAATCCTGATTACATTTTCACAATGTTATTCAAGTACATGGTTTCATGTCTATTTGGTAATGTGTGACCCTTATTACATGTTCACAATGTTATAAATGGACATGGTTTCACATTCATAAGGTTATTCAAATACCTGATTACATTCTCACAATGTTATGCATGAACTATGATTCTTGTCGACATGTTGATGCTAGGGTTTGATTTCATGTCCTTAACATAATGAGTGAACATGTTTCTACTTATATATGTTCACAACATTATAAACCAACATCAATGCCACATATTCCATGTCTTTTCCTATGTTATACTTCTTTGTCCTATGTTATTTATTTCCTTGTGATTTATGTCATATAAATTGTCACTCGTTATTTTGTTCTCTAATATATAGGGAATGATATTCAAATTTTATGATCAAGTTATATACCATTTTTTATGTTATGATTATTCATTTATTTTATTTACCCTTACTAAGAAATTGATATCACCCCATTTTTATATTTCCTTTCCCCATCATAAGAATAATCGTTTAAGGTTGAAGTGAGAAAGGTGGAGATCTCTATGTGTGATGTTGAAGATCATTAACCATAATAGATAAATTTGTTTCCATGTTTACAAAGACACTAAACTATTATAGTCCTCAGACATGTATTTTTTTAATATACTAAATATTCATCTAAAATTAGGTAATATCCATGTATGTAAATACTTGGTCACTAGAGTTGGTATCAAGGGAAAGAATTAGTCAACCTTTGGAAAAATGGTTTAGAAAATGTTAGTGATATACCTAGGTATGTTTCTTGGGATATTTCAAGGTATGTCTCTGAGGATAAGTATAAGGATGAGTTAACATTTTGGAAAAATTCCTAGAATTTTGGCAAAGAATACAATCTGTGGTTTCCTATAAAATACTTCTCTTTCAATATACTACATTTGGAAATGGCTCTAGAATAGATGTACCTATGGGTAACAAATCTGACAAGATATTCCGATCCTAACTAGGGGAAATCTGGTACAAGAAAACAGGCCTTGTTGGACACCTAGGTTGACAATCCAGAGGGATATGTGTGGTGAATTCACAAACTATTCAAAATCATCATAAAGGTTTTAATTACATGTTGACCATGAATAACCAATGATAAACCTTAGGTGTCATATATTAATGAAGTTTTACTACTTTAGAAATATTATATGTGACTTTTCCTGATAATGTGATTTCTAATTATGATAAATATTTCTTACTCAATGCTTTGGTTTTAGTCAATGGTTGGAACCCGATGGAACTAGATTAATGGTGATTACGATAGATAATGAAATGCATTTCCTCTGGATTGTAAAAATTCTATGGGGGCTGGAATACAAAACCACTTTGCTATACATTCATAGCATTCTCATTCTATGAATAATTCTGAGTATCCAAAAGGGAGAAGTAGGGAACAAAATTATGTTGATTCCTTCATGTGCATCACCCTACTTCCATTAGCAGGTCATATAATCTACTTTTTTATGATGAATATATCATTACAATTGGAAGGATATTATCTGTTATCAAGTTTTCAGATCATGAAAAATTTATTATGGACATTTATCTCTAACAATGTGAAGCGGACTAGTGGTGAACTCTAATAATGAATATGAGGAAGATAGATGAAATTTAATCCAGGGGTTGGGATGAGTTTGATAACATATTCTTCAATAATTACATTACTAATGTTATTCAAAGAAATATGGAAAAGTTTTTCCTTGAGTTGAAGAAAATAGATGATGAATTTTTTGGTACCTATGAGCCTAATTTCCTATTTCTTTCAAGGTATGCTTATGTTATTATCATCCAACAAGAAATGTAAATGTGATAGGTTACTCAGTGAATTAATGACTAGCCTTAGAAGGGAGTTGTCCATAAGAGACATTAGTATCAATGAAGATATTGTGCGTATTTTTATCACTATTGAAATGGAGGTTGAGGTTACTTATAAATATTATTGTTTTAACAAGAAGAGGAAGATTAAGTTACAATGGGAATCTAAAAACCACATAGATAAAAAAAATTGAAACTCTTACTTTCCATAAGTATGTGAAAGAGAAATTATGAGAGTTACTAAAATGAACAAGAAGGATTTTCATTTATGGGAAGCCTGACCAATGATAAAAATAATTTAGAAGTTATGAGAAGTGGAAATTAAATAAAATGATTGGAGTGAAAGATAAATCAGATGAACCACCAACAATTCAGTGTTTCAAGTTTATGGAGTTTGGTCATAATGAGAATCATTTCCCCAATCTAAGGGTCAGTATAGATGATAAGATCCTAAAACACCTTTTGAAAAAGGAAAAGGGTAATGATTATGAAATCACAATGGATAATGTATAATAATGAAAATTATGCAAAAAAGTTTCTTTTCCCACCTTGTCGGGGAGTTAAAAATTGATTTTATATGAATAAGCACATTGATAATCTTTTTGTTCATCCTTTAGTAACATTTCATCCATATACATGGTTTTTGGAATAAAAAATAGAATTTAATATTCTATTAGTGCAAGGATGAACCCATGTATCCAATAAAATGTTTTTGGTAGAAGAAAGGAGAATATTTATAGAAGATAACATGAATTATATTTTTGGATGCTTTATAAGGATTACCATTTATGGATAGTATGAGACAATCATGAAATGCATTTTTTGATATTATTTTATTATCTAAACACATGAGGACATATGAATATTAGATAACCAATTTCTCTCAATGGTAACTAATTATAGATTGTTTGAATTATCCTACATCTCATGATCTATTTGTAATTAAAAAAATTTAATTATCTTTCATTTCATATGGTAACAAATGAAGTGAAAATCTATCGAGAAGTAACCAAATAATGAGATTATGTATAAGGGGATAACACAAAATAAGTATTTTTCTTTATATTTTTGGTCATTAAATAGAATTACTCAATGATAGGATAATGATAAAAAATGTATTGTCCTGATAACATAAATTCTGTTGAACCAAGGGATTCTGGGATCATCTTAGATTTATGAATTTGAGTCCCTCATATTTATTTTGATTATTGAATTTTTTGTGAATGATTACCTCAATCATCACTTATAAATATTTACACATTCCCTTTATGCCCATTTTCTCTCCAAACCTTTGTTCTCATATGTAGAAAACTAGTTATATGTTACATTACATAATTTTTATGATTCTAACTTTTCATTTTTAAGGGAGGTTTTAGTAATCATATTTACGATGTGGGTTTCTATGAAGGAAGATATCATGTATTAAAATTTTGATAACCCATAATTATTTTTAGGGGAAATGAATTTTAATTGGGGTAGAATGTAACACTCAGAGATTTTGGTGATTGTTTTTTTGAACTTGTTTAATCTTCGGATATTTTTCACATCACGCCACTCTAAAAATAGGGTTTTATTTTCTAAATATTCTTTCACATGGAACCAAATTTGAGTATGTTACACATAATCCTATCTTGGAATACGTAATATGGAACAACAAGTTTAGTGTATATTAAATTCAAGATTGACCAACCTCAATGGATAGCATAACACCCAAGACCGAGTTTTACCAATCTATAATATATTATTAATAAAATTTTTTATAATGTAATATAAAATAGTATTTATGTTAATGGATTTTAATTTTATTAAATAAATTATAAAAATATGCGGTGTATTCAAATATAAGGTGAATTCATAGATTACCAATTATTGAATATGAAAACCGATTAAATATAATGGTTGGTATTATTATAGTAGTAATGTTAATTTAACATATTAATTTTAATTAATCACAATATGTAAGTGGGGTTAAACTAATACGTATTTTATACATTTAGTAAAATAATTTTTTTTCATCCAATAGATTCTATAGACATAAGATAAGAATAAACCCAATTTTATGATAAAAAACCTATATTATTTGAGGCATTTTTACTGCATTTTGATGGAGAACGCTTTTAAATCCAATTTTTGTAACTTTTATATTTTCAATACGTCGAAATATACTTCATATTTTGAAATAAGATAGAGAAATTAGGTTACAATAATTTTTTTCTGTTTTTATGTAAGGTTTCATGTTTTAATGAATCTTTAAAAAAACTTTATTTTATTTCAAAACATCTTTTTCGTATAATTTATTTATAAGGATAAATTATATTTTTAAATGGATTAATTGTTTGTATAAATAATATTTTTACCAAATAATCAAATTTAGGTAATTTTACCCAATTTTACATTTAAATTGGATGTAAAAAACCTATCGATTTCTTTTCATTTGTATTTTCAAAACTCGAAGAGCCATCCCATCAACGAGATTTATTTTAAATTAATTTATACCAATTATGTGATTAAAATTTCAAAAAATGGATTCTATATTTTGAATCAACAAAATTTATAATATTTAATGAGGTTAATTTTATTTGCGACCAAAAATATTAGTGAATGTGATTAAAATAAATTATATCATTTAAGAGAAAAAAATATGTTAATAAAGTATTAAAGCTTACATTTAAGCCCCAAAAAACGTATAAAATTGTCCAACACCAATTGGATGGGAATATTTATACCTTATCATCAGTTTTCTCAATTTATTTCAATTATTTTCTCCAAATGAATCATGAAAAACGTTTGTGGAATTCAGACTTGAAATATTTACAAAATTACAACTCCTCCTCTACTATAAAAGGACACCACATCTAACCATTCCTCAAAACTCTAAAAAATATTTAGTTTGGCCATGATCTGGAAACATAACCTCCAAAAAATCATTCATTCTACCTTGAACCATACCATAGGGAAAACATCCTCTCATGGAATCCTTTTGGAACAAACCAAAATGAGTTACCCGATTTACAGGTAACAACTTCTCTAAAGCTACTTCCCTTCATTTTCCTCCTCCACCCCTCAAATCTATTTATAAAATTATTGTATGACAACACCAGTATCCTAAATATACTAGGATATTGTTATAAAAGTTTTAATATCTAAACATACACAGACCTCCATCTAACATATATCGAACATACTATTTCTTTGTATGACAGACTACTGCCTCACAAAACGATGATAGTTCATTTCTTCATTACCACAAATCATGGTGCCCATTACGATGGAAAATATATTTATATACATTATATATAGTAATTATTATTTATTTATTATTATATATTCAATTTTATAACAAGTACCCTTTTATTATCACTTGGTGGAAATATGATAGTCTTGTTTGAGGATGTTTGGACTACCTCCCCCTCAAAGTGATGTTATTCGTTGACACACCATATGGAATGTATTAAGAACGGGTTTAATGAAATTATATGATATAAATTATATAATCAGGATAATTTAATAAATACACACACATATATATAAATACATATATATACATATTTCATTTATGTACATTCAATCAATACAACAATAAAAATAGAAACAACCTTAATATGTACGTACGGTTTACCAAATCCATAAATAGTGCATTCCATTTTATTGTTATCTATGATATAAATTATTATAAAATGAATATATTGTATATATTTGATTATTTTATCATTTTATAAAATTTTTAATTATGATATATGTATAATAAACAATGATATAACAAATTAAAGACACATGTGAAGAACAAAGAGAATATTACCCAAAGTGAAACATTAACATTTGATCGTTAACAAGTGGGGAATAAAGGCTAATAATAAAACCACATACGGTAATATATATAAGAATATTATTATTTCAAATATTTACATAATTATATATTTATTAGACATGAATCTTTTATGAGTATGAAGCGAGTAGTGGAACATGGTAAGGGGATTTCATCTGACTTTTAATTTCCATGATACAGAAGTTATGTTCGAAACACATTACTATTGTGTGGTATGATTACTAGCCATTATTTTATTACATATATATTATAATTAAATTTATGGTTATTCTAAATTCTATTTTATGATCATTCATTCTTTGGTTTTTTTTCAATATTTACCCAATCAGTAAAAATGTTTTGTCTCAATTTTCCCTCTTTTAGACTCCGGTTTCTTTATGCACCTAAACAGTTTTTAGAATGCTTATAATTCTGTGTTTGAAGTTATATAATGAAACTAATTATATTAATGATATATTAAGCTTCATGTGAGTTAATTTTCTTACATGGAGAGTGTGATCCCAAGTTACCGAGTTATAAGATTTTGTTGAGGCAATCTCATTGCATTTAAGATTGTTTATGTTTAAGCTTCCTTTGATGAAATATTATGGTCCATTTTATTGGGAACACTAATGAGATTATTTATCCTTTTAATTTTCAGTATATAATTATGTTTTAGTACCCTTTTCACCCCTTTTGTAGTCAATATAATGTTTTGATGTAAAATATAAGAATGTCTCTCTTTGACCAAAAATCTATTATATTCAAAAACCATGATTTAAAAAAAAAGATCCTTAATGATAATTTTAAATGAAAAATAATTTTTTTATTGTTTTAAAATATAACATTAAGTATTTAAAAATCCATTTTCATAGAAAAGAGTTTTTCAAAAAAATTATGTTTTAAAAAAATAAGTTTTTAAATAATAAATGATAGCTTCCTAAAGAAATGTTTTTTGAAAGATATATCAAAAACAATTACTACTAAGATTACGTATGTTGATGTTACTCATTACCTTATAGGATATTATCTATTGGATCTATTCACATCCATTTTATGAATGTGTTATTCTTAATTTTAAGGTCGTTATGAAGCTTGTTTCCCTTTCACGTATTACATGGTTATGAAACTCAATTCTTTTCTCAAGTTATGCCTTGTTGAAATGGTTATGAAACTTCTCTATTTTCCATGTGATATGATGTGATGAAATGTTATTGGTACCCATATAATTTATTAAGGTTATGAATTATTTTTTATAAAACCAATCACTTTTTATGGGTTATGGTATGAGGAATTTTTTATTTTTTGGAACATGTATAAATGGGGTTATTATAAAATCGGTGTGACCTGTATCTTCATCCAATGAATTGGGTAATGATGTGTGAATAATGAGTATAAATGTATTTCATGGGCCTCAATTCGTATCCATATGTTAATGTTTGATCCTGATTACAAGTTTAAAATATTATAAGTGAACCTTATAACTTGTCAAAATGTTATGCATGGACCTTGTTGCATGTCCATAAATTTATGCATCAACCAGTTTATGTGTTCAAAATGTTATGAATGAATGAGATTACATGTTCACAATGTTATTCATGAACCTTGTTTCATGTCCATTAGGTAATGTGTGAGCATTATTACATGTTCACAATGTTATGCATGGACTTGGTTTCATGTCCATATGGTTATGCAGGAATATGATTACATGTACACAATGTTATGATTGGGCTGAGTTGAATGTTCAAAGGTTGTTGTTGAGGGCTTATTTCATGTCCTTTATCTTAATTAGTGAACCCGTTTCTACTTATACAAGTTCACAACATCATAAACCAACATGAATGCCACAAATTCCAGGCCTTTCCACATGTCTCGCTTCCATGGACTATGTTTGTTATTTCCTTAAGATTAATGACATATGAACTATCATTATTAATTATTTTACTTAATATGAAGGGAATGATCATAAAATGTTATTATGAAGATACATTACCTTTTTGTTTATGTCATGCTTATGTATTTACTCTTTTACCCTTATTGAACGTATGAGCTCACCGCTTTATTATTTTTCCTTTACCCAATGTATGAAGAAAGGATTTAGGTAAAAGTACTAAATGTAGAGATATTTATGGGTGATGTTACGGATCTTTCACTAGGATAGAATATTTTGTTTTCATGTTTCGAAAAACACTAAACTATTAAGGTCTTCGTGCATGGATTTTTGTAATTTATTGAATATTCATCTAAAATGATGTAATATCCATTTATGTTAAGCATGGGTCTCTATATTTGTTAGTTTATCTCTTCCAAAGTCTTTGTTCCATCTTATATGGAAAACTATATGGACATATTCGTTAAGGATTTTTTGGACTACCTACAAGGATATATATGAATTTTTCATCGAATAGATCACTAAGAATTCTTCAATATCATCAATTACATATTGAATGGACAATACTGAGATACCTGATATGTGGGTGTGGTTATAGGACCTTCATGATAATGGATTTTCTAGACCTAGTGTGTCACCCGATGTAGCTCCAGTCTTATTCTTTGAAATACGGGACAAGATCTTGAGGATTTTGGTTAAATATTGTTTCATTATAGAGGCCATGATAAGGAAAAATTAAAACTTTCAAAGGATTTATTTACTATTTAACTAATTGAAATTTTTTATATGGTAATTCAATATTTTCCTCTTGTCCAACTATTAGTGGTTTATGGTGTTCTAGGCTGATATTCTGAAACTGACATTTTGATGTTTCTAGAGAGGCTATGATTTTTTTTGATGCATTTTGCTGTGACATATTCCATTAACATGTTTATGGATCTGATGAACTATAATTTATAAAAATAAATGGACCAATATTTATTTTTCCACATTGATGACATACTCATGTAATCTACATTAGAGGAGGATAATGAATAACATGTGATCATGTTCCTATATATTCTTTGGGAGAATTATCTTTATGGTAAGCTCTCAAAGTGTTAGTATTGTATCCACGAGGTTATATAAAGCGTGAGGGGGGATTAGATGGGTGACATTGACATTGAGGTTGTATATGACCAGATATACACAGAATATTTACCAAATTTATTTTTTTAAGGATGAAATAACTTCATCCTTTTCAAAAGATGCACAATGGTTTTTCCCACATTATGTGTGGAGGATATGATATATATTTTCATGTCTACATTGGATATAACTATTTTTCTAGGTAATACATATTGAGGAATAAAATTGAAGATTTTTGTGGGATAGAATAAGGTTGAGTTTTGATTAGTTATCTCTCAATGTATCACATGTCAACTAGTGATGGGTGAGTACTAGGTTCTTGTATGATTAGAACAACCTCTTGAGATCCCATAGTGGATATTGGATGGCATATCTATGAAAATTTTAACAGGTATTATGTTGATGGTGAGAGTCCAATTGGCCATCAAGGTTATAGGTGGTAGACTTACCATGTCATTTCACTACATTTCTATCCAGTAATAGGGATCGGTGAAGATCATGCGATATTTTACATGCAGGATATCAAATTCCTTCATATGGTTATCTTGATGATTGTCTCTGACAGTGATGGATGGTTCACATAATTGTTGAATAGGGGAATTCACAAATAATTAATGAACTAGTTGAGCCAGAGTACATAATTTCAACCATAGATAGTTGGTCCTACCAAACACACTATCTAGGAACTAGAGGATATGCTAAGTGTTTTTTGTCTAAGACATCATACAAAACAGGGAGGACCACATATATTTGGTAGTGTTCTCATATGATAATAACCATAAATATAATATAAAAATGGAACCCTACGAGGACCTATATGGGATACACTATATATGACCCATATAGTAGATAATATCAGAAAGGATTCCCTTGTTTGGAAGGAGATGTTGTAGGTAACAATAGAGAGGGTTCGGAAAATCTGTGAGAGGATGAGAATAGACCAAAAAATGTATAATTACTATGATTACTGGTGTCATAGGATCATTTAATTTGTGATGAGAGACCATGTTTTCATATGAGTCTCCCTGTGATTAGAATTAAAAATATACATCCTATGAGGTAAGCTATCGGTGAGGTTCATCAGTCCGTTCGAGATCTTGATGGCGGTTAGAGAGGATTCTTATTGCCTTGGCTCAGCGATATTGTTAGAGTAGGTTCATAATATATTCCATGTGACACAACTATGGACATATGTTCATGTTACTATCTGTGTTATATGTTGGTGTGATATGTTCTTTTAGGATGGATCACCCTTCATAAAGTACATAGTGGTTATCAAGGATCAGTAAAAGAGGATCCAGCATGGATAGACCATTCCAATGGTTTGTGAGATGTGGTATCATGATATTATTGATAGAATAGACGCCATGTGACCCCTAGTTATCAAATTAAACATGTTTAGAGTTTATAAACATAGGGGACCATCTGAACCCACATTATATTTACTTTGAAAGTATATAAGCATGCCCGGTGTTCTATTGGCATCACACAGTACCTGGGAATGTCTAGATACACATCCATGTACGTGATTAGAACATATGGTATATATACAAAACCATGAACTTAAGAGTAGACCCAGGGTGGCCGAATCCTGTAGTACGACATCATTACACACCATGGACTACTAAATTGATATACAAGACATGTAGTTTTTAGGAAACGACTAAGAATCCAAGTGAGGTCATATAACGACCCATACCTTACATACATTTTTATTACTTCAGAAATGAAGCACACTTATTACAATATAAAACAAAACCAGGAAAGGACCATATAGGTATAGTGTCTTTAGAAACTGAGAAACATAAACAACTGGTTCATAAATCATCTACATTGTCTCCCATTTATTTAATCATATACACAGTCCCTTTAGGCATATCCTACTTAATAACCTTCTTCCTGATATGGGGAAAGAAAACATACAAAAGGGTGAGCTCAAATGCTCAGTAAGGGTAAACAAACGAAATAGCAATCACATTATATTCATAAGAACATAACATTTTGGAAATCTTAACCAGCAAAAGAGATCATAATTTCATAACATGGGATAAATCATAGTAGTGAAATGTACTCCCAATAATCATAACTTAAAACATGAAACTTTGTGGCATACACACATAATCATATAGAATCATTTCTTAGTAGTCAAGACTCATTTCCAAGACTATCTTAGCGGACAAATTCCATTTTTGAACCGAGTTCACTCCTCGTTTCAGTCCTGTTTCACAGAACAGGTTTAACCTGCCGTTCCATCCATATCTATCTCATGAGATATAAATATTTACCCAATGCATTGGAGGGAGATATAGGTCCCACCCATCTCATAATGATACCATTCTTATGTGTGCCACAAAATCATAAATCATACATCATTGCATAACCCATGTAATAAAAATGGGATTCCTAAACATCATCACATCATAAAACAATTCATATAAGATAAAGGAATTCATAAAAATAATTCCATCACAACATAATCAAATCATTGTAATAATAGGGATAGAAATAAAACCCTATATTATCTTTGATGAAAATAATTTTGATAAAAAACATTAACTCCATTCTTGAGGAAAATATCCTTTCTATTTCAAAAACATTTTCCTTTCTTAACATGTCATACAATTTGAAACTAAAAGAAGTTGATTAAAAATAAACTCGAAAACTTATAAAGGAAGCTTCTTGAAAATAATGTTTTAAAAATCTATTCATGCCATATAAGTTAAAAAAACATTCTTCTCGTACTTTTGTTGGAAAAGTCAAAAAGTACCTCATACGAAAAACGACAAAAGATTCCTTTTATATCTTTTACTAAAAACTCACCGAAGTGTAAAATTAGATATAAACTATTGTATAAGGATATAAATATTACATATTTAGGAAACATGGATGTGGATGATAAAATACACCCCAGTAAATACAAAAGTATAAACAATCTCTGATAAAAATGAGATTTTGATATTTTCCCTTACCTTAGGTCTGATTTGCTTCGTAAGTGTTAAAAAACTCCTTTATAATAATTTAAATAATGTCATTGACTTATTCTAGAATCATACTCATTGTTATGATATCATATATGGTCATATTTGTAGCTTCTTATTAGTAATATTTCATTGTTACTTATTATTCGGGTGTTTATTACTTTTTTTTCTTATGCGTGTTTTGTCGAATAAATTCTTATTCTTCTCATTAGGTTATAGATACCTAATTTAAAGAATGGTATTAGTGTACTATATATCATATTTATTCATTCAATTCATTTATATAATCATTATGCAATGAAGATCTTGTAGAACGAGTCGCATCACATCGTGGAGACGGTATTCTGTACGTACGCACGAGCGATGATATCGTTCCCATGATCGTGAATTGTATTGGAGTGTATTTATACTATTTCAGAATCAATACCACTTTAAAATAATAATATATAGTTATTTACACCATTATACCCATCCAAGTAAGGTGGTGGTGGAAAATAGATTAGACCACGGCGTGGAGACGCTATTCCGTACGTACGCACGCGCGGTGATTTCATTTTCCGTAGGATGAATAGATGGTGAAATAGGGTTGTTTCATACATATAATAACATATCAGTATATGAGTGATACTGATGTTATTACTTTATAATGAAACAACTAAATAATAACAAGTGGAAGAAGAAATAAATTTGAAAGAATCGGTAATAGACATTACCTCTTCTTTGAAGCGCCTCTTTGAGACCTCCTCTTAGGGCACTAAAATTGATCTTTGAAGAAGACCAGGACCTATAGGATGTTTGTAGGGTAGTGGAGAAAAGAATTTATCAGGGTTTATCTGATCTTGAAGGCTCAATGTGGTGTGAGGAAAAGAGGTAGTATGTGCCCTTTTATAAGGGAGGAGAGGGGCACCTTTGAGAAAACTAAAAATATTATTTTATTATAAAGTCATATTCGATTTTTAATAGCTCCAAATTGATTCATTTTGAAGCTAATATGGGGATGGGTAGAAATACTCTCATCCAATAAAATTTATACAAGTTTAGGTATCTATTTTAACCTTATCATTTAGATTTAACTTGAAGTTAGATAATTTAACTTTTACAGTGTCTTCTTGTTTTCTTACACTATAAGGTTAATAAACATACTATAACAAGACAAACGAACCCCAAGATGTTTATTATTAATATATATAACCTTATATAAGTCATTTTCCCGAACCTTATATTTTTAGGAATAAAATAACAATTAATAATATAATATTTGTTTTAAAAACAATTTTTTGTCAATTTTGACACTATTTGGTAATTGATTTTTGTGAAACTCATAACAGAAATATTAGTTCGAAAATAGTTTATTAAATCAATAATAACATGTCATATTAACATAAAAAATTATTTTAATGCATAAAAAGTCTCAAATTACATTTATTTGGGTATTTATAACATCAATTATGTTAATATATCATTAATAAGATAATTACTACATCATTATTATGTCATAAATAAATTAAATTATTTAATGTCTAAAAATTATAAATAAAATACCATTATGTAAGAAATATTTTTAGATTTCTAATTAATATTTATAGTCTAATTTATATTATTTTTAACCCTATATTAAAAATTATTTACTTATTAAACATTGATTTTAACTATTTTAACCCTTCTTTAAATAAATTAATATTAAATGTCCTAATCTAATCCATGTGGGCCTAAATGGTCATATTTTATTCCTAAGGTAGTTTTTGGACGAATTAAACTTATCCAATAGAATTAGGACATGTGTTAGGGTAATAATAACAACATTTTTACCCTTAATTACCCTATTTACTTTTAACCGTGGTAAAAAAAGTAAAAAGTTACTATTCACCAAAAATTATTTTCATCTCATTGAACCACATTTTTTTACTAACATCAACTGTGTTTCTCGGATTTTTGAAATTCCACTCACAGAAGCGGTAAAATTAAGTTTTATGTAAATTTGCAAATTCTCCTATGAGGTGGGTAAAAGACGGTGAAAAGTTCGATAAAATTTTTATATATCTAAAATTATTATAAAATGACTTCAATGAATTGAATTGAACTTATATAGGTATTTTGTATCAATTTTGACCTAAAATAAATTTAAATAAAATAAATAATTATTTAAATAAAAACTCGGTTTTTAAATAGTAACCGGGTGTTTTCACTATTCATCAAAAATTGAATGTTTTCAGAAAAATACCAAAATTTCATCCTAGGATAATTTCGATATTACGAATCCAAAAATGAAGTCCATTTCGAAAAATAAAACATAAAAAATTTCAAGAAGTGGTTATTACTATTCATAACGGCTAGTTTTAATAATAATTTAATAGCATATCGTTGTTTAGTGAAACTCGGTATTGCGTACGATACAAGCTATCGAGGAAGGTCGTGATTGCGTGTAAAGAAAGCCAAACTAGTGTTGTGTGTAGTGAAAGATTCCTTTGATGATTTATAAAAACAAAATATTTCACATAAATGTCTCGAGTGTTACATTTTAACCCCTTAAAATGAATTTCGCCCTTGAAATTCGTCACTTTTGAACAAATAGATGAGGATACCTCTCCCTCATCATATCTTCAAGATCCCATGTAGCTTTTTCCAATTGGTGGTTATTCCATAAAACATTCACCAAGCGAGTGGTCTTGTTCCGTAGGAATTTTTCACTACGATCCAGAATCTCTATCGGTTGTTCTTCATAAGAAAGATCTTACTCCAGAGGTACAACTTCTAAGCTTAGTACATGTGATGGATAAGGTATATACTTTATCAGGAGAGATACATGGAACACATCATGAACTTGAGAGAGATTCGGTGGAAGTTCCAATCGGTAAGTTACCTTCCCAACATGATCTGGTATTTCAAAACAACCAATACACCTAAGGCTCAGCTTCCCCTTATTTTGAAATCTCATTACTCTCTTCCAAGGAGATATTCGTAAGGACACTTTATCACCCTCATCAAACTATAGGCCTTTTCTTTGGTTTTTGGCATAACTTTTTTTGTCGACTTTGAGATGCTCTTAGGTGTTATTGAATAGATCTGACTTTTTCTGCCATGTAATCAACATGATCAGGTCCTAATAGCTTTCTTTCCCCAACTTCATCCCAGCAAGTTGGAGTCCTACATTTCTTTCCATAGAGAGCTTCATAAGGAGCCATATGAATACTAGAGTGAAAGATATTATTATAAGAAAATTCCACCAAAGGTAGGTGTTGATCCCAACCACCTTTGAAATCCAAAGAGCAAGCTCTCAATATATCTTCTAGAGTTTGAATTGTCCTCTCATACTGACCGTCTGTCTGAGGATTATAAGCAGTGCTGAACCTCAACTCTGTATCCAGAGTATGCTGAAGAATTCACCAGAACATCGAGGTAAACCACGGATCCCGATCAGATATAATAGAAAGTGGTACTCCATGAAATCTTACCACTTCCTTTACATATATCCTGGCATGCTGATCCAGAGAGAAATCCTCTCTAATAGCAATGAAGTGTGCAGACTTTGTAAGACGATCAACTATGACCCAGATAGCATTATTGCCTTTCGATGTTTTAGGAAGTCCAGTGACAAAGTCCATAGGGATGTTTTCCCATTTCCATTCTAGTATGGGTAATGGTTGTAACATCCCCTTAGACTTCTGTCTCTCACCTTTAACTTGCTGACAAACCAAGCATCGAGAGACATATTCAGCAACATCTCTTTTCATTCCATCCCACCAGAAGTACTCTTTCAGGTACCTATACATCTTCATGCTTCCAGGATGAATAGAGTATAAAGAACTATGAGCCTCATCCAGCAGCTCCTTCGTTAATTCTGGGATGGGAGGAACACAAACCTGATTCCTGAACTTTATTATCCCATCGCAATAAAGGTTGAATTCAGGAATATTTATCACCTTTTTTTGTAACTCTACATCTTCTTTCTGTGCCTCTTTAATCTTCACATGTATAGATGGTTGAACATTCAACTGAGAAAGATACGATTTTTTCCCTTCCATTATAATTCCAAGATCCATCCTTTGTAAATACATAAATATTGGATCTTTTGTGATCCTCATCATGGATAAGCTAGCATGGTCTTGTGGACTTAATGCATCTTCCACCTTGTTTGCTTTCCCAGGGTGGTAATGAATTGAGCAGTTGTAATCCTTAATCAGCTCCAACCATCTTCTTTGGCGCATATTCATCTCTTTTGTGTGAAAATATACTTTAAAATTTTATGATCAGTATAAATTTCACACTTTTCTCCATAAAGATAATGCCTCCAAATCTTTAATGCAAAGATTGCCACAGCTAACTCCAAATCATGAGTTGGGTAATTTTTCTCATGGATGTTCAACTGTTGTGAGGCATAATCTATCACCATATCATTTTGCATAATAACACACCCCAGCCCCTACTTGGATGCATCACTGTAGATCACAAACCTTTCTCCACTACAAGGAAGTGTGAGTACAAGTGCACTGGAAAACCTTCTTTTCAACTCCTTGAAATTCTCTTCACATTCCTTTGTCCACATGAACATAACTCCTTTTCGAGTCAACCTGGTGAGTGGATTAGAAAATCATAAAAAATCATTCAAAAAACGTCGATAATATCCAGCCAAACCAAGAAAACTTCGGATCTCAGTTACTGTTGTTGGTCTCGACCATTTTCGATAACCTTTGTTTTTGCTGGATCCACAAATATCCCCTCTTTTGAGAATATGTGACCCAAAAATGCAACTTTTTGAAGCCAAAATTCACACTTGGTAAATTTGGCATAAAGATTTTCCTTTCTCGGAGTCTTCAATATAATTCTCAAGTGATCTTCATGTTCTTCCTTTCTCTTTAAATAGACAAGAATATCATCTATAAATACTACCACAAACTGATCAATATAGTCTCTAAAGACTCTACTCATTAGATCCATGAAGATAGCAGGGGCATTAGTAAGACCAAATGGCATCACTATAAATTCATAGTTTCCATACCTTGTACAGAAATCTGTCTTTGGTATATATTCCCTTTTTACCCTTAATTGATGATACCCAGACCGAAGATCAATATTGGAAAAGTATTGAGCTCCGTGTAGTTGGTCAAATAAGTCATCAATGTGTGGGAGAGGATATTTGTTCTTGATAGTGATCTTTTTAAGTTCTCGATAATCAATGTAGAGTCTCATTGATCCATCTTTCTTCTTAACAAATAGAATAGGTTCACCCCAAGGTGACGCACTAGGGCATATTAATCCCTTATCAAGATTCTCTTGGAGTTGCTTCTTCAATTCATGCAACTCAATTGGGGCCATTCTATAATGTGTCTTTGAAATAGGCAAAGCACCCAGTACGAGTTCTATTGAAAACTCAACTTCACTATTTGGTGGAAGACCCGACAATTCCTCCGGAAAGACATCATGAAACTCCCGTACAATGGGCATATTCTTAATCGTGAGTTTCTCACTAACCATTTGAGATAAATAACCTTCATTTAGTGGAATCAAAACCCATAAGATGGATGAAATTTCCACTGGAAGGTTATGTTCATCTGTGCATTGATAAATGATCATAGATTGATTTGGAATATGAAATGTGACTTCCCTTATTTGGAAATTGATTGGCATAATGACCCATCTCCTTGCACTTGAAACATTGAAGTGTAGTAGGTTCATTTTGTGTATCCCTTCCTTTATTTGCATCATTAGACATTTTCTTCCCATTATTTCGACATTCAATCACCCAATGACCTTATTTTCCACACTTATAACATTTTCTTGTCCCCTTAAGACAATTTCCTCCATGTTCCTTTCCACACTTTGAGAATAAGGGAAAACTCATCTTCTTCTCAGTGTTCTCTTTAGATTTTCCTTTGAATTCCATTTTCATCTTCTTATCAAACCCATATGACTGATGGGTTACTCCAATCTCCATCTCAACATTGAGAGCACATCACACGATTTCCTCATAGCTATTGAATTCCCTTATGGCTAACGCCCTTCGAAAACTTGGTTTTAAGCTACTAAAGAATAGATCAATCTTACTCTCAGGTTGGATAATAATTCTGGAAGATTACCTTGCAAGTCTTGTAAAATTTGCTTCATAGGTACCAACAGATTCATCATCCTTTTGCTTCTGTTCAATAAACTCCTTATCCATATTTTTTTGAAGAATATGAGGGAAGTACTTACTGAAAAATAAGTTCTTGAACTCGTCCCATTCCATGGACTCAATTTCTTTCCTTTGCCTCATATTCTTAATAAGATTCCACCAATGATCATCATCACCTTCCAAATGATAAACTGCTAAGATGAATTTATCATGTTCAGAACATTGAAGAACTAAAAATATATTTTCAGTGGTACTGATCCATTGTTCAGCCACTAATGGATCAACAGACCCATTGAATGAAGGTGGATGATGCCTCGTGAATGATTCAATAGAATATTGCTCGTTCTTTTTCTCATTTGGAAGTTCTGCATGATTCATATCTTGAGAAAGTTGTGTGAGCATGACTACAATATTTTTCATTCCAGCTCCCAAAACTTTTGGTTGCTCAGGGGGACAATCATTGCATTGCCCGTCGCATTCTGCATTAACATGGTTCCTTCGGGTTCCAGCCATTGACTAAAACCAAGAAGAATAGTGTGAGAAACAGTAATTATAATAAGAAAAACACGTAATCAAGAATAAAATTTTAAACTTAAGGTCTTATGATAGGTTGTTCATGGCCATTTCTAAAACACTAAGATTTTGTTCTATACTTAGACCTATCCTTAGGGTTCTTACTAAGGCTTTCACATCCTAGTTTCCAAAGGTTGACTATACCTTTCCTCTGATACCAACTATAATGAACCATACTTTACATACATTGTTATTACTTCAGAAATGAAGCAAACTTATTACAACATATAACAAAACCAGGAAAGGACCGTATAGGTATAGTGTCTTTAGAAACAGGGAAACATAAACAACTGGTTCATAAAGCATCTACATTGTCTCCCATTTATTTCATCATATCTAGAGTCCCTTTTGGCATATCCTACTTAATAACCTTCTTCCTGACCTGGGGAAAGAAAACATACAAAAGGGTGAGCTCAAATGCCCTGTAAGGGTAATGAATAGAAATATCAATCACATCATATTCATAAGAACATAACATTTTAGAAATCATAACCTGCAAAATAGATCATAATTTCATAACATGGGTTAAATCATAGTAGTGAAATGTAATCCCAATAATCATAACTTAAAACATGAAACCTTGTGGCATACACATATAATCATAGAGAATCATTTTTTAGTAGTCAAGACTCATTTCCAAGACTATCTTAGCGGACAATATCCATTTCTGAACCGAGTTCACTCCTCGTTTCAGTACTGTTTCACTAAACCGGTTTAACCTTTCATTCCAGCCATATCTATCTCATGAGATATAAATCTTTACCCAATGCATTGGAGGGAGATATAGGTCCCACCCATCTAATATTATACCATTCTTATGTGTGCCACAAAATCATAAATCATACATCATTGCATAACCCATTTAATAAAAATGGGATTCTTA
This sequence comes from Viscum album, assembly GCA_963277665.1. NCBI lineage: Eukaryota > Viridiplantae > Streptophyta > Magnoliopsida > Santalales > Viscaceae > Viscum > Viscum album. The sequence continues at coordinate 1,506,337,171 of OY728119.1, read as the reverse complement.
AACATCATGACATCATAAAACAATTCATATAAGATAAAGGAATTCATAAAAATAATTCCATCACAACATAATCAAATCAATGTAATAATAAGGATAGAAACAGAAACCTATGTTATCTTAGATGAAAAATAATTTTGAGAAAACACTTGAACTCCATTCTTGGGAAAAATATCCTTTCTACTTCAAAAACATTTTCCTTTCTTAACATGTCATACAATTTTAAACTAAAAGTAGTTGATTAAAAATAAACTTGAAAACTTTTAAAGGAAGCTTCTTGGAAATAATGTTTTAAAAATCCATTCAAGACGTATAAGTTAAAAAAACATTTTTCTCGTACTTTTGTCGGAAAAGTCAAAAAGTACCTTGTACGAAAAACGACAAAAGATTCCTTTAATATCTTTTACTAAAAACTCACCGAAGGGTAAAATTGGATACAAACAATTTTATAAGGATATAAATATTACATATTGAGGAAACATGGTTGTGGATGATAAAATACACCCCAGTTAATACAAAAGTATAAACATTCTCGGATAAAAATGAGATTTTGATATGTTCTCTTACCTTAGGTTTGATTTGCTTTGTAAGTGTCTGAAACTCCTGTATAATGATTTAAATAATGTCATTGACTTATTCCAGAATCATACTCCTTGTTATGATATCATATATGGTCATATTCTTAGCTTCTTATTAGTAATATTTCATTGCTACTTGTTATTCGGGTGTTTATTACTTTTTGTTCTTATGCGTGTTTTTTTGAATAAATTCTTATTCTTCTCCTTAGGTTATAGATACCTCATTTCAAGGATGGTATTAGTGTACTATACATCATATTTATTCATTCAATTCATTTATATAATCATTATGCAATGAATATCATGTAGAACGAGTTGCATCACATCGTGGAGACGGTATTCCGTACGTACGTACAAGTGGTGATATCGTTCCCATGATCATGGAATTGCATTGGAGTGTATGTATGCTATTTAAGAATAAACACCACTTTACAATAATCATATATATTTATTTTCACCATTATACTCATCCAAGTAAGGTGGTCGTGGAAAATAGATTACACCACGGTGTAGAGATGATATCCCGTACCTACGCACACGCGGTGATTTCATTTTCCGCAGGATGGATAGATGGTGTAATAGGGTTGTTTCATACTTATAATAAAATATAAGTATATTATTGATAATTAAGTTATTAATTAATAATGAGAAAACTAAAGAAGAATAAGTGGAAGAAGAAATAAATTTGAATGAATCTGTAACGGACATTACCTCTTCTTTGAAGAACCTCTTTGAGACCTCCTCTTAGGGAACTAAAATTGGTCTTTGAAGAATACCAGGACCTCTAAGATGTATCTAGGGAAGTGTAGAAGAGAATTTGGCAGGGTTTGTCAGAGGTTTAAGGCTCAAAGTGGTGTGAGGAAGAGAGGGAGGAGGTGCCCTTTTATAAGGGAGGAGAGGGGCACCTTTGGAAAAACTAAAAATATTATTTTATTATAAAGTCATATTCTGTTTTTAATAGCTCCAAATTGATTTATTTAGAATCTAAGGTGGGTATGGGTCTAAATCCCCTCATACAAAATAATTTAGACAAGTTTAGGTATCTATTTTAACCTTATCATTTTGATTCAACTTTAAGTTAGATAATTTAACTTTTACCGTGTCTTCTTGTTTTCTTACACTATATGGTTAATAAACATACTATAACAAGCCAAACGAACCCCAAGTTGTTTATTATTAATACATATAACCTTAAATAAGTCATTTTTCCAAACCTTAGATTTTTAAGAATAAAATAAAAATTAATAATATAATATTTTTTTTAAAAACAATTTTATGTCAATTTTGACATTATTTGGTAATTGATTTTTGTGAAAATCATAACAGAAAGATTAGTTCGAAAAAAAGTTAATTAAATCAATAATAACATTCCATATTAACATATAAAATTAATTTAATTCATAAAAAGTCTCAAATTACATTTATTTGGGTATTTATAACATCAATTATGGTAATATTTCATTAATAAGATAATTACTGTATCATCATTGTGTCATAAATAAATTAACTTATTTAATGTCTAAAAATTATAAATAAAATACCATTATTTAGGAAATCATTTTATATTTATAATGAATATTTATAGTCGAATTTATCTTATGCATAACTATATATTAAAAATTATTTACTTATTAAACTTTGATTTTACCTATTTTAACCCTTCATTAAATAAATTAATATTAAATGTCCTAATCTAATCCATGTGGGCCTAAATGGTCATATTTTATTCCTAAGGTTGTTTTTGGTCGAATTACACTTATACAATAGAATTAGGACATGTGTTAGGGTAATAATAATAACATTTTTACCATTAATTACCCTATTTACTTTTAACCATGGTAAAAAAAGTAAAAAGTTACTATTCACCAAAAATTATTTTCATCTCATTGAACAACATTTTACTTACTGACATCAACTGTGTCCCTCGGATTTTTGAAATTCCACTCACAGATGTGGTAAAATTATGTTTTATGTAAATTTGCAAATTCTCCTAGGAGGTGGGTAAAAGACGGTGAAAAGTTCGATAAAATTTTTATATATCTAAAATTATTATAAAATGACTTCAATGAATTGCATTGAACTTATATAGGTATTATGTATCAATTTTGACCTAAAATAAATTTAAATAAAATAAATAATTATTTAAATTAAAAGTCGGTTTTTAAATAGTAACCCAGTGTTTTCACTATTCCTCAAAAATTGAAAGTTTTCAGAAAAATACCAAAATTTCACCCTAGGCTAATTTCGATATTCCAAATCCAAAAATGAAATCCATTTTGAAAAATAAAATTTAAAAAATTTTAAAAAGTGGTTATTACTATTCATAACGGCTATTTTTAATAATATTTTAATAGCATATCGTTGATTAGTGACACTCGCTATTGCGTACGATGCAAGCTATCGAGGAAGGTCGTGATTGCATGTAAAGCAAGTCAATCAAGTGTTGTGTGTAGTGAAATATTCCTTTGATGATTTATAAAAACGAAATATTTCTCATAAAAGTCTCGAGTGTTATAGGTCACACACCATGCGACCCCACATACACATTCTCAACCCCCTAGAATATATTATTTCTCTCATATCTCTTTTTTTAATTGTAATTTATCCCACGAATTTCTTATCCTGATTTTTTTTCAAAGTATAATGAGACATTTTAATTTGTATTTTTTTAAGATATGATATGAGGTGCTCTATTCAATATGGTTCTTTAAGGGGTGCTTCATAATGGTAGGGATCCAATGAGATCATCAAAGAGAGGTATATGTTGGAAACCCCTCCATTTTACAAGGGTGTGGGTACCCCTATACGCCTCTATACACTATTTTGTATCCCCCGATGGACTAATTCATAGGTCCTCTATCAACTGTGTGGTATCCCTGATGGACTAGGGAATGAGTTATCTATATTATGAGCAGAACACCCAGATAGACTGGGGCATCACCCATTTTTCTACCGAGTCATACCCCCTGATGGACTTGGTCATGAGTTTTCTATTTACTTAGTGGTACCCCTGAAAAAAAAAGGATATGGGTCCTCTATATGGTGAGTGTCTCCCATGGATGGACTAGGGTGTGGTTCCTCTGTCTATTGTGTGTTACCCTTCTGATAGACTAGGGAGTGGGTCCTCTCTCTAATGAGAGGTACACCCAAACGGACAAGGGTGTGGGTGCTCTATTTACTGAGTAGTACCCCATAATATATTAGGGATAGATCATATACCTATGGAGTGGTACCATACTAAGTCACTAGGGTGTGGGTATCTACATGAAGATTATTACCCTAAATATTGTAGAATATTAGGGAAATGTGGGTCCTCCACATGTTTACTTATTTGGATTGACACACAGGTTATTGGGAGTCGATGATGGAACATTGGAACTATGGGAAGAAACTTTTCTTTATCATAGATATGAAATTGAGATTCCATTTATCTCTTTTTTTTATTATTATTTGATAATATATATATATATAATTAATTTTGGTTTTCCCCATATATCATTGGGTTTGATCCTACTATATCTTTTTTATCATGAATCACTGCCTCATAGTTTTTTGGGTGTCATAATGGGAATGTATATACTCACACATGCATGGGATATTCCAGCACTTGTAATGTCTTATGATGATGATGGGCATGTCTTATATGGAATTGGCAGTGCATAGAGATATATAGATGCACATTAAAATGCATGGAGTTCATTGACTAGTTTTATAGATACAAGATCTCTCAATTTTTTCCATGGTTTTTTAGTAGAGATATCTGTTCTGGTTGGGCATGCATTTTTCCATTATTTTCATATCGTATTGTCAAAATATTTTGTATTCCTTTGATATTTATACAAGAATGTTTTTTACCATAGGTGTCACTATATTTTATTTATTATTCCCATGTATTTCTTCATGGATATGGTTGGCTGTGTTTGTAAATGTAATTTAAAAAATTTTCTCCCATATTAGTTATACGATTTGACACTTGTCGCTAGACCCATGCTTATGGAGGCAAATAGAGGGTAGTTGTTGATTAGTATTCCACTGGCCTAGTGGGCCGCTCTAGGTCAAATTCTGGTAAGAGGATTATTATTTTCAAGTAATTATGATTCACCTAACTCGGTTACAAGTAAACCATATATCAATAGTTATCCATCCTCGCTTGTAGATATGTAAACTACTTATATTGTGATGATTTTTATCTTACCAAGTCTAGTGCATCCAAATAATAAAATTCATCATTGTTAATATAATTCCCACAATTTTCAATAGAAATGTGTCCTCCTTCATGAAAAATGTAATGTATTTATAGAATAAATTTTCACTTTGTAGATTTATATAGGTTTGGTAATTTAGTCCCATTAGGATTACAAATAATGATTCAATTCATTCATTGATATTTTATTCATTCATTATGAACTATCATTAAATTTTCCATACATATCCATACTTTTGTTTTTTATTGAAAATTTTTCTTTCTATATCATAACTTACATGGAATCTGATTTTATATTTTAGTTGGTACTTGGTTTACTGTATATGATGTAATCTATGACGTGTACCGAAAAGAACAGAAATGTATATTTTTATAACTCATCATCGATCTTACGATATCCCATAAGGTATAGCTACTCCTTTAACTTACACAGTTTCACTGTGTTGTATAAAAAGGAGTAAATGAAGAATGTATCACATTCTCCTTAATGTTATCGATGAATTCTTGGTAATTATATTTGCTACCATGATCTAATCATAATTTTTTAATCTTCATAACATACAGATTCTCATATTTCTTATGAAATTCGTTAAACATGTTAATAGAATCCAACTCATTCTTAATTATGTAGATAAATATGTTCATTGTAAATTTATTAGAAAATGTAATGATGTAGGAACACCCTCCCTTTACATTTATTAGAGGTAGACCACATAAATCAATATGAATAATCTCCAGTACTTATGTATTAATTTCTCCCATACCAATAAATGGTTCTTTGGTTATTTAGAATTATAAAAAAGTGAAACATATAATGTTTTTAACTTATTATATTTTTTATACACTAATTCAAATAGTATATAAAAATTATAAAAATTTAAATTACTAATGTGGAAGTTCTATAGATGGGAAGGATATGTTCCCTACTCGCTATATTGTTAATTGATTTCTATAAATTATTTTTCATGTTAATGTATTTATAATTAGTTATTAATAAGTTCCATAACATTACATATTTAATCCATATAAATGAAATAAATTATTTGAAAACATGATATAAAAACCCATAAGGTCTAGACATATCATTTAGATAATGTTTACAGTAATCAAAGGAACATAATAATAATATTTTAATATTAGAAACAAATAACTAGTTCAATTGTGATTATAGTACCCAACTACAAATACTATATGGTTTCCACTATTTTCTAACTACAAATACACATCACCCTTTGGAATCTTCTTATATCTACATTTTTTCTACATTTGAATAAAATTTGTATCCTAGAAAATGTATCCAATACAACATGTAGAATATGATATATCACATTAAATGAAAAATAAAAATGATATCGAATAATTACCTAGATTTTTCTTCCCAAACATTCAATTCTCTTTTCAGTGTCACTTCTCCTGGTCTAGTTTTGATCCTATAGTCTCTATTTTTTCAATGAACCTAATAATCTTAAGAACATATGGTCATACATGATTCCCTTATCTCAATCATAACATGTATATTGACTGTATATCTCATCATTTTCCATTATATCTTTTTTTTAGATTTCATTATTTAAGAAGAGTTAAAATATTATATGAATAATTTTACCCATGAATTTTATACAATTTAGTACACATAGATGGTTACATGATGAAATGTACATCCAACGCATCATCAATATTCATCTTATAGGATTATTATTACACCATTCATACCTTGTAAGGTGGATCAGTAGGAAGTTGGGACTCCATCAAATAAATCATCATTTCATGGTGTAAAATTATAAAAAATTTCACATATTACTAATGAAATTTTGTTTCTAATTAGTTCATTTTTCATATATGTAATTGATCACAGTGATTCAAGTTTTTTAGCAGTTATTTCCATTTTACTTGTATCAAATGAATTTTTCTAGATCATTACATTTTTCTAATAACCAATATTTTAGCAAATATGTATTTATTAATCGTTAAATAACACCCAATATATAATAAAATCATATAATCACTCAACTAAATGAATATGAATATATTTTCACTGGAATACTATAGTGGTAAGGAAGTATTAGAGCGTATCCCAAAAATACAGTCTATAGATATTCTACTCCTCTGATTTGGAGAATTGATGTATTCTATGAGTATGGGGAGTCATCAATAATAATTTTGGGTACATAAAATACCCTTTAAAACCACCACAACTAGAGGTTAATAATTAATTATGGATCATTTAATAATGAAACTTCATCCCTTCACCCCCTTTAACAAACATGATCTCCTCACTCCATTTAATGAGATTGTTATTTTCCCTATGATGAAATTAAAGGAGTAAGATTAATTATTAATGGAGGCCCAAAATACCTAATATCTACCTAGTGGATTACACCCCATTATCAACTCTTTCTATCGGTATGTTTGTAACACCCGATAATCTACTATAGATAGTATATACAGTATGACGAGTCATTTCACAAATCTGACTTATAAAGAGACAATAGTCAAGAAATTATATAAAGGACAAATGTTAGAATTAGAAAATGAATAGTTTAATTCATTTTTTTGTTACATATTATCAAAAGTATCTTAGTGTTATTTTTGGAACTTATTATAAACATGTTTATTTTTTTGTGGGAAAAATGGTTTTCATGAAAATTGTAATTTGTTTTACTTTTCCATTATATAATAATTAATATAATGTTAATGGAACCTTTTATGTAATAAAAATTTTATATTTTTAATTAAATTATATATTTTTAAATTTTCATTGATCATAGAAAACATATGGAATCCATTTTTTGAACTAATTATGATGTGACATTAATACAAAAAATAATTTTCAGTATTTTCATTATATCAAATATTTTCAATTTTGAATCATTTTTTTATTTACATGAAAAACTTATATACTTTATTTCATTTATAGTTAATCAAATTAGGTCCTTAAAATTATTATCATAATAATTTTATAGCATATATATTTTTAATGCTAAAACATTATTTCCTTAAAAGCAGTGTTTAATATAAGAATTGTTTTTATTTTAAATTTAAGAATCAATCCCATTAAGGAATTTATTGATATTATATATTCAAAATTTAAATTAGTTGGTTCAAATTAGTTAATAATTTCAATCATAATATTATTATGTTTTAATCAAATTGTGTAATGTTTTCATATCAATCACATATAATTCTACTTCTATATAATTCATATATATCACAAAAATAAAAAATAAAAAATATAATTATACTCCTATTGTAATGGTATTAAAACTAAAACATTTTATAATCACCCACAAATCGTTGAAGTTTCATGTTTTGGTTGGTTTAACCGCACACTTGAACAATACAACATATTTAGTTTATGGATGACTATGATAAAATATTTTATAATATAATGTTATATAAATGATACATTAATTATTATTTTTGGTTACAGATATATTATATAAATATCTAATTCATTAATTAAAGAAACACAATACATTCTTCCAAAATAAAAAAACATGGTTATTATTAAAATTACCCTCAATAATTATGTCTACAATATAGATGAAATTAATTTTAACCGTAATAAATTATTATAAATGTTTTCTAGTAGTATATTTAAAGACCTTGTAATAATGGTGCTCTGAAAAATAATGCAGATGAACACAACTGTTATGAAACATGTACAAAAGATCAAAACTATAAGAAATGATGTGGAAAATGAGAAAAAATTATATATTGAATGGATATTTATGAAGAGTATAGGAGAAAATATAATGTATTATTCATTCAATTAATTTTTTAAGATATATATATGTCCATGATATATGAGAATAGTGTTCATTCTAGGATGTTAGGATAAGAGGTAAGGGTTTTCAATCATAATTTTTCTCCTTGAGACATAATTTATACAATGGACCTAATTTCCTTTATATGATGCATATAGTACCTTTTTGAGATTTTATATTATGAAATTAAATTATTCATTGTATTTTAATATTAGGTTTAATTCCTCTCTTCGATTATGTTATGAATAAATTTCTACCAAATCTATTAGTTGGCTTTTTCTATTTCAATTTTCATTCATTGAGACTATTGTTATAAGAAGAACAAAATTTCTTTTTCATGGTTAATTAATTACTGATGAATTCATTTTTCCGTATTACTAATTAAATTTAAGGGATCTAAAAATATATATTGTTATCTCTATCCTATATTCTATTGATTCCGGAATTTCTTGTTTCATTGTTGGATAACCATCCAATGTTTTGGCAAAGTATATGTGTGTGTAACTTCATAAAAAATGTATCCATATATGTATAATGAAATGTTTATTGGAATCTAGTACAATTTCCCCTTGCGGTAATCACCTTGAAAAGGATTGGTTGAGAAATAAATCAATCGTCACCCAGATGCATGATGAGTGGGCCAATGACCGTATTCTAGGAGAAATACTCCTAGGTGATATTTATTGGAATATTCACATGCTGTTGAAGAACTATGATGAATGAAATTTCTAATAATTTTCTATATATCTTACCAATGAAATCTATTGAATCTAATTATTATCTTATATGGATAGAATAAATTTTTTATTTTTTTCCTCTCAACTATATTTCATTGATAAGGGTTCTCTTTATTAATATGATGATACCCCATGGATTCTAAACATTTTAAGAGATGTTTTCCAAAACATCCACATTATTCTGATGAATGAGTTATTATTTAATATATGTGTTTCTCATTATACTGATAGCCATGTTATTTTAGTATGAGGTTCCAATGTAATGGCATGAATGGTCTTAATGAATCTTATGGGAATTGAATTGGAAATAATCCTCTGGTGGTTTGGTCAAAATATTATATATCCCCTTGATTCAACAATATGACTCTTGAGAAAAATGATTGATATATTTTTCGGTATCTCTCTTCTAATAATAGGATATTATCTTGACTGTGATCTCAATTAATTGTAATGTGTTCTATCATATGTCCTTGATAGAATGATTTTTATTTTTGGAATTATATATTCCATTAGTATGGGGTCAATGATTATTATTATCCATGATTTCATTTATCTTCATGGATATTGAATTACCTCAATTTTAGTTGATTATAGATTTAGGTTTTCAATTTATTCTCTCCATATCACTTATTATATATGTATGTTATGTATGCTTTGTTGTTTGTTTCATGTCTTTGAGCATTTGAGCTAAACCATATTTTTTTTCCTTTCACTAAGAAACCTAAATAAGTATTGTGTGATTATTTTGGATATAATCGATGTGATAAAATGTTATCCTTCTAAGTTCATGTTGTATATTTTATTTTCATGACTAATGACTTTATATATATAGTCTTCCAAGACTACTATAATGTTCGATCAATTGCGAACTATTTTACTTATTATCAATAATGTTATATAACTACCTGATCTATGTGTTTAGAGTATGATATTTCATATTTGGTATCATAGGAACCATAGGGATTATATTTTGATAAACCAAGTAATATAACATGAGTAATATGAAGGACGTCATGATTTATGGGAAACACTCTATAAATCCTAGTTGGAATTTTATTTTACAATTCCATATCTTGATATAATTATGTGTAATCCATTGTAATTGAGATTGTGACTAATATGTATAATTGAAAACATATCATCATCAATAGTAACTGTTGGTATATTACCTCTATGAAATTAATTTAATATATAGTTGAGTAAAATCAGATCATAGACAAATTGGGGAACTAGACATAGGATATGATAAATAATCTGACTTGCATTGAGTGGAATACTAATCCACAATAAGGTGTGGCTAAGTTAGATCGCTTCATGTGATAAAAAAATATATATTTCTATGAAATAATTAGTCTATTGGTAGCTAAAAAATATCAAGTCCTTAGTGAAAATCATTCTCACTTTGCGAAGTATTGAAAAGAAAAAAATTATCATGTTGATCTATCATCTAAAGGGAGATATGGACCAATGATGGTCTCTATTTCGAAGCATTTGAGAGGAATATCAAGAATAATATATTGATAAGGATGATATATTATGAATATAGGATCTACCCATTCTAGAATGTTTCATTGATGATTTTCCATAATAATTATATTTTCATCTACCAAAGCATGAAGTTGAGCTCTCCATTGAATACATTAAAGGGAGGAAAGTCCATGCTCAAAGCATCCCCACTCTTCGCACATTAAGTTCCTCCAACACCCCATTTAAATCCTATTTATTTTTACCCATCCAAATTATCATTGTCATTATATATAATAATAATAATATATATAAGGGAAAATGTTTTCTAGGAATCTCCCCCCATTCGATCATGATACAACACACACCACTTGGTTCTCCACCATTTATATTATTGTCTTTATTTTTTTATTCTTAATATTAAAAATTACCTTTCCTTTATCTATTTTTCACATAGAAACAAATTTTCTTTTGAAATTGAATTAAATCCAAACCATGTGGGACATCAATGTCCATTGAACATCGCATTTCCTTTGATCCACTGTTATTATAACCACACACCACAACTACACTTGTAGAAATTGAAAAACCCAAATTAACGGTAAACCAACTCATATTACCATACATTTATAGAAACAACATCCATGATACCCCACACATGTCCTCTTCTTAAAAATGAACTCATATCACAACAAATCGTGGTGGCATGTCAACTTGGAATATAAGTATCGCTAATCCGATCTAGATCCACCTCCGATCAACTATCATTCCCATTACACATTGACCACTTCCTCAATTTGGAACCATGACCAACAGAACTAATTTTAATATTTCATAACTCACTACCCTGGTTGTTGTTCACAAAACCTTCATGATTCTGGGGGTTCAATCACGCTTGAACCCATCCCAATAATGTCTGATCGTGACACCATGGGCCGATGATGATGAATTCAAATAATGTTGGAGGAGAAGAACTAAAACAATGGTGATAATTATCATTAAAAAAAGAAATCATGCCGAACAATAAATAGTTAAATAATAATGATTGATTAAATGGACAAAGAAAACAAATAATTGAATTAAAAAAATAAATTTATTGAATGAAAACATGGGGAGGAAATAATAAATCACATATTAGAATAAGATAATTAATACATGAATAATAATTTAATAAAAATGATAAAATTTAAAATTGATGATACCAACCTCATTTATAGATTTCTCATTTGTGAGCAATGTGTTCGTTAGTGGTAGAGAATACCAACAATGTTTTCTTACACTCGATCCACCTCGATCTACTCACCATTCATCATTTAATGTTGATCCTCAAATAAATAATGCTCACCTCCTCAAATCATATATAAAATTGGATATGCACCTAACCCTAATAAAAATATCTTCAAAGTAATATATTGTGTAATTTTATTAGGGTATTTAATAAAACATATAAATAAATAATTTATTTTTTTTATTAAACACACCCGCCAATGGCCACATCAACCAGAAATCCTATGCCGACCAACAATAGAATGCACATACGATAAATACTACACCATAGATTAAAATTTCATCCATGATTAGGATTTGAGACATCATTCATTATATATTAAATCATTAAAAAAATTTGATGAAAATTGATATAAATATATTTAATATTTCTGAAAATCTATTCTTGGATAACTAGGCCTCATAATATCACCACAACTCAGCACCAAGATCCAAAAATACATGTTAATATGTTTTGAATGTCTTGTTAGGGAAACAATATCTACAATATTCCATCCTTATGTATTTTGATATTTAAAATGTATAATATATAAAAACTATGGGGATACTAAGCCCACATTTGAGTCTCCAAGTCCCATGATCTCTTCAACACACTCTCATGCTTTCAAAACACACGATCTAAGGGAATGGTCTCTCCATGAAGGGTCTTATCATATCAATACTTGATCACCACTAGCTAATCCATTAATTTGGATCCTTCTTCAAGGACCATTTCACTCCAGTCGATAACATGTATTGGTTCATCTATGTAACTCCTCAACTCTAACAAATGGAAGACATCGTGCACACTATCCAACTATAGTGGTTGGGATAAGTGGTCAAAAACTTTTTCGAGCCTCTCCAAGATCTCAAACAACCCAATAAATATTAGGGATAACATACCTCCCCACAAAAAACACAACAATCCTTATCATAGCTATACTCTTAGGAAAACATTGTGTATCTTCTTCGACTCTAAAGTCCAATGATGTCGGTATGTATTGATTTATGACTACTAATGGATATGCGCATTCACTCACAAATACCTTGGACTATCTTCGTCATCCCTTAAACCATCTATGTCCCAATGATAGATGTCACACTAATCTCATTCTTGCATAACGGTAAACTACAGGGACTCACATATAGTTCCTCTAAAGGTTATATGTTGATATAGAGTAATAACTATTATTATATGCAAACAATTAAAATCAAAGGTGATCCTACAAGCTATGGTCAAAGATTAACATGAAAAACCTCAAAATATTTTTAAAAAATTAAAAGAAATATTTACCTAGAAGACATTATAGGGGTAAGAAAACCAGCCCCTAATGAAACTGTAACACCCCAATATTTCATAGTGTGTTATTTCTTCAAAATAATTCAATAACTTTAACTACACACATCACCGAGTTAAAGCGCACTAGGACTTACCGAACAATATGTTCAAAAGAGGTTATTAATAGTATTAACTAAATTTTAAACTTTATATAATCCTTATAATTTTAGAATCCATATTATGAGATTCTTAGACATAATGTAAGAACAAATTATTTTTTTTAGATAAAAGAATTTTTTTTCAAATATTCACTTTTACCAACTTTAATAGTGATTCCTTTTTAATCCAATATTTTAAAATTTTATATATTAAATTTGAATAAATAAATTTATTCTTTAGAATGGGTACATAAAAAAATTTACAATGTAACACCCCAAGCTTCTACGGTACGCTTCTCTTTGAATAATGTGATAGCGTGTGTTGTACGCAACATCGAGTTCTAACACACCACAACCAATCAAACTAGCCGTTATGAATAGTAATACCTACTTTTTGAAATTTTATAAATTTTATCTCTCAAAATGGACTTCATTTTTTGATTCTAAGTATCGAATTTAGCCTAAGGTGAAATTTTGGTACTTTCCGGATAACTTTAATATTTTGATAAATAGTGAAAAGTACTAAATTTTAATTAAAAACAATTTTTTTAATCAAAATAATTAATAGTGATAAATTATGAATTTGAGTGGTTTTAAAGTATATTTATAATATATTTTTACCATTTAATACAATGTTGGTCATTGTACATAATTTCACTACTAAACCGAACATAAACAAATATCAATCTTTTGATAGTTATTATATCTTAAAAACACGCTTTTTGTTTTAACAGCGGGAATTAATTTTAAATTAATTTTCTGCCACTTCGGTATTTTGAATTTGGAAAAATGGATTCCATATTTGGAATCTGGATCTTCATATTGTGTGAATAGATAACTTTTATTTTTAGACATTTTGAATAATTACTGCGGTAAATATTTTATTTACCATGGTTAAGGGTAAATCCGGTAAATAAGGGTTAAGAAATAATATTATAATAATAAAAAATTACCCTAAAACGTGTCCTAACATTATTTGTTGATACATATCCGATCATGGGCATATTTGGGTCGATTTTGGGACCCCATGGAGCCACTTTTAAGTGATAGGGACACTTTATTTTAATTAAGTTAAAATAAGTACAAAAATGACATAAGCATACATCTTTTAGAAAAAACAATTTTTACATAGGGTTATATATGTTGGATGTTCGACTATAAATATTCATTAGAAAGATAAAACTATTTCCTACATAATGATATTTTATTTATAATTTTTAGAAATTAAATATATTAATTTATTTGTGACACAATGATGATGCAGTAATTACCAAATTAATGAAAAATTAGAAAAATTGATATTATAAATACCCAAATAAATATAATTTGAGACTTTTTATGAATTAAACTAATTTTCTAGGTTACTATGACATGTTAGGATTTCTTTAATTAACTTTTTTCGAAGTAATAATTCTGTTATGAGTTTTACAAAAATCAATTATTGAATAGTGTCAAAATTGACATAAAAGAGTTATTAAAACAAATATTATATTATTAATTGATATTAAATTCCTAAAAAGTATAAAGACTGTCCAAGGGACTTATATAATGATAGGTGCATCATTAATGGACCACTTGAGGGTCTCTTGGTTGTATATGGAAAGTTTATTAACCATATAATATAAAAATACAAAGAGACATTATGAAAGTGAAACTAATTAACTAAGAGTTAATACTTAAAGATAAGGTTAATATAATGACCCAAACCTATCTAAATTATATTGGTTGAGTGTATTTAGACCCATCCCCACCTTAACCTTTAAATAATCAACTTTGGATCCATTAGAAACCGAATATGAATTTATTATAAATTAATATTTCTAGCTTTTCCAAAGGTGCCCCTCACCCCTCTTATAAAAGGGCACTCCCCCTTCTCATTACTTCACACCTTCAAATCCTTTTGGTTCGGCCAACCCGTGGTCAAATACTCTATAAAATTCCCTCACTACAACCTAGATTCCTTAGTTTGATCAGAAATCCAACCTAAGGAGCCCTTTTGATCAAATAAAAAGGAAGAACCCGAAGAAGAGGTAATGATTTCACCACCCTTTTTCAAGTTCCTTTCTTCTTCCACTTCTTCTTCCTTTGTTGTTACCATTCTAAAATAATAACTCCAGTATATTATATTTTCTATGATGTTATTATAAATATGGTACAACCATATTCAGTATTCTATCCATCCTTTGAATAACATGTCACCATACGTGCGTACGTACGGCTTACAATCTCCACGTCGTGGTGTAATTGTTATTCAATAAATTATTATTTGGATGGGTATAATAATGATTTATAATTCATGTAAATAATTAATATAACATGGTAATAATTCTTTAAATATTATATAACATCCAATTATATATTATTTTAATATCAAAAGAATGATATTGTCGCTCGTGCGTACATACGGACTACCGTCTCCACGAACGCGATGAGATTCATTCTCCATCGTATCCATTCAAGTATAATTATCATTTTATGATTTAAAAATAATGTTTAAGGACTTGATATCATTCTGGATATCAATACGATACAACCTATCCATTACAAACAAGGCTTACATAGCAAAACATATAAAAGAAAACGAGTAAGTTAACACTCGAAACAACGATAATACTAAGATATTATTAACAAATCAATGTTAAAAGATCATATATGATATCATATTAATGTATATGATTCTTATATAATTTAATAACAATTATTTCGCCATTATACAGGAGGTTGTCCTACCCCCAACCAAGTAAAAGTACAAGGTAAGGGGTTTTCATCTCACTCCTTATTCTCGTGAGATTCATGCCATATTTCCACTAATACATTTTGTGTGGTGTATGTACTGCCCATAATTATATTCTTTGTGTAATACACTTTAATTTATGTGTATTTACATATTCATTGTATGATACCTCTTTCATGGATTTTACATTTCGTAAGTTACCAAAATGGTAAGGGCTTATTTCGCAATCTCTTCATTATCTGAGGTTTTTTATACGTAATTACCTACTGGGATCTCTTTATCATCCACATCCATATTTCTTAAAAATGTATTTCAAAACATTTTTACTATTTAAAAGAATATGGGTTAAAGACATTTATAACTTTATTTGAATTTTTATAAGAGTTTTATAAAGGAATATTTCCGTCATTTTCCAAACAAGGTCCTTTTTAATCTTTTGACAAAATTAAGGTAAGAATGTTTTTTAAACTAATACGGTGGGTGCGGTTATTCTCCTCTGTTATTACACCTTTGAAGCTTCCTTCACAAGCCTATAAAGATATTTTCCAAATAAAGGTTTTTTCTATAATTATGCAACTTTTAAATGATTTAAAAAAAAGAGATATTTCTCTCAAATAGTATTGATTTCATCTATGTCAATATCCTTTGATAAATTATAAACTTGTTTCAAGTTGATTTATTATGATACAAATCATCCAAATTGTATTTAAGGTTTTGTGATATTTTTGACTATGGATGAGTTATTTTTATGCCATTAATGGTTTATGATTAAAATTTTCACATTTTGTATGTTAGTTTTAATACGAATGTTTATATTATATTCCATCCTCTTCTTAAGATGAATGTGTTGGACTAGTATGTTCCGGGTTGGGGACCGGTAAAAGTAAGCCCTCCGGGTTGGGGTCCGGTTATTAGAAGCACTCCAGGTTGGTGTCTGGTTATTAGAGGCACTCCGGGTTGGTGTCCGGTTATTAGAGGCACTCCGGGTTGGTGTCCGGTTATTAGAGGCACTCCGGGTTGGTGTCTGGTTATTAGAGGAACTTTGGGATGGAGTCCGGTTACAGAGGCTCTCTGGGTTGGGTTCCGGTTATAGTTATCCCTTAGGTCTTGGCACGAGGCCTCGACACAGAAATTAAAGTTCAACATCATGCATTCCATCATTATAAAAGTGGTTATTGATATTTCATGTGATTATCCGATTAGTAGAATATCAGTGTGAATAAGTAAATGGAATTATTTTATTTTACTTTTGTCATACTATGTTGATTTTAAAGTTTAAAAGGCTTTTGTTTTAGTTTTATACATTGCCTTAAATGTTTATTCTTATTTATGAAAGTTTCCGCTATTTTGTTATCTTTACTGGGCATTTGATCTCACCCCTTTTCTATGTTTTATTTTTCCCAGGATGTGAAGAAGTAAATTATGAATGACCTGCAGGGATTTTATGAGGGGATAATAATGTGGACTATGGAGACATTATGTTGTTGTAGTAGTTTTTCACTTTATTATGTAATGTAAAACTTTATGAATATATCTAGTGTTTCCAAGGCTACTAAACCGATCGGTCTTTCGAGATTTGATCTTTCTTGTGATCATGCCAATGTTATGTAATAATGCACCGACTCTGGGTAACTGGGGTCGGGGCGTTACAGTTAGTATCAGAGGAAGTTTAGTACAAACCTTGGAAGCAAGATTTAGATAAACTCTGATTAGAGCACGTAGACCTAAGATGGACTTTGAGGATTAGTATAGAATAACTTCCTAGAATTTTGGTATTGTAGAGATTTTGTGAGTTTTCCGAGCAATAGATCCCTGTCTGGATACGAGCAGGTAGAGGCGGCTCTGGAACAGATGTACCTAGGGGTAAAAACTGAAAACACCGCTTTGAGCTAGACTCGAACGGTAACTGGTGCACGACAACGGGCCTTGCTACACTCTTGGTTACGACACTCTAGGGGGATATGCATAGGATAACTCTCATTTTCTTTACAAATCATTATGAAGGGTTTATGAGTATATACATCCTCAAAGGAGACATTTTTATGATTATGGATTATATCCATAAACTATTTAATTTATGTTATGTGTTTTACAAGTTTGGGATTAGGTATTGTTATTCATGAACTAATGTATTCCAGTGTTTAGAAATGGTTCCCAGTATAAGGAATGAGAACTCCAGCAATGCACATGATCCAAAGAGAAAGAAGGATCATAACTTTTATGGTCTTAAGCCAGAATTTATAAGTGAAATAGTCTCCCATGTATTATCATCATATGAAGAAATAATATCATGTGTTGATAAGATAAGTAAAGAGTTTACTGAGTCCTATGGCTTTGAAGGGAAGCAAGAGAAGAAAAGGATGGAAGAGAGAATGATAGATAAAGGGAAGAGGGAAAAGAAGAATTATACCATATGTTATAACTGTGGGAAGAAACACCCTAGAACTTGCCTGAAAGGAATGAGAGTTTGTTATAAGTGTAGAGGAAAATGACACAAAGTACGTGAATGCAAGGGTAAGAAAATGGTTTCAAATGTACAATGCTTCATTTGCAATAATTTTGGACACTACACAAACCTATGTACCAGTATCAGACTATGCCACAAATGATGCTATTGCATAATAATCAAGTTATGATACTACCACAGATGAAGAGGAATGATTAGAGTTATTATGTTGATTATGTCATTTGAGTGTTGTATCAACAATGTACTTCTTATAATAATTATGGAGTATATAGGGATTTTACTGCAGTACTATTTCATTAAGGACTTGAGATTGTGTGGAACAAAGAAAATTGACTCAATAGTAGGTTAAATTTTTGGAAAATATATGGTTGAGAGAAAGATAAACAATAATATGGTTCTGATACCGAGGTAGTGATTTTAGAATTATACATGATTGATTTGGATAAATTATATTGGATATTCTTGAATACCTTGAAACTGATTAATGATTTGTATATTCTATCATTGTTGGGATTTAAAACATTTTTGGAATAAAGGAGTATATCTATTATTCTTTAAGTAATAAGGGATCATGAATGTAATAAATAAGGTTTTATGGTAATTCAGGATGTTACAGTGTTTTAAAAGAATACATGATGAAGGTGTTCACATGTTATTACACGGAAAAAAGTATATTCATTGTATTTACCTTCCTTATAAATTTTGGACTGAAGTATTTTGGATATTTCTAGTTTGGATTATTTTGGATTGCCATAAAAGGACAACCCGGAGGTCGGGCGGGAACCCATCGCGTCCGGAAAGGCCGCGAGACTTGAACCCAAAACTGAAGGGCGACAAGGGTGTATCACCTACCACTGTCCCACGTGATGTCTTGTATTGAATAATGTCATTTTCTTAATGGTTCTTCTAGATGAATTATAAATTCATTTTTTAACCCTATACGAATAGGTTAAATAGAATATTATTTTTAAGTTCTATTATCTTTTAGAGTGAAAGACGAGTTTGTGGTAGAATGTAGTTAAAGGATGAGACTCTACTTTTCAAGTATATATTTTTCTTCTTCTCTTATTCAATGAAGAAATTAAGGGATCTTAAAACAAAAAAAAAATTGTTATCCTAATACCATATGTTTTGCGGAACCGCTGGTATTTTAAATCATCATAGATTGATGAATTTAAGGCCTTCAATTTTACACTTGTTTGTTATTGATGACCCCAATCACTACCTATAAATATTTATGTTTTTCCTCCAATTATATGTCTCTAATTTCCACCAATGATCTCTGAATAGAGATCATAATTTGGTGGTGACCCTTTCATTTCTCTTTTCCTCTTATTAAGACTAAATTTTATTAACCCAATTTCCGATGTGGGTTTTCACACAAATATATTTTCTATATTCAACCTTTTATTTTTGAAGAACAATTTCAAATTGCGAGGATGCAATTTATTGAAGGAGGGGATAATGTAACACCCCAAGATTTCATAGTGTGTTTTTTCTTCAAAATAATTCAATAACTTGCACTACACGCAACACCGAGTTAAAGCGCACCATCACTTAACGAACAAGCTGTTCAAAAGAGGTTATGAATAGTATTAAATAAATTTTAAACTTTATATAATCCTTATAATTTTAGGATCCATATTATGAGTTTCTTAGACATAATATAAGAAAACATTCTTTTTTTCAGATAAAAGAAATATTTTTAAAAATGCACTTTTACCGACTTTAATAGTGATTCTTTTTTAATCCAATATTTTAAACTTTTATATATTCAATTTGACTAAATAAATTTATTCTTTAGAATTGGTACATAAAAAAAATTTACAATGTCACACCCCAAGCTTCTACCGTACGCTTCTCTTTGAATAATGTGATAGCGTGTGATGTACGCAACATCGAATTCTAACACGCCACAACCAATCAAACTGGCTGATATGAATAGTAATACCTACTTTTTGAAATTTTATAAATTCTATCTCTCAAAATGGACTTCATTTTTGGATTCGGAGTATCGAATTTAGCCTAATGTGAAATTTTGGTACTTTTCGGATAACTTTAATATTTTGATGAATGGTGAAAATTACTAAATTTTAATTAAAAACGCTTTTTTAATCAAAATAATTAATAGTGATAAATTATGAATTTGAGTAGTTTTAAAGTATATTTAGAGTATATTTTTACCATTTAATAAAATTTTGGTCATTGGACATAATTTCACAATTAAACCGAACATAAACAAGTATCAATCTTTTGATAGTTATTATATCTTAAAAACACGCTTTTTGTTTTAACAGTGGGAATTAATTTTAAATTAATTTCCGCCACTTCTTTGTTTTGAATTTGGAAAAATGGATTTCATATTTGGAATATGGATGTTCATATTGTGTGAATAGGAAACTTTTATTTTTAGACATTTTGAATAATTACTGCGGTAAATATTTTATTTACCATGGTTAAGGGTAAATCCGGTAAATAAGGGTTTAAAAATAATATAATAATAATAAAAAATTACCTTAAAACGTGTCATAACATTATTGGTTGATACATGTCTGACAGTGGGCATCTTTGGGTCGATTTTGGGACCCCATGGGGCCACTTGTAAGTGATAGGGACACTTTATTTTAATTAAGATAAAATAAGTACAAAAATGACATAATCATATATCTTTTAGAAAAACAATTTTTACATAGGGTTATATATGTTGGATGTTCGACTATAAATATTCATTAGAATTATAAAATTATTTCCTACATAATTATATTTTACTTATAATTTTTTGAAATTAATTAATTTAATTTATTTAGGACACAATGATGATGCAGTAATTACCTAATTAATGAAAAATTAGAATAATTGATATTATAAATACCCAAATAAATATAATTTGAAACTTTTTATAATTACACTAATTTTATAGGTTAATATGACATGTTAGTATTGCTTTAATTAACTTTTCTCGAAGTAATCATTCTGTTATGATTTTTACAAAAATCAATTATTGAATAGTGTCAAAATTGTCATAAAAGAGTTCTTAAAAAAATATTATATTATTAATTGATATTAAATTCCTAAAAAAACTAAGGTTCTTCCAAGAGACTTATATAATGATAGGTGCATAATGAATGGACCACTTGGGGGTCTCTTAGATGAATATGGTAAGTTTATTAACCATATAATATAAAAATACAAAGAGACATTGTAAAAGTGAAACTAATTAACTAAGAGTTAATACTTAAAGATAAGGTTAATATAATGAACCCAACCTGTCTAAATTCACTTTTTTGAGTGGATTTCGACCCCTACCCACCTTAACCTTTAAATAATAAACTTTTGAGACATTATAAACCGAATATGAATTTATTATAAATTAATATTTCTATCTTTTCCAAAGGTGCCCCTCACCCCTCTTATAAAAGGGCACTCCCCCTTCTCATTACTTCACACCTTAAAAGCCTTTTGGTTCGGCCAACCCCTGTACTAATACTCTCTCAACATCCCTCAATACAACCTAGAGGCCTTAGTTTGATAAGAAAGCCAACCTAGGGAGCCCTTTTGATCAAATCAAAAAGAGAACCCGAAGAAGAGGTAATGATTTCACGACCCTTTTTCAAGTTCCTTTTTTCTTCCACTGCTTCTTCTTTTGTTGTTACCATTCTAAAATAATAACTCCAGTATCTTATATATTCTGTGATTTTATTATAAATATGGTACAACCATATTCATTATTTTATCCATCCTTTGAATAACATGTCACCATACGTGCGTATGTACGGCTTACCGTCTCCACGTCGTGGTGTAATTGTTATTCACTAAATTATTATTTGGATGGGTATAATAATGATTTATATATCATGTAAATAATAAATATAACATGTTAATACTTCTGTATATATTATATACCATCCAATTATATATTATTTTAATATCAAAAGAATTATATTGTCGCTCGTGCGTACGTACGGACTACCGTCTCCATGAACACGATGAGATTCATTCTCCATCGTATCCATTCAAGTATAATTATCATTTTATGATTTAAAAATAATTTTTAAGGACTTGATATCATTCTTTATATCAATAATATACAACCTATCCATTACAAACATCGCTTACGTAGCAAAACATATAAAAGAAAACGAGTAAGTTAACACCCGAAACAACGATAATACTAAGATATTATTAACAAATCAATGTTAAAAGATCATATATGATATCATAATAATGTATATGATTCTTCTATAATTTAATAACAATTATTTCACCATTATACAGGAGGTTAACCTACCCCCAACCAAGGAAAAGTACAAGGTAAGTGGTTTTCATCTCACTCCTTATTCTCGTGAGATTCATGTCATATTTCCACTAATACATTTTGTGTGGTGTATGTACTGCCCATAATTATATTCTTTGGGTAATACACTTTAATTTATGTGTATTTACATATTCATTGTATGATACCTCTTTCGTGGATTGTACATTTTGTAAGTTACCAAAATGGTAAGGGTTTATTTCGCAATCTCTTCATTATCTGAGGTTGTTTATACGTAATTATCTACTGGGATCTCTATATCATCCACATATATGTTTCTTAAAAATGTATTTCAAAACATTTTTACGATTTAAAATAATATGGGTTAAAGACATTTATAACTTTGTTTGACTTTTTATAAGAGTTTTATAAAGGAATATTTCCGTCATTTTCCAAATAAGGTCCTTTTGAACCTTTGGACAAAATTAAGGTAAGATTTTTTTTTTAACTTATAAGGCGGGTGTGGTTATTCTCCGCCATTATTACACCTTTGAAGCTTCCTTCACAAGCCTATAAAGATATTTTTAAAATAAATGTTTTCTCTATAATTATGGGACTTTTAAATGATTTAAAAAAAAAGAGATATTTCTCTCAAATAGTATTGATTTCATCTATGTCAACATCCTTTTATAAATTTTAAACTTGTTTCAAGTTGATTTATTATGATACAAATCATCCATATTTTATTTAAGGTTTTGTGATATTTTTGACTATGGATGAGTTATTTTTATGCCATTAATAGTTTATGATTAAAATTTTGACATTTTGTATGTTAGTTTTAATACGAATGTTTATGTTATATTTAATCCTCTTCTTAAGATGAATGTGTTGGACTAGTATGTTCCGGGCTGGGGACCGGTAAAAGTAAGCCCTCTGGGTTGGTGTCCGGTTATTAGAGGCACTCCGGGTTGGTTTCCGGTTATTAGAGGCACTCCGGGTTGGTGTCCGGTTATTAGAGGAACTCTGGGTTGGTTTCCGGTTATTAGAGGCACTCCGGGTTGGTGTCCTGTTATTAGAGGCACTCCGGGATGGAGTCTGGTTACATAGGATCTCTGGGTTGGGTTCCGGTTACAGTTATCCCTTAGGTCTTGGCACGAGGCCTTGACACAGAAATTAATGTTCAGCAACATGCATTCCATCATTATGAAAGTGGTTATTGATATTGCATGTGATTATCCGATTAGTAGAATATCCATGTGAATAAGTAAATGGAATTATTTCATTTTACATTTTCCATACTATGTTGAAGTTAAAGTTTAAAAGGCTTTTGTTTTAGTTTTATAGATTTCCTTAAATGTTTATTCTTGTTTATGAAAGTTTTCGCTATATTGTTATCCTTACTGGGCATTTGAGCTCACCGCTTTTCTATGTTTTATTTTTTCCAAGATGTGAAGAAGTAAATTATGAATGACCTGCATGGATTTTATGAGGGGATAATAATGTGGACTATGGAGACATTATGTTGTTGTATTAGTTTTTCACTTTATGATGTAATGTAAAACTATATGAATATATATAGTGTTTCCAAGGCTACTAAACCAATCGGTCTTTCGAAATTTGATCTTTCTTGTGATCACGCCAATGTTATGTAATAATGCACCGACTCTGGGTAACTGGGGTCAGGGCGTTACAGTTAGTATCAGAGAAGGTTTAGTACAAACCTTGGAAGCTAGATTTAGATAAACTCTGATTAGAGCACGTAGACCTAAGATGAACTTTGAGGATTAGTATAGAATAACTTCCTAGAATTTTGGTATTGTAGAGATTTTGTGAGTTTTCCGAGCAATACATCCCAATCTGGATACGAGCAGGTAGAGGTGGCTCTGGCACAGATGTACCTAGGGGTAAAACCTGAAAATACCGCTTTGAGCTAGACTCAAATGTTAACGGGTGCATGAAAACGGGCCTTACTGCACTCTTGGTTGCGACAGTCCCGCGGGATATGCTTAGGATAACTCTCATTTTCATTACAAATCATTATTAAGGGTTTATGAGTATATACATCCTCAAAGGAGACATTTTTATGATTATGGATTATATCCATAAACTATTTAATTTATGTTATGTGTTTTATAAGTTTGGGATTAGGTATTGTTATTCATGAACTAATGTATTCCATTGTTTAGAAATGGCACCCAGTAGAAGGAATGAGAACTCCAGCAATGAACATGATCCAAAGAGAAAGAAGGATCATAACATTCATGGTCTTAAGCCAGAATTTATAAGTGAAATAGTCTCCCATGTATTATCATCATATGAAGAAATAATATCATGTGTTGATAAGATAAGTAAAGAGTTTACTGAGTCCTATGGCTTTGAAGGGAAGCAAGAGAAGAAAAGGATAGAAGATAGAAATATGGATAAAGGGAAGAGGGAAAAGAAGAATTATCCCATATATGATAATTGTGGGAAGAAACACCCTGGAACCTACCTGAAAGGAATGGGAGTTTGTTATAAGTGTGGAGGAAAAGGACACAAAGTACTTGACTGCAAGGGTTAGAAAATGGTTTCAAATGTACAATGCTTCATTTGCAAAAAGTTTGGACACTACGCAAACCTATGTCCCAGTCGTCAGACTATGCCACAAATGATGCTATTGGATAATAATCAAGTTATGATACTACCACAGATGAAGAGGAATGATTAGAGTTCTTATGTTGATTATGTCATTTGAGTGTTGTATCAACAATGTACTTCTTATAATAATTATGGAGTATATAGGGATTTTACTGCAGTACTATTTCATTAAGGACTTGAGATTGTGTGGAACAAAGAAAAGTGACTCAATTGTAAGTTAAATTTATGGAAAATGTATGGTTGAGAGAATGATAAAACATAATATGGTTCTGATACCAAGTTAGTGATTTTAGAATTATACATGATTGATTTTGATAAATTATATTGGATATTCTTGAATACCTTGAAACTGATTAATGATTTGTATATTCCATCATTGTTGGGATTTAAAACATTTTTGGATTGAAGGAGTATATCTATTATTCTTTAAGGAATAAGGGATCATGAATGTAATCAATAAGGATTTATGGTAATTCTGGATGTTATAGTGTTTTAAAAGAATACATGATGAAGGTTTTCACATGTTATTACGCGGAAAAAAGGATCTTCGTTGTATTTACCTTCCTTATAAGTTTTGGACTGAAGTATTTTGGATAGTTCTAGTTTGGATTATTTTGGATTGCCATAAAATGACAACCCGGAGGTCGGGCGGCAACCCGTCGCGTCCGGCAAGGCCGCGAGACTTGTACCCACAACCGAAGGGCGACAAAAGTGTATCACCTACCACTGACCCATGTGATGTCCTGGATTGAATAATGTCATTTTTTAATGGTTCTTCTAGATGAATTATAAATTCATTTTTTAACCCTAAACGAATAGGATAAATAGAATATTATTTTTAAGTTCTATTATCTTTTAGAGTGAAAGATTAGTTTGTGGTAGAACGTAGTTAAAGTATGAGACTCTACTTTTCAAGTATATATTTTTCTTCTTCTCTTATTCAATGAAGAAATTAAGGGATCTTAAAACAAAAAAAATGTGTTATCCTAATACCATATGTTTTGCGGAACCGATGGTATTTTAAATCATCATAGATTGATGAATTTAAAGCCCTCAATTTTACACTTGTTTGTGATTGATGACCCCAATCACTACCTATAAATATTTACGTTTTTCCTCCAATTATGTCTCTAATTTCCACCAATGTTCTCCGGATAGATATCATAATTTGGTGGTGACCCTTTTATTTTTGATTAACAATTTCAAATTGTGAGGACGCAATTTATTGAAGGAGGGGAGAATGTAGCACCCCAAGATTTCATAGTGTGTTATTTCTTCAAAATAATTCAATTACTTGCACTACATGCAACACCGAGTTAAAGCGCACCATGACTTACCGAACAAGCCGTTCAAAAGAGGTTATGAATAGTATTAACTAAATTTTAAACTTTATATAATCCTTATAATTTCAGAATCCATATTATGAGTTTCATAGACATAATATAAGAAAAAATTCTTTTTTTTTCAGATAAAAGAAGTATTTTTCAAAAATGCTCTTTTACCAACTTTATTAGTGATTCCTTTTTAATCCAATATTTTAAACTTTTAAATATTTAATTTGACTAAATAAATTTATTCTTTAGAATGGGTACATAAAAAAATTTACAATGTAACACCCCAAGCTTCTACAGTACGCTTCTCTTTGAATAATGTGATAGCGTGTGTTGTACGCAACATCGAGTTTTAACACACCACAACTAATCAAACTAGCCGTTATGAATAGTAATACCTACTTTTTGAAATTTTATAAATTCTATCTCTCAAAATGGACTTCATTTTTGGATTTGGAGTATTGAATTTATCCTAAGGTGAAATTTTGGTACGTTTCCGATAACTTTAATATTTTGATGAATAGTGGAAATTACAAAATTTTAATTAAAAACAATTTTTTTAATCAAAATAATTAATAGTGATAAATTATGAATTTGAGTTATTTTAAAGTATATTTAGTATATATTATCACCATTTAATACAATGTTGGTCATTGGACATAATTTCACAATTAAACTAAACATAAACAAGTATCAATCTCTTCATAGTTATTATATCTTAAAAACACGCTTTTTGTTTTAACAGCGGAAATTAATTTTAAATTAATTTCTGCCACTTCTGTGTTTTGAATATGGAAAAATGGATTCCATATTTGGAATCTGGATGTTCATATTGTGTGAATAGATAACTTTTATTTTTAGACATTTTGAATAATTATTGCGGAAAATATTTTATTTACCAGGGTTAAGGGTAAATCCAGTAAATAAGGGTTAAAAAATAATATTATAATAATAAAAAATTACCATAAAACGTTTCCTCACCTTATTGGTTGATACATTCCCGACAGTGGTCATCTTTGGGTCGATTTGGGGACCCCATGGAGCCACTTGTAAGTGATAGGGACACTTTATTTTAATTATGTTAAAATAAGTACAAAAATGACATAAGCATATATCTTTTAGAAAAACAATTTTTACATAGGGTTATATATGTTGGATGTTCGACTATAAATATTCATTAGAAAGATAAAAATATTTCATACATAATTATATTTTATTTATAATTTTTAGACATTAATAATTTAATTTATTTATGACACAATGATGATGCAGTAATTACCTAATTAATGAAAAATTTGAATAATTGATATTATAAATACCCAAATAAATATAATTTAAACTTTTTATGAATTAAACTGATTTTATAGGTTAATATGACATGTTATGATTGGTTTAATTAACTTTTCTCAAAGTAATCATTCTGTTATGATTTTTACAAAAATCAATTATTGAATAGTGTCAAAATTGACATAAAAGAGGCCTTAAAACAAATATTATATTATTAATTGATATTGAATTCCTAAAAAATATAAGGTTCAACCAAGAGACTTATATCATGATAGGTTTATCATTAATGGACCACTTGGGGGTCTCTTGGATGTATATGGTTAGTTTATTAACCATATAATATAAAAATACAAAGAGACATTGTAAAAGTGAAACTAATTAACTAAGAGTTAATACTTAAAGATAAGGTTAATATAATGATCCATACCTATCTAAATTCTATTGGTTGAGTGGTTTTCGACCCATCCCCACCTTAACCTTTAAATAATCAACTTTTGAGCCATTAGAAAACGAATATGAATTTATTATAAATTAATATTTCTTCCTTTTCCAAAGGTTCCCATCACCCCTCTTATAAAAGGGCACTCCCCCTTATCATTACATCACACCTTCAAGGCCTTCTGGTTCGGCCAACCCCTGCCCAAATACTCTCTCAACTTCCCTCAATACAACCTAGAGGCCTTAGTTTGATCCTAAAGCCATCCTAAGGAGCCCTTTTGATAAAATCAAAAGGGAGAACCCGAAGAAGAGGTAATGATTTCACCACCCTTTTTCATGTTCCTTTCTTCTTCCACTTATTCTTCCTTTGTTGTTACCATTATAAAATAATAACTCCAGTATCTTATATATTTTGTGATGTTATTATAAGTATGGTACAACCATATTCAGTATTCTATCCATCCTTTGAATAACGTGTCACCATACGTGCGTACGTACGGCTTACCGTCTCCACCTCGTGGTGTAATTGTTATTCAATAAATTATTATTTGGATGGGTATAATAATGATTTATAATTCATGTAAATAATAAATATAACATGATAATAATTATGTATATATGATATACCATCCAATTATAAATTATTTTAATATCAAAAGAATGATATTGTCGCTCGTGCGTACGTACGGACTACTGTCTCCACGAACGCGATGAGATTCAGTCTCCATCGTATCCATTCAAGTATAGTTATCATTTTATGATTTAAAAATAATGTTTAAGGACTGATATCATTCTGGATATTAATAATATACAACCTATACATTAAAAACATGGCTTACGTAGAAAAACATATAAAATAAAAAGAGTAAGTTAACACCCGAAACAACGATAATACAAAGATATTATTAACAAATCAATGTTAAAATATCATATATGATATCATATTAATGTATATGATTCTTCTATAATTTAATAAAAATTATTCCACCATTATAAAGGAGGTTAACCTACCCCCAACTGAGGAAAAGTACAAGGTAAGGGGTTTTCATCTCACTCCTTATTCTCGTAAGATTCATGCCATATTTCCACTAATACATTTTGTGTCGTGTATGTACTGCCCATAATTATATTCTTTGAGTAATTCACTTTAATTTATATGTATTTACATATTAATTGTATGATACCTCTTTCATGGATTGTACATTTTGTAAGTTACCAAAATGGTAAGGGTTTATTTCGCAATATCTTCATTATCTGAGGTTGTTTATACGTAATTATCTACAGGGATATCTTTATCATCCACATCCATGTTTCTTAAAAATATATTTCAAAACATTTTTACTATTTACAAGAATATGGGTTAAAGGAATTTATAACTTTTTTTGACTTTTTATAAGAGGTTTATAAAGGAATCTTTCTATCGTTTTCCAAACAAGGTCCTTTTTAAGCTTTTGACAAAATTTAGGTAAGAATGTTTTTTAACTTATACGGTGGGTGTGGTTATTCTCCACCATTATTACACCTTTGAAGATTCCTTCACAAGCCTATAAAGATATTTTCAAAAAAAAGGTCTTCTCTATAATTATGCGACTTTTAAATGATTTCAAAAAAAAGAGATATTTCTCTCAAATAGTATTGATTTCATCTATGTCAATATTCTTTGATAAATTTTAACCTTGTTTCGAGTTGATTTATTTTGATACAAATCATCCATATTGTATTTAAGGTTTTGTGATATTTTGGACTATGGACGAGTTATATTTATGCCATTAATGGTTTATGATTAAAATTTTGACATTTTGTATGTTAGTTTTAATATGAATGTTTATGTTATATTTCATCCTCTTCTTAAGATGAATGTGTTGGACTAGTATGTTCCGGGTTGGGGACCGGTAAAAGTTAGCCCTCCGAGTTGGTGTCTGGTTATTAGAGGCACTCCGGGTTGGTGTCCGGTTATTAGAGGCACTCAGGGTTGGTCTCCGGTTATTAGAGGCACTCCGGGATGGAGTCCGGTTACAGAGGCTCTCCGGGTTGGGTTCCGGTTACAGTTATCCCTTAGGTCTTGGCACGAGGCCTTGACACAGAAATTAAAGTTCGGCATCATGCATTCCATCATTATGAAAGTGGTTATTGATATTGAATGTGATTATTCAATTAGTAGAATATCAATGTGAATAATTAAATGTAATTATTTCATTTTACTTTTTCCATACTATGTTGAAGTTCATGTTTAAAAGGCTTTTGTTTTAGTTTTATAAATTTCCTTAAATGTTTATTCTTATTTATGAAAGATTCGGCTATATTGTTATCCTTACTGGGCATTTGAGCTCTCCCCTTTTCTATGTTTTATTTTTCCCTGGATGTGAAGAAGTAAATTATTAATGACCTGCAGGGATTTTATGAGGGGATAATTGTGTGGACTATGGAGACATTATGTTGTTGTAGTAGTTTTTCACATTATGATGTAATGTAAAACTTTATGAATATATCTAGTGTTTCCAAGGCTATTAAACCAATCGGTCTTTCGAGATTTGATCTTTCTTGTGATCATGCCAATGTTATGTAATAATGCACTGACACTGGGTAACTGGGGTCGGGGCGTTACAGAAACAGAATCCTAAAGGCCTCCTGCATCATTCCCTTAATCATGCTGTGAAGAAAGTATCACTGTTTGAAACGATCATCAAATGAATTCCAAGATGTATTAATTACTATTATATGAATAAGCATACCAAACACTTCAATATGATAATCTCTTGGATAACATGGAATTGTGTTGTCTTCGTATGTTTGTCAACTATCACCTTCATAACCTTCATCACTGAATTGTTAATATTTTGGGTTTCGATAACCTGAGAAGCATTCCAATTGAAAAATAATATTTTTTATTCCCTTCCCATAAAAGGATCTGAAAAGGAGATTTTTGGGTTTTTAATATATTTCTCTATGACTATTTCCTCACCATATTCTAGGATGGGATGCCAAATGTCATCCTTTTTCCATTAGAAATAGCCGAGCGTATGTTTGGATTTGCATCATCAGTTTGAATAGTGTTTTCTGTAATGGAAGGATCTTATTGAAAAGTTCATCAATGATTTATATTCTAATCAGGATGGAAAAGTATATGGTGGAATATTTGTTCAGATACTTTTTATGGATCTATTATAGGGTATATATTTATTCTACTCTTCCATAAATCATCATTCTATCATCATGGAATGATTATTATGATCTCAACATCATATATGAGAAGCCATCCATTTTTTTGTGAAGAATAAATGATGATTGAGAACTCAATATACAATATCCATAGTTATTGGATCTATTATTCATGCGCACTAATGTGATATATTGTTGATAACTATATGAAATAATATGAGGAAAAAATTGTATATTGAGGCGCCATATTGAAATCAATGTAAAAATGGTAATACTTGAGTAAATGTATGTATTGATTCCGACAATGGTTTTCCATGATAATATAATTAAATGGAACAATAAGGGGATATAATGGATGGTGATTATTTTTTAATCATGGAAATGTACTCATAATGGGATTTACCAACTAATTGTTCTTATCATCAGGGTATGAATGTGGATAATTTTAATTATGATTATATTGAAAATCACATCCCTAAATTGAATCCAAGTGGTAAACATATAATAGATGATGAGAATAATAAAATAGGTGAGGAGATTAATCCTCATGGATAGAAATCATGAGTATATCTAGTGTGGCATAAGAGAAGAAATTCCTTCATAATATGACACTTTTTTTACCAAGGTAGCATTGTAGAGATAGTAGAAACTGATTTCTCAAGACATTTTCCATAATAGCATGCTTTCATTAAATATAATTTTCAATAGAAAATGGATTATTTTCAAAATTTTCACAATTTTTACATTTATTAAATAATTTATAGAAAATTTGGTTATAAATTTGACAATTAAAATTTCAAGGAGCAACAAATTCTCACTTCGTCCACTCATTTCAATCCTTTAACAAGTGGTGGTTCTTCATCCTTTAAGGTTTTTTTTATAAATTTAAAAGTAAATATGATTAATTGTCTACATATTACTCCAAAATAATG
Organism: Viscum album; assembly: GCA_963277665.1. Classification (NCBI taxonomy): domain Eukaryota; kingdom Viridiplantae; phylum Streptophyta; class Magnoliopsida; order Santalales; family Viscaceae; genus Viscum; species Viscum album. Next base: position 1,506,304,484 of record OY728119.1, on the reverse strand, counting down.
TCCAAATAAGTATTAATACTACATTACAAGGACTATGTCTACAAAATTTTCTTCAATGTTATAAATAGTTAAGCTCTCTCTAGAGCAGGAAAGATCCACTATAGATTTCCTTATGATCTTCAATCAAGTTTACTCACAACTGTATTGGGATGTTATGAATGAAATGTAATATTACTATAAAAATTATCTTTCATTTTATTATCACTAAAATGTCATTTTCTTTTATCTGGATGGGTGCATTCCCCGTTTTTAGACCTTTTCAGCTCCCTTATCACTTTCTGCCATTCATTTAATAAAATGCCAAGATTTTGTTCTTCGTGCTAGAACTCTATTGGTATCTTATTTCAAATTTATGACATCAACACTAATATAGTGATATAATTACAATTTAGATATCTCATTGTTACTATATTTATATTTTATCATTAATTATTCATAAACCCCATCAATTAATATGAAAATCTATTTTTCATGTTTTGTATGGACTACCGCGAACATGATGTAAAATGATAAATTTTCATTCAGTACCTTATAATGTTGTATATGAGGATGATATTAACATATAAAAAATGATACTTATGATATCACTATGCTTATGGTGTGATAAATTTAATAATTTAATTGTTGTATAATGAATACAAAATCTTCTTTAGTGTAATCATTTAAGATCAAAAAACTAGGAGGATAATATTTTATTCAAATTGGGTAATGTTTTTTTTCAGAAATTAGTCTAATAAATTCATATAATTCCATATTATCACAATAATAAAACTAGATAATATAATTATACTCATGATATAATTATAATAAAACTAAACCATCTAATAATCATTTACATATCAAGGAAGGTTCATGTTTCGTTTGGTTTAACGACCTACTTGGAAAATACTGTATATTTAAGAAAATGATGAAATATTTACTAGTAAAATTAAATATAAATCTGTAACTAATAATTTTTTGTTGGTTTTAGATATTATATAAATATCTATTTCATTAATTAAATAATAAGCCTCTATTCATAAAAATAACAAAAACATGATCATTTTCAATTTTATCCTAATGAATATGGTATACAAAAATCATAAAAAGACTATGAAACATAATAAATTATTATATAAGAAATATAATTGTCTATTAAATTAAATTAAAAAAATTAAATTTTAAGAATAATGAACACCGATAGATCTCTAATGAAACTAGAATAAATGATTAAAATTATAAACACCAATGTGGAAAACTAGAAGAATTCATGTAGAGAATGAATATATATGAAGAGAATAAATTTAAATTTATACAATTAAGGTTATCAATTAAGTGAATAATGTAGTTATTCTTATGATACCATATTTTAAATTATGTTTGGGTAAGTCAAGAATATATTGAAGGGAATTTCCCTCTCAAATTCCTCTCTCTAGGAGATAATTTTTATAATTCACCAAATGTAATTTATGTGGTATGAATAATAAATATTTGAGTTATTATTTGAGGAAATATATTTATTCCTGGTATTTTAAGAGAGATTTTAATCCATTTCTTCTACTTGGTTATGATTTAATTTTTAACCAATCCATAAGTGGGTGTTTTACATTTCAATTCCCAATCACTGGGACTATGGTTAAAATTATGTCATATTTTGTGGTTTATAAATTAATGTGGAAGATTTTTATATATATTAAAAATGAAATTTATTGTCTTAAGAAACCATATTTTTATCCAAATCTCATATATATTTATTTTAGTATCAACTATTTATTAGTGGAAAACTCATCCTTTGATTTGGAAAAGTAATAGAGTGTCATTTCAAATAAACTTCATCCCTTTCTAGACATTGGAAGGTTGATTTTAGTGTACCACATATTTAGAAAGGGAAAATCACCATAAAAATTATTGTTTTATAATTTACATAATAATCACACTAATGTATGATGAGTGTGACTTAGGATAAACACATGGAGAGGGACTCTGAAAAGATATTCTTTGAAATATTCTTATGCATTTAAACAACAATGTTGAATAATTTTTCCTACCAATTCAATGGTATTATATGATTGAAAAGAATTGAGTAAAATTACTTTATTCCATGGATATACTATTATATTTTATGTAATCTCAAAACTATTTTTCTCAAATATAGGTACTTTATGTTGTTTTAATAATACCCCATAAGATCAATGTATTTTAATGGGTGTTCTCATATAAATACACATTTTTTATTTCATGTGGATATATTTTATATATGTGATTATAATTATAAATATATCAATGTTTTATTCAGTAAGAGGACCATTAAGAAATGTTATTAAAGGACATGTTGACTCTAATGGTGAATTAATTCGACTTAATTAGGTGATAGGTGGGGAGGACATTTTTTAACCCCTTGATTAATTAATAGATATCATGAAAAGTTTGTTTTTGTTGCATGCATCATCCCATAATTGGATAACATGTTTACAATGGTTTTGATGATAAGTAAAGTGTCTTGTAATAGGGTTATCATAGAATTTTTTGATGTTTCAAATTATGAATTACATTAGTATGAGACCAAGGATTATTATTACCCATGTTTTCATTTATATTAATTTTCATACCACTCCCTTATACTATGATGATTATGGATTCATGTTTTTCATTTATTTTTATCATATCACCAATGACATGTTTATAATGTGTATGCTTCAATTTTATGTTACTCTTTATTGAGAATCTAATCTCACCCTTATTTTTTTTTACTTCCTTGAGAAAACTAGTGGAGGACTATGTGAATATTTTTGGTATTTAATGGGAGGGGTAATAATGTAATATCAACATTTTCATATTGTATATTAATTTTTTATGTGCAATGCATGTATATATTTGGTTTTCCAATACTAATAAATTATTCTCTCATATGGGAACACTTTAACTTCATACCAATAGTTTAATATAACATGTATCTTTGGGTTTCTGGATTATGGGATATTATAATGTTTCTGAATACTAGATCCTAAAGGGGAAAAAAATTGGTTCTATTGATTCAGGTCATATATGGGACTACATTACAATAAATAATGATTTTATTTTTTCCTAGCCTAATACTCTTTGAGGCTTCAATAGTTTTTTACCTTTTTTATGAGGACAATTTAATTTTAATTTTAAAATGGATCATGCTACCATTGAATTATTGTCGATATTCATGATCATTACCCTATCTTTTTTTATTACGGTGATCCTTAGGATGCACGGAAATTGGATACATAGATTTTGTGTGTTTCTCTTAGGAATTTATTTCTCTTATATTCATACTACATTGAATCTATGTTGATTTAATTATATGAAAGGAACTAGTGGATATCATCTACTTAAATATTTTGATGGAGTATCAATGAATGATAAAGGTCAATTTGTAATCGATGATGGACTTTATCATGTTTTAAAAATTATTGGGACATTTTAATCAAAGATATCGATATATAACTAAAAATGGTGTGTCTCGTGTATCGAACTATATTGGTAAATTTGTTTATTTAATACATTTAGATGTAAAGTCACAATGTAATGTTGAATAATAATGGACAATAGAGGATAGTAAAATTATGTTAGATAGCATTAATTTTAATAATGATGATATAGTTATCAAACATTTTAGGGATAGGACACCAAGCCATCTAATACTGTGATTCTTGAAAACATAGTTATATTGGTTTCGCCTAAACTAGGAAGAAATAGAGTTTAAAACCCCATGAAGAGGATATACTTGATGTCTTCGATTGTCTAACACAAGTCCGGGGTATAACAATATATAATGTAAATATATTTTCAACTTCATTAGAAGAAGATTTGAGGAAGAATGGATGAAAATTAAAGTAGTCTCCTCGAAATTCCATGTTGGAGGAAACCGATTATACATTGGATGGGCCTTCAAATGTGGTTATATATTTTAATATAAATTTGGATAATAATAGATATATTTTGAATTCTCAACTGTATTAGAGTTTCATGTATGTGGTCCAAATCAACTCAATTATTTTTTAGGATACTAGAATAGAGGACCTCTATTAATCCTTCCCAATTCTTTTGAATGTCTTCTTAATCATCATTAGATAAATAGAATGGATTATAGTGAGTTTGATGAGGTTTCCATAGAATTATCCTTCTGTAACTGATAATAGTAAATGATTCAAGGGGGTTGAGTCATTTTTTTGGAATATGAGAAGGGATCATGAGATAACGTTATTAAAATATTGAAGAATAAATCCAACTGTAAAGTAGGCATAGTTCCTAAGATTGATCAATCAATTAATTAGTATAATGATACAGAACCATCGAGTTCACTCACGTGAAAAATAAAAATACCAAAACCCATGTTATTTTAAAGAGGTTATATTGGATGGGTATGTAGATCTTCTAGGGAAAAATGAATAATGAATACATGGAAGACCATTATAATGAATAAAGATTTTCCCTTTTCCTAGGGCCATGGTGACATGATATGTAGACACATTTTTGTTCTCTATGGTGATTTTCCACGATCCCCTTGTACCTGAATTGAATAATTCTATTTATTTTTTTGAGAAATCTCTAGTACATTTATAAATAGTAAATGGGGATTGAACCCATAAAGAGTAATAAATGCCAGTTCAATAAGCTTCAGACATATTGATCCTACACTCCTCAAAAATAGTGAAATTTATACCTATATTGAATCATCTAATACATATATTTAACGTATGCAAGGAATGTGTCTTCAAATAAAAATCAATTATATGGAATAAGACAAGATTAATGTAAAAGAGAATATTTTGATTATTGGAATGAATAAGAAGAAAATCAACCTACAGGTGTACATAATTGTTTTTCGTAGATTGGAATCCCTATTATAGGACCATAGTCACTTGGGGTCTTAGTGAGATACCTAAAATCATGATTGGAATATTCAATGTGTAATAGTAAAAATACAATATGGCTATAATAGGATTGATCACCAGGCCCTTCCTTGGAATTGATTTATGGGAGAACAGTAGTATGAATTGATGAACTAAAGTAACACATATTATTGATAGTATTATTAATAACATATTTGTTTCTATTTTTATGTAATTATTGTTATGGTGAATGTTTTTTATACTTTTTATGTGTTTTTATCACATGTTATTGTTTTAATAACAATTTATATTGGTGAGGTTTCCCACTAAACAAATATATTTTTTTCATTGTTTATAATCAAATATATAATTTTTGAGATCATTCCACAATACTCCAAGATTTTAAGGGTTGGATTTTAACTCAAAACAAAATAAAAACATAGATTCATGATCTGTTGAGTGGATTTCTAATAATGTTAATCATAACCCTGGTTTTAATCAATAAAGTGACTCTAATTTTATTATATGTGAATAATGGATATTTTTTATAGATAAATTTATTTATGTCATATTATATCTCTCGTAAGAACTAACCAATTATAGTTTTCACTCTCAACTATCAATGATGTGAACCAAAAGCTTATGCTTTTTTTAAATTCTAATGACGTAAGTATTTTTACCTACTATTACATTATGGGTATTTATGATTTTTTAATAAAATATATTTATATTTACCATTTTTATTATTGTTTGATCTCTTAGAGAACATACCCATGTATAAATTTTAAACAATCATCACGTGTAAACTTATTTTTATTAATGAATTCTTGTTTATTAATCTATGTGATAAAATATAAAACAAACATACATAAAACAAATAATCCATGAATATGATAAATAAATGAAATGATTATGGTATGTTTCTAATGATTGATTCATTAATCAGAATATGGGCCAAAAAATTCCTTACGTGTACCACCATGATTCATATTCAACATGAGTTACAACAACAACCTAGATCATTGCATTCATATCCCATCATGTTTTTCAAACATCCTCATAGTGAATTTCTTATTATTCATCCTCTAAATTGTTAAATAATACATTATTATAGGTGACAGGGTATTAGAAATTTGAGTAACACATAAATAATATATCTCATTGAAACATGACTCTTATTGAGATAATGATATTTTAGGATAATGAACATGATGGAATTTCATAAATAATTATTATAATCTTTTCATATTATAATAATTTAATAAAAAATAATAAACACCAAACATATAATGATCAGTAAAGACCATGATCAGTCATCATTCATTAAAAATGTGTAGTAATATTAAATAATAAATTAATTATATTTAATATAATAAATCATGCTTTTAAATAATTGAAACAAATTAAAATTCCTAATTTACAAGTTGAATGACCAAAAAATGGTTTTCTAAAAATTCATAATTATTTAATATTATTTCATGAAATATTTATGGTTTTTTTGACCATTTTTGTCCTTATAAATCCCCAACCCATAGAGGTTTCATAACCTTTTTAGGCCTCTATTTTCTTTCTAGCCCCTAAAGCTCCCCAACCGAGCTGACTTGACATGTGTCTATCAATTTGGGCGATAGATTCAGTTGAGGAGGTGTAGGAGATTTGATGATGTCACCCATAAAGAACCAAAAAATATTAAAGAGAAACTATATTTTTATAATATTATTACTCTTATATATCAAGAACCTACCCACTAACCCATAGCTACTAGGGTGGGGGATTATTTTTGGTGGTTTTGGAAAAGTTTACCCTCAATCTTGATTTATTATAATATTTCAATGTTGTCGTTGTTTGGTATTGATTCACTAGAAACCCCATGATGATACCGTAATGGTAGAATAACAACTAGATACTAGATGTTCTCCTCATAGACATATCTAACCATATTGAATATATATATGTGTGTGTGTGTTAGTTTTTTTTTTGAATTTTGAAAACTAAATATTATTTGATAATCATAACTCATTCAGTTGGCTTTATATTATCATGTAGTTAAAGGAGTTATGTCCATATCAACATAATATATTTGGATTCATGATTTTTTAATTTAAGTTTAATTTCAAATACTTATTTGACTTCTCAAATACAACTTTTTGTTTTAGACTATTCAATTAAATCATTAATGAAATTAAAAAATTGTTATTTTTTAGGATTGATGTATAAAATTAAAATATGCTACGAGAAGTACTAAGTTAAAAATTCATGGATCTCATGTAAATTATATACATTTAGAAATATATTGATCAAATATATAGTGAAAATTGAATATGTCATTAGATTAAACTCATCTTTGATGATCTTTGTTTGAAGGATCAGAAGTCGGAACCCTCATGATCATTAAAAATGAATTAAAATAAAACATGTATGTTTCTAAAGGAATTAGTGTTCTAGATAGTAGATTCAATGAATCCTTCCATGTATTCAAAATCATCAAAACATCCATTACATGATCATGGAAGTATATATTTTTTTAGGGGAACTAAACTCTTATTTCTCAATATAGGAAATGGGACAGATGAGGGAGAATAATTAATATCCATTAGGGAAATAGTAACAATGAATTCAGTATTAGATGTTCTCAAATAGGTATGATAAAATATATTAAAACTGAATAGTAGTTCTTTAATAAGATTAAATCGCAATATAATAAATATATTAAATCTATGAACTATAATTTTTTTATTATAGTCATTAGTGTATTATCAGTTACTTATAACAGTATTACTATGTTATGTGATAATACATGATTCAGTAAGTCAAATTATTTCTCATTTAATATATTTAATAAAACATGGATAATTAATATTCAATAATAAAATATTTTCTTCTTTTCATTTCATAACATTATAATACCTCAAGATAATAAAATAAACTTTTATTATTCTAAACTCTAATAAGAGTGTATATATTTATTTTCTAATATTAATTAAAACTAGTATATTACTCAGACACCATCTTGAGTCTCAACATTTTTTAAACTAGAATTTATTAGAACTGGATAAACATTTGAATTCCTTTTGTATGTTCCCCTCTAAGTCCTTATCATAATTTTAGTGAGGGTCCCATATAGACTTAGGTTGTTGTCTAAAAACTTGAAAAGGATCTTAAAGAGAGATTATTGTTTTTCCCATCAATGAATAATATTTCTTATCAATAAATAAGTTTATAATGATATATAAGGTGTGTAAACAAATAGATATAAATATTTTTTGGATTGATTGTAAACATGTAGTGAATGCATATATATTATAAGACAAATGATATTACTACTTATCAGTGTGAAGTATCATTCACATATAAAGGTTGTTGAGATCTCTTTAATGAAGAATGCAATGTGTAAATTGTTGAAGAAATTTTTTTTACAACATAAAGAAAGTATAATATGGATGAAATAGATAATGAAGAGATTGATGGGCTGATTTTTATTGGTTTAATATACAATTAAGATAATTAGAGACCATCTATTGATATCTTAGTATAATTTATAATTAAAGAGATGATGTTTTGATAATAAAACACTAATGAATTAATGCTTAAGATAATTTCAATTTATAGATATATTTATAGGGTTGAATATGAAATTTTCAAAAAGGTATAAAATTTTAATGACAATTGTTAGATGGAAAATGGTATAAATTTTATTTTGTTAATTAATATTGATGAGTTTTTTTAAAATATATTAAAAATCTAGGACAATCACATGAGTAGACTATACAAGTACACGAGATGATATCAAGGGTACCCAAACATGATGGAGTGACTGAAGATCATAAAATAGACTGTATTGGGAAGAGATTGGGGGATAAAAGAGGTGGATGAATGGTGTATTGTATTTGTTTTATATGTTGGAATTGATGAAAATAGAGGGAAAAAGAAACCAAGGACATGCATAACTAGTTATAGTATAATTGTGATAATAGTGATCTAATGATTTCTATTAGAATACTAATAATAAACATATTCCATTAGATTACAAAATTTTTTTATAAATTTTCTCCTTATTATGTGTAAAAAATGATGTATTGCACTATCTTCCTCTTCCTGTGCGTTTTTTCACTTAGTTTATTTCATGTAACAAATTCAATACTCATGTTGAGCTCATAATTATGATGATATCAATCATGTGAGGTTAAGAAAATCTCAAAATGGTTCATTCGAGATCATTGAAGTGATATACAATGAACGAAATGATTTATGTTGATTGGAATAGTGATTGTATCCTATATTGAATGAATGACTCTAGAAATCTAAATGACTACATGCATTTATAATATTAAAATAAAGTGGTTGAAGAATTTTTTATCGCATGTATGTGAGTATATTGAAGATAAAAATGTTGTGATGAAGTAGTGAGGATGGATATTCAGGTATGTGAAAGGATGAAACATTGTTTTCCCGCATCTCAAAGAGAATATGTAGATAACCTTATTTTTATTATGATCAACTTTTGTGAAAAAATCAATAATTAACAAGAATGATTCATAAAGTATATATTGAATCGAGGAAGATATCCACTCTGAGAATGAGTATAAATTGAGATATATTTTTTTCATAAATATAATAAAAGAAACATACTAGTTCAAATGATGAAACAGGATATTATACACATTCATATGTTGGAAAGAAGATAAATATACTACACACAAGTATAGTTGAGAAATAAAAAAATAGTCCACTATATTTATTAACTACGTAATGGAGAAAAAGAATATATATAGTTGGAATTGTGGTCAAATAAAAAAAATTGATTCTTTGATATAGAAATATCATGATTCAAATGTTTTTCAATGAAATGTTTTTATATATACAATGATTTTTTCATGAATACCTATTAATGAATCATAACTTCATGATGGATATTAAATTAAAAAATAGTTTGATTAGGTAAATTTGAGAATACTAAAATTCAAAAAAATTAATGGGATGAAGAGTGATCCAATAGAGGTACAGGAAACTAAATAAGTTAAACATTACTATTTTTTACATGAAGTTCATGAATAATGTTCTTATAACCAACGATGTGTATTATGACTGAATGATAGGCACGTGAAGTTGTTGAGTTGGGATTCTTGATGTAAACAATTGGTGATACATTTATATGTGGTTATTTATTTCTATAGAAATATTAATATACATGAATGAAGATTAAATATTGAGATACATGTGTAGGAAAATTGAACTAGACTAATTTTTTTTAATCATTGAATGACTTTTTTCATTAATATTTGATTAAGTGACAAATATTCTTATTATTGAATATTTAAAGAAAAATGAGAAATACTAATAGAATAGATAATGATAATTATCTGTTAATGATATAAAATAATTTTATTTGAGCCATCCCACTAATATTTTTATCTCAAATATTATAATAAACTAATATTGGTGTAGAAGAAATTTGGTGAATTATGACATCATTGTAATTTTGGATCAAACTCATTATAGGTGGAAATTGAATTTTTTTCTTCAATGGGACTCTAAACCAAGAAAACATTTGGAATCAATATTCATATTTCCAATAAGGTATTTCATGTAAATATTTACATTTATAGTTGATAATTCATGTTTAGTGAGACTAATTAATCAATGTACTATGTGTGATCACATTGATACTAAACCCAATATATCCTTGTTTGTTATGCTACTTATTTTACACACTATTAACGTGTGGTTTCGTGACACAATAAGAGAATATTGAGGCTTTAAGTATACCCAAATTTTGAATTAATATTCAATAATTAAAAAATTGAAACAAAATAACTTATTTACCCCCTCCACATAAAAGTGGTCACACCTAAACTGGGTTCTACTAGTACTATCAATGCTCACCACGTTCCAACAGAAAGTTCGAAGGAATTTATATTGTTGGGGAATTTAAATTTTATTATAAATTTGAGTGTGTCTTAATTTAATGTAAGGAACTATAATAATTAGAGAAATATGATGTAACTTTACATTTTATCTCTTGACATATACATAAGAAATATAACCACAATGGGATTTTCACCCTTTATTGAGAATGACCCTCTGAATTTCATTGATATGAGAAATATTGAGGTGGATAAAAACCATATAATCTCATTCATATATCATTATATTAAAAAAGTTTAATCAAAATTCATGGGAATCCAAATATACATGGAAATTTGGGACCAATTGGAGTCATGCAATGATGGTTCTGTGAAATATAAGGAGGCTCAAATAAATTTCTTTTAGGAGGATTAATTTGTTAAATGAAATATTTATAACATATGGGTATGAATATCACAAGGATTATTTAAATATTAATATTATAATAGGAAATTTACCTACACCAATAATGGTATTGATGTTTATAAGACAAAATCTATAAAGTCAAATTCTGTTGAGAGAATCAAGAAGTCATGTCAGAAACCAAACTAAGAAATAATTTCAAATGATAATGACTAATATTATTAATTAATTGGTTTTACCTAGGAAAATAATTGAAGAAATCACAATTATTTTCTAGTATTGATGGAAAGAAAATAGTTACACATGAAGTAGTACCATATTATTTGAATCTATACTCATGTGGTGAGTACAATATTTTAAGAAATTTAATGTGAAAGGTGTTAAAATATTTGGAATGGTATAAAATATTTAAGGATAATTCCACCAACAAAAGATGATATTGTGATAAGTATGAAAATAAACACAACACAATGAATATATCATAATAAATTAGGTGGATAAACCTACTTCACACAAGAAATATTCTCGATGTAACAAAAAATATAAGTAATCAATTGGGGCTCACAATAAAAAATGGGGTTCTAATAACACTTATTATGTTTAATTTCAATTGAATAAATGAATTATGTAAATAGAGAACTATCACCCTTATTTATTCTTCTTAGGAAAAAAAGCACCACCTTACTCCAAATTAATATTTTATATTTTAAGGTAAAATGTTAGGAAATGAATGTGTGGTTTCTGGATATCACTTCAAGATAAAAAAATGTTGTTTTCAGGGTGTTTATACAACCATTAATAAGTAAAATTACTGAATCCATTACAGGTGGTTAAAGTGAAAGAATCATTAAAAACTTTTAATTCAGTGTTCTTAAATTAAAATAATAATGTTTTGGACTTGTTGTTGAAAAATATAAGTAGATTTACGAAAATCAGATTCTTAACCATTTTATTGATTATATATGTTTTTATTTTAATCTGGGATGATGGTTTCTGAGAACTATAGAATAAAAGGGGAGTTTATTTTGATTAATTTGATCTTTATAATATGTTGGTGGAGATTAGTACATTATACATAGTTCTATGGTTAAACTTATTTTAATAACCCAATAAATGTGAAATTTTAGAATGGTATCACTTTCTAAAAAAGTAAAATACTGATTATATTATTATATCATTCATTTTCATATGTAGTGTCATCCTATATACACTTTTATTTAATGATAAAAAAAATTTCCAGAAAATTAATTTTGTTACATCATTATCTCAACCAATTATTTCAAAAACAATAAAATTAAAATTAATAGAAGTATATAATTAGATAAAATTGATATCAAAATCATAAATTCCATATTTTATTTTATATAATTATGTGAGAGGAGATACTAAGAGACACTTATTGACGTTAGAGGAGTTTTGTTGTATTAAAAATAAATATAAAGTGAGATATTGAGCATTCCATGTATGAATTATATTTTTCAATAAGTGAGGTTTACATTTTGACGGGGATATATTAATATAATTTTTTTATTAAATGTATTATTGAGTGAGAATAAATGGTTAAGGCTCTACCATTACTGGTCCCATGGGAATTATGATCCCCAGTATGATGTATCTATTAAATTTCTTAAGGAACAATACATGTGTTAATTTTTAAAAGTACATTTTTTATAATGTTATTAAAATATATTCCTAATGGAATGTCTATTGAGAAGATGAAAGAGGAAATGATTATTTTATAACAGGATATCTAGAAAAATAGAGACCATCTTTTGATGTTTTAGATAATGTAAAATTTAATGAATAAATCTAAGAGAATTTAACATCAAATAATTAGTAATGAAGATCCTTGAAACATATATAGAAATTTCTAAGGTTGAATATTAATTTTTATAATGGGCTAAAAATTTTAGGATATGTAATATATTAGGAAAATATATGAATTTTATATAGTTATGTAATTTGCCAGAGTTTTATTCAAAAAAATTAAAATCTAAGATAGGTATCAAAAATAGAACAAATAGGCATATATATCGAGATCGATTGAATTAATCCATTGTAGCAAGGATGAAATTCCTATAGGATTCTCCATGGGGTATAATTTTTGGGTCTATATAGGTGGTTGATGTGATTTTAGGATTCACCTTATGGGTAGGAACAATGACTCATGGGAGAGAACTCTCTCTAAAGGGCTTCTATACCCAGTAATAACACAATCATAATAATAAATAACTATAAATATTTTTTAAAATTCCTATATAAGACATGAAACATTTTTTACTATAGTTAATTTAATATTATATTTCATGGTATTAATTAAAGTGTGATATATAATTCCATATTTCTCCCACAGTTTGTGTTTTCTATCCATCTCTTTCCTCTGGTGCATTATGTTCTCATGATAACACAATAAGATAATATCAATTGGTTTGCAATAAAAAAATTGAATTAAATAGAAAAAATTCATAAAAAATAAATGGAATCATTAATTCACTCGTCCCCATCTCTATGATCTCACCTAACATAGGATCTACAATAAGGTAAATTTTTATCAATGATAACATTATTTATGATAATACACAGTGGGATATAATTTATTTTTCACATGAGAGCAAAGAAATTTTTATTCATATCTTATTAAACCATTTATAGTTAATTATTATTCTTTCATCAAAGATTTCAGTTGTACATACCTATAACTACCATGGACATGTAAATAACAAAGACACTACCTTGTTTTTCGTTATGGATTAAGATATATTTTCTTATACATGTAGTAGAATAAATGTTTAATTACTATTAAATTAATTGCATAAAATCAAGGATAATACTGACATAATCTGACTCACCATAGATATAAACTCTCATGGTTTTTGAAGAAAATAAAGATACACTACCAATGATATAAGTTAATAATAATCCTTATTCAGGATAACAATACACATGTTTGATGATAGGAGCATCCAGTGATACTAAAAAATACCAATGTTCCTATTAGTGGGCCCAAACATAAGATTCCATACACTAAGGATCACCTTATGGGAACATTATTAGATGAAGTATCACTTCTTATTATCACTAACAAATTATTGTGAAACATTTTTTTCATCCCACGATAATGATGTATCTAGACCGAGAGCCATTTTATATATATTACAATCATGGTATGTTGAGGTTTCATTATATCATGGAACTACTACTACCTTCTAATATGAAATGTAATCTATGTACATTTCCACATATATAGTAATTGTAGAAGATAGATTGGTATCACATTATTAAATTGTATTATTGTAATGGTTGTAATTGTTCATAAAGGAGTTGGGTCAAGGTAACACAACCTTAATGAATAAATGTTTTTTATTCAAGGGAGGTTGGTGAAGTCTTAACATTTTTCATGTATTATTAATAATTATAAAAATTCATTTATTGTAGTATGATTATCTTAAGTAACAATATTTTTATTCAGTATATTAGGTAAGATATGAAATTAATTTTGGGGGTTTTAATCCATTCGTAATAAAAAATTTATTATTAAATATGTTGATGGGAATTTCAATAACGTATGGATATTGAACAATATTTTTTATGTTAGTTTTGTGATGAGGGTTTATTTTTTAGTATGGATGTCCATAGTTATAAGTTCCTAGAAATAGATTTTAACTTTTTAAGAGTATATTTTCACAACCACTATATTTCATTGGTGGTGGGTTGATGGAGGTTTTATTTCCAAATGATGGAAACTAAATAACACAAATATCTTTGTAGAAAAATATTCCCAACCATTAAATATTATTGGAAGTTAATTTTGGGTGGATTTATTGACATTATATCATACCATGATGTCCATACAGATTGATTACAACCTAATTGTATCTTAATTTGAGAACATTGTGTGCAGATACCAAGAATGTTAGATCATATGGTGAGGTCCCTATATGTGGATAAGTTCCATGTTATACATTTAAAAGATGTATTCATAGGTTAAAAACCACATTGTATTTACTTTAATATTAGAAAAGTGGGATCTTTATTAATCATATTATAATTATGATATAGTTTTTACCAAAAGGGATGGGAAGGAATTATTGTAGTGGAAAAACTGTGGGTATTATTGATTAATGAACCTAGTTTGTTTTTTAAATCACCATATATTCATTAACTCTGAATAATAACATTAACACTATGGATGTTAATTAGGGAAGCCTAAAACATATATTTATATGATTACTGCTCAATTTATATGTCTTATTTTCTATATCTACTAGATATAGTTGGTCGAGGTGTCAGGTAACCATATAACATTCATGTTATTTTATATTATTTAAAATTTTTAAATAATATCTCTATATAGAAATTGCGGATTTATATGGATTGATAGTTATTTTTATTTCATTTCTTATTATTGGATTTAATGATTTTATTTTCTTAAAATTATTTAATCACTCACCATTCATCTATTTATGGATGGTATATAAATTTCAAAACATTATGTTGATCAGTATGTTATATTTTTAATTGAAATAAATGATTTTATGTTATAACATGTCTTGGGTTCTAGTACCTAAACATGTTTCTATTTGAAGAATTATTTAATGGTCATAAATATTCATTATTAAAATCTATTATGCGTATCTATGGGTTTGAGTATTCAAATAATGATGTTATAGATTATGATTTTATGCTTTTTTGAATCTAAAATAGCGATGAAAAAATAAGTTGATAAAGAAACTATATATAATCAATCGAGTATGTGAAGTAGATTAGAGAAACTGAATTTCAATGCATACCCCACTATGATTATAATTAAGGACTCTATCTATATGTTAATTAATTATATGAGAATATTATATTGAATATATATAATATTTACAGGTGTGTATTCATTAATCATGTAGTATTAGATGATGATGATTTCATTTGTTGAGTATAGGGTAATGGATAATGCATGACATACTAGGTGATAATGTTAATAAATATTTATATTATTTCCTTAGGATATAGTTTTTTATCTACATATTGTTATTCCATTTGTGTAATTCCATTATGGAGTTCAATGTGAATATTTGAATTAGGAACCTATATAAAACAACAACATTTTATGGTATGTATCATCTTAAATAAATTTATTTGATAACTTACATTGTGTGAAACACTGAGATTAAATGATACGAGATATAACATTTAATATTAACAAGAACATTGGAATATTAATATACCTATTAGTAATAGTTATGTGGAAATTAGAAGAGTAAAAATAATTATGAAAGTGTTATTAAAATTTATGTATCTCTTAACAGAAGTTATGATATATTTATATCATGTTATAAGTAAATAGATGATTTAAAAATGATAAATTAAGTGTCGGTATTTTTAAAACATAATGGGGTATTTTAAATTTTAAATATAATATAATGATCTAGAATTTTTTTTTCATAAAATAGATTCATAAATGAATATATTTATGTATTATAATTATATTATAATTTTATGAGGACATAATTAATTTTTAATAGTGTTGTAAAATAAATTATAATATTAAAAATCGTATTTTAAAAAAAATTGATGCGTAAAGACCCGTAAAATTCAAGGAAATTTTTTTCTTAATTTTCTTTGTAATTTTACAAGAACACGGTTTCTGACGGCACCTGATTCCGAGGCCCGGTGTGCCCGGAATATTTATCCAAAGTTTAGCTCTGGTACGTTCAGGGAATGAACGAGCGGGATTTTGTAACTTTTGGACCGGTGCTCGGAATCGAATTCTGAGGGCACCGATGGAATCGCAGTGCCGGTAATTGCTTAGGAATACCTTTTCTGAAGTTGTGTTTTCTCTGGAGGAGTTATAAAAAAATTGGAAGGTAAAATAAAATTAAGCTACAATTTTATTTTCTTTTTAAAATGGTTAAGCCTTTGAGTGGAAGTTGGGGGTGGGACCCACTTGGTTAACTATCCTAGATAGGATATTTGTGGGGTGGGGCCCTCACGAACCCCACCCCTTTACATTCCCTAACTCCCTCAACCCACCATTTAATTAGATAACTTAAGTTATTTAATTAGTGAGTTTAATTTTTAATGTTTGAAATTCAAATACTTAATACATGGGTAATAAAATAAGAGAGACACTTATTTTATTAGAGGGTTAGCTTATTGAGAGGATTTTGGAAAATGCTAAGGGGCTTGAAGATCTTATTCTTCTTCAACGAAAAACGCGAAGAACGCGAAGAACGCTGACCTCCGACGAAGGTTGACAAGAACACCAGATCCTTGGAGATCGACGACGCGACGCTGACGAATCTTTTCTCCGCGACCCGATGATCATCCTTCCACGACGCCTTCTTCCATGACGTTCAATTCCACGATGAACCTTTTTTCAACTACGCTCGAGGTAGGGGATTTTATTATTGTTTTTATTCATGAATTCTTCCGTCATCGTTCCTCGTTTCAATTGGAATGCTTGTTATCAATTAACAGGAGGGGCCCAGACCGCACAAACATGGCCGACCTTCCTCCCTTAATTATGTTGTCGACTTTGTAGTGGTTTGGAACGGGGATGGCGTGGTGCTATCGCACCGCGTGAGATCAGATGGCAAGAATACGCGGCGCTGTCACGCCGCTTCGGAGAACCCCGAAGCCACTGCGGCCGGATCGGGGCCGCGATGGAAGGGCATGGCGCCGTCGCGCCCCGCCGGACAGACCAAGGCCGCGGCCCGAGGTCGCGGCGGAGCAGGGGGAGGCGACCAGTGCCGGGCCGCTGGCGTCGGAGCAGGATGACGGGAGCAGCCCGTCCCGTGGCGGCAGCAGCCGGCTGTCCAGATCGGGCCGGCCAGTCAGAGGAGGAGTCGGGGGTTCGTAACCCCCGGCTGGCCGGACAGCAGCAGCCCACCGCATGGGGGCCGCGGTTACGCAATAGGGGGGCAACGCCCCCCTCCCCCCCCCCCCCCCAAACCGCTCGGTCGTTTCGGCCGAGCCACCTGGTCGCGCTAGTGTGTCGGGCCGGGCCGCGCCCAGGCCAGGCCGCACCCAGGCCAGGCCAGGCCGCGCCCAGGCGGGACGGACCCGGACCAGGTTCGGGCCGACCCATGGGGTCTCGAGCCGGGTCGATCCGGGCCCCAAACCTCCACTTTCGGACATCTTTCGGTCTTTTGCCCATAAATTGGGCTACGGACCTCCGATCGACACATCGTCAGTTGAGATGCGATCCTTGGATAGAGATGATCGTTTTGATATATCACACTCAAGGTTTCTGAGTACTTTGGGTTCAGCCGGGTTGGTTCGAGCACGAAACCAACCAGGCCCTCAAAGAGGAAACACTTATAAGTTGAGATCCGGACATCTGAATGATGTGCCATCAACTCTATTGGATTCCTCTTAGTGATACAAACCTTTTGGCTTACTCCGCTCGAGGATTGGATGCAGTTGGAGTACGGTCGGGTTGGTTTTGACTTAAAAACCCAACAGGGCCCCTGGGACGAAAAAGCCAATAACTCTCAGACCGGGCATCTGATTGACGCGCCGTCTATCGCGTTGAGTACCTTTTGATGATGCGGAACATTGGGATATAGAAACTCCAGACTTTGTATCAGTTTATGTATCAGCCCCTCGGCTCGTGGAGCGGACCCTCCCGAATGAGCGTTATGTGTGCGGGAACCCTAGAGCTGGCTGCGACTGCGGCGATGATGACGACTGTACAGAAATCCTCCAGGGATTCAACGGCGACGACTATAGCACTCAGTGATCCCATGTGGGTCAGTGCTACCGATCCTGTCTGGGCCAGATCTTGTGTGCGTCAGCGCTCAGCGGTCCTGTGTGAGCCAGCGTCTACTGATCCTATGTGGGTCAGATCCTGTGTGGGTCACTACGAGGGTTAGTACCTATCGATCCTTCGTGGGTCATGGCGGGGGTTAGTACCTATCGATCCATTGTGTATCATGGTGGCAGTTAGTACCTATCGATCTCGTATGGGTCCGACGGCTTAGATGAATCAGTGGCTTCACCTGATCATCTCTATCGTCTTACGAAGAAGTATACCTATGATAGTTGAGTCTTGATTTTCAATCCTTATCTTCGATAAGATTTACTTGATATCCTATGTGAATTACTTTATGCTTTCCTATGTGGACTGGGTTGTGTTTTCCTATGTGGACTGGGTTGTACTTGGGCTCGGAAGTTGGAGCCGAATGAGAATTAATGACTTAGGTATATGTATGGGCATATACCTAAGTAGTGTTGGGTGTTACTTTGTGATTGTATCTTTTTTTTGTGGATTATACTTTGTGGATTCTGGGAGACCTTTGGGGGTCTTGGGGTCCCTACTGAGTGTCATATACTCACCCCTGCACGTGCTATTCCCGCACTACATTGTGTTGGTTGCAGATGATGGACAGCGCTGATCGTGGTTGAGGCTTGGAGAGCAGGTCGGTACCTGGAGGTGGACCACTGGATGGGATGTACTCAGAGCAGAAAGCTGGACCCGAGGATCTGTGGAGGCTATATTTACCCACCCTTCAGGTGGGAATTCCAGTGGACGGCTCGACGTTGTGGCTTTACTTTCAGTTGTTGTTTTCCCATTCCAGTTTTACTTTAATTTCAGTTTGGGTTTGTATTCTTGCCCACATACTTTTCCGCACTTACTATTGTACCCAATTTTACTTAGTGTTTACTTCTGCTTGCTTAATATGTGTGTTTGTTTACTTTACAAAGGAAATGCCTTCCCTTTTTATCGGGATTTACGCCTTAGTGCTAGTCACCAGCCCCTGGCCTACGGAAGGCGGGCTTGGGGTAGTCACGGCACGGGCCCTGAGGATGGATCATGAAAAATTGGTATCAGAGGAGTTTGGATCTACTGTAGAACTCAGGACTCTGATCTTTTTCCATGTGAAGAAATAGTGTTAAGAGTATTGAGTGTGTTTATCAGTCTAGGAAGTCTAGTTTTGGTGTGGCGGCCGACGTATCCGTACACTAGGACCCTGACTTCTGATTTCTGACTTAGTGCATGAAAACATTGATTGCATGTGCGTTTCAAGTTTTCTTTTTGATTACTTTTTGTCAGCTCACCAGGTATACTGTTCTGACCGTGGAACATTTATTTCTTTTCAGGATGCCTCCACAATGGCAGCCAGCTAGGGTTCTGAGTTTTGTGCGTGACTGCAGCCCACCGAGCGACGAGGCCTCGGTGCAGGGCCCTATTACCGCGGAGGTACCGGCTGTACGACTACCCGCCGAGCCACCGATGACACCAGCCCCAGCCGCTGAGAGTGCATGTCGCCTCAGTGCACTGCACGAGTTCCAGCGACAGCGACCGCCCAGGTTCCGCAGGGAGACGGACCCTCAGGCAGCTGAGGATTGGCTGGAGGTAGTTGTACGAGTTTTCCATTTGGTAGGGACACCAGCTGACCTCATGGTGATCCTCACAGCGATCCTCCTGCATGTGGAAACAGGCAGATGGTGGAGCTTGATTCACCAGGTACACGACGAGGCATCACTCCTCTAGACAGACATTGAGGTCCTCTTCTGCATGGAGTTCGTCCCAGCCACCCTCCGTGCGATGTGCATTCAGGAGCTACTACAGTTGCGGCAGGGCAGCTTGACAGTCGCCAAGTACTCAGCGAGATTTACCGATATCTCGCGCTACTCGACGGACATGGTACGGGACCCATTATTCCTGGCTCGAACCTTCGAGCAGGGACTAAGGCATGAGATCAGGGCATCGCTGATCTCCCTCAACATTCCGACATAGGCACGGGTACTGGAGCGAGCCCTTCTAATTGAGAGATTTCTTGTTGATTCTACTCGAGCTGTGAGACATACCATAGGGCGGCACGTAGCAGATTCTTCTGCAGCTGGAATTCGACGGATGACGCATGGGTCCAGGCAGACCAGACACTCATACGGATGACCTTAGGACACTGGATCAGAGGTGCGGGACACACAGTGCAGAGCCAGTCTTTCGAGAGGCATGCAGTGCTACGCATGCGGCGGGTAGGGCCACATGGCTCGTGACTGCCTGACCCGCCATACAGAGGAGAAGTAGACGGTTGAGGGACCACCCAGGTCGAGGCAGAGGGTCGACCGTGGTGGTCTGTAGGGAGCAGGAAGACGAGATAGATGAGCTAGCCGAGCAGCAGGTGGTGGACAACGCTTTGAGGCTCTACCACCACCACCGCCAGGAGGTCCACCCCGACCACAGGAAGCTGGCGGGCAGAGACAGGCACATATTCAGGCAGCGGAGGCCTATAACCACAGCACGCCTGAGATGATTCGAGGAACCATCTGTGTCTATTCCACCCTTGCTGCAGTTCTTATAGACACAGAGCGAGTCATTCATTCATAGCCGCTGCCCTTGTTCGGAGCTCGGAGATTCCGATCGTGCCGCTGGCTCGATCCTTACGGCTAGAGACTCCTACGGGAGTAGACTCAATGATTACGCACTACTTCCAGCAGTGTGAGCTTACTCTAGGAGGAGAGAGCTTCAGCTGGGATCTTCTTGTAGTGGCGTCGAGGCCTTACGATGTCATCTTGGGCATGGATTGGTTATTTACAGTCCATGCTCAGATTGACTGCATTAGGCACAAGGTGTGATGTGTTCGCACTGATGGGAGCAGGTTCACCTTCACCGAAGAGAAGGGAGCATTTGCTGCACATGATGGAATCACGTAGAGGAGAGGATAGCCCATCACTCATCAGTTGGCTAGCCTCATCCTAGGAGCAGTTGACGTGCGGAGTCCGAGCTTACCTGTAGTGGTGGATCAGTATGCGGACGTTTTTCCCGACGAAGTTCCAGGACTACCTCCTCGTAGAGAGGTAGACTTTTATATTGACCTGTACCCCAGGACATTCCCGATATCGACCCCAGCATATTGGATGGCTCCCGCCGATCTTCGAGAGCTACGATTACAGCTGGAGGACTTGCAGGGCAAGGGATTCATTCGACCCTGTGTTTCACCCTGAGCATCCCTGATATTGTTCGCCAAGAAGGCGGACATGAGCTTGCAGATTTGTGTCGATTACTGTCGCCTGAACCAGGTGACCATGAGGAACAAGTATCTGCTACCGAGGATTGATGACCTCTTCGATCAGCTCAAGGGAGCACGGTGGTTCTCGAAGATAGACCTCAGGTCAGGCTATCATCAGCTCAGAGTTCGGGATGAGGACGTGTAGAAGATAGCGTTCAGATGTCGGTATGGCCACTATGAGTTCTTGGTTATTCCATTCGGTGTAACCAATGATCCAGCAGTGTTCATGGGCCTCATGAACAGGATATTTCAGCCATACATCAATCGATTTTTCA
Source organism: Viscum album (assembly GCA_963277665.1). Taxonomy (NCBI): domain Eukaryota; kingdom Viridiplantae; phylum Streptophyta; class Magnoliopsida; order Santalales; family Viscaceae; genus Viscum; species Viscum album. The sequence goes on along the minus strand of OY728119.1, from coordinate 1,506,282,089 downwards.
TGGTCTTCATCAACGACATTTTGATATACTCGATGAATGAGGAGGAGCACGCCTAACACTTGCGGGTTGTACGGGCCACACTCTGAGAGCACCATCTTTATGGTAATCTCTCTAAGTGTCATTTCTGGATATGTGAGGTCCACTTCTTGGGACATGTCATCTCTAAGGTGGGAGTTGCAGTGGATCCTGCGAAGATCGAGGCAATGCTATCTTGGGATCCACCTAGCAGCGTGACAGAGGTGCGGAGTTTCTTGGGACTAGCTGGGTACTACATGAGATTTGTGCCAGAATTCTCCAGAGTTGTGGCACCACTTTCATATTTGATGAAGAAGGGGAAACCCTCCATGTGGTTAGATGGATGTTAGTAGAGCTACCAGGAGCTGAGACAGAGATTGACCAGCGCAACTATCTTGAGGCTACCGGAGGTGGGAGTATGGTACGTAGTCTACTGCGATGCATCCGGGACTGGACTCAGATGTATCCTGATGCAGGAGCAGGCAGTGATCGCCTATGGATCACGTCAGTTGAGGCAGCATGAGAAGAACTATGCTACCCATGACCTGGAGTTAGCAGTAGTGGTCTTCGCTCTGAAGATGTTGTGACACTATCTGATGGGTGAGCGCTTTACAGTCTATTATGACCACCAGAGTCTCAGGTACATCTTCTCACAGAAGGATATGAACCTGAGATAGCGGCGATGGATCGAGTTCCTCCAGGAATATGACTTTGAGATAGTCTATAATCCTAGGAAGGGGAACATAGTAGTCGATGCTCTCAGCAGGAGGACGGGCATTCAGCTACTTGGGGAGGCTACATAGCAGCTAGCTGCTTTGAAGATATCCTTCGTGGATAGTGATGGAGCAGCCTTTCTATAGTCACTCATAGTCACAACTCCACTTCTCCAGTGGGTCAGAGAGGCACATCGTGGGGATGTTGACAGTGATACGCGACGTGCACAAATATCCTCAGGACAGGAACCTGATTGATTCTCTGTGGGAGGAGAGCATGTCATCCTTTGCAGAGGACGTACCATGGTACCAGCTGCTTTACAGGAGTATTTTCTGATGGAGTTCCACACTTCCCCTCTATCCGTACATCCAGGAGTGGCGAAGATGTACCAGGACCTCAGACGACAGCACTGGTGGCCGGGTATGAAGAAGGTTGTAGTAGAGTTCCTTTTTCTATGCCTCACCTGCCAGTAGGTGAATGCGCAGCACCAGGTACCAGCAGACTTGGTATATCCCTTGGAGGTCCCGGAGTGGAAGTGGGATGAGATATATATAGATTTAATGACTGTACATCCACACACTTCTAGAGGTCACGACTCCATTTGGGTGATTGTTGACCGACTCACCAAGTCGGAACACTTCTTACCCATCAGAGAGCAGGGCTCAGTGGAGAGCTTGGGACGCCTCTATGTTTAGAAGATTGTACAGCTTCACAGTCTGCCATCATCTATCGTCTCCGATCGAGATGCTCGCTTTACTTCCCAGCTTTGGAAGGGGTTACGGGAGGCGTTCGGGATGCAGTTACGTCTGAGTACCACCTTTCACCCTCAGACAGATGGTCAGACGGAGAGGACCATTCAGAATCTTGAGGACATGCTCCGTGCATGTTTCCTCGACTTTGGTCGCAGCTGGGAGGATCAACTACCCTTTGTGGAGTTCACGTACAACAAAAGCTACCACTCCACCATCGGGATGGCACCATACGAGGCGTTGTACGGCCGAACTTGCAGCTCACCTCTGTGCTGGACAGACCCTGGGGAGTCAGCACTTGTGGGACCGGAGATGGTCCAAGCCATGACAGAGAAGGTCCATGTCATCCAGGAGCGGATGAGGACAGCTCAGAGCCGACAGAAGTCTTATGCTGACAGGAGGCAGAGACCACTGGAGTTCAAGGATGGCGACCACGTCTTCTTGTGGGTCTCAACTCGATGTGGATTACGGAGACTTGGCCGAGGCGGCAAGTTGTCACCATGCTTCATCGGACCATTCCGGGTTCTCAGCAGGATTGGCAAGGTGGCTTATCGCCTGTCTCTACCACCTCAGTTGCACCAGGTGCATGACGTCTTCCATGTATCTCAGTTGAGGAGGTACGTCGACGACCTGACGCATATCATTGACCATGGGGAGCTGGACATATATGATGGGGCGAGTTTTGCGGAGGTCCCGGTAGAGATTAAGGATCGACAGGAGCAGGTCCTACATGGACGGTCGATTCCTCTAGTGCGCATCATATGGAAGCATGGGAACCTCTAGGAGAGAAAATGGGAGAGGGAGGCTCAGATGCGTGCACAATACCCACATTTGTTTCCCTAGTTTATGATGTATCTTTACGGAGACGTAAATATCCGACGTGGGAGTAATGTAAAGACCCGTAAAATTCAAGTGAAATTTTTTCTTAATTTTCTTTTGGATTTTACAAGAACGTGGTTTCTGACGGCACCTGATTCTGAGTCCCGGTGTGCCCAGAATATTTTTCCAAAGTCTAGCTCGGGTACATTCAGTGAACGAACGAGCTGGATTTTCTATCTTTTGGACCGGTGCTTGAAATCGTATTCTGAGGACACCGATGGAATCACAGCGCCGATAATTGCTTAGGAACACCTTTTCCAGAGTTGCGTTTGCTCGGGAGGATTTATAAAAAAATTAGAAGTTAAAATAAAATTAAGCTACAATTTTATTTTTCTTTTTAAAATGGTTAAGCCTTTGAGTGGAAGTTGGGGGTGGGACCCACTTGGTTAACTATCCTAGATAGGATATTTTTGGGGTGGGGCCCTCATGAACCCCACCCCTTTACAATCCCTAACTCACTCAACTCACCATTTAATTATATAACTTAAGTTATTTAATTAGTGAGTTTAATTTTGAATGTTTGAAATTAAAATACTTAAGACATGGGTAATAAAATAAGAGAGACACTTATTTTATTAGGGGGTTAGCTTGTTGAGAGGATTTTAGAAAAAGCTAAGGGGCTTGAAGATCTTCTTCTTCTTTGATGAAGAACGCGAAGAACGCTAACCTTAGACGAAGGTCGACAAGAACGTCATTTCCTCGGAGATCGACGACGCGACGCTGATGATTCTTTTCTCTGCAACGTGACGATCCTCCTTCCATGACGCCTTCTTCCGCGACGTGCAATTCCGCGACGAAACTTCGATCAACTACACCCGAGGTATGGGATTTTATTATTTTTTTTATTCGTGAATTATTTAGTCATCATTCCTCGTTTCAATTGGACCGCTTGCTACTAATTAACGGGAGGGGGCCGGACCGCACAAACACGGCCGACCCTCCTCCCTTAATTATGTTGTCAACCTTGTAGTGGTTTGGAATGGGGATGGAACTGTGTCGTCGCACCGCGCGGGATCATGAGACAAGAATACGCGGCGCCGTCGCATCGCGCCGTTGAAATCGAACAAGGCGCGGCGCCGTCGCGTCGTGCTAGAGAACCCTGAAGGCACCGTGGCCGGAGCGGGGCCTCGGTGGAAGGGTGTGGCGCCATCGCGCCACGGCGGAGTAGGGAGTGGCGGCCGGTTCCGGGCCGCCAGTGTCAGAGCAGGGGGGACGAGACCAGCCTGTCCCGTGGCGGTAGCAGCTGGCTAGTCGGAGCGGGCCGGCTGGTCAGAGGAGGAGCCGGGGGTTCGTAACCCCTGGCTGGCCGGACAGCATCAGCCCCCCACATGGGGGTCGCGGTTACACAATAAGGGGGCAGTCCCCCCCCCCCAAACCGCTCGGCCATTTCAGCCGAGCCACCGGGCCGCCCACGCCGGACCCGGCCACGCCCCGGCCGGGCCGAGCCGCACCCAGGCGGGCAGGCCCCGGACCCGGTTTGGGCCGACCCAGGGGGTCTCGGGCCGGGTCGGTCTGGGCCCAAAACCCCCACTTTCGGACCTCTTTCGGTCTTTTGCCCATAACTTGGGCTACGGACCTCAGATCGATGCACCGTAAGCTGCGATGCAATCATTGGATCGAGATAGTCATTTTTATATTTCACACTCAAGGTTTCGAAGTACATTAGGTTCGGCCGAGTTGGATCGAGCATGAAACCAACCGGGCCCTCAGAGCGGAAACGCTTATAACATGAGCTCCGGACGTCCGAATGACATTTTGTTAACTTTGTTGGATTCCTCTTAGTGAGAAAAACCTTTTGTCTTACTCCGCTCGAGGTTTGGACGCAGTTGGATTATGGTCAGGTTGGTTTTGACTATAAAACCAACCGGGCCCCTAGGACGAAAAAGCCAATAACTCTCAGACCGGGCATTCGATTGATGCGCCGTCTTTCGCATTGAGTTCCTTTTGACGATATGGAACTTTTTGATACATCAACTCTGGATTTGGTGTAAGTTGATGTATCATCCCCTCGTCTCAGGGAGCGGACCCTCCCGAATGAGCTTGCTGTGTACGGGAACCCTAGAGTTGGCTTTGACTACGACGATGATGACGACTGTACAGAAATCCTCCGCGGATTCGACGATGATGACTATACCACTCAGCGATCCCACATGGATCAGTGCTACCGATCCAGTGTGGGTCAGATCCGGTGTGGGTCAGCACTCAACAGCCCTGTGTGGGCTAGCGCCTACAAATACTATGTGGGTCAGATCCTATGTGGGTCATTGCGGGGGTTAGTACCTATCGATCCTTTGTGGGTCATGGCGGGGGTTAGTACCTATCAATCCTTTGTGGTTCATGGTGGGGGTCAGTACCTATCGATCATGTGTGGGTCCGATGGCTTAGATTAATCAGTGGCTTCACCTGATCATCTCTATCATCTTACGAAGAAGTATACCTGTGTGAGGTGAGTCTTGATTTTCAATCCTTATCTTCGATAAGATTGACTTGATATCCTATGTGGATTACTTTATGCTTTTCTATGTGGACTGGGTTGTGTTTTCCTGTGTGGACTGGGTTGTACTTGGGCTCGGATGTTGGAGCCGAACAAGAATTAATGACTTAGGAATATGTATGGGGATATACCTAAGTAGTGTTGGATGTTACTTCGTGATTGTATCTTTTCTTTGTGGATTATCCTTTATGGATTATGGGAGACCTTCGGGGGTCTCGGGGTCCCTACTGAGTGGCGTATACTCACCCCTGCACATGATATGCCTGCACTACGTTGTGTTGGTTGTAGACGATGGAAATCGCTGATTGTGGTTGAGGCTTGCAGAGCAGGTCGGGACCTAGAGGTGGACCACTGGACGGGACGTATTCGGAGCGGACGGCAGGACCCAAGGAGCTGTGGAGGCTATCTGTATCCACCCTTCAGGTGGGACTTCCAGTGGACGGCTCGACGTTGCGGCTTTACTTTCAGTTTCTCTTTTCCCTTTCCAGTTGTACTTTACTTTCAGTTTGGGTTTTTATTCTAGACCACTTACTTTTACGCAATTACTATTGTACACAGTTTTACTTAGTGTTTACTTCTGCCTGCTTACTCTATGTGTTTGTTTACTTTACAAAGACAATGTCTTCCCTTTTTATCGGGATTTACGCCTTGGTGCTAGTCGCCAGCCCCTGGCCTACGGAAGGTGGGCTTGGGGTAGTCATGGCACAGGCCCCGAGGACAGGTTGTAACATGATGAATTTAATTATATATTAAATTTTTCATATATCGATAATTATTTTCATAATATTGTGCCCATTTTTTAAATCTACATATCAGAATATTGTAGTGTGAATTTTCTATATTTTTTTGAAATTGTTAAATTTTTGGTGAATAGTGGGATAAACAAATTTATGGTATTTAACATTATATGAAAATAAATAAATAATGGAGTCAGGTATGATGTATATATTTTGTAATAAACCATATTCCATAACTCACATGAACTATTTACTATATTTATTCACAAGAATCAACATTCTTGATAGTCGTGATCCAAAATAATAAACAGGTGGACAATATATTAAAAAACACTTGTCTCATTCCCCTATAAACACAACACCTCACCACCTCTCTCCCCACACGTTATAATCCTATCATGTTTTTTCAATTAATAAAAAATACTTTCCCAATACTATTCTCCATGCCCAAAACCTTCTATTCCTAAATCCATGTGTCTTAAAGAGCTTCCCAAGGAAACATCATTCAAGAGGAAAAATCATCCTACTGTCTCTTTTATTTTATTTTATTTTATTATTCTCTCCTAATCTCCCATTATCCAAAGTGGAATTAATACTATATTCTCATATATATGTAGTATAAATTTATTGTTTTAATGTTTTATCTTTCATCAAAAATATTCTCATCACCTTTTATTTTAAAAATGAAAACATAGTTTGTGATTTGTCAATTCACCACCTTCATGGATAACATGTTTTAATTTTTCATTATCACATTCATGGATAGTCATAAAACCATTATTATATTTAAATATTATTTAAATATACATATGATAAGTTATATCATGTTTTGAATTCAATATATAAAGATAACATTAAATAAAATTACCCAATATTTTGATGGTTGTAAACACCGTTAAAATAAATTATGACATTTTCATCAATGATTTATCAAATGAATCATACTCATATAATATAAAAAAGTTATGTATGAGACCACATAAAAATTTGTAATTTCATTAATGATAAATATTATCAATTCAAGAAATTTAATTCCCATTCAAAAAGAATACCAATAAGTATACAAAATGGAACCCACTGTAAAATGATGAAACCAATGCTCTTGGAACTATTGAATTAGACCATATATCTAGATGAAATGGACACAAATTAACCTTATAAAATTATAATAAATAATATATAGGTTTAATATGTTCTTAATTATGTAATTAATGAATTAAATTTTATAATCCGTGACAATAAGTACATTTTAGAAAAATTTCATACATTAGGTAAGGGGTTTCTCATATGACTTTTTTCTGTGAGATATTCCTTATGAACCAAATATTTCATGTGTGTGGTGTATGTATGTAACCCTTTGATATATAATATCATGGATCTATTTATAGTTAGGGTACTTAAAGTTTCTTTTTGGGTTATTTATTATATGGGTAATAAGATTCAATTTATTACAAGTGGTAAGGGGTTTCTCATCAAACATTTATTCTTGTCAGAAATGACTTATTCAACAGTTAATTCTTATCTGTAGTGTATTTATACTACCCTTTGATATATCATATTAGGAGTCTTTTTTTGATCATTGTATTAAAATTTTCATTTGATGATTATTAATTTAATGTTGTATATAAGTTATTGATTACAATTTGTAACTGTTTTTTTTCACACATAAATTTTAGTGGGAAACATTTCATATTCATAACTTATTACCATAGTGTAATTCCTTTTTTATTTATGATCACAAGTCATTATAGATTTCATTAAATTTAAAAATTTATCATATCATGGATATGATTATTTTCTATGTTTTAGACTATTATTACATATGGTACATATTTTGAATGTTATTTTATTATCATAGAAAATATTGATAAATATGGACCATCTATACAATATAAGTATTTTGATAAGGCAAATTATTATAGAATTAATTATATGTATAATAAATTTACTGTAATTTTAGTTATGAGGGGAACCAAATGTTATATATCCCCTTGACGAATTTAAATGTATCACGAGACAAATCAGTTGGTGATATACCCTTCACCTTTGATTCAATGAATAATTTGACGAGTTTCTACCCACTGAATTAAGCCATCTTATGAAAGGTCTTGATGGTAGTGTTTCATGTCCCATATATGTCATGTTAAATAATTAATAATTTACTTCATTATTCATTTGTTAATTTCAATTCATGATATTTTCACTTTGATAAAATCATTAGATCCATTTTATTCTCAGTTTACTGGAAAAATTGAAGGTGTTTTTCAGTTATTTACCTTTTCATATTGATGTTTCCTCATTGAATTGTCTTAACTTCTTATAGATTCGTGTTTCTACTATATTTAACCCTTTCATTGCATTTGATATCACACATTAATTTTTTCCTTCCCCGTCTAATAAAGTTGAACCCTTTGAATAAGTGTCAACGAAGCAGTTTATTTTCATTTGTTATGTTATATGTTTAATTATAAATGTAATAAGGAGACCATATTTGTATCTAGTCCAACATGACTACTAAACATATCAATCCTTGGTCATGTGATCTCTTACATCATTCCCATTTTTATAAAATGACCACCTACTCTAGGATGATGGGTTCAGGGTTGATATAGATTGTATTAGAGTAGGATTAGAAAGAATCATGTCAACTAGATGTTAAATAACCTGGAGAATTATAATAATTCATTATACTTAATTTTGGGATCAATAATTATATTTATTATGAGATAAATCGGTGTTTTCAATTATTTACTAATAAAGATTAACGATATAAAGTTAATCCATACCAGTTGATAGTGTAGGGATTTCCCCACCGAGTAAGTCAACATAGTTGGAATTAGATCTAAGAAGATAATGACCATATTTGGACAACATAATCAATGTATGGAGAAAACAATTGTACACATATTTTGGATTATTTCATGTATATGAATCCCCCATTATTTAGTAGGGCTACTAATCTAGTGGTATCAGTGAAATGAATGATGTCTCTTGGAATTTTATTTATGAAATTAGGGTCTAGTGAATGGGAACATGTAGTTCTAGTGGAATATTTCATCAAGGGATATACAGATCAATGTTTATCATTTATCTAGATGATTCTGGAGAAATTTGAAATATTAGACATGTAATAAAGAACTTTTAATGAAATGTTCATTGAAGAATACTTCCCTAGTGAGAAATGATCTCAAATGAAGTGAAAACTCTGAATCTTAAATAAAAATGAAGAATACTGTGTTTCATTGTACAAGGATACATTCAAAAAACTATCCAAGTCTATTAAATATTATATGCATGATTATGAAAACAAGATTGATCATTTCTTTTGAATTTCTTAAGACAATAATCCTTAGAGAAGTGGCTTCTCAAAATTTTTCATTATTTTATTATACAATATTATGTTCCATCAAAATAGATAATGAATTTTTTAAATCCTATATGTTCCAGAGAAATAAAGAGAATAATAGGTCTTATGATAATAGTGAATATGATAAAACAATAAAGAAGAATAGGGGAACAGAGAAATCCCCATTATGCGATAATTGTGGAATGAATCATCATTGGAATTGTTTAAAAGGAATAGTATATTTTATAAAGGTGGAAAAGGGCCATCGATGTAATGAATTAATGTGGAAGGAACCAATATATCATTTTAATTGCTTCATTTATAAACAATTGACTCATTATTCAAATCAATGTCTCAAATGTAAGGTGAATCCACCATAGAAGAGTCTAAGTGGAGATAGTCATTCTTATATGATCACCACTCCAAAAGTAGAAGAACACAATGATGTGGTGGAAGGTAAATCAATATTATACTAATATTAATCCAATTATTTATTTTATTATTTATTGTCACACTATTTAATATCTATCATGTTTTCCACGAAAATAAAAAAAACCGTTTTATATAATTAGGCAGTTGTGAGTAAAAAATGCTAAGGAAATCTCATTAGAATGAAGATATGTTGAGATATACCCATTATGAAACATAAAAGTGCTTTATATTATGACGTTATCATCATAACTATGGTTGACATTGATAAAATCCTCGGTATGTACATAATATAAAAATATGGTGCAATAATTAAATGTAAGAAGAATGAATGTTTGATTTGTGAGTTAGAAATATAATTCTATATCATTGGTGGAGAAACTTCATCATTTGATTCTAATCAAGATCCACTACTAATGGATCTACAAAATAAAATCATTGAGTAGGAATAGAAAACACCATCTTGGTATGAGGATTCTAATATTGAAATTGAGGATGTACAAATTGTATAGGAACACATTAATGTATTTTATTGGAATTACATGGATTCCACCAAGAGTGTGATGTTGAGTATACCATTGATTTAATACCTAATGTGAGACCAATATTAAATTCTCTTTATAGAATGGCCACATTGAAATTAGTGGAACTAGAAAAACAACTATAATAGTTGAGTAATACGAGATTTATTCCCTCTAGTATTTCTCTATATGAGTACCACATTCTCTTTATTAATAATAAATAAAGATAAATAATTTTGTGCATTGACTATAGATAAATAAAATCTATTATAATAAATAAAAAATATCCACTGCATCACATTGATGATTCATTTGACAAACTTCATGGAGATCAATAATTTTAAAATATTGAAAATCATTCTCTGTATCATCAATTTTGACAAATGATGGAAGAAATTCAGAATATATATTTTGAATAGAGTTATAGAAATTTTGAGTTTATATTAAATACATTTGGATGTACTAATAAACCCTCTATTTTCATGTATATAACAGATAAAGTATTAATGTAATATCTTGATGATTTTTTTAGTATTCATTGGTGATATTCTAGTGTATTATAAAAGGTATTATGATCATGAGAATCACCTGAAGATCATTCTTGAGTCTCTTAGAAAGAATGTGTTATGTGGTATCTTTTGAAATTGTGAATTCAAGATTTAAGAAATTTCATAAATTGTCTATATCGTCACTATTGGGGGAATATTTTTTGATCCTTTAATGAAAAATTCAATCCAAGAATTTCCTAAAACAATGAATAAAATTGAGGTATACAGTTTATTTATTTTTTCTTATTTCTATCGATGTTTCATTCAAAAAAATTCTATATTGGTTAACCCTTTAAACATGATAAAATTTTAAGGTGTTATGTTTGTGTGAAAGAATATGATTTTTTTAATAAAAATAGAAAATATTATTATATTCCATTATTTTGATTCCACCATCAGGAAGTATTGTTGTTCTTATATACAGTGATGCATCAATGAATTGACTGGGTTGTGGCCTTAATAAAAATGATAATAATATTTCATATGCATCATGGTAGTTCAAGATTTAGGAATAAATTATCTAACGAATTATTTTGAGTTAAAATTCATATTAATTTATATGATGATATGGGGAAACGGTATATATGGTCAAATATGTTAGATATATATGGATCAAAAGAGTTGGAAATATATATTATCAATTAATAAATTAAATATAATGCAATGTTGATGGCTCGTGCAACACATGGATTATAATTGTTCAATAAAATACCATCTAGGAAAAAAATAAGGTATTATATAAAATAATCCGAAAATATAATGGAGTTATAACCCAAATGGGGATTAAAAGAGATCATATGTTCTTGGATTTAATAAATAGGGATATGAAAATTTTTATGAAAGGGGGAAAACCACTCCTTTTTTAAATGATTGTAAAACAGTATTTATTGGAAAATATAAAATTATATCAATAAGATGATGAGCATTTTCAAATGCAAATTAAATATATAATTGATTGAATATTTGTAGAAATTATGTATGAGGATGTAATTCTAAAATTTGGAAAGATCTTTTGTATTCCAAAAATACCTAATCTAAAAATGAAACTAGTAGATGATGCTCATAGCTCATCATTCTCAATACACCCTTATAGTACCATGATAGATAGTGATCTGAAGGTAAATGTTTTGTAGGATAATTTTTAGTGAGAAATTGTGGTTTATGTGTCAAGATGTATATATTTTCAACAAGTGAAGACTTAGAGACATAATTCTAGAGGATTAATGATACATCTACCTATTCTAATAATGAAGTGGGATGACATTACAAGGGACGTCATCACTAGATTTACAAAGAACCCAAAAAATACTAAAAAAATATTTTTTACTATGGATCATCTTCCCAAAATATATAATTATATTCCTATAATAGAAGATTTAGCTCTTGAGAAACTAGAAATAATCCATATTATTTAATTATTAATACATCATGGTTCACCAATATTGATCATGTCTTGTTGTGAGCCCCAAATTACATCAACATTCATGAAGATTATTCAAAAGGCTTTAGATAATGAGCTTCCATTGAGTACTACTTTTCACCCTCAAACTGATGGGCAATCTAAAAGGACTTTTAAAAAATTAAAAGACTTGTTGAGATCAATATCACATGAATGTCAAGGTATGTGGGGTCAGTATTTACCTTTGGTAGAGTTTTCCTACAATATTAGATTCCATTATTGTATTCAAATGGTGCCATATGAAGTATTTTATGGAAAGAGACATCGTAATCCATCTTACTGGGAAAACATTTGCTTGAGGAAACCTATAGTGCTAGAAAATATTGATGATAAAATGTAAAAGGTAAAGACCATTTAGGATCATATTAAAGAACCTCAATGTATGTTGAAGAGTTACGCTAATAACCAGATATAGAATTTTGAATTTCAAGTGGGATATCATGTCTTTTTAAAACTATTATAACATAATGGTTTCATAAGATCCAATAAGTAATGGAAAATGACCCTAGGTACATCAGAGCATTTGAAATAATGAAAATAATTGGAATTTTAGCTTAAAAGTAGATATGGAAGAAATTATCTCTAAATATGATGATGTGTACCATATATCATTATTAAAAAAGTATATGCAATACCCAACACATGTAATCACCAACGACCATATAAAACTAGAACACAATTTGTCTTACTTCAAAGAGACTATGTGATTATTGAACCTAGATATAAATTATTGATAAACCGGCTGATAATATTGGTAAATGTACTTTGGAGAAAATATAAAATGAAAGATGCAACGTGGGAACATGTGGATGTTATGAAGAAACAAAATCATATGTTTACAAGGAATTATTCCGGAATACTTTTGAGGACACAATTTTCAAGGTAGGGAACAATATAAAACCCAAAATATTTAATGAAATGATACTTCTTATATCAACTTTTTCTATATATTATGTTTCTTATAACACTATGTTTAAACAAACTATGATATAGAATTAAATTTTAACATGACCATTTGTATAGTAATATGTCATTTAAGAATAAAAATATGGCCATAAAAATAATAAAATCCTTTAATAATGTAAAAATAAAATATATGTTCCTCATAAAGGAAGATATGATATATCGATATCATCGAATAAGTAAATAAATTTTTAAAAATTGATATATTTTTTGTTGGTATTTTCTTCAAATGTAAATGTTTATTTAAAATTTAATCATTAATATAAGGATTTGATAAAAAAATTGAAATCATAAAATGGATTTTTATTATAACAATATGTTTTATTAGAATAAATGATAATTTTAAGAGGCCATAATTAATTTTAAGAAGTGTTGTAAAATCTGATATAATATTAACATCAATATTTTTTTAACAAATAATAATATTAATTAGAAATAATATTTAAAAAATATAGAAAATTATTTTCATAAAATGGAGTCCATATTTAGAAATAAACTCATCGATAAATGGTTTCGGTGAATTTTTATGGATTATTATTAAATATTTTTTTTTAATAGAGCAATTCAGAAATTTATAGTTTTTAACATTATAATTAAATAAATGAAATATTTAGTCACAATTTATTTGTGGATAAGGTTGGAACCAAATATTTTAAAATAACTTTCACTATATACTTTTCATAGTCACACGAATCTACAATATTTATAGTCTCTATCCAATATAATAAATAAATGAATAATATAACTACAAACACCCCTCCCCTTCTCCTATAAATATCACACCACACCAACCCTTATTGTCACAACCTATTAGTTATGAATCTTGTCTAAATTATTTACAATTAATTTAACTAGCCTCTACCCCAAATTAAAGATATTTTTTCTTATCAAATTCCAAAATCCAAGTGTCTTACTGAGTTTCCCAAGGAGATGATCTTGAAGAGGTAAAATTTTCCTTCTTTCTCTTTTATTTTATTTTTTTCTTTTTCCCTCCTCACATACAATTATACAAAATATAATGTTAACTCCATTACCGTATATACAATACAATTTTATTTTGTTAATGGAATATGTATCAAAAACTTTAATCTCTTCTCATTTTATTTTTAAAATTTAAACATCATCTCTGATGTATCGACTGACCGCCTTTGTGGATGGTGACTTTTCATTTTCAATTACTACATTAAAGGCTGGTCATCAAACCATTATTATAGTAAAATAAGATTTTGGCCTAAATATTATATGTTATATCATGTTCTATTACATTTATATAAACATATTTTAAATAAAATGATAGAAGTTCATGATGGTCATAAATACTGCCAAAATAAATTAAGACATTTTTCATCAACATTTTATCCAATGAATCATCCTCATACCATTAAAACAAATGACATATGATACATAACATTTAAAATATTTAAGGATAATTAATAATATATAATTTATCTTTGTTATAATTTAATCCCATTAAATAGTAAATCCCATAATTTACCCAAGGGTACTAGACTTTAAACTATGAAAAGAACGCTTCCAGAACAATATAATTAAACATTATAATTCATCAAAATAGCTGTTAATAATCAAAATAAAATTATAAAAAATAAAATATATGCTTAAGAAGTTATTATTTAAATAATTAATATATGTAATTTGATTATCTAGGATATTATATACTTGTACAGAACATTTTTGGACATAACCTTAGGGGATTCACATTTCACAATGTTTTCTGTGAGAGATGCCTTATTCACAACATATTTATTATATATTGTGAATGTATCCTAAATTTTGATATATAATATCATTAATACCTTTATCTTCATTGTATTCAATTTTTAATTTGGTTATTATAAATTTTATGAGGCATATGATTTGATTGATTAGAAGTGGTAAGATGTTTCTTGTCTCACTATTATTTTTAAGAGGAATAACTTATTCACCACAAATTTGTTGTGTGTAGTGTATTTATTCATCCACTATATATATCATATCATTAATATCCATATATTCATGGTATCAAATGTTTCATTTTATTATTATTAACTAAATGGGGAATGTTATTCGACTGATTAGATGAGGAAGGGGTTTTTCCACAATTTAATTTATGTGGTACATATTTCATATTCATCACTTATTACATTTTTGTACTACCCCATTTATTTATGATAATCATTAATTGTATGTTTCAATCAATATAAATCTTCATAAATTAATGGATATGATTATGGTCTAATCCATATTCCATTATTCTATATGTTGCTTAATTTAAAAGTTATTTCATTATCTCGGAAAACATTGAAAAATTGGAATCCTCTATTCAACATCAATATTTTGATACGTAATATTGATCATTAATTAAATATATGTATGAAGGATTCATTTTACTTGTAGTTATGGTTTTTAAACACCGATATTTTTCCATGTAATTTTTTTTTATATGTGAATATTATGTGTCCTCGAAAATTGACGGCGTGTGATTCTGAGTCCCGAATTGCCCAGAATGAATTTATGAGCTTTTTTGGTATGTTCAGTAAACATGCGAGCGGGTTTTCGAATCATTTTAATCAGTGCTCGAAATTGAAATCTGAGGACACGGTTGAACTCAAATCACCAATATTCGCTTAAGGATACCTTCTCCTTGACAACAGTAGGTCGAGGGTGGAAGTTAGTTTTTCTGTTTTTCATGGGAGAAGAAAAATAATATTATTACCATTTTATTTATATTTTTGAAACCACTTTTTTGAATTTTTGAAGTGGAGACTAACGGAGCATGAAACCAACTTTTTGAATTATAGTGGTGGGGACCACCCAAACCCTTCTTTAATGTAAGGAAAGCTATTGGAATCCTCCAATTCAATTGTGCCAACACAATACAATTTATATCAACTTTTAATTGTGCCAACATTGATGTGCCGAAAATAATTAACCTATCATAATGAATATGGGCTCCTAATTTCCTTGATGGAAATCATTGGAAAAGGATAATTGGTAGAGAGACTTGGAGAACCTAGAAGAACATTCTCCAAACAAAGAACCCCCCCCCCCAATGAAGAATGAGGACGACGCACGAGGCCGAATCGGAAGTGTCTTGAGGAAGCGATGAATGTCAACATCCTCTTCATCGATTACATATTCTTCCTCGCACCACCTCCTATGGAAAATTGATTTAGGGGTTTTATAAATGTTTATTTTAATTATACAGATTCATCATATCCTAAATTAAAGACGACAATGACCAAACAAACATAGCCATCACCCCACACATAAACCTTGATCATCTTTCTTTTTTTCCTCTTGCCTTCTGTGTACATTCTTCAACACCTAATATTTATTGATGCTGGAACACATAGTTTCACTGAGCGTGATATATGGACATAGAGCCCTCGACGTAAGGATCGTGAATAAGTGATATTTTAATTTTTTGGGCATGGAACGAATCTCCAGTGGCTCGTGAAAGAAGGCGACGGCCACCACCCGACCGACGGAAAGGGAGGAATGGCGGTGCGCGTCCACACTACCGATTTTGAAGGATTTCACATCCCGTAAGCCACGGTGGAGCAGGGAGGCAGCCGACATCTGGCCAGCTACGTGGCGGAGTAGCAGCGTACGTCCGCGTCGCTGGGGGAGTAGTAGGTCGCGGTCGCTCAACCGCGGCCACGGCCAGAGGGCGGCCGACACCCAACCAATCGCGGGTGGATAGTGGCGCTAACGCGCCAATGGAAGGTGAACCGGCCAGCCATTCCGAAAGGCCAAGGCACACCAGGCGGGACCGCCGAGCGGTCCCGCGTGCCATTAAAGCGACCGAACAGCCAACGAGCCATGTGGATTACCGGGGTTGTGCCTCCCCCCAATGTTGCAACTACGATGGACTTCATGCCCACCAAGGCCCGCCCAGTGGGCCACACGGCAGGCCCCGCCAACAGGCCATGCCCTTCGTGGGGCGGGTCGGGCCGCCCCCTTCTTGGGATAGTCCCGGACCAGGTCAGGTTGGGCCTGGTCGGACCAGACCTGGGCCCATTGAACCAAGCTTCACCTTTTTGGCTGTAACATGAGAACAGGGCGTCCGTTTGACAAACTGTCTGTAGAACTGGAATCCTTGGATCGAGAAGGTTCATTTGATATACTCCACTTGTGTTTTGGAAAATGTTGGAGTACGGTTGGGTTGGATTGAACCCCAAATCCAACTGGTCCCTCAGCGCAGAAACACTAATAACATACAGACCGGACATCCAAATGACGCAATGTCTGTTGCGTTGGGTCCCTTTTGACATGACAGACCTTTGGGATACTTGTTTTTTGAATTTCAAGATGGTTTAGGTATGAATGATGTATTTGGGAGTAGTTCTCTTTAGCGCGCTATGTGTGAAACACTTCCACTGGCTTAGATCTGATGACAACTGACCATTACGACTCGGAGTGACACTACAGGCCTAGTGGGGGGTTCCTCAGTGTGACGCGACAGACCCACGATGGAGAGTGCCTCTATGTGATTCCACAGACCCATGGTACTCGATACGAGAAGTACCTTAGCAGGACAAGAGGGGGAGTGCCTGGTGTGACGTGATGGACCCATAGTAGGGAGTGCCTCTTGGTGACACGGCCGACCCACGGTAATCGACATGAGGTGTACCTCAGTAGTCTAGGATTAGAGGGAAGTGCCTCTATGTGATGCGACAATCCCACTGTACTCGATAGAGGAGGAGTTCTCCAGCATCCGACGTGTTTGATGCTGTGACTGGGGATGTTATTTGTTAGTACCCCTAGAATAAATCCTAGTGTGAGCTATCTTTAATTTGTGATTGTGATTGAGGTTATTCTATGTGATACTTCACCATCATGGTGCTATATTCATTGTATACTTCTTACATTTATGAGATGAGTATAGCTTGAAGACTTAGGTATATGTATGGGAATATACCTAAGTAGAGTTGGGTTCTTTCTTTGGGGTATTTCTTTGTGGAACTCTAGGAGACCAAAAGGGTTTTGGGGTCCCAACTGAGTATTGTTTTACTCACCCTTGCTTGGGCTATGCCCGCACCTTATTGTGTTTGGTTCATATGACAGATAGCTTTGAACCAGGATGAGGGCAGCAGGACTAGATGTAACTCAGACGTGGACTTCAGACGAGGCCTACCATTTAGATGACAGTTGGATAGATGTACCTACCCTTCTGGTAGGATCTTTGGAGGGTGTTCACAGGAGCAATTTTCAGTTTTACTTGAACCTTTGAGTTTACTTGTACATTATAGATGGGTTTGTATTCTAGCCCCTTTTACTTTCTGTACACACCCTGTTTACTATATAGATTTACTTTGATCTTTTATCCTACTTTATGCTTAGTTGTGTGAGATTACATGTTATAAAGGCAATTCCTTAACATTTCTATGGAATACGCCAATCAATTCAAGTCTCCCTCCCCTAGACTATGGAATAATGGATAGGGTTAGTCATGGAACTATCCCTAAGGGATGGGTTGTGACAAATTGTTATCAGAGGATTTTGGTTCAACCGAATAACTAGAACTCTGATCTTTTCTATGTGGAAATAGTATTAAATTTGATGAGTGTGGTTTTCAGTTCATGGAGTCCAATTTTGGTGTGGCGGCCGATGTATCCATACATCGGGAACCTAAATTCGGATTTCGGACTTAGTGTAAAAAACACTGATTGCGTGTGTTTTTAAAAGTTTTCTATGTAATCTTTTTGAGCCAGCTCACTAGGTATAAACATAATGACTGTGTCACACAAGTTTCATTTTCGGATGCCTCCACACACATAGCCAGCCTAGATTCCAGTTAGATTATGTGATGAAAGCCCACCGAGCGACGAGGCTTCGGTGCAGGTCCCCCTTATGACATTTGTACCAATAGGTGGTGTACCAACATCACCATTACCCGTTGGGCAGTCGATGACACCAGCCCCAGCAGCAGAGGGTGCACATCGCTTGAGCACATTGCACGAGTTCTAGTGCTAGAGGCCACTACGGATCCTAGGTGAGACAAATCTACATGTGGATGAGGATTAGCTGGAGGCTGTGGTTAGAGTCTTTCAACAGGTAGGGACACCAGCTTATCTCATGGTGATCCTTACCGCCAGCCTTCTTTAGGAAGCAGCGAGCAGATGGTAGATCAGGATGCATCATGTTCACGATGAGGTCACTCTCATCTAGGAAGACATTAAGGGCCTTTTTAGGTTAAAGTTCATCCCAGCGACCTTATGCTTAGTGTTTATGCTAGATCTCCTTCACTTGAAGTAGGGTAGCATGATTGTGGCTCAGTATTTTATGAGGTTCACCAACCTCTCATGAAACTCCACTGATGTGGTTCGGGACCCTTTCTTCAGGGCCCGGACCTTCGAGTAGGGGCTTAGATAGAAGAATAGAGCCTCAATGGTTTCATTAAGCATCCCGACACAGGTGGCATGTTAGAGTGATCACTTTTAGGGGATACTTTCCTTGCTGAGTAGTCTCCAGCAACAAGACCCACCACTGGACAACACGTAGTAGAGTCATCGACAACTAGCAGTAGACCAATGATGCAAAGGTCCAAGAGGACCAGACCTATATTTGGACGACCGCAGGATATAGGGTCGGTTGTGCGGGGCTATCGAGACAAATCAGGACATGTGAGGATCTTGCACTATTACTCATACGGCGGGCAGGGTCACATGGCTTGCGACTACTTGACCCATTGTACCAATGACTAGTAGACAATAAAGGTACTATCAAGATAGAGACAGAGGTCTGATTGAAGAGGTTCATAGTTAGGATGCAGACGTTGCAGAGGAGAAGACCATGCAACAGGCGGTGGTTGATAATTTGAGGTTCTACCGCCAAAACCACCAGGAGGTCCACCCCGACCATAGGGAGTATGTGGACCGGTACAAGCTCAACTCTAGGAAACTATGGCTTATGACTATGGTTCTTTGGAGATGATATGAGGTATGATCTATGTCTACCCCACCCTAGTTATAGTACTTATAGACACAAGTTCCATTCGTTCTTTTATTTCCACGACCACCATTTAGAGCTCAGAGATTCCGATAGATCCATTGGCATGATCCTTACGTCTAGAGACTACTACGGGGGAGGATTCAACAATTACGCACTGGTGCTGGAAGTATGAGCTTACTATAGGAGGCGAGAGATTCAGGTGGGATCTCCTAGTAGTGGCGTCGAGGTATTACGACGTCATCATGGGTATTAATCGGTTATCTATAGTACATGCTTAGATTGATTGTATTAGGTGGAAAGTGCGGTGTGTCTGCATTTATGGGACCAGATTTTCCTTCACCGACAAGAAGGGAACCCTTGCAGCACATCATGGACTTACCCAGAGGATGGTGCTACTGATCACACATCAGTTGATCAGCATTACCCTTAGATCGATTGATGTTTAGAGTCTTTTCTATCCTATAGTGGTGGACCAGTACACTATGTTTTCCGAAATGACATTATGGGTATACCTCCTCGCAGAAAGGTGGACTTTTACATCAACTTGTACCCCAATATGGCACCAATATCTACCCCATCATATCGGATGGCTCCCATAGTGCTTTGAGAGCTGAGAGTACAGCTGGAGAACTTGTAGAGAAAGGGGTTCATCAAGACTAGTGTTTACCCATGGGTATCCCCAATTTAGTTTTCCAAGAAAGCGGATGTGAGTTTGAGACTCTATTTTGAATATCAGCGCCTGAACTAGGTGATCATGAAAAACAAGTATCCACCCTCGAGGATTTAGAACTCTTTGATCAGATGAAGGGAGCATTATGGTTTTCGGAGATAGACCACAGATCAGGCTATCACCAGCTCAGAGTAAGAGAGGTGGATGTGCAGAAGATGTCCTTCAGATGTCGGTATGGCCATTATGAGTTCTTTGTTATGCCATTCAGCAAGATCAATGACCCAACAATAACCATGGGACTCTTGAAAATGATCTTCCATCCATAACATGGTCTCTTTATATTAGTCTTCATCGATGAAATCTAGATATACTCAGTGATAGAGGAGGAACATTCCTATCATTTGCAGATAGTTCTGGACACACTCTGAGAGCACCGGATATTTAGTATGCTCTCGATGTTATAGTTTTGGTTATGAGAGGTACACTTTATGGGACACATCATCCTGGAGTCTAGAGTTGCGGTGGATCGAACAAAACTTGAGGTTGTACTAGCTTGGTATCCACCCAAGAGCGTGACAGAGGTCCAGAGTTTTCTGGGTTTGGATGGTTACTATTGAAGGTTTGTTCCTGACTTTTCTGGAGTGGTGGAACCCTTATCAGCATTGACGAAGAAGGGGAAACCTTTCATGTGGTCGGAGAGATGCTGGTGTAGTTTCCAAGAGCTTTGGTAAAGAATGAAAAGTGACCCCATCTTGAGGCTACCAGAGGAGGGCGTTGGGTATGTATTCTACTGCGACGCATTAGGGACCGGGCTTGGATGTGTCCTGATGGAGGAGCGAGGAGTGATCATGTATGGTTCTCGATAGCTAAGAAAACATGAGAATAACTACGCTACCCATGAACTGGAGTAAGAAGTAGTGGTCTTTACCTTGAAGATGTGGAGACATTACTTAATGGGTGAACATTATATAGTCTACTCTGATAATAAGAGTCTCATGTATATATTTTTTTAGAAAAACTTGAACCACAGACACCAGTGCTAGCTTGAGTTCCTCTTGGACTATGACTTCAAGATAGTCTATACTCCTGGGAAGCAGAATGTAGTTGGAGATGCACTCAGCCAGAGATCTGGCATATATCTGCTGAGTAAGGTGACAATGAAGCTTGATGCTTTGCAGATATCTAATGTGGATCCAGAAGGAGCAGCTTATCTTTAGTCACTAAAAGTCACTCCCCCACTCCTTCAACGAGTTAGGGGGGCGTAGCATAGAGATACTAACTATGAGGCTCAGTGTGCTCAGATATCCCTAGGAAATTCACCTGATAGATTTTCTGATGGTGGGGAGCACGTAATCCTCTCCAGGGGGCATACTATGGTACCAGTGATGATTAAGGAGGAATTGTTGAGGGAGTTCCATAGATCCCCTCTAGTGTTACATCCAAGAGTGTTGAAGATGTACCAGGACCATCAGTGTCAGCACTGGTGGCCAAGAATGAAGGAATCAGTGGTAGAGTTTATCTCTCGGTGCCTCACTTGTCATCAAGTGAAGGTAGAGTATCAGGTTCCAACTAGCTTAGTTCAATCATTAGAGGTTCCAGAGTGTAAGTGGGATTGAATTTCCATGGACTTTGTGACGGGTCTTCCATGCACGTCTAGGAGACATGACACCATTTGGGTGATCATAAACCGACTCACTATGTCATCCCACTTCCTACCTATCAGAGAGAAGGTTTCAATAGAGGGACTGAGAAACCTCTATGTGTAGGAGATTATAAGGCTTCATAGAGTTCCAACTACTATTTTCTCCGATCAGGATGCACATTTTATGTCTCGGCTATGGAAGGGGTTGCAGGAGGCGTTCAAGACACCACTTCGGTTGAGCCCCACCTGCCATCATCAGGGGGATGGTTAGACAGAGCATACCATTCATACCATTAAGGACATTCTATGTGCTTCCATCATTGATTTTGGTCGCATCTGGGAGGATCGCATTCCCTTAGTGGAGTTTGCAAACAGCAATAATTATCACTCCACTATCTGTATGGCACCATTTGAGGAGTTGTAAAGACAACTGTGCATATCACCTTTGTGCTAGAAAGGCCAAGGGTAGTCAGCACTCATGGAACCAGAGATGGTGCGAGCTACCACATAGAAGGTTCGAATCATCCAGTAGTGGATGAAAACTGCACAGAGCAGGCAAAAATTCTTAGGAGATAGGAGGTAGAGAGCTCTGTAGTCCGAGGATGGTGACCATGTATTTCTATGGGTCTCACCACGGTGAGGTTTGAGGAGACTTGGCAGGGACGAAAAGTTGTCTCCGAGGTTCATCAGACATTTTCATGTCTTTAGAAGAGTTGGTGTGGTTGATTACCTCTTATCTCTTTCACCTTATTTGCACTAAGTGCACGAAGTTTTCCATGTATCTCAGCTAAGGAGATACGTGCACAACCCATATCACGTTGTCGACCACAGTGAGCTGGACATCGACGATGGGGTGACATTTACAGAGGTTTTAGAAGAGATTGAGGATCAACAACAGCGGGTCCTTTGTGGGTGGTCGATACCACCGGTGCATGTTTGCTGGTAACACGGGAACCTCCAGGAGAGCACAAAGGAGACGGAGGCTCAGAATAATGCTCAATACACAAACTTGTTCCCTTATTTTGATTTGTGGATTACGAGGACAAAAAACCTTGACGTGGGGAGAATGTAAAGACCTATATTTTTCAATGTAATTGCTATTAAATTATATGGGAATATTATGAGTCTTTGAAAATTGGTGTTGCGTGATTCTGAGGCCCGGAGGGCCCGGAATAAATTAATGTGCTTTTTTCGGGTACGTTTGGTAAACATGAAAGTGGGTTTTAGTAACATTAGAACCAGTTCCCAGAATTGAAATCTGAGGACACATTTGAACTCACATCACCAGTATTTTCTTCGGAAGACCTTCACCTCGACCGCACTAGGTCGAGGGTGGAAGTTAGTTTTTCAGTCTTTCATGGAAAAACAAAAATAAAATTATAAACATTTTATTTTTCTTTTTGAAACCTAATTTTTGAAATATGGAGTTGGGGACCTCCTTAGATTGAATCCTATTTTTTAATTCTAGTGGTGGGGACAAATCGAATCCTTCTTTAATGTGGGGAAATCCCTTAGAGTCCTCCCATTCAATTATTCCAATGCAAAACAATTTATTATGACATTTAATTGTGCCAACTTTGATGTACCCACAATAATTAACCTATCTTAATTAATATTGGATCCTCGTTTACTTGATGGAAATCATTGGAAAGGATAATTGGGAGAGAGCCTTGGAGAACCTAGAAGAACATTCTCCAAATGAAGACCCCCCCTCAAATGAAGAATGAGGATGATGCACAAGCCCGGATCGAAAGTGTCTTGCAGAAGCGACGAATGCTGGCGTCTTCTTCATCGCCTACGTCTTTATCCGTGCACCACCTCCAACGGAAAATTGATATTCAGGTTTTATATATTTTTATTTTTATTCTACTGAATTTTCATATCCTAAATTCATGAAGATGATGGAAAAACAAAAATCTCCATCATCCCTCACATAAAACATTCTTCACTTTCTTTTTATTCATCGTGCCTTCCTCAATGCCTAATATTTATTGATGCTGAAAACTCAGTGTTTCACTGAGTATGATATATGGAAATAGATCCCTCAACACAAGGATCGCGAATATGCAATTTTTTAATTTTTCAGGCTTGGAACGAAGCTACAGCAACTCGAAGAAGAAGGGGACGACTGACACCCGGCTGACCATGAGGGAGGAAGGGAAGCGCACATCCATGCAGCCGGTTGTGAATGATGTTGTGGCCCATTAGCCGTGGTGGAGCAGCGCTGGCCAACATCTGGCCTGCCATATGGCGGAGCTGTAACACATGTTTGCACTGCTGGTGGAGCATGAGGTCATTGCTGTTGGGCTGTGACGGAGGCCGAAGGGCAGCCGACACCCGTCTGGCTGTAGGTGGACTGCGGCATCGTCACACCGCGAGAAGGAGAACCGGCCGGCCATTCCAGTAGGCCGAGGCACACCGTATGGGACCGCCGAGCGGTCCTGCATGCCAGTAGGGTGACCAAACAACCAACGGTCCATTCGGATTATCAGGGGGGCCTCCCCTCGGGTTGCGGCTAGGGCGTACCGCCTTCCCACTAGGGGCCGCCCAGCGGGACACACCAAAGGGCCGCGCCCTTCGCGGGTCAGGTCGGGCCGCCACCTTTGTGGGTAGGGAGGGACCACGGCCCAGCGGGCCAAGCCTACTGAGGCCTAGTCCATCTGTGATGGTCTTAGACTAGATGGGGTCTGGCCCGGTCGAACCGACCGGGTCGGACAGTACCTGGGCCAACCGATCCCAATTTTTTCTTTTTGGCCGTAACATGAGAACCATGCGTCCATTTGACGAACTTTCTGTGGCACCTGAATCCTTGATCGAGCTGATACATTTGGTGTACTCCACTTGAGTTTTGGATAATGTTAGAGTATGGACGAGTTGGATCAAACCCCAAATCCAACCGTGACCTCAGAGCAAAAACACTAATAACTTACAGACCGGGTGTCCAATTGACACACCATATGTTGTGTTGGGACCCTTTTGACATGACAGACATTTGGGATAATTTTTCATGGAACTTAGGGATGGTTGAGGTATGACCAATTTCTTGGAGAGAAGTTCTCCCAAGTGCGCTATGTGAGGAACCTTGCGACTAGATGAGATCAGACGACTAATGACCATTACAACTCAGAGTGACTCGATAGGCCTAGTGGAAAGCTACTCTATGTGACGCGGCAGAACCACAGTGGGCAGAACCTCTGTGTGATGCATCATACCCATGGTACTCGTTATGAGGAGTACCTTAGCATGCCATGATGGGGAGCGCCTTTGTGTGACTTAACAGACCAATGGTGGGGAGAACCCATGTGTGATGCAGCAGACCCACAGTACTCGATAGGGGGAGTACCTTCGCAGTCCATGATTAGTGGGAAGCACCTCTGTGTGATGTGTCAGGACCACTATACTCGATAGAGGAGGCGTTCTCCAGTAGCTAAGGTGTTCAATTATGTGACTGGGGATGTTATTTGTTACTAACTCTATAATAAATCTTTGTGGGAGGTATCTTTCATTTTTTCTTGTGATTGAGGTTATACTATGTGATACTTCACCTTCGTGGTGTTACCATCATGGTATAAATCCCACATGTATCAGATCAGTATATCTTGATAACTTAGTTATATATACATGAATATACCTAAGTAGAGTTGGGTTCTTGTTTTGTGGTCTTCCCTTTGTGGACATCTAGGAAACCTACGGGGTTTCGAGGTCCCTACTGAGTATCATTTTACTCACCCCTACACGGGTTATGCTCACACCTTATTGTGTTTGGTGTAGATGAAAGACAACTTTTATTGAGGAAGAGGATATTAGGACTGGATGTAGCTCGGAGGGTGACATTAGACAAGTCGTACGGCATAAACGACCGTTTGAGAGTTATACCTACCCTTCAGGTAGGATCCTTGGTGGGTGTTCATAGGAGTTGCTTTCAATTTTACTTGTACTTTTCAGTTTACTTGTACTTTACAGTTGGGCTTGAATTCTAGCCCCTTTTACTTTCTGTACACACCCTGTTTACTATATAGTTTTACATTGGGCTTGTATCATTCTTTGTGCTTAGTTGTGTGAGTTTACAGGTTATAAAGGCAATGCCTTCCCATTTCTAGGGAATACGCCTTTAGGTGCTAGTCGCCAGACCCATGCCTATGGAAGGCAGGCATGGGGTAGTCATGGTATGGGCCCCATGGGATGGGCCGTGACATGGTTGGATTTCAAAATTATATATCCCCATGATGTATTGATAAGTATCATGAGACAAATCAGTTGGTGGAAAACTCTTCAAGTTTGATACTATGCGGAATATAACAGATTTCTACCCACATAATTAAATGTTCATGTGAAAGGAATTTATGTTAGGGGTCCATGTTACAGATACATTGAGTCTAATAAATATGCATCTCCTTCATTTAGCATTAAATTATTACTATCCATGATATTTTCATCATGAAAAAATATATTGATCCTTTTCATTCTAATTTTATTAAAAAATGGAATGCCTTTGCAGTTATTTAACATTCCTTATTAATTATGAAATATTTATTATTATTAACTTATTATTTATTCACATTCCTCATTTATTTAACCCTTACTAATCATTTGAGTTGAACCTTTTATTTTTCCACTTTCCATGTTATAATGATTAAATCTTTTAGTACAGTCATGTATGTAGTTTATTTTCCTATGTAATGTTCTATGTCACATTACCAATGTAATAAATAATCCATGCATGTATCCAGTTATAAGTGACTAAAATAATAATATATCCTTTGTGATGTGAACTCTTATATCAATTTAATTAGAATAAAATATCCACTGACTCTAGGATACTAGGGTTATAGTTTTTACAACATAAGGAACTACATTAATGTATATACTTAGAGTAAAGATAAACATGGGAAAATGTATCCAATTAGATTCATAAATATAAATTTATGAATTTTGTCGGATCTATATCTATTCATTACTCTGAATACTACCCTAATAAGGATTTGATTTAATAACATCCAGTTTATACTATTTATGATAACTATGTTCTATTAATTGTCAGTTTATTATGATACTTGTCGTATCCAATGTAGACACTATTTTTGGGTGATCATGATGAATATATGATTGGATATTATTAAATTAATGATTTATTTAATATATAATTCTAAACAAGGACTCTTATATTTGAGTTACATCATGATCTAATTATTATTCTATAAGAGAGATTCTAATTTGAAAATTTTAAATATGTTTTAAGGAGTTGTTCCAACTCTAATCCAATTTAATGTTTGATATAAAGTTTGGATATATTAATTTTCTATATGAAATGTTTCCATTAATCCACATATAATTAGGATTCATTTATCTAGGTTCTTCTGTTAAAATTTTAGATAATGTGTTTGGGATGAAAATGAACATATTTTCTAAGATGAGTTCTTTTATAAAAATTACTCCACAAAGTAATGTTTAGATTAGTGATTTAGGTATTATTTATTAATTTTCATAGCAATATATGTTTTGGAGGAATAATAGTAATCAATAACAAATATAATTTTATTTATCCTATATAGTTTATATGGGACAAGATAATATATGATGTAAAATTAGATTTTATTGCTACGATAGTTTTATCCATTGTTATATAATATTTTCTTATCTTCAATGTGGATTTATGGTAATTTATTAGACTATAGGTATTAATATACAATATTCTTATTTTTATAATATTAATATAGTGTAGTTTCTATAGCCAATATATGATATAAAATCAATGTGATCACTATTAAATGATGGTTAGGAGTGTATAATATTATATAGGAGCTCCACATCCTTATTGAGTAAAACATAATATTTTGGAGGATGATATGTGAAAAATGAATGAGTATGATGAAGTGTTCATACCAAAAAACTCCAAGTGCTGTATTTTCTATACATGTAATGATACAAATATGTTCATGGTAAAATTTCTGTTTTCTACACTTAGTTTTTTTCCACATCAATAATTCACATTAATTTATCATTCCAATCTTATTTGAGGAGTTAAAATTTCACATGAAGAACATTTAGAGGGAATAAGTGGTGAATAATATAGTGGTATATTAGATGCGGTTTTATGAAGTATATTTCTATTTTTATCTAATTTTAGGCCAATTTATAATTTTATAGAATAAAAAATTATTATAGATTCCCTTATAAAATTTCATCCATGTACGTGATTTTTCATATTATGTATAATACTATATTTATTATTATCAATAAGGTTGATTTTAGTTAATATATAATGACACCATATAGTATTAATTGAGGAATGATATTTTTACTCAAGAAAGAGTTTGTTTGATTCATAGATTATTTCATCTCTTTTTGAGATTTGTTTTAGTTTTGAAAATATTGGAAGGAACATACCATATTTACAATAGATTTTGTTGATGTACATTCTAACATATTCATGGTTTTTAAACACACCGGGGATATTTTATTTAATATATAGTTATATCTATGTGTTTCTACTATTTCATTAATGTTTTTTGAAATTATTGAACATTTAGAGTTCTGGATTCATATTGATGAATTTGTGTATATGAATTTAATTTAGCATATTATATCACCATGGTATGATCAAATATTGATTGAAATGAAGGTATGTTTCATATTTTGGTTATATATTTATTATTTATGGTCAAAACATTTTGATAGTGTCGACTCATTATTTGATTCTCAGGATAAAGGATATATTTGACAAGATGAAATAAGAATGACAGATTTATATGACTGATTTTTGATATAGTTAACATTAAATTTTTCCAAAAGATGAGAACATACCAAAAACCTTCTATTGTAATTATGATCATTTTGAATCTTAATTGATTCCATTTCTAGATAAAAATGAACCATTTGTATTCGAGTGATTTCATCATGTGGATATAATTTTATAATAGTTTCACGTAATAAAATGTTTATTTATTTGAAGATGGTGGAGGACTATGTTGATTATCAAAGGATGATGTTCGGTTTCCTTATAAAAATATATTTATTTAATAAAATTCAATTAAGTTTATTTTTTACATGTGAGGTTCAATTCATGGTTCATTCCAATATAAAGGATGGTACGGTTCTGGACACATAGAATATAGATGATGTTTTGGTATAGAACCCAATGTTGACTGTTTATGAGGTGAAAATATTACTATCTTTCTATTTTTATTATATGCTGTATGCACCATGATTTTCTTAGATAGTGACTCAACTATCAGTTTTGACTAATAATTATAATGAACATTCAAAGAAGAAAAATTATCAAAAAACAATTGAAATATTAAATATAATGTTGATCATTAATTAAAATATCCAATTTACCAAGAATGTGTTCCTTATGATATAAATTATAATGTGGCCCATTTATATTTTAGACTCTCTAAAATAAAGGATACATTATCCCATTAATATTGGTCTTGAAAAGTATTTCCTCATTAAAGTGAATATATGACTCATAATTTAGAGCATCTAATGTAAAAATTTACACATTAATAATAGAGGAAGTATTTTCATGGTAAATGAAATATTGTATATGAAAATCATATTAGTTTATTATATATCATATGTTAGAATAATTTTATTTTGTGTTAAAGAATATGGGTAGAGGTACTTTTTTATTTTCTCATTGGGATCAGATATACCTTAGTAAATGATTTTATATTCATGAAAACATTGATTTGGAAGTTATATGGTGATATATATCACCCAAAGAATATGTAATGGAAATATAGTGTTATATTACATTATTTATAAAATCATATTTTAAATATTGATGGAGAATAATTCATTTATCATATAGTAAAACAATGTTCATTAGTGAAATTTTTGGATTATTCTCAATATATTAATCCTATTAATGTGGTATGTAGTTGTGGTTTGATTCGGAATACTAAATTTAATTGTTTAATTGAATGTTGGGGAGCATTTGGTGATGTCTCATGGATTTTTTTTAAATATGATTTGTGCAGTCAAATATGATTTCATTTTTCATATTTGGATGTGAATCCAATTTATTGAATTATAAGGAATTTTATTGAAAAATAATATAAGAGTATTGGAATGAATATATATGTAATGGATTTTATAATGGCCATACCCAAAGCCCTCCATCAACACAATTTAGTTTTTCACTACCCTATGAATTATTTTTTATCTATAATGATTGGTGACTAGCCCCGATGTTAAAATATTATCATTAAGAAATGATTTAAAATATTTAATAGAAATCTAATGTAAATACTATATTATTCTAAAAATGAATCATGGATAAGCCTTATGTTAGGAATTTCTAAAATTTAAAACATCACCTAGGAAGTATTAGAATATCATATCCGATAATTATTCCTAGAATAGTTTTATGAAAGAATAAATAAAATCTTATATATAAATTAAAGAAAAATACTATTAGAACCCAAATATAATAATAAGACATTCTATTTGATAGAAATAAAAATGTTGAAAATATTTATGTGGACAAATTTTATGAATATCTCTAAATAAATGGAAAACCTCCCAATATCCAAATCAAAAACATTCATTGTTATGTGGATTCCTTTTCATCATGTCCTTATGGGATATCAATAGTAATCCAATACAAGTATTTATTAATTCTTAAAATATAAGATATAA
This sequence comes from Viscum album, assembly GCA_963277665.1. Classification (NCBI taxonomy): domain Eukaryota; kingdom Viridiplantae; phylum Streptophyta; class Magnoliopsida; order Santalales; family Viscaceae; genus Viscum; species Viscum album. The sequence goes on along the minus strand of OY728119.1, from coordinate 1,506,251,323 downwards.
AATTTTAAAAATATAAAAATTCAAATGTATGGTAAATGTTCATAAAATGGTAGCAAAAAATAATGGTTTCCCTAACATAATCCATTATATATTCAAGTGATTTCATGAAATGACATGAAAATAGATAAGAAAAAACAGGTATTAAATTAATAATGGAATATGAATAATTAAATTGATCACTCGTGATAGAAATTAATATAATGATAATTCATATATAATTAGTATAAGTATCACATGTTCTTACGAATCACTGTAGAAACCCATCATACCAAATTTGAGACAATTATTGGATTCTATAAATGTGATACCATTCCACTATAGTATAATCCATTCTCGGTCGAATAACCAATTCATTAAGGAAATATCCAAACCACCATAGAACTTCACATCCATTATGATAAATATAGTATATATTATATATTAATAGCACTCCATGACCCACCCTTTATATCCTCTTTTAAAAAAAGTAGATGTTAATAACACCCCATCTTATATAGGCATGTCATGGAGAACCATATTTTCTTCTATAATAATAAGAATGATATGGATATCCCTATATATATAATGAAATGAGAGTTTAGTGTTCCCATTACAAACTACTTATTAATCATCATGTAATTTTCCTTCAGTACATCAAGTCCTTTATGCAATATAAAACTTAATATTTTTAATGATTTCTCAAAATATTCAACAAGAATATATATTACCGAGATACAATTATCAATTTTATATATAGAAATATATATATCATCTACTATATTACACCCCAATATTTTTTTGGTATGTATATTTTTACATAAACATAATTTCTTTGATATTTTATATTTCATGCAACATTGGGCTTAAACGAACACTTAAATATTATTACTTAAATGTAACTATTATAACCAAGCTATTAGAATAGAGGGTATGACCAAGATTAAATGAATTATAAAAATTTAATTTACATATTTATATGTATATTTATAATATATATAAATATAATAAATTAAATATGATTTTTAAAATTTATCCTATGTGTATTCTATACATGATTTAAACAAAAATCCACTTTTACACATACAATGTTGTATTTCAATAAATGTTGTATTTCTCCTATTAATGGAATGTTTCATTTAAAAATATATTTTGACACTTTTATAAGTTTACTTTTTCCAAATAATTATCATTTTTGAAATCATAATTTCAATATTTTCATTGGGTGACTTATTGATATTTTTTATATTAGTTTCATTTTTTGTTTAATAGTGAAATATAATACATTCTATTTAAAAATAGACTATTCATGTAAATAATTCATATTCATAGTTATATTATAAATTATTTTAATGTTAAATCATATAAATTTAATACAAATTAATACAATATATGTCACTTTAACAATTTTTATGTTTAATTTTGATTAAAAACATAGTAAAATATCATACATTTCCACTTTAAAAACAATCTTTCTCAGCGCGTCAATAGGAATAATTTCAAAATAATTTTATCAACTTTGGTGGTTTCAATTTTGAAAAATTTATTACATTTTTTGAATATAATTTATGAATTATTTAAATATTTCACTTTTATTTTTTGATAATATCAATATTAAACATTGTAATTTTTATTACCACTCTTAATGGTAAATCAAGTAATTATGGGTAAAAATAACTATGATAAGGGATTTAAAATTAAACTAAACCATTACCTAATACTATATTATGAGTATTTTGAACCACTGTAATTCATAGAATTAATATTTGACCCCTTGGAGACACATTTATGACTTTATTCCCTTTATAGTATTTTATTTTAAAGAAAAGTCAAAGATGCCATACTGGGGTTTTTAATAAGTATTAAATTACTAATATAGGATTCTTCAAAATATATCTTCAACAATGAATTGTAATAATAAATCTAAAATATTAATCATAATCATCTAATATTATTTTTAATTTTTTGTGAGGAAATATTTACCTTAAGGTCTTTCACAATTCTAATGATGTAGTTATTTTATTAATGAAAATATAAAATAAATGTTATTAATAATATTTCAATAAAATTATTTTTTGATAATTAATATAATAAAATAATTTTATATATTACCTTGACATGTTAGGGATATATTAAAATATCATTTTAAAATTTTTATATTTTTATTAATAATTTTAAAATTCAATTTATTGAATAGTGGTTAAATTGACATTAATAATTTTTTGAAATAAATAATATTTTATTAAATGATATAAAATTATTAAAAACATTAAATTCCTCCCAATTATTGAATTAATGTTTATAATGTAATAAATTATTTAATTATTGTTATCTATTCATATTATAGTATCAATATTAACCCTCAAAGAGTAAAAATACATGTTGTCAATGTAAGAGTTAAAGGGGATTAATATGGGTAAACACTAAAAGATAAGGGTATATCCATGATAGATACTTTTAAAAAATTATATTATGAATACTCTTAAACCCATATTACCTTGATATCTAATTTTAGATTTTTTTTGGACTCATTTCATTGAAAATAAAATATATATTACTTAAATCAATGATAGTTCAGAAATGACACTCTCTTCGTATTTAATAACTTGTATATGTCTAGATAATGACAAATTCAAGATATGAATGTCCATAAATGTATATTTTAATATGAATGAAATTTATTTTCTATATAAATTTATATATAATTTATAGATGTTATATAACTAAATTAAATGCTTATGCAATGCTAATACAATATTTATTTAATTAAGAGAACAATAAAATAATTTATTTTAAAAAAATTCTAATTTTTATATATTTTGGTTGTTTTAATTTGTTTAATGAATTTTGTATATATAAGATATATTATATATGATAAAATGTATTATATTTTACTTCTAACATTTTATTGAAATATTTGAAATCATGTTAAATGAATTGTATCACATATGATCGTAATGATATTTTATTGAATTAATGATTAATTAAATTATTTAAAATAAACCAAAATGTTAAATAATAAAAAGGTGATAAGGTATGGTGTAAAATGTCTTCCAATATTCATTAATAGTTATTTTGTATGTATTGGGATCTGGAATATCCTTATTATATTTTAATATTTTTGGATTTCTGAAAATGACCCACACATCAATTATAAAGGAGCACATACTCCATCACTTCTTGAAACTAAATTGAGCAATATATATTTACCAAAATATACCATTTTCTATTATAAATATACTTAGTTATGTTCTTAAATATTTTTTCCATATAAAATACCAGCCCAAGATTTCTTATGATTAAATTTAAAGAAACTCTTCCAAACAAGAGGAAATCATCTTTAATGACACTTTCATGTTGGTTTATTTGTATACAACCTATTAATGTATTATTTTAATTATGAAGTAAAATATCCAGTACAATATATTTTATAATATGTTATTATGATCATGGTACAACCATATTAAAAAATGATTATATACTATAAAAAACAAAAGAACCTTGTTTGTGTACTTATGGCTTACTGCCTCCACATGATATTGTAATTTATTTTTCATCAATAATTTTCATCGATGGGTATAATGGTGAAAATAATAGATATATATATATTAATTATGAAATTATAATTCATCTATAGAAATCAATATACCATAATCTTCCTTACAATTTAACAATTAAAGGAATGATAGTCTCGTTCGTGTGCACGTACGTCCAATAGTCTCTACGAAGAGATGAGATAGGTTTTCCATGTTCACCAGTGAAAAATGATTAAAATAACAAATACAATGAATAAATAATACATATATATCCTTAAAAAATTATTTATATGTTTAAACTACATTCTATGGACAAAACCGGATGATACATGGAAACATAAATGGGAAAATGAACCAATTAACACACTAAACATGGATAATGATGAGATATTATTGAAAAACGGGTAATAAACAGATATAAGTGGTTCATATATGATATAATAAAAATTAATAATTTTACATTATAAAATATTTAAAACCATTAAACCATTATATAAGGGTATAAATCAAGTTAAATAAATGGAATGCACAAGGTAAGGGTTTCTCATCTCACTATTACTTCTGTGTGATATATCTCTTATTCACCACTGATTTATTTTTTACATTGTAATTTCCCTTTGATATATCATATCCTGAATCTCTTTATATTATTTTTAATTAAGGTTTCATTTTACATTTGTTAATTTTCTAGGGAATATGATTTTACTGATTAATAATGGCAAGGATTTAGTCTCAATTAAAATTCCATTAAGACATATTTGTTATTATTCACCAATGCACTTTTATGTAGATTATACACTCTACATTGATTTATCTATTAGCATAATTCTTTAAAAATTTCATTTATTTTAAAAAAATCGTATTTCATGTATCAGTGATATGATTATTTTCTTAGAAATTTATGATTTTTTGATAGGTTGATTACATTGATTGTTCTTTGAATAACATGGGAAATACTATTTATTCCATAAAATTCGTAGAATAAAAATATTTTATGATATGACATAGGGTTTATGAATTAAATAGATTATTTTATATATGAGGAATAATTTTTAAATTAAAGACACATGTTAGGGATTAGATAATTAAATACCCTTGATGCATTGGCAGCCCCATGAGACGAATCTGTTGAAAAAATCAAATGGGGTTTTACCCACGTAATTATAATGGCAAGATTATTGATCTTGAATGTAACTATATATATGATATGTCCTGATAGTTTAGACATCCTAAATTATGTCTTCCATCATTATTGTTATTCCATGTTTCTAATAGATTAGTTATATTGTCCATGGTCATGTTATAAGATCATGTTATTATTTATATACCATTATTTGACCAACTATTATTCCTTCAGTATTATGCTCATGATATCGATTAATGTCATGTGTGGTCAGTAATTTACCATTACATATTGATTATTATTATTTATTCATGATGTATTCTCCTATGGATGACCATTAATGAGAATTAGAGCTCAATGTTATTTTATTTCCCTTCCCCAAGTTATGAAGTAGAGATAATTGAATGATTTATCAAGGATGAAGTTTATTATATTTTGTCATGAAATTAGTTTTATTTTAATGTACAAATGAATAATGGGTTTCATGTAGGTAACCTGGTTTCCAAATTTACTAAAATTATTGGTCCTTTGGGATTTATGTATTTTTATTTATTGCAATGTAATAGTATGAGGCACCAACTTTAGGATATTGGAGTTGATGTCATTAATGTTGGTATTAGAGGATGTTTATTATAACCCTTTAGAACATGATTTATAAAATAATATATTAGGGAACATAACCCTAAGATAGAATTTTAGGATATATATATAGAAGAAAAAACTCATTAATACATATTTATGATTATGATATTACCTATGCATAAAATATTTAATTTGTGTAAATTTTTTCACTAGTTTTGATATTATGCATAATGATATGACATAATAATGTGTACATCGTGTTTTAGAAATGGGTATTAGTATATATATTGAAACCCTAAGAAATAAATATTATCAAATGAGTAACAATGGTCATATATTTTATGATTGTAAGCCAATATTTATAAAGGGACAAGTCTCCCAAACATTATCATCATAATAGTTGATAAAATCATGTTCTATAAACATTGATAAATAATTATCATTTTATTATGAATTCAATGGAATCTAAGAAAAAAATAGGACATATATAAAATTATCCATATTAGAAAAAGCAGAAATAATTATTTTCCCATATGTGATAATTATAAAAAAACAACATATTAAATTATTTAATGGAACTAGAGTTTGCAATGTGTGTTGAGGGAAAATACCGCATGATTGGTATTTCAAGGGGAAGAAAACAGTTTACAATGTTCAATGATTAAATACATGGATATTCAACACTAAGGAAATAAATGTCTCTAAAATTAAAGGAATATACCAAAAACTAAGCTAATGGATCATGGTCAAGCTTACAGTACAACCAATGATGAAGAGGAATGAATAATATTCCCATTTTAGGATTCAATAATTATAAAATTTGAGTATTTTAATAAGGATGTATTAGTTATCTAAATTATGACCATATATGGATTACATAATTGTACATTATCATTAAATATTTTAATGATTTTTTATGAATAATACTAAGAAAAATTATTCAGTGGAAGGTATACATTCCATGAAAATACATGATTAAGGGAGAGATAACCCTCAATATGATCCTCATGTTTTGATATTTGTGTTGAGATATATAGATGGTTAATATGGACAATTTAAAATGAATAGTACTTATTACATTGGAACTGATTAATCATTTTTGGAAAAACTTATTATGAAATCATCAATGGAGTTTATATAATATTAAGATTTAAGGAATATATCCACAAATATATGTTTTAATTAAGGAATATGTAATAATCTATTTTTTTCATTGAGGATTTAATTTGATTATGGTTTTCATATATTTGGTATGTTACAATAACAGTTTTATTATAATATTTAGGGAGTGTAATGTTATATTGATTTTTAGAAATTTATTGACATTCATTTTATTTTTTTGTTTTTGAGTTTGGGAAGACATATTTTGATATGCCTTAAGATTAACAACATCTTGAATTTTTTATGTTTAACTTCAGATAATATTTTTTGAGTTTAAATAATATTTTTTCATACTAGATACCATATACTAACCAATTTTAATTTGAAGGATATTTAAATGCTAAACAAATGACATATGGATATTTTGATAAAATTTCTTTATAATTTCTAATTCATCTTTTATATCCACCTTTTAGTTTTTGAAATTTGGTGGAGATAGATTGAAGTACAAACAAAGGATGAGATTATTCTTATGGAAAGGAATGAAATTGAGTATGTTTATTTTCTTGAGTTCTCTATCAAAATAGTAATGGATTTAATAATCTCTCTGATAATGATTTTAAGGAAAACTTTAATCGTAATAATTTTATATTTGATGAATAATTTGTTATTTTAATTGATCACAAATTTATGGCATTATGGTAATTAAATTTATATTGATCATTTAATTTCTCATAATAAATGACCTCTATTATTCTATATTATTATTTTTTATCATCTTCACATTCTAAAAATTTTATCGTATTCAAAATCCATTTTTTTCTGACCTTTAAATGTCCCTTTACAACTTATTAAGATGGTTTTTAAGCCAATTTATGTAGTTGGTTTTCTTTAAGAGAATTATCAAATATAAACCCTTAATTTGAAAAGTGTAATTTCAAATTACAAGGAAAAAATTTATTAATAGAGGGGAAAATATAACACTCTATTATATTACGGATTGTATTTTTTTAAATTAATTTAATATCTTTAATTTATTATATTTCACAAAACACCAATCATTAATGAACAACCATATATTATTATTTAAATTTTATCACCATTACCATATTTTTAGAATGGTGGGTATGAACAAGACTAACTGAATTAAGAAAAAATGATTTACACATTTATATGTATTATATATATATATATATATAATTTTAAATCTATTTTTTATCATTCATCATATTTTTTATATACATGATATTAAAATAAATCCACATTTACGAATAAAAAGATGTGTTTTCATAAATGTTTTTTTTGACATTTGATGGTTTAAAAATTATAAAACTAAATATTGACACATTTTTAAATTTTATTTGAAAAAATAATCTTTATTTTGGTAATAATAATTTCTAAATTTTCATCAGGTGATTATTTAATCTATTTAAATAAATATTATTTTTTATAAATTTAGAAAAATACTGCATTTTATTTGAAACATGATTTTTTATCTAAATAATTTATAATGTTAAATTATATTTTAAAAATGATTTAACGTAAAATTATTTCAATAATTAATCTATTAATCTGATTCATGTAATTTTATTCATCTTTATATCTAATATAGATATGAAAACTTAGAAACTTGTGACCATTTTCAATTAATAACCCGCTTTCTCACATCGTCTATGAGAATAATTTTTAAATTACTTTTAGCCACATATTTGTTTTGAGTTTTGAAACATTTATCCAATATTTGGAACAATATGATCAAAATTATGTAAATATTTCACTATTGTCTTTGGAAAATTTGAATAGTGAACTTAGTAATATTCATTACCACATTTGAGTGAAATTTGGTTAATTAAAGGGAAAATAATTATGATTATGATTATAAAATTACCCTTAAACTTTTCATAATTTTGTTATATGAGAAATTTTCAACCAAAATGATCATTGTAACGAATTGATTAACTTTTGGAGCCGCTTAGATGACATTAATTTTCGTATATTGTTTTATTTGAAAAAAAAGTCAAATATTTCATTCTTATGTTTTTAATAAATATATAATTAATAATATTTGTTCATTAAGAAAATATCTTCAGCTATAAATATAAATTTGGAAGATATAATATTTTATCCCCTTCATGAAAATTTATTTTTAAATTTTATTGAATAAATTACAACCCTAAATGCTTACACAACACTGATGTTGTAATTATTTTTTCAATGAAAATATCAAATAATTGTCATTCAAACTATTAAAATAAATATAAATTTAGATAAATAAAGTTTTGAAATAATTTTAAATATTATATTGACATTTTTTATATTTAATAAAATATTATATTTTAATTTATATTTTTTATTACAATTTTTAAAATTCAATGTAATGAATATTTTCAAAATTGACATTAACAGTGTTTCAAAATAAATAATATTTTATTAAATGATATTAACATATTAAAAATCATAGATTATTCTGAACTATTGATGTATTGATTATAATTTCATCAAATATATTTATTGGTCATTTTATTTTTTATAGTAACAATTTAACCCTAAGAAATTAAAAAACCATGTTTTCATGATAAGAGTTAAAGAATTTAACTGTGGGATAAAACCAAAATATAAGTTTATAACAATGACAAAAACTAGTAAAAAATCTATTGGATGAATCATATTATACTATTATCACCATTATATTGAATTATTGTTTTTTAATCGACACATTTCTATGAAAATAAATTAAATATTATTTAAATAAATGATAGTTATAAATTGTCACTCTCTTTGTATTTAGTATTTTTATGTGTCCACATAGAGCCACAATCTAGATAAGAATCATCCTAAATATATATTTTTATCCTAATTTTTTTTCTTAATAATTTATTTATTTATTTATTATAAAATATATAATTACCTTAAATGCTTTTACAATGTAACATAGTATTTATTTAATTGATAGAAAAATATAACTATTTGTTTTAAAAATATTAGTTTTTATGTAATTTTTTGGTTAATTGAGAATAATAAATTTTATAAATCTATAAGATATATTAGAGATTTTTTTAAATAATTATATTCAAATTCCGATTTTTTAAGTAATTGAAGTCCAAAATTAAAAGAATACATTCACATTTAAAAAAATGATATTTTATTGAATTAATATTTGATTAAATTATTTAAAAATCATATAAATGTAAAATAATCACAATGAAGAGAATATATGGTCAAAATTTTAGTATTCTATTTTTATATAGGACATTTGGATGTGTTTGGCTCAAGAATAGACATATTATATTTTAATATTTTGTGGATTTCCAAAAATTGCCCTCAATTCAGTTATAGAATGGAACCTCTTCCCTCAATTATTTAAACCACTTTAAGCCATCTAATTGAAAAAAATATCTTTTTCATATTCTAGAACTACTTATTTAACATATTTCTGTTCTATTTATTCAATAATAACAACCAAAATTCCATTAATTGGAGATCTAAAGAAAGCCCACTAAAGAGGATGTAATCATCTTTATTGACTCTTTCTAGTTTATCTATTCTTCTACATCCTCCTAATGTGTTGATTACATTATAAAGTAATAAATAAAGTATAATATATATTTATTTATGTTATTATGATTATGGGATAACCATATTAATCATTTTAACCATTCTATAAAAACCCAAAACGTTGTTCATGCGTACATACGAGTTACCATCTCCACACAGTGGTGTAAAATGTATTTGGTTGCCACTTTACATGGATAGTTATAATTATGTATGTAATGGATATATATTATAATAATGAATTTATTTTGATTCTGGAAAAATAAATATACCATCCACTTACTTACCCATTCACCATCAAGGGAATGATAATGTTGCTCAGGCATATGTATGACATACGATTCCCATGATGTGATGCAACTAATTTTACATATTACACATTAATGAATGACTATTAAAAAATATTATGAATAAATATTATATATATGTCCTTTACACTATTCTGGATATTTATATACCACATCATATTAACAAAAAGCAGAACTTTCTTGAAAAAACATGCATGGGAAAATGAACCAGTTAACCATTGAAACATGGATAATAATGAAATATTATAAAAAAATAAGTAATACAATAATATAAGAGGATAATATATGATATCATAATATTTAATATGTTTTTATATAAGTTAATATGATCTTATGAACCATTGTACATGAGTTTAAATCCCTTAAGTTTAAGGGAAAGTGTAATATATGGGTTTCTTATCTCACTTTCACTTTTCTAAGATAAATTCTTTATTCACCACTAATTTATTTTGTATTGTGTACTTACCCATTGATATATAATATCATTAATATTGTTATCATCATGCTATTTCATGTCTCATTTAATAGGTATTAATTTTATGGGGCATACATTTTGACTTTTTACAATGTGGTAATGATTTTTTCTCAATTTATACTCCCTTGAAACTTATTGGTTATTATGTGCCAATTCACATTTATGTGGTGTATATGCAACCAATTGATTTATTTGGAATCCTTATTCCTTTAAAATTTCTTTTATATTAAATATCCATATTGATTTTATCATAGATATTATTATTTTCTATGTCATGTATCGTTTTTACATATGATGATTACATTCAGAATTTTTTGAGTAACTGGTGATATAATATTAAATCCATATACATTAAAAAACCAATATTTGTTGAAAAGTATAATTTCTTATGCATTAAATCAATTATTTTATATATGATGAATTCTTTGGACATGAAAAACACAATATGGGAACTATTTAACGTAATCTCATCGATGCATTAGTAGTCTCATGAGATTAATCGGATTGACAAATTAGACAGGTTTCTACCCACATAATTAATGTATAATGAGGATATATCTTGATAATAACTATCAAGATAATATATAATGATAGTTGATATTCCCAATATTATGCATTCCACTATTATATTTATTCTATGTGATAAATCTATTAGTTCTTTTATCCATGTTTATGTTCCAAGATCATGTAATTATTTTTATGGTATAATTTGGTGCTCATTTTCTTCTTATATATTATTCTCAAGATATTCATTAATGGAATGTGTTCCTAGTTATTTACCATTATCATAAAAATTATTTTTATTTTTACATGATACCGTCATCTATACATGACCCTAACTAAGAATTTTATATCATCCTTATTTTATTTCACTTCTTTATGTAACGAAGAAGAGATATATTAATGAGTTTTCAGGTGTTCAGTTTATTAGATTTTTTATGTATTATGCTTTATTTTATTTTCCCACTAAAAAATTGGTTTCATGTTTGTAACATGGTTTCCAAAACAAGAACAGTGATCAGTCCTTTGGTATTCGAATATTTTATCTATGCTACTGTAATAAAGTAAGGCACTGGATCTAGGATACTATAGTGTAAGTCATTATTTATTATCTATAAGTAGTACATGTAAATATTTTTATATAAATGAATTTATATAAATTATAAAATAATTAGAAAAAATATTACTGAAATATATTTTATTTATAAAGAGTAATGAAAATGTCCCCCACAAATAACACAATGTATATGATGAAATATAACATACTAAACTCATATAATCAATAACATGGTAGCTTGCGATACATGTCTAAAAAGAGAAAAAAATTGAACCCATCAACCAAAACAATATATGTTAATTCATTTAAGAGAAAAATAATTAAAAAAGTTGTGTTTAATGATTAACACATTTCAATAAATGGTTCTGAAAATGCATATACGTACTCACATAACATAATGTACCTTTAAATGATAATTAAAAACAATTTCTTGAAAGGTTTCCACTCAAGGAACTTTAGTTTTATACCTGATTTTGTTATGTATGGGTAACTCATACCCAAAATTGGTAACCATTAATTGCATGGGTAATCAATTTAAATATTTATACACAAGAACCATATACAAAATTATATCAATTACTTCATTTTCATTCATGAAATATGATGCTATAAAAGAATAATTAAATCAATAGACGTTATGTAACATTGATCTCACTCTGTGAAGTAATTTAACACCTTAAGTTGCTTTATTTTCTCAATAATATATAAACTCTCCACTCAAAAGACATTCATTATCTTTAATGGAGTTCAATATTCCACACCCTCATTAAAAAAACTTATATAGGGTACATTCTATAACTGTGTAACTCATGTGGTTCCTAAAATACTTATAAATAGTTAATGGAATTTTAATATTATTAAATAACTCTCTAAATTCTAATAGTTCTTTAAAACATATAGGTAAAATGAAAATGATGCATCCAATGTGGTTATATATGAACTTATATTTCTATATATGACTCATTTTGAGGGTTGAATAAGATATTTGTTATTTTAATATACAATATTAATTGATCAAGAAAATATAATAGTAATTATGGTTGGTAAATGTACGGTCTTTTAAAATGGTAAAATCTATTTTAGTGCAATATAACCCTGTTAAACCTCACAGAAATACTAGTATCCATGTCAAAAAAATCTGGACTACACACACCAAATTACATGATTCCATTTTAATATTGTATATGAAAATTCCTATATACTATAGGTAATTTAGTAAAATATTTACAATTAAAAATAGAATGTACCCTATAGGAATGAATTGGATGATTTGGAATAATGTTATTGAAATAGGTGATTCAGATAAAACCCCCAGAATATATATTTTATTTGAAAGACAATGTAAAACAGAAGAAAATGAAAAAATAATTTCTTATAGAGGGATAAAAAGTCCAATAATATAATATTATCACAAATAGATAGGTTAATGATAAATTATTATAGAATGTGGATGTCGAAGAAGTGGTGATTTTTCACCATTATCTCAACCTGGTTTGACTATGTTATTGTAATGGAGGGTAAATATTAAATTTATATTTTGAAAAAAATAATTTAATTAATTAGAATATATAGAAAATTATTTTCTATGATATCATATACTCAATAAAACATTACTAGGGTTTTTATGGTCCTTGTAGGAAACCCCCTCATTTTCATCACTCATTGGATTCTTGGTGAGCCTCTACAAACAACCAAGTGGCCACTGTACATGAAATTTTGATACAACACCCACTAAAAATTCCCATTAAATTATGAATTTCATAAAAAACCAATATCCATATGACCAAAATCGTATAATTTAATTCTGAAACATTAGAATTTACATGTGAAATTTGAATCATTAAATGATCCCAATTCCAGTTAAAATCAATCCCTGTTTAATATGGTTTCATCAATATTTGAAGTCATGATTCACTAAATAATCTTCATCACATGACATATCATCCCTTCTAATCCCGCATTTCATTTTTAATAATTCAAATAACATATACGAATTGAATAGACATCACATCCGAAATCAAGAAATAGTCCATCATATCCTATATTAATGTTCTCATGAATTGCATACAGCTAAAGAACATCTATTTAGATCATTACTTCATCAACCCTAACTTTAATTGTATATTTGATAAATAAATTATTTTCTCATAGTCATACAAATTAGGAAAGTTTTAAACAATAATTTAATAAATTGATCCCCCTTAGATTCATAAATAACATAAACACCATGACATTGACTGGTTCTATCTCTCATTAATTATAATTTGTCGTAACATAATTCATTAATGAATATCAATTAATTTTTACAAGACTTGACTATGATTATATCATTATATAAATAATCCAATAAATATCATAAAATCAAATATTGATCCATAAAGACTATTTCAGAGTGGATATTCTATATGATTCACCAAATTATATCTTAAATACACATCCTTAGTAAAAATAACATTTACCCATCCTAAGATCTTAACTTTATCAATGATGAATATCTATTATATATAGTGAAAAACTACACTAGCATTCCATCATAATTTTTATATAGTAAAAGATTTGGGTATTACTCAGTTATATGATATTCCCCTAAAGATGTGTTTGTTTATTAGTCCATCTATCAAATTATAGAATATAGATTAAGATGAAAATTGATATCATTTGAAATTTTATTTGAAACCACCATAATAAATGAAACTACATTATTTACAACATTATGTATAACATAAACCAAACTCGAGTCACTAAAAATGTTACTTGTTATCCCTCGTTATTCTATTCCCCACCATTGAATTATTGTTGTTAACCAATCATAGAGAGCCATTGAATTACAACATCCATCATATATTTATAAATTTAAATCATGAGTGATTATTGAAAAATATATATTAAACAACTCTATAAGACATTCTTAGTGTAAATGGTATCATAATATTTGTTACTACCATCTCATAAATGATATATATTTCATATTAAAACATTTGGTATTACCCCTATCATCGTAACGAACATAACCTAACATCTATTGTTGTATAACATTGATATTTTTTCAATATATTTACGGTGTAATGAATAATCAATCTCTAGTAAAAATATGTGAATAATTTCCTTAAGTAATATTTTGTTGAAAGATATAGTTAAATAAATTAGAAATGAATTAATCATCCCATTTATAAAGAGTGGGAATCGTGAGTTTCTTCCATTATAAGGATATTAAGAAGTAACATTTATTCAATGTTTTTTAATCCAACATAGCCTAAGTTATATTTCCAAAAATATATGGTTTATTAATAATGAATCTACTTAGCATGATTAATTGTTAATTTATAAATTTAGTAAAAAACTCCTCAATGTTTTTTATTTTATGATTTTTAGTTAATATTTTATTGATGAGACTTTTAAAACTAATAAGTGCCTATATTTATAATACAAAGGAACATGAATTATGCTTAATCACATTCATTTTAGACATATATAATATTTTCAAGAGTTATGTAGGATTTCATGAAAATTAACATGATTTTAAAACATTTAACTATTTTATTTATAACATAAGGATATCTGAATAATCGTGACTGAGATTATGTCATTATTTTATGAAGAAAAATTTTATATTTTATATTACGTATTATATTTACATTATTTTAAAAATATGTTCTTGAATGTTTTGTCATCATTTTTTAATTAGTATGTGACTATTTTTATAATGGAAGATATAATATTTTATGAATACACACGAACTACAGTAGAATATCATTCTACAATTATTTTATATTTATTTTTAGATAGTTGTAATATTTTTTCAAAAAACAATCTATTTATATTGATTCTAAATAATTGGGAAATAGAAAAAGTAACAAAAAAGTAGATAATTTTAACATATATGTGTGTCCTTGATGATCATCATAAATCATTGAATCCATTTATAATTTTTATTTTCCGATGATATATTTTACTGGAATAGATTATTTGCTATTAATTGTGATTTATCATAATTGTTCATCTTTTATATCAGTAAAATCGAAATTAATTATATACCTTATATGTCACAACTCACCTTCTTCATCATGAGGGAATGGATTGAAAGATATTGAGACCTTTCTTCCCCAAGATGAAGTATAGTTAATAACCCTTGAGTCCCACATCCAATAGGCCATGGGGTGGTGGCGAGAACCAATGATATATAAATCTCACAATAAAAGGGTGGAATTACCCTTTTTATAGTAACCAAGATAAGTAGAAAATATGTATCAACATAAAACCAATAAAAGGTAGATATATATAATGAAACCAGAAAAAATCTATCCCACGTTCATGTTAAATGTAAAGGTGCTATAAATACAGTGAAAACTCTGAAGTACCAAAATAAAACTAACTGGTAGCACATTAACTGTCTCCAATGTCTGATCTATTATGGTCCAACACAGTCTGTAAAACCTCCCTATAAACCTAAAAATATTTTTATATACATATGGTGAGAAGAAAAGTATACTGATTATGTAAAGAAAAGGTCACATATGCACTCATGGGAGGAACATACACATGTCCTAGTGAGGAAAAGATAGAAACCAATAACACCTAACAAGGGTCACTAACCACCGCAACCTCACCAATGCACTATCACTAAATAATGAAAGTCATGTTAAATAATGATATATTAAATTCGAAGATCTGGTACCCCACACCACTTTTAAACTGGTTAGCTACTTAATCACAATGGAAAATGGCATGATGCTACTTATCTTCCAAAATATAGTCCGACTTCCACTGCATGGCCGCACACACACTAGGTCTGAATGTACAGACATACCTACTTGCAAACACATGGGCCACAACAACCATCCATGTCACCAAAAAACACATGGGCCTCATCCCAAGGACACCTAGGAAACAAACCTATCTTGCAGACACCTGTGACTCTCATCCATAACACAACATTCCTGAAGGATCTTGGATTAGGGTTACCCTCAATCCATTATACCATTCCCATATATGATTGAGTGGTAAAAACCTAGAAGAGGGTGTGAGTAATTAATTCATTAACCATCTATCTGTCCTCCTATCAGGATGTTGGTAAAGACACCCTCTCGATAACAATGGGGCTGCTTGGCACGTAGTTCTCAACATGGGTGGGGTGCATATTGAAAACATAAGGAACTATAAGTTTATTCAATTAGGTGAAAAACATTCAACCCATCCTATAGGATTCCAAACAAACAACTAGCACCCTCAATGCCTCATTTGTTGTTATCCATACCTGCATGTACCACCACAAACGATGGTCATATGAACACTAATTCACTAAAATCCCTAAATCAAAACAAACCCCAAACCAATTTATTTCAACAATTATCATTCTTCATGATAAAATTGTCCATTTATTTATTTCCATCCCTACATGGGAATCTACCAAACATTGAAAACATTATCAGGTGAAGCTTCCATACAAACCACTGCCAAGTCAATCAATGAAAGTAACTACCAACAACGTTATTAAATGTTATATCGCACAATTAATCCTCTCACAAGAAAACATGGTATCCCTTAAACACAACAACACCACACCCAGAACACCCAGAAACATGAAATCATGATACATACTAGTCCTGTAGCCCCATTTCCTAACCAATGCCCAGTTCTAGTGACACTGCATAACAAGTCCATCTATTACACAATCAATCAAACACTCTATGTGAGACATCATCACACAACCTGTACTATCCCATACAGTCAATCAGACAACTACCATCACTAAAACATAAAAAAAGAACAAAACCCAAAAGAACACAATATAGAGCCACGCCAATCAAATAGGGTGAATTCAGATTTATCCAACACTATTATTTATATTCCACTTTGATAAGTAGGGGTGATCACACTAGGGTTTTCATCCTGGGGAATATATTTATTTAATAAAGAGTACATGATTATTCAGATTGATATTTTCATTAATCAATCATATGGAAATAATGACAGTTATAAAGAATAAACCATGCCTATGAAAAAAAATCCCCTAATGCCTACTATTTTTAGAGGCCACATGGGCACAACAGATCACATTATAAAAAATGATAACAAATAAAACAAGTGATCAATTGAAATCCATTACCACCCATTATCATGTATGCATTTCATCATTCGTATTTATCTTTGTTAAAATATTGGTTCTATAGTTTTTCACAAAAAATACATAAATACAACCTTCTCTCCTGATACACACTTAATGAGAGACAATAGAATCCTATCATGGAACAGCAGGCAACCAAAACTCATTCTTGTTCCAAAATAGGGGTGTGTGAGTATCCGTAAAACTCCAAGGAAAAATCTATGCAAAACTGGATTTATTTCTATGGAAAAACATGTGAAAACATGGGATGGTATGTCTCTAAGTGCAGAAAGAGGGAATGGAAACACATTGGGAAGAGATGTTCTCAGCATAGAAAAGAAAGATCCTATATTAATAGAATGGAAAATGGATTCAAAAGTCATTAATGTGGGATCATGTTCAAGATTAAGAAGTTATACTATTTTAAAGTCCCTTGAGCATTAGGATATTAATGAGGTAATTAATATCCTTTGAAACACAATTAGAAATGTCTATAAAATCATTTAAACTCGATTTATATCAAATAAAACATAAGATGGGTGAAACTAGAAAAACATGAAAATGAGTCATCGATGGGTGAGTCGATAACAAAAAGATAGCGACAACAACCCACTGAACAAGGGTCATCGATCGGTGAGTAACTAACATAAATCCACTAATAGTGACTGATGTAGAGCTATCGATGCTGATCCACTAACACTGAACCACCAAAACAACCTACCAACACCTGAATCACTGATGCCTAGAATTAATAAGACCCAGAATCATTGATACCATGACTCACTAATTCCTTGAATCATTGACATCAACACCCTAACTCAACAAAACTAATGCCATGACTCATCGATGCCATGAATCCCTGAATGTTATACCCTAAGTCAATGGTGAAAAAAGAGAATGTTGAAAAAAAATTGAAATATTCCACCATTGCTTCCTAGAACTACCCAAACGCTGGTTCTTCACAATGTATTAGAAAAGTAATGTACATTCAGTTACATTAGATGCCTATAAAACTATTATCATCCAAGAGAATTCAAAACCAAACCAATCAGAAAGAGGGGTCTGAACAACCACTATGTAAGATACCTCTTAAGGATAATCCACTTCATTGGGGTGAATCCTCAATATACGAGAACACCTTATGTGAGATTTTCCAACGTAGTAACCACAAGATATACCACACAAGAACCAAATATCACACCACCCGAACATATGAATCAAGTAATTCTATCCCCCATGTCATGACACTATATTCTATGGGTGACACTAACATGACTGCATCGGTTTAATCACATCCGCATTAATGTGTCTTAATTAGGGATCTGGTCCACCCATCCTCACGTGTCAAGACATTATAGTACCTCACTTAATAAGGAAAAACACATCTCATATAAAACAAGGATCCATAATTACATCACAAGGAAAAACTCATGAGAAAAACTCAAAAAAACTCTGAGTTTTGGGCACACATCTACGTCTCTCAATCCCATGTACTCTCTGTTATGCCACAACGCCTCCCTAACACATGATCCAAGTGAATGGTCCTTCCATGAAGCATCTTCTCTCGATGATCCTTGATATCCACTGGGTGGTCCCCAAAAGTTTTGTCTTCCTCAGTATCCCAATCTCCACAATCAATGGCATGTGAGTCATCGTGAAGATACCTGTGAAACTGGGGGACATGAGATACATCATGGAACTTCCCCAAATGCAGCGGCAACACCTGTGGATATTCCACCATGCCAACTCATTTCAACACATGGTAAGGTTTGATGAACCTGGTACAATGATTACTCCATATTTCAAACCTCCATTTCCCATTTGAGGGGAAACCATCAAGAATATGGGGTCTCTAACCCTGAAATCCAATGTCCTTCTCTTTCGATCGACATATGACTTCTACCAGTCCTGTGATGCCTTTATCCAAAAATGATAAAGTTTTACCTTCTCTATCATACACTACACCACATTTAGACCAAGAACAGCTACATTCACAACTTCCATCTACCATAAGGTTGAATGACACAACCTCCCATATAGAGCTTCGAATGAAGTAATACCAAGGTAAGAGTGATAGATATTATATTAACAAAACATTAATAAGGAAAAATGTCACCCCCAAAAACCACTAATGTTTAGAACACATTCTTGTGACTTGTCCTCGAATGTCTGGATGTCGCTCTTTGTTTGTCTATCTATCTGAGGGTGGAAAGACATAATGAGGCATAAGTGGGTTCCAAAGGCATACTACAGTACCCTCTAGACATGTGACGTAAAACATGTATCCAAATATGAGATGGTGTGTATTGGAACTCCAAGAAGCAGAACCACCTCATCCACATACAAGTGTGCTAAGGCATCTACTACGCTCGACTCCTTGGTCACTAAGAAGTGTGTTCTTTTCAGAAATTGATCTACTAAAACCCAAATAGAATTGCAGTATCCAAGATCCATGAGTAATTCTGTGATTAAATCTATTGAGCTTTGGTCCTACTTCCATTCGGGGACATTTAGGGGCTGCAAAAAACCATTGGGAACACGGTGCTCATCCTTCACATGCTATCACACTATGCACTTTTCCAAAAACACTACCACGTCACACTTCTTCTCAGGCCACCAGAACTATCCCCTCAAACCATGATTCATCTTGGAAACACTTGTGTGTACGGTTAGGGGTGAGGTATGAAACTCATAGATAACTTCCCCACAGGTTGCCACAGAGACCAAAAACTTCCCATGGAACAACAACTGATTCGGACCGTCCGTTGACCATCCCTATGGAGAATCACCTTGGTCAAATCGATCACACATCAGCTCCTCCTCCGAGTCACCCACTAAGACTCATCCACATTCTTCCTCAGAGATGATTTCACTATTATCTGAAATAGATGACATCTGCCACCATCCTTTCTCGTAGCTTTGTGCAATGCATCAAACTCCTCCATCACCCTCCAAGAATCTAAAAAATACAGAATAACTTCCTTCTATGAAATAATACTCATATAATTAGCCACAGCATTCCCCTTTCCTAGGGTGTAGAATATATAAAAATCATATTCCTGGAGAAACTATATCCACCTCTCTTATTGTAAGTTCATGTCTCACTGGGAAAAGATGTACCTCAATAACCGGTGATATGTGAAGACCAGAAAGCACTCCCTAAGGTGTTAATGTCACCAAATAATTATTGTGTACATGAAATCTACATGTTACAAATCATGGGTGGAATTTTTACATTCATTGATACATAACTATGTATATGCATAGGAGATAACTCCACAATATAGTATCAACACACACCCCAAGCCCAGATAGTTAATCATCGTAAAAAACCTCAAACATCACTCCTTTATTTGGCAGCCTGAGCACTAGAGCACTGACCAAATTACTCTTTAGATAGTCGAACTCTACCCGACATTACTCAACACACAGAAAATCATAGACTTTTATGGGCAGAGCTATCAATGGAGCTGCTACCCAGAGAAATTGGGTACAAATCTTTGGTAGTAGCTTACCAGACTGAGAAAACAAAAAAATTATTCCATAGTCTTGGGTAATTCCCAATAAAAGATTACCTTTACCTTTGAAGGGTACAATACTACACCCTAATGAGACACCACATGTCCATGGATGTTAACATCTTATATACGAAACATCAAAGTGGATAGATTTCTGTAGAGATGGTGGTGTTGAAGGACCTCTAGGACAGTCTTGAGATGCTCGGTATACTCCTCCTATGACATCATGTAAATCAGGATTTTGTCAATTAATACAATGATGAATCTATCTTGGAACTCATGAAATATAGAGTTCATGAGAAATATGGAAATGGATAGTTTATTTGAAACACTTAATGGAATAACTATGAACTAAATGTCCCCATACCTGCACCGAAAAAAAAACTTCAGGATGTCACCGTCATTCACCCTCAACTGGTGATATCCAAACCACAGATCAGTCCTAGAAAACCTACTCGCTCCCCTCAGCTGGTCGAAAAGATCATATATTATTGGGAGTGGTTAAAGGTTCTAGATAGTTACACAATTCAGTCTCTAGTAGTCTATGCACAACCTCAGTCCAACATCTACCTTTCCACAAACAAGACTGGAGCACCCCATGGAGACACTCTAGGTTATATCAAACCCTCCTTCATGAAATTGTGAATCTAAAACCACAACTCCCACAACTCAGAAGGCACCATCCAAAAAGGATCCATCAAAACTTGACTAGCACCGGGTTCTATGACTATTCCAAACTCAATGTGATATCGAGGGGGTAGATTCACAAACTCATTGGAGAAAACAACCATAAAATCACCTAAAAATATCAGATCCACCAACATCCCATCATCCATTGATCCCACTAACATTTTGATAACAAATAATGTAGAGGCTCTATATGTCAGATGCCCAACTGACATCCCTGCTCACCAATGATAGCTAAAATACAACCTTTCACATCTGAAAATAAGACTCTTATCTGGAATCAGTTGATAACTACATGAGTGGCCTTAAAACCATTCCACCCTAAGGATAATAATGTATAGATACAAATTTAGAAAATAGAGATCCCCATTAGACTGATGTGGCTCCAAAGACAATCTACAACTCTGGAAACCATTAACCAAGCCAGTCTATCATCAAACTACTATACTCAAGTCCAAGGGCACAAAACACCTCTCTATTTACAATCCTATAGAATGTGATATAATAGGTGAAAAAAGGAGTGATAATCCCCTGAATCAAACAAGGATAAAGAAAGAGTAATAAACTAACTGATCGTAACTATAATGATCTCCGACCCTTCTTGAACTACTTCTTCAGTGGTGTGAAACTACCCATGCCTACTCCTCTTCCCCTAGGCTGTCAGCTACCTCCCAAACCTTTCCAGGGTCAAGGTTGCGGAGGATCACCATGAGGATGGCCACCTCTTACACCGACCACCCTTGGTAGAGCATGAGCCAATTGTCCCTGTGGCTGGAAAGGCCTGGATGGAAACTACAGCTGAGGAATTTGATGAACCTTATGACCTCTACCATACTTAGTTCGAATCATGAACAATCCCTAGAGTTTACCACATCCTTTGCAAGAAAAACACCTTGGACCAAGGCCCTTTAAAAAAGGTAGAGGACAAGAGAAATGGAACTAAAACAGCTGGGGTCAGATCCCCATTGGCTAAAACATAGAATATAATGATGCCAAATATTTTCTGGTGAACAAATTCGCATATAATGAATTGGGATGACTTCCCTCTCACGGCCCAAATTTTTACGAGTGAATCCTTTATACAATCGTAGTTTTCTTTTAAACCTCTATGTTTGTTGGTAGAGAGAAGAGAGAGACCACACATTGAAGAGAACAAAAAAATTCCTCCTCTAGGCATCTCGCATGATACTCCTCATCCATAAATAGATCTGGAGAAATTTGTAAGAGATCCTTGAACTTGTTCCCCAATTGCCTCCCTGACATACTCCCATGTTGGATGGATTGTATCTCATATCTATTCTTTTATTTCATTGTGGAAGATATGGATTTCACATGGATATCCTTCTAAATGTCATCCCATGAAACACTGGCCTCCTTACTATCCCTGAGGTAAGTCTTCCTCCACTGACATGCTACTCCACTTATCTATCTCACTAACAGAGGAACCTAGAACTCTGATGGATCCTAGATCAAGCTAAAAGTGATAACCATCTCATAAAGAAAACTCTCTGTATACATGTCTGAGACACTTCTTTTGTACTTTTTGAGAGTCTACCATTGGATATCAAAAAGCATCTTATGGCACTGATCATCCTCCTCCACTGGGTTGACCCTCCACTGATCAACTAGGTCGGCCTACTAACCCTCTACTACTGGTACCCCATGTGGGTGATACCCGAGATCCATATCTTAAAGGAAAATAAGAAAATCCTAAGAACAAGTATAATGTAATTTTCTTTTAAGAATCATTTTTATTCTTTATTTATATTAATTTCCTAAAAATGAACCAAAAAAAGAACAAAAGTTATCATTATGCATGTACCTTTTTTAGGGTCTCTACCAGGCGAACGGTATAGCCTCACTTGGTCATTCAGTAATCTTAGATTCCTTGCATTAGATCATGGGGCCCCTTAAAATCACTTTTCCTAACCTATCTTCCCTGGCCTATGTAATAAAACAATGTCTCATAATGTTTTTTCCCTACCAACCCATGAAATCCACACTACTCCTAACTCCAAACTCCATCCAATCTCTCAACCATCACCTAGGATTCCATTCTTTCAAGACCTGCCTTCTTCAAGATGAGGGAAGGGATGGAATGATTCTATGTATGTCCTTATTCAAGATTAAGGCGATATAATGAACCACGAGTCCCACATCCAATAGGCCCTGAGGTGGTAACCAACACCAGGTGTATTGAAATATCACTAAAAATTGGATGTATTTCACTCCTTAGAGTAATCATGATCAGGAGATAAGATGTCTCAACATAAAACAACTCCATGACATAAATATATATATATATATATATATATATATATTGAAACAAAAAAAATTCATCCCACATGGATGTTTAAATCAAAATTTCAAGAAATACAAAGAAAACTCCAAATTAAGTAAAAAAACTAAGGAGTGCCACAACAACCATCCACAATGTGCAAGTTAGTAAGGTCCAACACAATCTGAATAGTCTCCATAAAACTTGAAAAAGGTTTTATATATGTAGGTTGAGAATTAAATTATACTCAGTAGGAAAATCCAATGTCACCCATGCTCAAGTGTGAGGAACATACTAATTACTCAATGAAAAAACAACATAAAACAACAACACCTAACTAGGGTCACTATCCCCCCATCCTCACCAAACAACTATCACCAAATAACGCATGTCAAGTAAAATAATAATATAAGAACATACATGATCAGGTACCCAACACCACTTTCCCACTGGTTTGATGCTCATTCCAAATAGTGAACATCTCCATGCTACTTCTCTTCCCAAATATAGTCCCATTAGCACAACCTACCTGCACACATACCTATTCCATAAACTATACACATACCCACCCAAAGACATCTGGGCCATAGCAACCGTCCACCTCACCTGAAAAGACCTAGGGTCATCCTAAAGACACTTACAAAACAAACCTGGTTTGCAGACACGTAGGCCTCTCATCCACAATATAGCCTTCATAAAGGATCTTATGATATGGTAACCCTCATGAAATTACATCCATCTCAAATACACTTTAGTGCTAAAAACCTGGGAGAGTGCGTGAGGAAGAAATTTAGTAACCAACCATCCATCCTCCAATAGAAATGTTAGGGAGTACACCCTAACCCGTCACAATGGGGTTGTTCAACACATTGTTCTCAACACATTTGGGGTGTATATAGAATACAAAAGTAACTACAAGTTTATAAATATCATTAACAAAAACTCAGCCTATCATATGGGATTCCAAACATAAAACCAATGCACTCAAAACCACCTTTGCTGCTACCCCTACGTGCACATTCCACCATGAAGGGTGATCACTTGAATTCCACATCACTACATTCCCTAACTCAAACCATACTCTCAACCCGTTCATTTAACCAATAATCATTATTCCTCATCAAATCATTCATTTAATTATTTCCATCCCTACTAGAGCAACTACCAAACACTGCAAACATTACAAGTTGATGTATCCATACCTACTAATAACATGTCAATAAAAAAATAGACTTCTAACAACCTTCTTAAATGTTCTTCCACCGAATTCATCCTATCACAAAAAAACACAGTATCACCTCTACATGAAAACACAACACCCAACACACCAATAAACATGAAATCTTCCCACATCTTAGTCTTGAATCCCAACTACCTAACCACCAACTAGATGCAATTTTGCTACATAACCAGTCCATCGATTTCATAACCAATCGATATATCAGCAGGAGATACCATCTCACCACTCGTACCGCCCCATAAACTCAATCAAGCAGCTACCACCACCAAAACCCACAAAAGACACAAAAGTGAAAAGAACACAGAACACAACCACACCGATCAAATTGGGTGTATTATGTTTTTTCCAACCCTTTTACAGAAATTTGACTTTAATAAGTAGGGGTGATCAACAAGGGTTTTCATCTTGGGGAATCCATTTTTTTAACAATGCGTACGTTATTTATCAGATTGATATTTTCAACAATCACTCATACCAAAAAATGGCAGTTATAAAGAATAAACTATGAATAGTTAAAATGCCACCAACAACCGTGATTTGTAGAGGCCACATGGCCACAATAGATCACATCACATACAATGTTAAAAAATAAAAAAAGCGTTGAACAAGATTTCACACCCAACCCATTAGCAAGTTTGTATTTCACCATAAGAAATTATATTTTTTAATAGTTAGATTCAGATGTTCTCCAAAAACAACAATATTATGCCCAACCCACATGATAAGTTACTAAAGATTGACAATAGAATCCATACATGGTATAATAGGTAACCAAAAATTATCCTTGTGGAAAACAAGGGGTGTGCAATTTGCAAGAAAACTCTTAGAAAAACTCTAAAGAAAATTAGATCGATGGCTATGGCACAACATATGACACCACAAGAAGGTAAAGATATAGGAAAACCAAGAGGGAATGGATATAAACTAGGAAGGGAATGTATCAGCTTTTAAAATAGAGATCATATATCAATGGAATGGGAAACAGTTTTGGAAGTCACTAACATGCGATCATGGTCATGATTTTGTGGTTTGAATATTTCAAAGACCCTCAAGAATCATGATATTAATGCTATAATTAATATCATTTGAAAAGCCTTTAGAAATTACCACACAAGGATTTAAACTAAATTTATGTCAAATAAAACATAAGCGGGGCGAAACTGGGAAAACTGGTGAAAATTGTAAAATGAGTCATTGATCGGTGAGTCACTAACAACAAGCCACCGACAACAAGCTATTGATATAAATTCACTGATGGGTGAGTCACCAATAGTAATCCACTGACTTTGAGTCACTAACTCTGAGTTATTGATGCAGAGCTACTGATATGACCGACCATTGTCATACTCACCTATGCTCTAACTCCCAGATGCCCTAACTCACCGAGGCCCAGAATCACTAATTCCCTGACGCACCAACACCATCACTCACCGACTCCCAGACCCATGATGCCTTGACTCACAGAATCCCTGACTCATCAATGTCTTGACTCACCGACACCGAGGCCCTAAATCACTGACACTAATGCCTAGACTCACCAACAGTGACACCATAACACATAGACTCCAAACCCTTAAGTCAACTATATAAAAGACATAAAAATTTGGAAAAATCTTTAAATGAGGCATCATTTCCTCCCAAAACACCACAAAAACTTTAATTTTTCAATTTGGTCGACTATGGAGATCTGGGCCATTACATCATATGTTATGTGTATTTTTATGGAAAATATATATCTTATTTTATATATTCTAGAATCATATAATTTACTTTATAAATAATAATTTTCATTTACATGAAATCGGTTATTTAGTCCCCTAATAAATGTATCTTAATAATAAAACCAATTCTGAATTCATTATTGGATAGATAGAGTGGAGGATTATCTTAGTGAACCATAACCATTATAAAAATTGTGGTGTACACATTACATTATTTTTTATTTATTTCTCTCTAGATATGTGATTAAAAAATGGAGGATATAATTAACAAATTCATTTTAAGAGAGTTGTAAAATTAAGAATGTTGAAAATCAGAATGTCATTTCACCCCCTCTCGATTCTTTTGTGAAAAAATAGAATTACAAATAAATGGATAAATTTTTTTGAGATATATATAGTGGATATTTAATATTTAATATTCAATCATTTATCATAGAAGTGGATAGTATCAAGGGAAAAAAATATATATTTTATGATTTTATTACTTAAATAGATAATTTCATTGACTCCAAATAACATCTATGATTATCTATCGTAATATTTTTTTAAATGTAAAAATTAATGTAATGAATCAATAAAAAATTATTATTTGTGAATAATAATGTCAGATTATGGAAGAAGAAGCTGGATTTAATCAAAATTAAATGGCTATGATTATTAAATTTATTGAATTAACTCCAAATTAATTTAACAATGTTTCTCTTTGTGTGATATCTTATGATATTTGGGATAATATATCTAATAATTATGATAGTATAAATAATTTTAGAAATTTGATATATAACACTAATAAGAAAATTTTGATTCATTTTTAACGTTCTATGTAGAAATAATCACAGAAATAACTGGAATACAGACATCAATTGTAATAAAATTTTATGCCTTAGGAGATAAAATACATTAATTTTTGTAGTCCTTAATAATTTTAAGGAATTTCTTATTAGATATAGTGAAATTTTATCAACAATTATATAGTGTAGTCCGTTGAGAAAAGTTAAAATGAATTGTAGAATTTTTTACTCTATTATTGTATGAAGATAAACTCAATGTTGAGGGAAATAATCCCAAATTTATCAAAAATGGTATTGATTACATCTAAAATTCTACCTTAATCGATAAAAATATGAAAAAAATTATAAATTCTGATTAATCTAATTGAGAATACTAGGGAGTTCCAATTCTATTAATTAAATTTCTCATTTTTCTAGAAAGGTAAATAATATTTATAACATATTAATTGATAAAATAATATCCTTCAATAAGTTCAAGAGTAATGATTTAAATTATAAAAAAGTGAAATATTAATAGTGAAACAGATTATTCATATCCATCCTAATTTAACCTTAATCAAATATAGATGTAAATCAATGGGTAAATATTATTAAGGATTTGATTATAAAATCAATTTAATGAATGATATGGAATAAAAATGTAGTTATTTACTAGAAATTAATGATATATCTAATTCAGAATATATGATCAAAAAATTAAAATAATAAGATAATATATCTTTTTTATCATAGTTTAAGGGGTAAATTTTCTTACAGAACTATACTTGAATCTATCGATTTTTATTTCGATGAGATTAATTATTTTTTTCCAATTTTAATGATAACAATAAATATATAAAAAAATTCCCAAAAATATAATAAATATATTGATTGTTTTGGTTTAAAAAATAACTATTCATACATTAATCATTTGTAAAATAATTATATATTTGATAACAAATAATATTATTTAATAATACATGCTTGTAGAAATTATGATTATTTACATCATATTAATACATAAAAGGTCAAAGATAGTATATTTTTCTAGGTGATGTAATATCTTAATAAAATCCTTGTTAGGTAAAATTACACTAATTATAAATAGGGTATTATAAGTAAAGGAAAACATCTAAAACTAAAGTTTAATTATTATATTCCTTCTTATATTGGAGAAAATAATTTTTTTTCTTTTTTCCATTTTGTAATTTTATGAAATTATATAAATAATTAAATATTATGATTACCTCAATTTTATGGTGTCAAGGATGTATATTTATCAAAATAATTATCTATTATTATTTTTGATGATTAATATCAATGAATGTATATTTGGATTTCAAAATCATTAATTTCTAACATTCATAGAATAAAAATTACATTGGCAACAAAGTACATACTTGTATGAAATTTTGTATAAAATGAGTGTACCAATAAATATGAAATATCTTACATTGATAATATCTATTAAAGGTATAAGAGTGGATATTTTTTAATTTATATTAAATATCAAGGATTTATTGTGGTCATGTTATATTTGGATATCTTATAAAGGATAAAATTTACATAGTTGGATTTGTTTATAATATAATAATCTTTATCACTAAAGAAGATCTAAACATTTAAGGGTTATATCTTAATATGCCATTTATTTCTCAAATTTTTTTAATCGTTATTTTTTAGATTTATCTAAAATTTATTAATATATTTATAATTATTAAGAACTCATATTCAGGTAACTGAGTATTAATAATTTATTCACTTTGGATCTTGATTCATTATATTGAATGAAAGTATATTCGTGAATTTTGAAATTAATCAAATGTAGATTTGGGATAGGGGATGTGGACATTATACTATTTATTTATTTTTTGAATTTTTTAATGAATAAGTGTATTTTATATTTTCCAAGACTCAATATTTATGAAAATAGTTTATATGATGTATGTCAGAAGGGATTAAAATATAAGTATTCTTCAACATCAATTAATAAATCATTTACTTGATGTTATTTGGAACATAAAAACATGTATTTTTTTGACCATGAAGTATATAAAGACTCGTTGAAAAGTATTATATTATTGTTTTGGTTGATGATTTCTCTATAAATACATGGGTTTTAAATTTTTTACTTAAAATTAAAGCCTTTAAAACATTTAGGAATTTTATCAATGTTGTTATAAAATAAAAAGTTACCAGAATTTATTATTTATAATGTGAACATAGAAGAGAGTTTGAAATTAATGTTTTTAACTAATTTTTTTGTATCATAGTATTAAACACCA
This sequence comes from Viscum album, assembly GCA_963277665.1. NCBI lineage: Eukaryota > Viridiplantae > Streptophyta > Magnoliopsida > Santalales > Viscaceae > Viscum > Viscum album. The sequence continues at coordinate 1,506,221,011 of OY728119.1, read as the reverse complement.
ATGTTTTCCCTATAACACCTAATAATGAAAGGGAAAACTATAAATAGTAAGGAATTTATAGAACATTGTTTTTAAAATATTACCTACCTCTGTATTTGAGGAATAAATTTATCATTATATCATAAATAGTGTTTAAATTAGAAATATTTTACAGATAAATCCTTATATGTTAGGTTATATGATAAAGCTAATGGTTTGATACATTAACTCATATTTTTTATACCAGGATATTAAACAAAGCATTTTTCTCTTAGAATAGAATATTAATGATTGGGAAAACATTAAATTAGATGGAATATATAGAATGGTGTTTTGTATATATATATATCACCAACTTATTTTAAAATATAAATATCTTTATTTTATAAATAACAATTTAATAATAAAACTTATAATAAAAATATTATGAGTGAGGGTAACGAATGATGCTAATGTTGTGATACATTAATGTATTTGGATGTATGTTTTACATCCTAAATACTAAGGTTAATCTTGGTGAATAAGTTTTAATGGTTGGATTACAAATCATAAACAAATATTCTATAACTTATAAATATTATATTTTTATATAAAAATCAACTATAGTTTCTTCAATTAATTTTTTTAAATGTGGATGAAATAGTAACACTTCTAGAAATATTTCTAGGATTGGGTCCATAGTCGGATTTGAATTTCATGTTTTGGAGAGCTTTGGTGTGGTGATATTAACTATATTAATAAATATTGGAGAACACTAAGGAATCCATTTCCTATGAATGAGTTTCCCATTATTTGGAACCTTATAAGGTTGATTTTGAGACCATAATTTTTTACAAGATGTCATGTTTACCATAGGTGTGACATTATTCTTTTCAACATTGGGTGTTTGGTGGATGATGATCATCGATAGGTCTGATAAATGTGTCAAGGGATTCCATAATTTATAAAAATTAATTAAATAACAATCCCCCTCCCATTAACCTTCCCACGCATAGGAATAAGTTATAGGGTTCATCTCTCATGAGATGTATGGATCAAGGATAGAGAAGGAGTGTCATCAGGCTCTATTCTTGATGAAGATCAATATCAAAACAAGATGCACCAGCTTCAGGGCATGAGTCATGAACTAAAGAGTCGATGTATCACCACAAGGTATGATTTTTTATGATTAAAATTTCCTAACCCCTGTATATGAATTTTTTATGGTTATTAATCCCTATTATGATAGAAAATTATCCATTCAAGGTCGATCTATGCTTATTTGGGAAAAGTGGGGGTTGGGAGGATAAAATAGATCCCCTATTTAGAAATACCATTCAAATGAAACGATGTGTACGATAACATGAATTGTGTTATTTCCATTGGGTAGTAAAGAGTTTTTTGGACTAACCATTGTGATAATATAGTACATGATATGTAGTAGGGCATTGTCATGCAGACGAGTATATGGGAAGACACCCCATGTTAAAAGAACATGGACATGTATTTGTACATGATCACAAGAAATTTTACACTGAAAAGAGATAATGTACATTGGTATTTTCCAGAAGAATGTGCACTCCCCATGTTTTCAAGGCATGACAATTTTTACATGTACATTCTATAATGTATTATATTTCTACCCAATCCTGTGTGGGTGGGGAAATTCCTAGGTTTCAAGACAAGGTCACATGTTATGTTTTTCAATGTACATGCAATGTCCATAATTTTTAAAACTTATTACTGTGACGAGAAACCACAATGGTATGAAATTGTGAGACACTCTATCTAATCTAGGAACACACACTATTTACTCCCCTTAGAGATTTCTCCCTTATGCCTCTCCTTGTCCAGAATTCATATTAGGGCCTGTGAGTAACCTTTGATAATTAGTTTCCAACATTGAATGTTATGGTGGTATTTGTTTTGGAATGAAATTTAATGAGTGAGTATATTCATGTGGGATTCATGTTTCCATTATGCATAGACTAATATCGTTTGTTTGTTTTCCCTTGGTCCAACCCTATGAGGTTATAGCGTGTAATTATGTTCTATGTGTAAGATTTTGATCCCCTATACTATTTTTTTATCATATAGAGATAAGTGTGACCCCTAATGAGACCATGATGGAATCCTATATCATTCATACCATATAAAATTTGTAGTGTTTTAGATATTGGCATGACCATCATAGATAGGCAATTATCCACTAATTAGAGGCTTATTCTTGATTGGGTTTCCCCTCATGGTCATGCGTGTGATCCCTATCTTCTTATCAATATATTGGGAGTTTGATATTGTGTTTTTGGTTTCCACTAGTTGTATTAGGTGTGATCCCCTATCCATGTATCAAACTCTTTGGTTTTTAGTAAGTGCTTCTTTGGAATGGCCCAATGTGCATGACCTCTTAGAGGATCTGCATCAAAGATATCATGGTATGTTGAGTAAGTTTTCCTAAATGAGTGTTTCATCGATGGAGATGGATCTCCCTCGACTATAGAGAATAGTATAATGATGTGGTCTCCTCCACATGGATTCTTGTTAAGTTGTTTCTGATTCTAGGCCTCAGATACGGAACCATGGGAGCTATAGAGATTATCATTGTTCATAGTTGGGTTGTGAATATAGAGATACAATTTCTCCCTTATTTGGTCTTCTTTTTGAACATATAAGGGTTATTATGGTTCTGTATCCCATTTTGATAAACATTCCTTCATGGTGTTTAGTTGGCACTCTCTACTGATTTTTTCTATTTATGGATTTCGACGTGCATACTATGAATCTATATGGACACCCTATTATTTTATGTTAACACATGTTTTCTATCATATAGAAAATAATGGAAGACTGATAGTAATTTTGTACATCTAGATATTAGGTGTATAGTAGTTCTTACTTCTAACTATGTATTGTGGTTGGCCTCATAGATTTTATGAGATAAACTCTATTATGTTTCCCCATTAACAATTTATGCTAGTTTGGGACCTCATTTTATGTCAGGAATTTATTTTCCCTCTTTATTATTTTTTACTATACAAGTGTACTATGTTGTTTTCCAAGAGGTTTTTTCGTGTATTGTAAACAATCAATAAGATGAGATGTTATTTTATATCACTACACTATTTCATGGATCTTGTATGTAGTCATTTAGGTACTTAGTATAAGGCCTCAAATTTACATTATATCCTAAAAAACACTTGGCACTGACCCCTAGCTTATTAGATGTGGGATTGAGAATTTCAAAAATGGAATTTTTCTCGCTAGTTGGTCTATGTTAGGTCGGTTGTTAAATTGTGGTATCACATAAGTCATTCCTCCGGATAGTGTGTGGAGTTACACCTATGCGAGTATTAGATTAGGAATATGGGTTGGTAGTTTCATATTTTCATTATTATCAATTTTAGTTAAAGGAACCAAATATTTTTGTAGTGGCCGATGTATCCATTCATTAGGAGTCGGACTGCCTTCTTATCGAATAGGTATACTGAGATATTAATTTTAGGGAACCTGTGGTCCATGAATAATATAGGATTGAGTATTTTGAATTCCCTTATTTAGTTATCTCCCCATATATTCTCTTTGACCATGTTAATTCTTGATAATCTTCATGATTACTCTTTGATGACTGATAGCTAGGATTTTTAGATAGTTACATGGTAAATAATAATTCAGAAATGAGGTCTCAATTTAGGAACCCATATATGGAGATGATTCCTCTAGCTGGTCATTGATTAGTGTTACCACATGTCGAGTGGTGATCAGAGCCTTTAGTGGATCTAATGGATGATTGTGCATGTGTTGAGTGGTAGATGGCACCAATAAGACAACAATACTGAATGTGTTGGTATTTTTAATTGGGTGTGTTTTAGGGATATACTACCATGTTTTCATGGTGATCCTAACCCTAAGAAGATGATAATGGGATCAAGGAAGTGGTTTGAGATTTCCAATGTTCAAACTCTTTCCAATTGGTTGGTTGTTCCTTCATCTAATTTTTTTAAGTAGCATTAAGGAACTGCTGGTGTCTAGTCAATATGATATATGAATCATGAATTCCCAATGATTATATATTTTTGATTTATTTTTATAATCCACTTTTTTGGATGAGGGGTAACCATTACATAGTCCATATACCTAGAGGAACATGTCCTTAATACATGAAAATTTCAATCCCATGAACCAATCTACAAAGAGGAGTACATTCTAGCGACTTTATGGATGTTCTTGGATTATCTGGTGGTGATGGTTTGGGTTTTTTCTTTATGTAAGGACCCAAATTAGTAAAATGGTGGTCTAGATATCTATAATTATTTTGATAAATGTATGTAATTGATGTATCCATGTTGTGTTGACATCTTATGTAATTTCAAGAGTTCAAGGAATGGAGACACTTCTCTATATTAGATACATTCTTGTGTAATGATTTAAAAATAGTGTGGGTGAGTTAGTGTGACCAATTGATGATAATGTCAAGGTGTGGTGGAGGAGTTCATTGGACATTTATGTTTTTGGTTATTTTGTGTTTTTTAGTTGACGAGGTAGGCCTGATTTTTTATAAACATGAAGATAAGGGGAGTGATTGTGTTTGGGAAGGAGCTTGGGACCTAGAGGCTTCGAGTATGGTATGCGATGAAAGATATGTCTCCAACTGTTTCACTACAGTTTCACCAAACAATTAATGCCACATTCCTTGAATGTATCCCAAATTAAAGAGCATTGATAACAATTAAACCTTCTAGCTAAACCCTTGTGTTCAGAGGCTCTATCAGGGAGGGTCAATTATCATACACTTCGATTGGTAGTGCGACAATACATTAGAAGACAGATACTAAAAGAGATTATTTTCATAGTGATAGTGATTTCCTATTATATTTTCATCAGTAAGGACTATTTTTTAACTATCCATTACCAGCTCGACTATTACCCGTGATTATTTTAGTGTACCAAAATATGTTGGTAAATATTTTTCCATATTGGGTGAGAAGGAATCCGGGTTGGATCAAGATTGGATCATGTATCATTGGATACATTTTATTCATTATCAATAGATTATTATGACCCTTGAATTATCATATGATATGAGATTTTAGTTCCCTGTGATGGTTGAGAGGTGCATTGATGTTTTCTCTAAGGGTGTTCCATGTTCACCTCCCCATCAGGGATTTTTTTCTATGTGGACTATCAACAGGGATGACTCATTATATGTTCTAGAAGAATGGATGACCTCATTATGTTATGAGAGATTACGGTACAATTGATGAAATATGTATAGAATTTTTTATACCCAATGTTCCAACATGGGCACTCAAAATTTTCAAATCTTGGAGGTGGATGAGAGTTTTAGAGAAGGTGTGTATTAAAATAACATAAACCATAATATTGCTAAGGAGGAGTATCCACACCATGAGAACTTATGAATTCTTGGAAATATTGTATGGGAGAAGTGGTTCTCTGAGTTTTAACTTAGGAGAGATTATCAGACCCTCTAGGACTAAGAAGAGGGTGTACTAGAGGTGGATTTTTAAAGCCTCAATGGTTTCATTGAGTTTATGGTGATACCATTATGTATGTTGGACTACCTAGTGGTGTTTGTGATAACTATTAACTAGATCATTCATGATTCGTAAATTTGTTTCTAATATTCTTCTTTGGGGACATACTTCCATAAACGACATCGGAGTGGCATCATGTGATACAAGTGATGATGGATTATGAGATTCTATGAGAGATATATCTTTATGAGGATCTCTATAGAGATATTTTTTATTTTAAGAGGTCTATTTATTATGTTATGTATACTCATACATGGGTGGGATATTGGATCCAACAAAGGATGAGATAGTTATTGCTTGAGATCCACCCAAAAGAATTTTCATGGAAGAGAGTACTCAAAATGATGTTTTCCATCAACATTTTCTTGGTTGATGTTATAGTGAATTTGACCTACTTGCTGTTGGAACATCCAGATATAGATTGTGCAGCATACCTCCAGTAAGTGGTTATTACCAAACCACTTCATCAGCATGTTTTGGAGGCTCATCTTAGAGATACAAACTATAAGATCTTACATGATTAGATATCCAATAGACATGATCATTGTAGATTTCATAAAGGTAGGGAGAATACAATCCTTGATCAATAACGTATGATAAAACCCACAATGTAGCGTTAGGTGGTACTAAGGTGGTGTATTTCCATTATAACTACATCAATGTGTTGAAATAATGTCTAACCTTGACCCAACTATGCATTAATTTTGATTATCATATCATTTATATAGTTAGTTATACATGATGTAAACATACCATTATAGTTTAGATATTTTTTTCTTATATTTTAATTGTAATTGCTGAGATTAATTGTTGTATCAAAAGTTTATAGCAGATCCTAGTCAATAATGAGAACCTCGAGATACATTGACATTAATATTAAATAGAGGTCATATGGTCTAGAGGAATAATAATGATTGGACACAATTTATGTTTGACTATCAGCTACTAGGGGCTTAGAAGAATGAAGACTTCTTCTCATGAAGTTTTCACTTGGTGATCTATAGTAGCGAGATCATGAGGACTGACATGCCAATATGAACACCGCAAGATTTGTGGTCATTGGATGTTCCTATCTACGGATATGTGTATTGGTCTCTTGACATGAGATCCTTACCAGTGTGCACCATTTGATTGAATGCATTGATTCATGAAAAAAAACATGGTATTCAAATTGTGGCATGGTATCTTGTGTTGGGTGCATCTTTGAAGGTATGCCATTGGTTGAATAGTCAATAAAGGATTTATTCCTTCCATGTATAGGAATTTTTATATCTTAGGTCTGGTAGTTCATGATGGTTCTACCTTCATATGACTTTGGCGAAAGTAGTCAAAAAATAAATCCATCATAATAAATCAAAAAATAATTAAGCATGAAAAGGATGATTACACATATGTGCATCCTGCTTTATAGGATACTAAAATACAATTAAATTATAGTACACCGTCTGTGTTCGTAAGTGGGTTGTTGTTGCTAGGACACTCCTTATCTCTTTAGGGTCCTTGATGGGTTTCTAGACTCCACTCTTGTTCTATGAATTTTATTCACATTTATCGAGATAAGGGCCTAGAGGTTCCCACACAATAACATATTCAAGAATCTGCACTATTCAGTTGAATAGGTTTATTGGACATGGTGGGCCCCACAATGGGGTCCGAATGATGTCCAACTTACCGATCACTGATAATCAAATAAAATAATTATTATTAAAGTTATTTATAATTTGGATTTATTTTATTTAATGTATTTATATGTTAATTAAATACAATAAAATATTGATTGAAAAAATATTATTTTAATATTGAAGGTCTATTTAATATTAAGCGGGATAGCGAGTCAATCAAAATGGATCAGTTTTATGATGTAATATATTTTTTATATATATTACAAGTATTTGATAAAATAACAAATAATATTGATTCATTTTAGTTAATTAAAAATATTTATTTAGTGGAAATTTAAATAAACATGGTTTGGGGAACCGACCAAAGTATTTAGTAACTCCATTATAAATTGAAGGGAGGATATCTCTCAAGTGAAAATTAGTTCATTTATGGAATGAAAAAACAAGAGTATCTCCCTCCTCCCACTCTCTAGAGAGTGAAACTATCTGTCTAAGAACTTGAATCAAGATTTCCCTCTTGCATCTAAGGCATCTTGATGCGGTGATCACTTGAACGTCGAAGGCATCATCTGATCTATGCACTAGCTCTCAGAATTTGATGATCGATGCTCCTGCATGTTTTTGAAACACGTGTGGATGATCTAGAGGGATACTAAAATAAATTGTATGAGAAATGATCACCATAAAGATGTTTTAGTAAAGAACATCATCAAATATAAATAGGTATGTTTACTGTTTATGTTTTGGTGCTCTTTATAATTTATACGAGATCCTTGAACATTATCATGGCTTGGATTGTTGGGGTCGACAAGTCCAATCGGCCAACCGATTAAAATTTTAAAATCCTCTTCTCACTGGCTCCATTCCAGGCCTCAGAACATTTTACTAGTATCAACCTGATCATATATTTTTTCTGAGCCATTAAAAAAAAATTACATTACAATTATGTAGAGTGTATGAATTCAGTCCCAACGGTTCAAACCCCATGTCGATCCGATTTCAAATGGCCATGTTATGACTATTAGAAATTATAGATACAATGATGTTTTGATTTTGATCTCATGTTTTAATGTCTTATTCAATATCTTCTATGACCATAAAGAACTCATCATGTTTAGATCGTTGTCGGTTCATTAGAAGTAATTCTATTTGGAAATGTGTGGTGTGCCCCCAGGTCATCCCCAACATCATGCCCCTTTCTAATGTAGCCACAGCGCGCCACCCCGCAGGATGGTTTCTTACTCGGTCGTGACCTGCCAGCCTCAGGGCACTCCCCTTCTCCACTAGGAAGCAGATATCCCCAAGTCGGCTTCTCCCCTCCACGTCCGCTGGACCGAACCACATCGACGCCATCTGTGACCTCCGCCTACATCATGCAGCCTGTCGACCACTATCCCTACGTTGGAAGAAGCTCTGATGGGCCTCCTCCCATGGGCGCAGTGGAACACACCCACCCTGCCTCATAGAACATGCCACATCCTCCGTGTCGGCCAGTTTCGGAACGCCCAATCTCTTCAACCCCTCTTTATATACACAGTAGTTCCAGAAAGGCCTCAGCTTCCACACCCTACTAGAATGCATTCTCATCCGCCACCCGCACCTGCTACTGTGCAGGATAGCCTCATCGTTGTAGTGGTGCTACCGACCCTACGTGGATGCTCGGCTCTGGCCATCCTGAAGCCCTCCGGCATCCACGCGGCGGACCATGAGCCTCATGCACCTCCTCCATATATCGGTGCCTCCCCTACCTTGGTTCATCACGAATTTCCACAGCAGGCCTCATTGCCAGAGGATCGAGATGACACAGCAATGTAAGTAACCCTAACGGGTTCAGCAGTGCCTGGTTTTTCCTCAAAAGAAGACCAGTTCGGCGCAAACCATAACGAGCAAGAACAAGATTTCGAGGCTGGGGTTCTAATTAAATTAATTAATTTAATTAATTTAATTTTTGGAATTAAATAGACTGATTATTATTTTAAATTTGGTTTAAAATAATATGTTTTAATACACTAAAGTATAATTTAATTTAATTTTGAAATTAAATAATTAGTTGATTGATAGATTATTAAATTATTTGAATTACATAATTCATTTATTGTAATTAACAACCATTGTACATTATTTAATGCAATTTAATTTAATCATCCATTATTTTAACAGATTACTGGTCCAGAACACCGTCCCGAGTATGATTTCATTTGTTTAAAGATTTATTTTAACTATGTGTGATGTATTTAATTAATTAAATAGATAATTTGTGCATCGAATATTCATTTGGATTAAAATGATTAAAGGCAAGTGTGCCCAATTTTATATGGTTTACATTTATACGTTTAGCCCCCCTCACATGTGCCTGAGTATCTTTTTACTTCGAATGAAGACGGTGTACGACGTGGACCCGGATATGATGAGGTGGTGTATGCTATCCAATTTGAAGCAAGCCATGATGTGGACCATGCCAAGGCAAGGCGACACTTCAGATGCGAAGCAGATATACAAGACAGGGGTGATCTAGTACAAGAGTGAAGCTTCAACTTAGGTATGATTACCCTCAGATGTTTAGATGCTAAAGACCAGTCAGGTAGTGATTTAACATTATGCATTTATTTATTATTATATGCATTTTACAATAGCGGGAAAATATATAAAATAATAAATAATAAAATGATTAATAATGTGACATGTGTTTTTCTATTCATGTTCAGTTGTGAGCGCAACAACATATATGAACAAGTTAAATATAAATAGGTTACTTTCATCGAGATAAAAATGTAAAACCCTCACAGAAATATTATTTTTTTACCACCATCCACTATTCATTTTTGTGAAAAATCGGGTGTTTGGTTTGTCAGTCTTGCCACAGCCGAGGATGCCTCTTACTGTTGGGGAGTTATTATAAGAGTGGTGGGTCTACTTTACTAAAGTGGTAGTGATGTTTATCCATAGTTAACTTGTCATCATTTTAGAGGTAATCATTGAGTAAATTATGCGATTATTCTAGATGCTGGTACTTCAGTCAACAGATCAAGAAACCAAATGTTAATGTGGTTGGCCAGCCACAGGCCTGCCATGAACCCTAAGAGTAGTGGCATAGCAATAGCATATAGAATATGATGGTAAGTTCAGGGATACTTACCACTAGAATAATAAAGTGACATGGTATCTCAATTCTAGTATAGGGGGTTCCAATAATTCGATGAAATAATGGGAGGCATTTAATTAATAAATTAATCAGTAATGTCTAATTTGGTAATCAGCATAAAATTACTTATCTGTTAAATTTTGTTTGTATAAAATGGAATGAAATACCACAAGTTAAACTATGATAAATTTTGGAAAAAGATATTTTCCAAACATACATTAAATTTCAAGTGAATTATAAGTTCTTTCAAACAATACTACTACATTCGAAATTCAAGGTGCTTGAGTTCCTACCTGTTAACCCATATTAGAATTTGACTGTGAGAAATTTCATACCTGATACTCATTAATCATGTATATGACGGTTATGTCATTATTATATCATCAACATATGATGTTAGTTGTAGTCAATACATTACGACAAGGATTATAAGAACGTGTAGTCTCATCTCTGAGATGTTTTTGAGGAGTAAGCTAAGGTTGTCCTGAATGTAATTATTACACTAACATTGTGTATACATGAAATAAATACTACAAAATTTCATGACATATCATTATTACACCCAATTACCCTCGTTTTGTTTAAGAGTTCAAACACATAGTATGGAGAAATCACTTTACTACCTTTTGGCAACATTCTCCAAGTAATAAGAAAATTAAAGAAATTACAATCTTCAGTTTTTTATTGTGAATAAATTTGAAGACAAAGAGAAAAGGCCAATGTCATGTGAAACACCATAGACACATTTAGAAATTCTTTTAATGATCAGTTTGGTTATTTAATACTAGTTTTTTTTCATTGCATATTATGAAATTGAACATTATGGAATATTAAAAAAGAAATGCGCTGAATTTATTATTCAAGAACCCTATTTTAAATCAGTATATATATATATTCATCATATAAAACTGATGTTTCTAACATACATTTTGGGTATTGAATACAATATTCCGAAAACATATGTGCATTTAAATACAGTAAGCATGTAATAATAGGACCTTTACAAGACGTATGGTGTCTTCTCCATGAAGCTGAGAATGGGTGATTCCCAAGTCAGTGGTGAGAGTCATATAACTTTTCTTTTCCAAGTGAATGATTCTATATTAAAAAGTTGTTGACAATAACCACAAAATTTTTCTCACTTACCCTTTGGACATATGGAGAAATTTTTCTAGGTTTAGGAATGAATGTTGTTATTGGCATCTCATATTAAATAAATAGTTCAGATATACTTGAATTAAAGGTAATACTTGATGAATATAAAATTTAAGACATTCCCAGTTGTGTTAATCTAATTATTTGTGATTTAAAAATAAAAGAACACATCAATAATTTTACTAGTATGGAATTTAGGCTCAGAAAAGCTAATCACATTTGGTATAATCGACGTTTTTAGTTTTGAAAAAAAATCCATTAGAGATAATGTTATGTAACAAGGATTATGGAATTAGTTAAAAAGGTGAGTGTGAATTATTCCAATGGAAATCTAGTGGTAGTGATACTTCATAAAATTCCATTAAGTCCGTTAGGAATGTGATAATGAAGTAAATGCATGGTTAGATGATATGACTTGCTTCAAATTGGTGTGTCGAAAATATATTGGCCAAGCTTTCATCGATGATGATAATGTAGCATGGAGTAATTCCTAAATGAAAATTACCTTATCTACATCACAACATTGATTTTAATTATTAGAATCTTTGACTAATCATACATGATAACATTGATCAACAAAATGAATCATGGATTAATTCCTAAATTCACATTTTATTGATCAATGTCTTGATGAAATTAGTTTCAATGTTACCACATGTATAAATTTCCATTGTATTTTAAGACATGTTTTGGAAATAACATTGAAAACCCTTAACAAATATGCCATCTAAAAATGAAAAAAGGATATCAAATGAGTATGTATGAGGGAAATCCATTATTTCGTAGATCATGTGTTTGGATGCAAAGAGTTTGTTAAGATATAAACAAAAACTCATCAAGTTAATCACATTGTGCATCTAAGGTAATTATCCTAATAGTTTTTTATAATACTACATAAATCCCTATGATAGAAAAAATGGTAGTCAAGTGATAGTATACATTTTTATACAGAGATTTCACATATGTACTTGAGGTGGTGGGTTTAAGGAACCAAATTTTCCATGTAATATTTTTTGTAATTATATGGAATTATTACAAGTCTGTGAAAATTGACAGCATATGATTCTGAGGATCTATGTGCCTTGAATAAATTATTGATCTCTTTTATGTGTGATCAGTAAATGCGCAAGGGGAATTTTTTAACTTGTGAGATGGTAGTCAGATTAAAAATTTGACGATGTCGTTGAATCCGCAAAGCTGAGTTTCTCTTAAGGAAGAGTTTACATTGACCGTAGTTGGTTAGGAGAAAAGGTTTAGTTTTGTGAATTTTTAATAAAGTAATAAATAAAATAACATTATTATTTTATTTTCAATATTTTCCTCTAATGGACAAGTGGCATGGTGGGACCAACATTGTGTCAGGCCATTAAATGACTTGACCCTTAAATATATGTAACAACAATGTTGGAGAAATTTTGAAGCTTCAAAATTAATGATCCAACATTAATTTCAAACTTATATTCCTACGCTTCCCCTATCCAATTTATATAGTGCATGGGGAGGGGTATCGACACTTATTCACCAAGAATCGAAGTGCTGTCAAAGTGCCGAGATGCATAACCCTTGGAAGGCGGAGTAAAATCTGGTGAGCAGTGATGAGTGACACTGATTGCTGGAACTAAAGATCGATGTACGAGCAGTGCAGTTGGAAGCTTGTTACAGAGAACGAAAAACACCGACCCTCTTCCACAAATTCATGGTCACCATCGTTCTTGAGGTAGGGTTTACATTGGGTTTTAAATTCAGGAGTTGTATAATCAATTTTCCCCCCTCATAATGTTTCCATGATAACACAGAGGGTGCAGGACTAATGAACACAGCCTGAACCCTCCACTACCTTGATACCCCATTCATTCTCTATGGAAGACTGTCAGTGTGGCGGTACCAGTGACCTCCACTGAAAGGTACCAAGGCAGCAGCCGGTACTGGCCGTCCGCGATGGAGGAGGAGGCGCACCCGCGACGCCAGAGGAACCGACCGCGACTTGTCAGTTGTGGCCATCGGTGGAGGTGGCTGGCACAAGGGCCGACCGTAGAAGGAGACGGAGGGGAAACCAGTGCTCTGCCAGAGTACTCAGTCCATGACTCATCAGCCATGACAGACTAAAAGAACATGGATAGAAAATTGGCCGGTCATGGGTGGTGGAGTGGTGCACCGTCGCACAACAATGGAGAAGTCAAATGGCACACCAGCCGACCGCGAGTGGTTCGTCATGACCCACACCAACTGGTCCCGTGGGCTACCTAGCGGCGCTACCACTATAGATAAGTTGAACGGCCTATTGGACATTTAGGAATTCAGGGAGTGCCGCTCCTCCATGACCCCTAGAATGAGCCCCCAGCGGTCCGCCCTTCACCTCGGCCGAGCCACCTTCCCAGTAGGCCACCACCCTATGGGCCACAGGCCCAACGGGCTGCCCCTTGCAGGCCACCAACTTTCGGGATGGGATGGACCCAGCCTAATGGGCCAAGCCCACCGCGTCCCAGCCCAGACCGGGTCGGTATGACCGAGTCGAACCAGACCTGGGCCCAACCGGACCTAGAAACACTAAAGGATCAATATCTAAAAATCCGGGTGTCTGTTTGATGAACCAACAACAATTGTGGGACCCTTGGAGTGAAACGATCCTTTTGGTATACTCCACTAGAGTTTTGGAAATAGTTGGAGTATGGCCTAGTGGGATTGAAGCTGAATCCAACTAGGCCCTCAGAACTAAAATGCTTATAACTCACAGACCGTGCATCCGATCGACACACCATTTATCACGTTGTAACACTTACGAAATGGAGGTCCTTTAGGTCACTCCTTTGTGGAGATTTTTGGTGGTAGAGGTACTCCTGATATATCGAGAGGCAGATTCTACAGAACTCGAGCGCATCGGTTGTGGGGAATCCTCTGGTAGGTTGTAAGCTAAAGGAAGAACATCAATCCTATGTGGGTCATCATATATTAGGTCATGTGTGGGTCAGTGCCCAACAATCCTATGTCTGTCAGCACATATCGATCCTTCGTCTGTTAGCATTTAGAAGACCATTTGTGGGTTAGTGATCAATGATCCTGTGTGGGTCAGCGTATAACGATCTAATGTGGGTCAGTTCTTTTGTGAGTCATCACTCAACAATCCTATGTGGGTCAGTGCACACCGATCATGTGTGGGTCAAAACCTGTGTGGGTCAGTGGGGGTTAGTTACCTATTTATATTGTGTGGTTCAGAATTAGTTCTACTTAACAGAATAAGATGATCTAACCCTATGACTAATTATCTATATTTCTGTACTTAAGTTATACCTGATTGTGAGTTGACTCATTCCACCTTCTTGGTGTTATCATCGTGGAGTTACCTGTGTGGTACTTCTATCATCATGGAGTTACCTGTGTGATACTTATATTTTCTTGGTTTTAACTGTGTGGTACTTGTATCGATGTGGTGTTACCTGTGTGGTACATCTATCTTCATGGTGTTTACTTTTTTGTACTACTTTCATTGTGGTGATACATATGTGGTACTTTTCCCATTGTGGGGTTGTCTTCATGGTGTTACCTGTGTGGTACTTCTATCTCAGTTGTGATTCTTTTGTGGTATTTCTACCTTTGTGGTGTTACCTTAGTTGTATTCATTCCTTATGTGTGAAATGAGTATATCTTGATAACATAGGTATATGTATGGGCATATACCGAAGTAGAGTTGATGTATTTCTTTGTGGTTTTTTCCTTTGGGGATCTTTAGAAGACCTATAGGGATCTCGAGGTCCTTAATGAGTATCGTTATAATCACCCCTGCACGGGCTACACCCACACCATGTTGTGTCTTGTGGAGGCGAAGTACATCATTGATCGAGGCTGAGGGAGCTAGTAATAGACTGTGCTCGGAGTTGAACTATTTGGGCTGACATGGAGTTCTGTGGAGATGATATGTACCTTTATTTCAGGTACAATCCTCAGCGGATGATCCAGGAGTTGTTTTTCATTTCTCAGTTTTACTTGTACCTTTTTATTTGGGCTTGTATTCTGGCCCCTTTTACATTCAACACTTTTTTACTTTCAACACACATTTACTATAGCAGTTTACTTCATGTTTGCTTATTGATGTGTTCTTGGGTTGTGTGTCTATACAGGATAAAAGGTAATGCGTTCCCATTTTAGGAATATGCCTTTTCGGTGCTAGTCGCCAGTCCATGGCCTATGGAAGGCCGGTTTGGGGTAGTCATGGAAAGGGCCCTGGGGGACATTGTGTGACAAATTGGTATCAGAGGAGTCAGTTATATCGAATAAATTTGACTCTGATATTTTTCTGTTTGGAAATAGTGTTCAGTGTTATGAGTGTGGTTTTCGTTTGAGGAATCTAGTGTTGGTGCAGTGACCGACGCATCCATACACCAGGACCATGAAATCAGATTTCCATCTATATGCACTAAAACACTAATCGTGTGTGGTTTTGAGAAGTTTTTTTTGGGAATTCATTGAGTCATCTCACCCAGTATAACATATTGACTGTGGCACACCTATTTCCATTCAGGATGCTACCACGTAGATAGCCAGCCTAGATTCCTGAGAGAGTATGCGACGATGACCCACTAAGCGATGATGCCTCGGTGTCGATCCCTCTTACGACATTAGAACCTTCAGGTGGTGTACCAGCATCACCACTACCCGTTGGGAATCCATTTCCACTAGTCCCACTAGTAGAGGGTGCACGCTGACTAAGCATGTTGCATGGGTTCTAGCTGTAGAGTCCTCTGAGGTTCTGATGTGTGACAGACTCCCAGGATGCTGAGGACGGGAAGAAGGCTATAGTCAGAGTTTTTCATTTAGTTGGGACACCATCTGACCTTACGGTTATCCTAGCAGCCAGTCTCTTCCAAGGAGATGTTGGGAGATGGTGGAGCTATGCTCCAGATACACGACGAGGTGACCCTCATCTATGCAGACATCAAGAAAATTTTCAGGGCAATGTTCATCCTAGAAACCATGCACTATATAATTATACAAGAGATGATGCACTTACAATAGGGAAAAAACCTGTGGCCCAGTACTCAGGGTGGTTCACAGATCTCTCCCGCTACACCATCGACATGGTATGGGACCCTTTCTTCAGGAACCAGACCTTTGATCAGGGTCTCTGATGGGAGATCATAGAATCGATGATATCACTTAACATTTCATTGTAGGATGGGGTGCAAGACTGAGCACTTTTGGTTGAGATATTCCATGAAGAGCATGCACCAATAGTGAGAGCGACCACCAGATGTCAGGTTGCAGGGTCATATGCAGCAGGCTGTAGACGGATGAAGAAGGGGGCTAAGTAGGCCAGGCCTTCTAGTGGATGACATCTAGTTACAAGGTTGGTTTTATAGGGCACACATGACATAGGAGGACAACTAAGGAGAAGACAATGTTACACCTGCAGCGTGCAGGATCACATGTCTTGCGACTGCCCATCCTGTCATATAGATGATCATTAGATGGTCAAGTGACTGTCGAGGAAGTGGCAAAGACTCGATAGAGGAGGTCTGCAGGCAGATGGTATATGTGGTAGAGGAGCTGGAAATGCAGCAAGTGGTGAACAACGATTCGAGGTTCTACCGCTGCCACCTCTAGGTGGTCCACCCTGACCATAGGGAGAAGTTGTATAGGGGAGATCTCACTCCATGATGTCGAGGCTTACGACCATGGTGCTCTGGATATTATTGGAAGTACAATCTATGTCTACTCCATCTTCTCAACAATACTTATAGACATAGGTTCTAGTCCCTGTTTTACTTCCACGACCCTCGTTCGGAGCTCAGACATTCTAGTGGAGCCGTTAGCTCTAACCTTACAACTAGAGGCTTCTACAGGAGAGGATTTGACAATTTCACAGTGATGCAGGTAGTGTGATCTTACTATAAGAGGAAAGATCTTCAGTTGGGATCTTATAGTAGTGGCGTTGAGGCCTTATGATGACATATTGGGTATGGAATGGTCATCCACAGTCCGTGATCAGATTGACTGTATTAGGCGCAAAGTGCGGTGTGTCTGCGAGGATGGGATTGGGTTTTCCTTCATCAGCGAGAAGGGAAAATTTCTAGAATTTGATGGACTTACATAGAGGAGGGTGCAACTGATCACACATCAGGTGGCTAGCCTTACCCTCAGGGAAGTTGATGATGAGAGTCTGATCTATCCTGTAGTGGTGGACCAGTATGTCGATGTCTTTATGAATGAAGATCCGGGACTACCTTCACACAGAGTGGTTGAATTTTACATCAACATGTACCTTAGGACGACACTGATATCTACACCAGCATATCAGATGGCTCCAGAAGAGCTTTGTGAGTTACGAGTACAGTTAGAGTACTTGTAGAGGAAGGGGTTCATAAGGCCCATAGTTTCTACATGGGTAGCCCTGATTTTGTTTTCCAAGAATGCAAATAGGAGTTTGAGACTCTATGTGGACTATTAACGCCTGGACCGAGTGAACATGAAGAACAAGTATCCACATCCATGGACTGATGACCAATTTGAGCATCTGAAGGGACCTCAATGGTTTTATAAGATAGACCTCAGATCAGGTCATCATCAACTAAGGGTATGAGATGAGGATGTGTAGAACATGACCTTAAGATGTCAGTATGGATACTATGAGTTCTTTTTTATTCCATTATTAATGACTAATTCCCCTACAGTGTTAATGGGAATTATGAACAAGATCTTACCACTATACCTTGATAACATTTTGGTGTTCTTCATTGACGACGTCTTGATATACTTAGCGATGAAGGAGGATCATGCCTATCATCTGCAGATTGTTCCAGATACACTTCGAGAGCAGCAAAATTATGGTTTTCCATAAAAGTGATAGTTCTGGATATGATAGATCCACATTATAAGACACCTTATCTCAGAGGTTGGAGTAGCAGTGGATCCATCCCAGATAGAGGTTGTACTTTCTTGGGAACAACCCAGTAGTTATACCATAGTGTAGAGTTTCATGTGGTTGACTGGACACTGCCAGGGATTTGTGCCTGAATTTTTAAGATTTTCAGTACCCTTGGCATCATTGATGAAGAAGGGACAACCTTTCATATGGACAGAGAGATGCTAGAAATGTTTTAAGGATCTGTGGAAAATACTGATGTGTGCCCCCATCTTGAGGCTACCTGAAGAGGGTGTTGGGTATGTAGTCTACTAAGACACATCATGGACCATACGTGGGTGTGACTTCATGCAGGAGTGAATAGTGATTGCCTACGGCTCATGACAATTGATACACCATGAGCAGAACTACACTACCCATGACCTGGAATTAGTAGTAGTAGTCTTCACCTTAAAGATGTGACAACATTACTTGATGGGTGAACGTTTTATAGTATACATTGATCTTAAGAGTCTCAGGTATATCATCTCTTGGAAGGACCTGGACCTATGACAATGGTGATTGATGGAGTTCCTCTAGGATAATGACTTTGAGATATTTTGTACTCTAGCGAAGTGGATTGTGGTAGCCAGTGCACTCAGTAGGAGGTATGGTCTTCAGTTGCGGAGTGAGGAGACAAAGATTTTAGCCGCGTTGTTGATATCCTTCATAGATTAAGATAGAGCTGCATAACTCGAGTCTATGAAAGTCACTCTCCCACTCCTTCAATGAGTCAGGTAGGAGATCTTGGGGACATTGATTGCGAGGCTCTATATTCTTAGATATCCTTACGACTATCACCAAATGGTTTTATGTATGTGGGGAGCATATCATCCTCTTTAGAGGATGTACCATGGTACCGATGGTACTATATGAGGAGGTGTTGAGGGAGTTCCACACATCCATTTCGACGGTACATCCTAGTGAGGAAAAGATGTACCAGAACCTATGGCATTAGCACTGGTGTCCAGGGAGAAGAAAGCAGTGGCATAGTTTGTTTCATGATGCCTCACTTGTCAGCAAGTGAAAGCCGAGCATCATGTTCCAGTAGGCTTAGCACAACCACTAGATGTTCTAGAGTGGAAGTGGATGGAATCTATATGTACTTTGTTAAAGGTATTACATGTATGTCTAGGGGAAATGATTCTATCTGGGTGATCATTGACCAACTCACCATGTCAGCCCACATCCTTCCTATCCAAGAGTTGGGATCAGTAGATGGCTTGGGATGCCTCTACATAATATGATTGTGAGACTTTGTGGGGTGCCATCACCAATCGTATCTGACCGTGATGCATGTTTCACATCTCAGTTGTGGAAGGTATTGAAGGAGGCGTTCATGACTCACCTATGTTTGAGCACCACCTTTCTTCAATTAATGGATGGTCCGACAAAGAAGAACATTCAGACACTCGAGTACATGTTTCATGCATGAATCATAGATTTATTTCCTAGTTGGGTGGATCTCACAACCGTTTTGGAGTTCTCTTAAAATAACATTTATCGCTCCACCATTGGTATGTCACCGTATAAGGCCTTGTACGGTTGACCTTACAGATCACCTTTACGCTATACAGACCCAAGGGAGTCAATAATTGGGTCTAGAGTCGGTACGGGATACCACTGAGAAGGCTTAGATCCTCTTGGAGTGGATGAAGAATGCATAGAGTAGACCAAAAACTTATGCTGACAGGAGGAAGAGAACTTTGGAGTTCCAATAAGGGGACCTCATATTCTTCCAAGTCTATCCTCAACAGGGACTATGAAGATTTGGTTGAGGGGGAAATTTATCACTGAGTTTTATCGGACCATTATTGATAATTCGAAGGATTGGTGAGGTGGCATACCTCTTAGCACTTCAGCCGTAGTTGGACAGTGTGCATGACGTCTTACACGTATCACAGTTTATGAGATACATGCATGACCCATCTCACGTCATCGACCATGGAGTGTTGGAATTTGATGATGGGGAGAAGTTTAAAAAGGTTCCTATATATATTTAGGACCAACTGGAGTGAGTCCTTCATGAGCGGTTGATACCACTGGTGCTTGTTTGCTGGTTTTACGGGAACCACCAGGAGAGCACATGGGAGCAGGAGGCTAAAATTCATGCTCAGTACCCCCATTTGTTCTCTTAGTCTATGTTCTGGTTTTCCGGAATGAAAGGCCCTGTGGTGGGGATAATTTAAAGACCCGAATTTACCATGTAATTTTTTTATTATATTAAATTATTACTAGTCTTTAAAAATTGACAGCGCGTGATTCTGAGGCCTGGTGTTCCCATAATGAAATTATGATCTTTCTTTTGTTACATTCAGTAAACAGGCGATCGAATTTTTTTATTTTTTGAACTAGTGATCGGATTAAAAATACAAGGACACCATTTAATCCGCAATACTGAGATCCTCTTAAGGGAGAATTTACATTGACCACATTTGGTCTGGAGAAAAAGTTATGTTTTTAGAGATTTTAAAATGGAATAAATAAAATAGAATTATTTTTTTATTTTCAATATTTTCCTCCAACGGAAAAGTGGTAATGTGGGACAAGCGATGTGTCAAGCCATTAAATGGATTTACCCATCAATCTAAGTAATAACAACATTGGGGAATTAGGGAGTTTCTAGTTAATGATCCCCCATTAATTCCCAATGTTGTTACTTACCATTACCCTCTTCTATTTATATGGAGAATGGGGAGGGGTATCAGCCCTGCTTTTCTAATCAACAAAGTGCTGAAAATATTCCAAGACACCAAACCCCTTGGAAGACGGATTTAGTTTCAGCGAGCTGTGACATGCGGCACTAAAACCCCGAACCGAAGATCAATATATGAGCGGTGCCATAGGAAGCTAGTTGTAGACTACGGCGAACACCCACATACTTCAAAAAACCCACACTCAACATTGTTCTTGTTGTGGGTATTACTTTTGGTTTTTAATTAAAGAGTTGTAGAATTATTTTTCCTCTATCATATTGTTTCCAAGTTAACATGGAGGGTGCGGGCCTAACGAACCTAGCACATACCCTCCTCTACCTTGTAACCCCATTCATTCTTCATGGAAGACCACCGGCATGATGGTACCAATGACCATCACCGATAGGGACCAAGGCAGTGATCGACAATGGTCGGCCATGAGGGAGTAGGTGGCGCACCCGCACCGCTGGAGGAATCGGCTGCAGTTACTCAGCTGTGACGGTCAGAGGAGGATGCCGACACACCGACCAGTCGTAGATGGAGAGCGTGATGCGACCAGCATGCCGCCAAAGGACTCGGGTCACAAATTTTCTAACACGACAGACTGAAAAAGGTGGTTGAGACATCAATCAGTCAAAGGTGGTGGACTGGCGCACCGTTGCGCGCCGCTGGAGAAGACATCCAGCACGCCGGCCAGAGTGACAGGTTTGGTAGGACATACATAAGCGAGTCCCAGGCACTACGTGGTTCTGCTGCTTTGAAGGAGCCGAATGGCGTCCAATCCATTTGAGAATTCTGGGGGAGCCGCTCCCTCATGACCCCTAGTGTAATCCCCCAATGGGCCGCACTTCATCGTGGTCGGGCCACTTGCCACTTTTGGGCCAAGCCACCGTTTTTAGGAAACCTCCTGGCAGGCCATCCACATGAGGGCTTGAACAGACCCAAGCCCTACCCAAACTGAGCCGGGCAGGGTTGGTCCGACCGGGTGGGACCGGACCTGGGCCCAACCGGACCTAGAAACATTAAAGAAGCCATATCAAGAAATCCACGAGTCTGCTTGAAAATCCGTCTACAGAGTTGGGACCCTTGGAGGGAGACGATCATTCTTGTATACTAAACTTGAGTTTTGGAAATAGTTGGAGTATGGCCAGGTTGGATTGACCCTGAATCCAACCGGGACCTCAAAACTAAAATGCTTATAACTCACATACCGAGCATCTGAATGATGCACTATCTATCACGTTGGAACCATTACGACATGGCGATCCTTTGGGATACTCCTTTGTAGAGCTTAATGGTGGTTATGGTATGACCGATATCTCTAGTGGAATATTCTGAGAAACTCGAGCACACCGGGTGTATGGAATGTTGTAGCAGGCTTTAGCATGAAGGAAGTACATTGACCATATGTGGGTCAGCATCTATCAAATTTTGTGTGGGTCATCACCAAGTGTTCTTCTATGGGTCAGTTCATATCGATCCTATGTGGGTCAGAATCTATCAGATCATATGTGGGTCAGCGCTCGGTAATATAATGTTGGTCAGCGCATATCGATCTTGTGTGGGTCAGATCCTCTAGGGGTCAGCGCTTATTCATCCTATGTGGGCTAGTGCATAGCAATCCCTTGTGTTTCAAATCATATGTGAGTCATCGGGGGTTTGTTACCTATCGATTCTATGTGGGACAGAAGTAGTGAAACTTAATAGAATAAGATGGTCAAACCTTACAACTAATCATCTATATTTTTGTTCTTATGTTATACATGATTGCGAGCTGAGTCATTCCACCTTCATGGTGTGATGTTCATGCTATTAGCTACGTGGCACTTCTATCATCGTGGAGATACCTTTTTGGTACATCTAACTATGTGGCGTTACCTACGTGGTACTTCTATATTTGTGGTGATACCTATGTGGTACTTCTATACTCGTGGTGTTACTTGTGTGGTACTTCCAACTTCGCGGTGTTACCTGCGTTGTACTTCTACCTTTGGGGGGTCTCTTTGTGGTGTTACATGTGTGGTACTTCTATCCCAATGTTGTTACCTGTGTGGTATTTGTACCTCTATGGTGTTACCTTTGGGGTATTCTTTCCCCATGTATGAGATTAGTATATCTTGATAACTTACGTATATGTATGGGAATATACCTAAGTAGAGTTGATGTATTTCATTGTGGTTTTTCCTTTAAAGAACTTCAGGAGACCTATGAGGGTCTTAGGGTCCCTACTGAGTATCATGATACTCACCCCTACACAGGCTTCGCCCGCACCTTATTGCGTCTGGTGTAGGCGACGTACAACATTGATCGAGGCTGGGGGAGCCAAGACTCGATGGTGCTCAGAGGTGTACTATTTGGGTTTACGTGGAGTGCTATGGAGACGATATGTACATTCCCTTTAGGTAGGATCCTCTAAGGGATATCTAAGAGTTGTTTTTTACTTCTATGTTTTACATGTACCTTTTTCATTTGGGTGTGTATTCCAGTACCTTTAACATTCATCACTATTTTACATTCAACATACTTTTACTATAGGAGTATAATTCATGGATTTTTTCTTGTTGTGTTCTTCGAATGTGTGTCTGTATAGGTTAAAAGGAAATGCCTTCCCATTTTAGGGATATGCCTTTCCAGTGCTAGTCGCCAACCCCTGGCCTATGGAAGGCGAGCTTGGGGTAGTCAAGGAACGGGCCTCGAGGGAAGGGTCATGATAGTGGGAGAAATATTGACTTGGTTTTAGTCAATGATTGAGATGCAAAAATGTTTTAAATAGGAAAAAGTTATACAGGTTCACTTGTAACAAGATTAATTCCGAGAAACATAATACTTAAGAATCATTAAACCATTATTGTGATATCTAGTTCCCCGCAGCGGGTGATATATTATTCATTGAGAATAATAATTCATACAAGAAGTATATAACAATTATATTATATTGACAAGATCAATTAAAATTCAGTAATGGATTGCTTGTATCAAATTTATAAGGAGAATCTAAATATAATAATGTGGTGGGTATTCATATGAGTTGACGCATGGTTCTTAAAGGCATGGTACCAGTAAGGATTGATTGGTTAGACCAAGTCATTGTGCATAAATCCATTAGAATTTTACATTTCATAGATAACATCTAAGACCATTTAATTATATATTGGATTAAAAGATCATAATTCATGCAAGGTATCTTTAAGATGAACCAGAAAAGGATGATGACACCATTGGATTATAATAAGAGATTAAAGTTACTGAAATCCAATTCAAGATTAATGTAAGAAACATTATTTTGATCATTCATTTGGAATGAATCTTTTCTATGTGTTTACTAAAGGAAATTTGGATCGATATAGTTTTACAATTGAAATATGTTTGGAAACATGTGAAAAAATAGATATTGGTCATATAGTTAGATAAATTCCATGATAATACTATCTATATATTGGTCATATAGTTAGATTAGTCCATGATAATACTCTCTAGATATTGACTTAAAGTCACAACCTCGGTACTTGGAAAAAGGATCCACTGAGGTAGATCAAATGGTTTCTTAGACCTAGTCAATCATACATACAGTGACATTGTATTGAAAAATACATTTTGGAAAAATTTATGTTTATAATTTTTTCCAATGTCACATGTCTTAGTCTCTCCAGGTTGACATGTTCATAACATTATAAGAGATTAAATTTGTGAGTTGTGTTCTATCTGTTTAAGAGATGGATCAGTCACATATTCCATGATATGTAAAAGAATTGAAACTTCAATAATATAAATCAATTTAGTAAGATATCAATTATATCCTAGAGCACTAAAAGTGTTACAATCAAAACTATCATATTGAACATCGTAATGTGAAAATGATATTTACCTGGTAATATGAGATAAAAGATACTAGTTTTGGTGGGAAACAAACTAGTTTTTAAAAGTTCAACATGATCTAGTATCACAGTTAGGCTAAGGTGATGAAAAATTCATCTTCATAAAATCCAGTGGTTGTTATATCAACAATTACAGAGTACACTGCATCTTCTAAGAAGTCTAAGAAGCAGTTAAATGCAAGGTTTTGTTCTAGTTCTTGGAATCACACCTAGTATGTAATAAATTATCATAAGTCAAATTATTATATTCTTACTATCCAGGAATTCAAGTATGAAAGTTTAAAAATGGAGTATACTTTGGTATAACACCTCCTGGGATGTTCAACATAAGATGTAGAGGTTGCATATATCAGAATGGCCACGCAGTAGATACATGGAAGACCCAGTAGCTTAAGCTGTTACTTAGTAGAAACATGATCTTAATCTTGTGATTAGCTAACAAATCGGGATACCAAGTTGTCTCAATTAAAAGTGGGGAGTGTTGAAATAGTGGGTTCCCTAAATCCAATTATGCATAACTCTTGATTATCATATCGTATATACAGTTAGTTACACATGATGTGAACATACAGTTATAGTGTAAGTATTTTTGTGTCTAGTTTTTAATGGTAATTTACAAGATTAATTGTCATATCGAATGGTTATAAAGGATCCCACACTATAATGAGAAACTCAAGAAAAAAGGACTTTAATTATAAACAGAGGTCCTACGGTCTAGATTAATCCTACTGATTGGACACAATTTATTTTTGACTATCAGGTGTTATGGGAACAAAAGCATTGACACATCATCCCATGAATTTTTTACATGCTGACCTATATAAGTGAGATCATGGGGGCAGACCCACTAATTGGAACACCACATGTTTCAGTGTCATTGGATGTTCCTATCTACTGAAATGTGTATTGGTCTTCTCACTTGAGATCATTACCAGTGTGTACCATTTGATTGCATATTTTGATGCATGGAAAATAGTATGGTATTGAAATCGAGTTAAGGTAGAATCTTTGGGGTGCGTCTTTGGTGGTATGGCATTGGTTTAATAGTTATGAAAGTATTTTTCGCTTCCATTCTTAAATATTTGTATATATCATGCATATTTGATCATAATGGTGCTACCTTTATTAGTCATTGGCCAATGTTGTCAAAAGGTAAATCTATCCGGACAAATCAAAAAATAATAAAGCAAGAAACGAACAATGACACATATGTTCATCCTACTTTATGAGATATTGAGAGACAAATAGATTACAGTATAGAGTCAATGTTCGTAGTTTGGATGTTGTTGAATTGGAATTCCTTATCCCTTTAAGAGCCTTGATGATTTGTTAGTCATCTATCTTGGTATGTTATTTTTATTCACTATTACGGAATGAAGGGACTAAAGGGTCACACACAATAGTGTATTCAAGAATCCTTTTATATTTAGTTGAATAATTTTATTGCACATGGTGGGCCCCACCACGTTGTTCAAATGATTTCCATGTTATCGATCACTAGTAATTAAATAAATAATATATAATTTATGTTATGTATAATTAGGAATAAAATTATTAAATTTAATTACATGTTATGTAAATATGAGAAATTATTAATCCAATGAATATTATTTTAATATTCATGATTCGTTTAATATTAAGCGGGGTAGAGAGTTGAGTTAAATGTATTAGTTATATCATGTAATATATTTTGTAAATATTTTACAAGTAAGTGATAAAATAATAAATAATATTGAAAAAGATTAGTTCATTAGAATTATTTATTTAGTGGACATTGAAATACATGGGTGTAGGGGAACCCAGCTGGGTATTTAGAAACTCCATTATAAATAGAGAAAAGGATCTCTCTCCTAGTGACTATTTAACCATTTTTAGAATGAAAAACCAGATACTCTCTCTCCTCCCACTCTCTTGTGAGAAACACTCTTGGTCTAAGTACTCGGATCAAGATTTACCTCATGCTTTGAAGGCATCTTGAGGCGGTGATCGTCAGGATGTTGAATGTGTCATTAGATCTCCATGCTATAACCTAGATTTCGATGACTGAAGCTACTATAGATTTTTTACAAGCATGTGTATGATCTGTTGGGTTCCTACTATGGATTCTACGAGCAATGATCTCCATAAAAAAGTTATAATCAAGTGTAGATTCAGATCTAAATAGGTATGATTACTATTTATTTTTTTGTGCTCATTATAATTTACGTGAGATCCTCAGATCATACCAGGGCTCATATTGTCATTGTCAACAGGTCCCATCAACTAGTCGATGAATTCTTTTAAATCCCTAGCCCACTGGCTTCCACTATGGGCCTCGTAACCTTTCACAAAGAGTGGTGTTGATGTACCTATATCCTTTGGAATTTTTTTGGTTTCCAGGGATGTTATAGATTGTTTCTGAGTCCAACACATGATGTCTTTCCTATCATTATTTTATAACCATGGTGCCCAAGTATGAGTGGAAATGGGATGTTCACTATAGTTTTTATTATGGATGATTCATGAATAGTGAGATGTCAAAAAACTATTTGACTGATCACTGAGTGACTCTGCAAGTTGTCCCACTTCCAAACCATGTAAGAATATATTTTAATGCTGGTTGTGATATTTCTATTCATGCATGATGTTTTCTAACATCATGGAGTTCCCTTAATGAGAATTTCAGTCCGTGATTCACATTTCATGTCACAATTTTGGAGAGGATACAATTGTCTTTGGAACTCGGTTGTTTTTTAGCATGGTTTTTCTACCTTAGATCGGATAAAATGTAAATTGGTATGTTCATGCATTAGAGAAAATTATATAGGATTTCATTTTTTGGACTATAGATGGGACGATCACTTCCCCTTGATGGAGTTTGAGTATCACACCAATTTCCACTCCACCATTAGTGTATCACAATTTACGTGGATTTGGCCAGGATGGTAGTCTATCTACTGGGTCTGTATACCCTTATTCCAATTATAATGTTGGGTTAGTGAGGTAGATTCCGACATGATCCTATGACCTCAGTTAGAGAAAGTTCATATTTTTTCCATGTGTTTAAGCTAAGGATACATGTGCACAACTTATTACATGATTTTGAATATGGTTAGATGCAAATCCAGTGCTGAGTAACCATATCATGGTTTCCAATTAAATTTGAGAACCTATAAGAGAATAACCTTCATGGGAATGTTTATGGATTGGTTTCATTTTTTATTGCATGATAAACATCTAAAGATCATATAGGAGTGGGAAACCTTGTAGAGAGCTCATAATCCCCATTATGATTAGATTTTTCAAATATCATGACAAAAATCCTTATTGTTGGGGAAACTATGACAACTTTATTTTTTATGTTTAGGACATTACAATATTTATATAAAAATATATGGATCTTGAAATAGAGTGGGTGTGAATTCTTTGGGCCTGGAGAGCCTTGATGTGTTTTTTATTAAACATTGATATATTTATATCATGCATATACATCATTTTAGTACAAATTTTTTTCTATTTTTGGGACATTGGATTGTAAATCCATCACCATGGTTGTTTCTAGGATGTTTATTTTACCCCTGGAATAATATCATGTTTTCCTATAATTGGTGTTTTGTGGAAGATGATAATTGATTGGAATGATAAAATATTTACGATATTAAATTAATTAATATCTTTTATTTAATAACCCACCCCTTATAATTTCCCAACCCAACCCTGGGATAAGTATATATGGTATCTCCCTCATGCTATTAATGGACTTATAAGGGATTAGAGTCACTATCATACTCATTCTATGATGATTATCGAGATCAGATCCTAATATAGCGACTTCGGGGAATGGATCAAGACCCAAAGCATCTGTGTTTTACGATAGGGTTGGCATTTTTATGAGTTTTTAGTCAAAATACTAATGTATGGATTTATTTATGGTTTCATATATATATTATTTCAACTATAGATTACATGGGTGTTGATCTGTGCTTAATTTAAGAAATTGGTGGTTTTGAGATTCATAGAGATTTACTATTCAAAAATTCAAATCACATGATATGTAGTGAATGATAACATGTTGTTTTTTCACCCATTGAGGAATAAATATTTTTTACAAATAAATACCATGTAATCATAGTAAAAATAATGTGGTGAATCTTGGTCATGTGTCTGAGTATATAGGTAAATTCCCCATGTTAATTTAATATGCATGTATATTAGTATGTTGGTATGATTTGATGTACACATGAACATTTTGGGAGGAAATGGAATACCAATGCTTTCCAAGACATTATGGGTGTGCAAAATAAGTTTTTTTACATGAAAATTCCATTCAGGTGCATCCATGTGCATTCTTATGTGACTAGATAAGATCACACTGTATGTGATGTAATATACAATCCATGTACTTCTTTTTATATACTCAGTACTATGAGGGCACATGTCCAGGGTACGTCCTCATGAGACAAACCATGTACCTTATGAGGAAATATCATGAACTCCCCTCATATAAATCATTATCATGTGTCTCCTTCATTATGAATTGTAATGGGGATACATCTTTTAGTGAATCATAGAATTTGATCACTTGGGTGAGATTCGTTGGTCCAACCATATGAGGTTACAGTGTGGGATTATGTACTAATAATAGGATTATGATATCATTTATAGTTTGTGTCTCAGATACAGTGTTATGTATACCTCTATCTGAATGGGGTGAAAACCTCTATAATTTATTCAATATTCCATAGTGGGTGAATGAGGAATCAGAGTGACCAACATACCCAAGAATTGATCCCGTACATAGAATGTTATTATAGATTGACTTTTTAGTGTCCAAAACAAGTCCTTTATGTGATCCCCAAACTGTGTATCGACTTATTTAGAGTTCTTTATCATGCTTACGAGGTCCCACAATGGTATTGGGTTTGATACCCTATTTGTGTATTGATATATTCAGATTTTTAATGATCAATTATTTCTTGAGGCCTAGTGTGAATGAACACTAGGATGAGATCCATTTGTTATTCCATAGATCTCAATGTGAGTTACAAAGACATTATTTGTGTGGTTAGAATTAGAACTCCATCAGTCAGGGAGATACTAGAGATGTTTGGGCACCTCCACATGTACTCTTGTGTGGTGGTTCATGATGTTATTCATCAAATAGGAAACCCTTGGAGATGTGTGGTTACTCATTATTCATAGCTAGGATGTGGTTATTGATATCCCCTCTATCTCCTATTTGGAAATCTGGTTGAGAATATCTATGTTATTTTGGAATAGTTTCATGTTTTCGTTTCATTTCTTCATGGTTTTGACCTGATACTCTCTCTTGATGATTTTTTTTTGATTTTAGGAAACCTATTGGGTATGTATATACTCACCCCTATATTGTATTTTCCTATATGTGTTGTGTATTATGTAGATGACATGTAGATTAACAATGATTTGTGGGACCTAGCCTAGTGGAGTATAGAGGTTCTTGCTAATGAGCATGTTTAGTGGTGAGCCTCAAAGATATGCGTAGTAGGCTCTCACCATAGGTTACCTATTTGTACTTTTTTCCATGTTAGGACCTCGTATTTAGTGGGAAATAAATTCTTACCCTTTAAAAATTTTAACTATAAACATATATTATTTCTTTCCTAAACTATGTTTCATTCTTGGATGACACTCCATATTTTCCAATTTTATGTTATATATCTACAGTGTTATACACAAATACTATGTGTGCATATAGGTACTTAAGATAAGGCATCCCATTTATATTATATCATACATGAAAATTGTTATCAACCTCGGGCCTATTGGAGGAGAGATTGTGGTTGTCACACTTTTCCTCCAATGGGCTAACAAGGCCATGGTTGGCTTGGTTGTGATAGTTTATGAATGAATTCATGTGATGTTTAATGAATGGGAATCTTTTTTTCCTAAGATAATATTCATTGATGACATTGATTACTCTTTTTCTTAACATAGGAATTGATAATCCCGTCAACATTAAATTGGATGATGATGATGAACACATTCTTATATAATCATGTTCGAAATAATATGAAAACTAGGAACCATATAGTGTGTTGTATAGATGACCTAGATTATTTAAAGACTATATATTGGATTCTATTATTAGTGGTTTAAGTATATATGTATGGGGTAATACATTTTAAATAAATATAGATGATTTATCTTCCTATATATGATATATTGAACCAAAAACCATAATGAATGTTATGATTGATTAGTGTTCGGTTGTTTTTATATAATAAAAGATTAATTGGTTTTTGAAAAAATAATTAGATTTAGTCAAGAGAAACTTCAACATTTATGTTATTAAAAAATGTCCATTTAGAAACAAAAAATATTATCAATGATTAATTTCTCAAAATAAACCTATAATAGTAGACAAATGTATGGAAACCACAATGATTTTAAAATAACAATACATGAAAAAAATAAAGTTAATCATTGAATCCACTTAAGTGAATATAAAATTTAGTAATGAATAAAGGGAATGATGTATAATGAATTTTATCATGGAAATCATAAATATAAGATGATATTACTTGAATAATCATAGATAAATATAGATTTTATTCATGATATAAAGAGGTAAAAATACATATCATGGCTTATTAAAAAATTAGGAGGATTTAGAAATTCATGGAATAATTTAACTATTTTTACAAGAAGCTTGGTGAATGAAGAAGAAACCCTTTTACAACGGTTGGGTTAACACTCCTTGGTCGAATGAAAAACAAGAAGTTATTCATGGGTATGAATGTTTTGTTGCCTGTTTTTTTAATCTATAATCGAATAAATATATATTTTCTATAGGTTGTTGAATTATTTCCAAGGTTATGATCACTGTTGGATGTATGAATGGTAGGAAGATCATGGTTTAGGTAAGGCTATTTTTAGGGTTTGATTGGGTGAGCTAAAATAGGATTTTCAATCTAACAATATGATATAAGAATCCATGGTCCTAGGAAACATTAGAAAAATGGTTTGATGTATATTTTTTCATTTTGAAATCTATTTACATAAACACTATTATTTTGAAGTGATAAAAAAACATGGTAAATTATGTTGTTAATTCCAAATAACATGTCATGGAGGCTTGAAAATACCTTTATTCAATGAAGAGTTTGAAAATTCATAGAATGGGATCCATGGTGGTTGAAGAAAAAATGAGGTAATATAGTCTCATTATTCTATACTAGAAACCATGGTGAGTATTAGTTGTTTCCATAATTGATATAAAAATAGAATATAATACATTGATTTCATAATTTTGTGGATATATAATATATTTGATGGATAGGATGACACCACTCCAGAGTGGTTCATTATAGTTATGTTTTAAATGTTTATAAAAAACATTGATCATGGGGGGATGAAGATCTGAATCCATATTTTTTGGATTTTAAAAGATAAAAAATACAAAAATAGTTGTTGGGGTTAGAATAGAAATGTCATGGTGGAAAAATATTTGGGAAAATAAAATCATTGGGTTGAGTTTGAAATATTAATGTTATTCTTTCGTTTTGGGGGGAAAACATAAATAGAATAATTTTATTTTAACACATTAAAAACGTTTTATTACACAAAAAAGGTCACAGATATAGGGGTAATAATTGATTGATATAAAAAATTGTTCAATGTACACAATGAATAAATAGATTTATAAAATCTACAGTAATATATTAAGAGAAGTGATATGAGAAGAATGATATAGGATGATTAATATTATAAAGATTGGTAAAATTACAATAGTGAATAAGTATTTGAAATAGTCAATGTGAAAGTCTTATTGGCATCAAATGAGTATTTATTTGTCATATTAAGCTTATCTTAGAATAATATAGAGCATAATGGCAGTAATTCAGCATTCAATATTATTATGTATATTGAGTTATTTATTTATGTTTTCATGTTCATGTGGAAAACAATTAGTTATTTTTTTATCGAGGAGTTGATCACATATTGAAAAGGACTAGAAGTGAAATGATATATAGATCAATGTGGTATTAAATATCAATTTTTAATCATTTATTGTGATTCATTTGATAGATTTATCATAAAGAGACCTTGAAGACTATAGACATATATCATTCCATAATGTTTTGTACTTAGAAGAATATAATACTAGGGAAATATTGGTGAGAAGTGGGAAATACTTAAAAATTAATTGTTAGGATAGTTAAATGAGGCATGGATTAATCAAATCATACACTATAATCTAGTAATTATTTTAAAATATAGGATTTTTCTTGACATGAACCCCACCATTTGTATGATCTGAAGATATATATCATTGTGTTTGAACCATGTAAAATCATTATGATCTTTTATACAATATATTTTTTATACAGTCTTGATATATAGTGTGATCATTGATATTAGAGTGATATATTGAAATTTTTCCTTATTATATGTTAGAATGATGATATAATAATTCAGGTGTGAAATGAAATTCTTTAACTTGGTTAACGAAATAATTAACCCCCACTCTCTAAGGGTTCTTCAAGACTTTTTTTCAAAAATAACAGTACCATTCTGTGGGATCAGTACCTATTGGTTTTTAAATCGATGTCAATCTATCAATTTAATTTAATTTTGTGTGTGTATATATTCTATTATAGAAACCGATATTTTTAATGGAACATGATTTTATCAAAAAAGGGATGACATTATATTACATTTAAGTGATAAATATAACTATTTTCTAAGGGATATTTACTATGATACTGATTTGAGAAATCCTAATGAATTATATCACGATTTTAATGTTATAAAATATTATATAAGTGATTTTATCAATGTGGTATTCAAGAAGAAAATTCAGGGTTCTTAAAGATTTGAGTTTTCAAACCCATATTGAATATATATATAAATCATAAAAAATACAATTGAGTTATTATACTCACTAGTGTTAAAAATATGGTGGAGAAAATTTAAAAATATCAATATTCATGAAAATTTTATGTAATGTGGAGAAGACTCTCAAGAATCAAAGATATAAGATCAATGTAACTATTTCACATATATATTAAATGAATACTATTTTAGTTGTTCTAATTACATCCATAAATAATTTTTACTCGATAGAGTTTGAAATGAAAGATGACTTTGGTGGAGAAGTTATGCTGTCATTGAGTTTTCAACTGCGATGATGTTCATGTAGTACTAAAGGTAACATTGAATCTATATAGGGATAGTTATATTGATAAAAATCATCCATGGAGTAAAAAGATAACTATTTTTTGAATTTTTATTATTAAATTAGAGCTAAATATAAAACAATTATTCCATAAAATAATAAACTTATTTGATTACATAAAATATGAAAAGGCAAAGGGATTTCTCAAACAACATGTACATGAATTAATTGAAAAATAGACAAGGATTAGGTGCTAAAAATTTACTATTTATTTTCAAACACAACATGATGATAATATAAGATAAAAAAATAATATATTTTTTGGATGAATCCATACAATATTAATAAATTGGAAAAAATTTAAGAGTAAGTTTTATGAATCAAAGATGCAATACTTTTAGGGAGGAGTGAGAAATTCCTTATATGAAATAATATAAATGTAAAGCATAAAAGGATTCCAATAATGTATTTTTGAGAAAGATATTGTTTCTTAATAAAAAATATGCAATGGTATTTAAAGAAATATGTCATTATAGTGAAAGTATTATATAGTTTATAGACAGAAAATGTCATTTTATAGAATATGAAGAGTTTAAATGTTGAGCAAAACCTAATGTGACAAACAAACTATGGTAACGATTCATGATGAATGATTTCATTTTGATATGATTTATTTATACTGCTTTTTGAAATAAAGGAGGGAATTATATCCTGAAATATAATAAGTGTTATAAGAGGTAAAAAATACATTAATAATTCATGGGGGGTGGAAATATAGAATTAATATAAATATAATACATGGTAAAACAAATTCATGGGATGAGAATGTATTAATGAAGGAAATGAACGAGGTGTGCATAAACCACCAATGGTGGATTATTTATAGTAGTTAGCAATTAAGGAAAGGGAATTTTTTAATAGTATGAATAAGAATGTTATCAAAATAAAATAAAATAATGATAAATTATTTAATAAACACTTACTAATGATAAATTAATCAAATGTAGTTTTATTGGATATTAAGTAGGAGAATGTTAGACCATTAATATGGGGTATAAAAAATAAAACTACAAATAAATTTAGGATGACTAGTATTAAATACATTACGAGGAACAATGATCATGATAAAGGATGTTTCCATAAATTATTAATAGTTGAATGATTCAAATATAGGATTAGTCTCCCAGAGTAGATAAATTAAAGACCACATATATTTCAATATTAAAAAGTTTTTTTTGAGAATAGAAATTATACATGATTTGTTACTCAATGTAAAACCACTGTAAATTCATTTAATCACAATGGATGTGATGGTGGAATTTATAATGAGGATACACAATCTACTACATTAGGATATTTCTGAATTACCCCTATCCCCGTGTATTTAATTTCCAAACCATTGTATGTGTGTTGTTGTATTATGCATGAAATATGATTAATGGGTCAATTTAATTTTATTAATATGAATTAATTTAATGAAAATTATTTCATTGAATGAGTGGTGTTCAATAAATAATTGGTGGTGTAATATCATGATGTAACCGATGTTTTTAGAGTAACTCAAGTGGTTTGTATCCTCTTATAGAAATACTTTTATTTTAAAACTTAATAATAAATCGTTTAATTGGAATCAGTCATATATTAATTCAGAACTATTGATATCAAATGTTAAATAATAAATAGGAATACAAAATATATAAACAAAAACATTAAATTATTATTTATATTTTAGATATTTATTTTCAACACGTGACATCATCATATTTTTTAAGAAATTAAATGATAATAATGAATAGTTACCCCCACTATGAAAGTAACTTATAAAACTTGTGTTAATGAAAGGATTTAATGGGTGTTTTTTTATAAGGATTCAATTATTAATTTTTCTCATAAGGAATGTTGATATGCCATATAAAAAATCATTTTTTTCAATAAGTGGAATAATACTTATGATATAGATCGTAAAATATTATCATTATTGATTATTTAGTGAATATATTATAAATGTGTGATTGGAATAGAGATATGTTTTATTAATTAAATAAAAGATAAATATTAATAATTATAAAAAATTAAGTCAGATAAATGGTTAAAGTTAATATTATTAATTTAAGATCAAGTTTTATACACAATGATTTTAAAAATATGTGATTATAAGATGTGTTCATTAATAATTGTGAAATTAAATTTTTACTAGTATAATATCTTTGAGTGTGTAAGAACTAGTTGAATTGAATTATAAAAATAATTTGAAATATAAATTTTCACAATAGTCTAGAATCGAATGAATACATAGTTTAAAAATGTTTTAAAGAGAATAAAATTTTTAAGATAAGAACTAGTAGATAGGTGAGATAATTGATCGAGATGAGATAAATGAAAATTAGAAATTTCAATATTTTTAATTATTTTTACAAGTGATGATAGATATGTATGTTAAAAGTGTATTTATTTTCATTCAATTGGTGAGAAAAAAAATAATGACAGCATATTGTCTATGTCATAGAAGAATGAGTAGACAAAGTGAGTAAACAAAGATAAAATTCACATAAAGGTACCCTTTTTATAAAAGGAGTATCAAACAATGAACCAAAAATATATAAATTTATATAGTGTTATGGAGTTTTATTATAGAGATGCACTAACATATGAATTGATAATAATGTCAATAGGGTGAAATTGTTTTAACAAATGGTTGTTAGATGGAATTTTTTTCAATTTAAGGATAGTTTGTTAAAAAATCATACAATTATGTTTATGTTTTATTATGTTTTTGATTGAAGGAGAGTTTGATTATAATGAAATAATGTTAAAGACTGATAGTTAATTTATATTGGAGAATTTTAGAATTAATGGTGACAATTATGGATGAATTATAATGTCAAATTGGTTGATAATAAATTTTATAGAATATTTCTAGTGTTGGAATGGGATGATAATAACAGTGGGAATGAGAATAAAATCTATGTGAGTGGAGATAAAACAAGAATGTTTTTATTAGAAAATAAAAAAAATAAAGGGTTTGGAAAATAAGTAGATACTAGCATAGGGAGAAATGAAATATTTTTATAGGAAGCACATGTGTCATTTTTGTGATTATATATAGTCTCCCGTGAATACATGGAAAAAACCATAATAGGTTAATAATGAAAAGGTAAATTGGAAGGGATATGTAACATCCCAAATAAATAAAAAATAATTAATTTTCATATTTATTAATATTTTTGAATTAAATATTAATAATATTTTATAAGGGATTCTATGTTCGAGGGTGTACCCGATACACGACAATGAGTTTCTTTGAAATATAATGTTATACAAAATACTGAGTCATGCTGAAAAGTAAAAATAAAATATTATTTTAAACGATAGTTAATTCCTAGCCATTGTATTGGAGGTAATGAATAGAAAAAACGAAAGTATTTTTATACATGTTTGTAAAATGTATTTATATTTATCTAATAAATGTTATAGGCTTAAAATGTGAATGAATAGAATTTTAAGCATAAATAATATAATATTCTTTAAAAGGTTAATTTACCGCCTTTTAATGGAAAACGCTCTTTAAATATTGTTCTGGATACTTTTATATGTTTTATTTGACAAAATAAAATTCTTCTTTAGAATCAGGACATAACAATTTACTTTGGGTAAATTATTGGTATGTTTCTGATAAAAATCATTTCTTAATAAATAGTGCAAAAATACTATATTTTAATTCAAACCCGCCTTTTAATATAATTTAATTATATGTTTAGATTATATTTTTAATTGGTTTTAAAGTCTAACTGGATTACACTTTTACCATTTTATCCAATTTTGGTCATTGTAAGTAATTTCACTTTGAAATTGGACATAAACAAGTGTTAATCTTTGGATATTCTTTATTTCTTAAAAAATGCTTTTTGTTTTGAAAGGAGGAATTAACTTTAAATTAATTAATGTAACTTCTATTTTTTTAATTTTGTAAAATAGACATCATTTTTGAATTAGGAATATCAAATACTTCTTTGGCTTATTTTTTGTTATTTTTATAAAAACATCAATTTTTTATGAATAGTGAAACCACTCAGCAGTAGTTAAAAAAAACTGACATTTTCATTAAAATAAAATTTTACCAATTGTGATAATTGAGATTCAAAAATTCAAAATTTGTGGTTTTTATTATTAATTAAAATTTGGTTCATTAAGATGAAAATAATTTTTTGCGAATTGTAACTTTTGACTTTTATTTACCATGGTTATAGCTAAATAGGGTTATTCAAGGTATAAACAAAATTATAAAAATATAAAAATATTATAACACTTGTCCTGAGATTATTGGATGAGTAATGGACAACATGTAAAATCCATGGGTGAGACTTTTGGACTTTGAAAGCCACTTGGGTAAGGTAATGATATTAATAACCTTTTATTTAAACTAAAAATAAAAATATCATAAACATGTATTGTTTTGCTAAAAAAAATTTAATGTTAGGTTATATAATTGATATATTTCAATATAAATATTAATTATAAAGATAAAAAAATTTCCAACATCATGGTATTTTATTTCTTGTTTTTAGACATCAAATAAATAAAATTAATTATGAAACAATAATGATGCAATGTTTACCACATTAATAAATGATTTAAATATATAATATTATGAAATTAGCAAGAATATCCAAAACCTATCCAATTCATATTGAATGATTTTATTTCGAACATGAGTCATCTTATCATTTACTTTAATTAGTTTTGGACGTTTATAAACCAATATATATATATATATATTAAAAAAATATTTTCAAACATTCCTAAAGAGCCCCTCCTCCCCTTTATAAAAATCTCGCACCTCTTACCCTTACTCACACCTCTCAAGCCCCTTGGATCATATAAAAACTGCCCACATAATCTCTCAGGATCCCTCTCTTCAACCTAAAATCCTTACCTTAGGCAGAAGTCACTTCACGAAATCCTTTTGGTTCAAACCAAAGGGAGTTATCAGATTTAAAGATAACACATTCTCTTAAGTTCTTTTCTATTATTTTAATTATCCAAACCCCTAAAATATTTTTATTCATTTATTTTATAACAACACCAGTATCCTAAATATACAGGGTTTTTGTTATGGGAAGGATTCAATATACATTTACACACACCTCCATCTAATGTGCGAAGAACATATTGTTTCTGTGGACGGCGAACTACTGCCTCATAAAATAATGATTGTTCACTCTTCTCATACCACCTCTTATGGTGGCCATTATGATGGGTCTATATTTATATGTGATATATATTATATTTATATAGTCTTTATTCTTCTGTATTTTTCATATACAGAATAACTTTATGGTTTATTTAATGGGTGAACGTGAAAATTTCATTTGAGGAAGTGCGGACTACCACCCCCTCAAAGTGATATGACTCATTCATGACATGCATGGAACATATAAATGATGTAGTTAATGAAATTATATATGTTATTATATAGGAATTATAATATACCTATTTATCAAAAAGTTTTCATTCCATTAAAAATACTAAATAGATATGAAAGTAGCGTTCTTGTGTTTGTACGACTTACTGTCAACATGAACCGTGCATTTCATTTCATACCTCCAAATGTTATGTAATATTATAAATAAATATATTTTATTGATATATATGATATATAGGATATATAAATCATGTATATCATTCTATAGATATTGAAAATTTGACCACATGGACAACTTGTAAATATAAGAAGTTCATTTTTGACTCAAGTACAAAATATCAACAAAATGGCCATTATTAACATAAATGATTACATAATGATTATAAAATAGAAATAAGTGATATAATAACAAAAATAAACTTCAAAAATGATCTTATGATATTATAAATTATCTTTAGTTGAATATTAATAAGATTAAACAATGAACGGTTGAAGTCAGACATGAGGTAAGGGACATCGTCTCAATCACCTTTCATTGAGGAATATTTTGGTTTATACACAACTACCATTTATACAGTGTATAAACCACTTTGACATTTTATTTAATTAAAATGTAATCTTTTTTCTATGTAACGTTTTACTAAATGGCAAAAAAATGTTTCTTTTAATGTGAGCGGTGACAACGACCTTTTCTCCGCCATGAGTATTATTTGATCTATGACTTCCTTACAAGCAGTGATGTTTTTAAAAGGATAATAAATAACATATACTCTTTCACGTATTTTGGTATTAAAAGATAAAACATAAGTTTTTTATAGATTCCACAAGTTATCATTATGATTTGTGATTACTATGTGTTATTCCTAAATCTTATGATTTCATGAGGTATGTTAAAAAGCTTAAGTTTTGATGAAATAATTTTTCTTTCTTTGTTTTATAACCATTATTGAGCATTTTATGCTCATCCCATGTTTTGAAAAGTTTTTCACTAGACATTAAGATGAATTGGTTTATGTATAGGATCAAGGAAAAGTCATGCTCTCTAAAATAAGGAACTAGTCATGATTCTTTTTTTCAAGAGTTTTTATTTTATGAAAAAATGGAAACTAAGTAGAAGTGTCTACTTAATAATTTTTGAGATGAAATGTAATTGTTATTTCCTAATTTTATAATACTCTGAACCTGAAAAGATCATAATAGTGAATTATCCATTTAATTATACATTATGTAATGTTTTATGGTTGGGTCATAATATTTGGTATCAAAGGTCAGTTTAGACAACATTAGGAGTTATAATATTATTAAATTAATAACTATAAATTAATTTATGTTATGATTTAAATGATATTTCAATTATAGGTTACCATTTTGCTTCACCTAAGATATTTCTGTGTTCATAATGGTTTTCCAATGAGGAAACATGGCACCTATGTTGGGATGACATTAGGAGGAATACAACCTTCTAAATCAGCAACCTAAGATAGTTGGAATCAGAACTAAATAGTTTGTTGTAGGGATGGACTAGTTGACTCGGGAAATAAATGGTGGTGGTATCCATGCACGAGATCATCCAGATCAACCATGGAGGAACATGTTAGTAGTATAGCATTTCAGGTGGAAACATCCCCCATCATTCAGAGGATCATCTGAACCTGTACTAGATAGAGGGTGGATTAAAGAATTAGAGATCATTTTTGATGTCACAGGGTGTTCGGAACATCAAAAGGTTAGTCATGATGTTTACTGTTTTGAATTTGAATCCGATTAGTGGTGTTTGATGGTGAAAAATATTAGGGATAGTGATGAGATTTATGCTCTTGATTGGGATGAATTCATAAGTATGTTTCTTGAGAAATATTTTCCTAAGGTGGTTCTTCATAGGATGGAAAAAAAATTCCTAGAATTAAAGAAATAGGATGACACATTAGCTATTTATGAAGAAAAAGTCACTTGACTGGAAAGTTATGCTCCAAATTTCATATGATATCTTGATAGTTAAACCAACTATTTCTACTCAGGATTAACGAAAAAGTATCAAAGGTCTTTAGCATATTGTAAGTTCAAAAGTTATGAAACACTTGTTTGATGTGCAGAAAAGGTGGAAATGGAGTTTCCCAATGGTCAGTTATTCTTTGACAAACAACAGAATAAGAAGGCAAGGTGGCAGAAAAAGGAAAGAACTCTTCAAAAAATTCAAATGGTAAGAAACTTATGTTTAGAGTTTGTGAAAATTGTGGTAAAAAAAATACTGTGGAATGTTTGTAGAATTATGGTAAGTACTACCTATGTGAAAAAATGGGACACAAGTATCGTAATTACACTAAAATAGACCAGGTTAATGGTTAAGAAAAAATATAATTTACAATTAGCAAAATGTTTTAAGTGTAATGAAATGGACCATTATGAAAGTGAGTGTCCAACAAAGAACTCAACAATAGGAAATAATTCAAACTAAAAGAATAATGATGTGGTGAAATCCTTTTGTAACTACTTCTACAGATGTTGGGCCATAAATGATGTAGTATCAGCTCTAGAGAGCTTAGTATTTTTTGTAGTTTGCCTTGAGGTCGAGTTACCATCAGTTGAAATTAAAGGAAAAAAAAATTCCGAAGACTGCATTTCATACTAGATATGACCATTATGAATTTGTGGTTATTCCTTTTAGATTAACCAATACACATGTTGTATTCATTGATCTTAAGAATATAATTTTCCATGAGTTATTGCATAAGTTTGTAGTTGTGTTCATTGATAATATTTTGGTTTATTCCAAAAGTAAATTGGGAAATGAAATTAATTGAATGGATGTCATTAAAACATTAAATGAAAAGAATCTGTATGGGAAATTCATTATTTGTGAGTTTTGGTTACAAAAAAATTCTTTCTTTGGTCGCATTATTTAAAAAAATTGGATAACTATAGATACTGGTAAAACAAAAGTTGCTGAAGAATAGAAAAGACCTACAAATATCACAGAGATTTGTAGTTTTCTTGGTTTATCAGGTTATTACTGGAGGATTGGTGAAAATTTTGCATGGTTATCTAGCCCACTGACTAAGTTAACTCGAAAAACAGTTATGTTCACTTGGAAAAAAGAATTTAGTGATTGTTTTTAGGAATTGAAAAAAGATTGGTGAATGATTTTGTTTTGTCATTACCTTCTAGAAATGGTGAGTTTTTTTGTCTTCAATGTTGCTTAGTTGAAATATATTGGTTTTGTCCTAATGCAGAATGGTCATGAAATTGATTTTGATTCATGTCACTTGAAACCTCATGAGTAAAATTT
The DNA here is from genome assembly GCA_963277665.1 of Viscum album. Lineage (NCBI taxonomy): Eukaryota > Viridiplantae > Streptophyta > Magnoliopsida > Santalales > Viscaceae > Viscum > Viscum album. The sequence goes on along the minus strand of OY728119.1, from coordinate 1,506,178,269 downwards.
GAAATATAAACTAACCACAAAAGTTTAGATTATATATTCACCTATAAAGAATCAAACATGAGTCAGAAGAGAGCGCTGGAATTAATCAATGATTATGATTACACGATCCATTACCATCCGGGAAAAGAAAATAAAGTGGATAATGCTTTGAGTCAAAAAAGTAATTCTTCATTAACCACTATAAGTTTGGAATGAGATCATTTGGTGTTTGATTTAATGAAAACTAGCATATAAGTTGTTGATGATGGAAATTCAGCTTTTTTGTTTCAGGTGTCATACAAATCATCTCAATCAGACTGAATTAAGAAAGCACAAATGGAATACAGTAAGTTATAGAAAAAGGTAGAGTTGGTTCTGAAGAGTATTTTGCATGATTTTAACACTGATAATAATTGTATTTTGAGATTTGGGAAGAGATTATGTGCGCTTTATTATTCATAGTTGAAGAATGATTTGTTATGTGAAGCTCATAGTTATCTGTTTTCAGTTCATCATAGATAACTATGATGTATAGAGATACTTCGGTGTATTACTGGTGGGATGGAATGAAAAGAGATATTTATGATTTTACAGTGAAGTCTTTGAATTTTCAACAGGTTAAAGCCAAGAGGCAGTTACCTAAATGGATTCTTCAGTCTTTAATAGTGCTAGAGTGGAAATGGGAAAATATATCCATGTACTTCGTTGTGGGATTACCAAAGACATCTCGATGTAATAATGCAATCTGGGTTATTGTTGATCGATTGAATAAATATGATAATTTCTTTTCTATTCAAGATACATTGTCTCTAGACTAACTTTCTCAGTTGTATGTTAAATAGATACTCAGGTTGTATTGTGTACCACTCTCCATTGTATCTGATCATGATCATAGGTTTACTTCTATATTTTGGAAAGGCATTCGGAAGTCGTTGGGTATGGAATTAATTTTTTGTACAACATTTCATCCTAAATAAAATGGGCATTCATTACAAACAATTTAGACATTGGAGGATATGCTATGTTCTTGTTCACTATATTACCAGGGAAGTTGGTTCCAACATATTTCTTCGGTAGAATTTTCTTATAACAAGAGTTTTTATTCCAATATACTGATGGATCCATTTTAGGCATTATATGGGAAGTGGTATTGAAATCCTGCTTTTTGGGATGAAGTAAGTGAAAGGAAGCTAATGGGACTTGAATTGGTAGAAGAAATGGCAGAAAAGTTTCAGCAGATTCAGAAGCACATGAGAATAGCTCAGAGTAGGAGGAAAAGTTATGCAGACAACTGGAGGAAGGATCTTTCTTTTGATATTGGTGATCATTTCTTTCTCAACGTTTCTCCATCGAAAAGAGTGATGTGTTTTTCTAAAAAGGAAAGTTGAGGCTAAGTTTCATTGGACCTTATGAAATCCTTGAAATGCTGGATCAGTTGTATACAGAGAGGATTTACCTCCATGTTTATCCCAGGTACACAATTCTTTTCATGTTTTAATGTTGAGAAAGTATATGCTGGATCCATCACATGTTTTGATCCCAAAGGTAGTTCAGCTGGAAGATAAACTCTCTTATGTGGAAAAACCAGTCGAGATTCATGACCGAAGAGCACATGTGTTGCGAAATAAGGTAATTTATTAGTTAAATGTTTTGTGGAAAATCCATATGGTTGAAGAGGCAACGTGGGAATATGAAAATGGTATGAGGGATAAATACACCCCACTTATTTGATAAGTAAATAAAAATTGCGAGGACGCAATTTCCAAAAGGGGGGAAGGATGTAACATTCCAATAAAATAAAGAATAATACATTTTTGTATTTATTAATGTTTGTGAACTAAATATTAATGTTATTTTAAAGGTTATTCTATGTACGATGTCTTACGCAGTACACAACAATGAGTTTCTTTGAAGCCTAATGTTACACACAATGCTAAGTCATAATGAAAAATAATAATATAATATTATATTAAATAGTAGTTAACACCTAGCCGTTGTATTGGCGGGAATTAATAGAACATACAATAATATAATTATACATGTTGGTCAAATGTTTTTACATTTATCCAATAAAAGTTAGAGTATTAAAATGTTAATGAATATAATTTTAAGCATAAATCCTCTAATATTCTATAGAAGGTTAATTTATTACGTTTTAATGGTGAACCATCATTAAATAAATTTTTGGTCACTTTTATATGTTATATTTTAAAAAATAAATTTCTTCTTTAAAATCGGGACATCAAAATTTATTTAGGGAAATGTTTTGGGTTTTTCTGATAAAATTCATTTTTATTGAATAGTGTAAAATATTGTATTTTAATTCATAACCTCATTGTAATATATTTTATTTATACATTTAGATTGTCTTTTAATTTTTTATTAAAGTGTAATTAGATTTTATTGTTACCAACTAATCTAATGTTGGTCATTGGATTTAATTTCACTTCTAAATTGGACATAAATAAGTGTCAAACTTTTGATAGTTATTATTTCTTAAAAATGCATTTAGTTTTGATAGAGTAAATTGATTTTAATTTAATTAATTCCACATCTATGTTTTGAATTTTGTAAAATAGACATTATTTTTGAATTCAGAAGATTAAATATATCTTTTGCTGAATTTTTGGTAATTTTTTGAAAAACATCAATTTTTGATGAATAATGAAAACCCTGAGTAGTTTCTAAAAAAATGACCATTTCATTTATATGAAATTTTACCGATTGTGTGAATTTAATTTTAAAAATACTATGTACTTAGTTTTTATTAGTAATTAGAATGTGCTTCAATAAGTTAAAAATATATTTGGTGAATAGCACCTTTTGACTTTCAGTTACCGTGGTTAATTGTAAATAGGGTAATTCAAGGTTAAAACATTATTATAATAATATAAAATCATCTTAACACTTGTACTGACATTATTGGATGTGTAATGGATGACCAAGACAATCATTGTGTGAGAATTTTGGACTTTGAAAGTCACTTAAGTAAGATAATGATATTAAAAACAATTTATTTAAAGTAAAAGTAAAAATATAATAAACATGTATTTTTTTTCTAAAACAATATTAATGGGGGGTTATATTATTTATATATTTGAGTATAAATTTTAATTTTAATTCTAAAATTATTTCCAATATCATGGTATTTTATTTATAATTTTTAGAAATCAAATAAATAAAATTATTTATGACACAATAATGATGCAATGTTTACCACATTAATGAATTATTTAAATAAATAAGAATATGTAAATTAAAAAATATCCAAAACCTATACAATTCTTATTGGATGATTTTTTTCGAACATGGGTCATCATATCTTTGACTTTAATGAGTTTTGAACCTTTAGAAACTAAAAAGCTGTAAAGACCCGTAAAATTCAAGGGAATTTTTTTTTCTTAATTTCCTTTAGAATTTTACAAGAGCGCGGTTTCAGACGGCACCTGATTCCGAGGCCCGGAGTGCCCGGAATTAATTTCTGAAGTTTGGCTTGGGTACGTTCAGTGAACGAACGAGCGGGTTTTCCCAACTTTTGATTCGGTGCTCAGAATTGAAATCCGAGGGCACCGATGAACTCGCAGCACCGATATTCGCTTAAAGAGACCTTTTCGGAAGTTGCGTTTGTTGCAGGTTGGAAGTTAGTTTTGGGGTTTTTAGTTTGAGTTAAATAAAATTTGTGAAGAAAAAATTTTATTATAACTTGATTAAACCTACCAAAGGGGGTTGGAAGTGGGACCCACACCCACTTAACCTCCCTTGGGAGGATTAAGTGTGGTGGGGCCCACACGAACCCCTAAACTTTTCAATTTCTCTCAACTCCCTTAACGCCTCAATAAATGTCTTGAGTTACTTTTTTTTAATTATGGGAGTTAATCCTTTTGAATTTCAAACATTTGAAATTCTAGTGTGTTATGTGTTAATAAAATAAGATGTTGTCTTATTTTATTTTGGTTAATTGTTTGTCTTCTTGAGAGGTGGAGAGCCGAAGGGGGGACCGGAATTTCCGGTCCCGTTGGAGAAAACCGGCCGGCCAGCTGGCCGGCCGGATGGCAGAAAACCGGGGGAATTAATCCCCCGACCGGCTCTTCAAAACCCCCCTCTTAATGAGGGGGGCGGTTCTTTGAAGGGAGGGGGCAGCCGGCCCCCGGTTCCGCACAAACAGGCCCCCCACGTGGGGGGGGGGGGGGCGTTTTAAAAAAAAGGGCGCGGCATATAGCCGCACCGCCCTTCCCAGGAAGCGGGGGCTTAGCCCCCCGCGTGCCCACCTCGTGCGGCGCCAGGCGCCAGCCGCCGCGCCCCCCCCCCCCCCCCCCCCCCGCGCCGCCGCGCCCCCGCGCCGCCGCCGCGCCGCCCCAGGGGGGGGGGGTCGGGCCGGGTCGGCCCGGACCCGGACCACCCCGTTTCGAACCAGTCTCTATCTTTTGGCCATATCTTGAGCCTCGGACCTCCGATTGACGGACCGTCTGCAGAAATGCGATCCTTTGATCGAGACGGTCGTTTTGGTATATCGCACTCAAGGTTTCGGACTACTTTGAGTTTGGCCGGGTTGGTTCGTTCACGAAACCAACCGGGCCTTCGGAGCGGAAACGCTCATATCTTGAGCTACGGGCGTCCGGTTGACGTGCCGTCAGCTGTGTTGTGTTCCTCTTTGTGAGACGGATCTTTTGGCATACTCCGCCCGAGGTTTGGACGTAGGTGGAGTACGGTCGGGTTGGTTTTGCCTTAAAAACCAACCGGGCCCCGGAGACGAAAATGCCAATAACTCTTAGACCGGGCGTCCGATCGAAACACCGTCTGTTGCGTCGAGTTCCTGTTTACGATACGGAACTTTTGGTATCCTTCGCCCGAGTTTTTATTACAGTTAGTAGTGGCCGGGTTGGATCGCACCCGAAATCCAACCGGGCCCCTGGAACGGGAAAGCTGATATCTTTCAGACAGGACGTCCATTTGACGAACCGTCAGCGGCGTTGGTGGTTATGTTGAGTAACGGTCCCTTTGAGTATACCCTATGGGAGTTCAGGGTACAGTTGTGATACGGCCGGGATTGGTTCGCACACGAAACCAACCGGGCCCCTGGGACGAAAAGGCTAATAACTCACAGACCGGGCGTCCGATCGACGCGCCGTCTGTTGCGTTGTGACCCCTGTGACGAGACGGTCTTTTGAGATACTTCTTTGCGGGACTTTGTGATACTTGGAGTATCGACCAGTAGCTCGTGGAGCGGACCCTCCCGGAGACGAGCGTGCAGAGTACGAAGACCGTGTAGCCGGCTGAGACCTGACGACTGCTTGACCGACTCGACTTGGAGTGAGTCGACTAGCCCAGTGGACGGAGCGCCCGGTATTTGGCGGCAGACCCACGGCGGACGGAGCGCCTGGTAGTTGGCAGCAAACCCGCGGTACTCGGCAGGAGAAGTACCTCAGTAGGCTATCTGGGTGAGCGCCCGGTATTTGGCAGTAGACCCTCAGCGGACGGAGCGCCCGGTAGTTGGCAGCAGACCCGCGGTACTCGACAAGAGGAGTACTTCAGCAGTCTTAGGTTAGTGAGCAGTACCTCGGAGTCGTGACAGGACCACTGTACACTCTAGAGACGGAGCTCTTCAGCAGTTACGGTTTCGATAATGAAAATCCTGGTTTGAGCTGAGACTTTTGACCTTGTGTTTACCTCATGATTGAGATGTGTCACTTTATAACTTTGGTATATGTATGGGCATATACCCGGGTAGTGGTTATCCGTTGATTTCACAATCCTTGTGTTTCCTCATGATTGAGATGGGTTACTTGATAACTTAGGTACATGTATGGGCATATACCTAAGTAGAGTTTATCTGTTGAGATCTTCTTGTGGTTATCCTTGTTGGTTTTAGTGAGACCTTGAGGGTCTCGGGGTCCCTACTGAGTATCGTTATACTCACCCCTGCACGGGCTATGCCCGCACCTCGTTGTGTTGGTTGCAGACGACGGCCAGTACTGACAGAGGACGAGTGTTCGAGGACTGGACGGTACCTGGAGGTGGACTATACGACGAGGCGGTACCCAGAGGTAGACCACTGGGCGGGACATACTCGGAGTAGACGGCGGGACCCGAGGAGCAGAGGAGCTATCTGTACCCACCCTTCAGGTGGGATTTCCAGTGGACATCTCAGCGTAGCAGCTTTACTTTTCAGTCGTTGTTTTCCCTTTCGAGTTGTACTTTACAGTTGGGCTTTTATTTCCGGCCCCTTTTTTTTACTTTTCAGCACTTCTTTTTTACTTAGTGTTTTACTTCCGCTTGTACTCTGCGGTGTTTGTTTACTTTACAAAGGCAATGCCTTCCCTTTTTATCGAGATTTACGCCTTGGTGCTAGTCGCCAGCCCCTGGCCTATGGAAGGCGGGCTTGGGGTAGTCACGGCACGGGCCCCCGAGGAAGGGTCGTGACAAAAGCATTATATAATAAAAAAATATTTTTAAACATCCCAAAATAGCCCCTCCTCTGCCTTATAAAAAGCCGTCACCTATAACTCTTACTCACACCTCTCAAGCCCCTTGGATTATCCAGAATCTACTGAAATAAGATCCAATAATCCCTCTATTTCACCTTGAATGCATACCATAGGCAGAAGGCACTTCAATAAATACTTTTGGTTCAATCCAAAGGGAGTTACCCAATTAAAAGACAACATCTTCTCTTAGGTTATTTTATTATATTTTACTTATCCAGCCCCCTAAAATCATTTTATTCCATTATTTTATGACAACACAATTATCCTAAATATACTAGGTTTCTGTTTGGATAACGATTCAAACTAAACATACACTCACCTCCATCTAATGGGTAAATAACATATTGTTTCTCTGGACGATGAACTAGTACCTCACGAAACGATGATGGTTGAATCTTCTCCTACCACCGCTTATGGTGGCCATTATGATGACAATATATTTATATGTGATATATATTATATTTACATTGTCTCTATGTGTCTTTATTTTTCATATATAGCATACTTTTATGGTTTCCATAATGGGTAAACGTGATAATTTCATTTGAGGAGGTGCAGACAACAACCCCCTAAAAGTGATGTGACTCGTTCATGCCATATGTGGAACATATAAATGATAGAGGTAATGAAATTTTATATGATATTGCACTGGAATTACAATATACATATTTATCAATATGTTTTCATTTGATTAAAAATACCAAATAGAAATTAAAGTTGGGTTCATGCGTACGTACGTCTGACTGTCTCCATGATTGGAGCATTTCATTTGTTTCATCCAAATGTAAAGTACTATTATAAATAGGCACATATATATATAATAGATATATATGATATATATGATATCTAATTCATGAATACCATTATGGAGAAATGATCTTTTGATACATTGATAACTTGTAAATACAAGAAGTTCATATTTGACTCAAGTGCCAAATATTGACAAAATGACCATTATTAACATAAATGATTACAAAATGTGTATAACATGGCAATAAGTTATATAAAAATTATAATAAACTTTTAAAATTTTCTTATTCAAGTAGAAATTATCATTAGTTTTTTATTTAGGAGATTAAAGAATGAACGGTTCACATCGGACACGAGGTAAGGAACTTGGTCTCAATCACCTTTCATTGTGGCGTATTTTGTTTTATACATGCCTTTATTTTATAATAATTATAAGACACATTAAATATCCATTTAATTCAAAGTGAATCTTTTTTCAATGTATTTTTTTACTAAAAGAAAAAAAATAATGTTTCTTTTAACGTAAGTGGTGACAACGACCTATTTCGCTACTTCGAGTATTATTTGATATATGAATTCCTTAGAAAGTCATAATGGTTTTAAAAGGAAAATAAATACCTTATACTCTTTTACATATTTTGGTATTGAAAATGGTTTTGATAAAAGATATTTTATATAGATATATTTAAATAATATATTGTGATTGAAATGTGGAAATTTTATCTTTCCGTCATTTTTGTTTTATATGTTATGAATCTGTTTGGGTTCATGGGAATTGTTTACGTATATGGGTGGTTCCATGATAAACCTTGGGTGAGTGAGCTTAATATATCTCTCCAATGCATTAGGTAATGTAATAGAGGTAAAAGTGAATGTTTCCCCTAAGAGATTTAGGGAATATACTATGATGGGTATTCCAAATGTAACTCCCTACATGGGTGTGAAAGATACAACATTAGTATGTTATGGATACCACAAGTTAACATTATAATTTGTGATTACTATGAATTATTAATAAATATTATGATTTCACGAGGTATGTTAACAATCATATGTTTTGATGAACTATTTGTTTCTTTCGTTATTTTATAACCCTTACTAATCTATTTAGGCTCATCCCATGTTTTGAAATACTTTTTCACAGGACTTAAAGATTAATAGGGTCAAGGATGGGAAAAAGGAAAAGTCGTGTTGTCTAAAACCTGGAACTAGACATGACACTTTTTTTCAAGAGTTTCTATTTTATGAAAAATATTGAAACTAAGTAGAAGTGTCTACTTTGTAATTTTTGAGATGAAATGTAATAGTTATGGAAAAAATATCTAAAATTGTAAACCTAAAAATATCATTAATGTGCATTATACATTTAATTCAAGATTATGTTATGTTTTAAGGTTAGGTTGATATATCATTAATAATAGTAGATAAAGATTAAATTTATTTATCATATGATTATAAAACAATGAAAATTAATTCTCTTTAATGAAATAGTAGTATTATAAACATTTATTGATGCATTTGAATATGTTTAGAAGTTTTTTAATAAATGAAGAATCAACTACACAATTGAGGTTGTGAAACCTTTCCATTTTGAATTAAAATTGAAGAGTTCATCATTGAGGTTCACTTTTCATGGTCTTTTTTAGGGATAAAATTACAGAAATTACTATTGGATAATGTATATTGAATTATATATTATTCATGGTCATTGTGAGGAGAAAAACAATGAATATTTTTTGGAAAGGTGAGGAAGTTAACATGGTTAATTTGAGTTATCTCAAACATGGTGATAACGTTAATGAATCCATATAAGAATCTATTGTTTATGAAATAATATGGGGAATTGGAACATTGTGTGGTGGTAATATTGATTACCAGGGTAGTAATATTTTAAATAATGTATATATGATAAAAAATAAATAATTTTCTATGTTTTATTATATAATTTTATGGTTTTAAAAATTGATATATATCACTTGGGGTTCAAAAATGGGTTAAATAGAATTTATGTTTGTTGAAGAAAAAATAGTTTTCTAGATTTTCTCTATGATTTTGTGGATTTCATGGATAATATAATGTTTTTTTGTAATGGATATAAAATCATCCTAAAATATATGCTGAAATTTATTAATATTAATGTTTAGAGGATACATAGATTATACCATAGTCTGGACAACACCACATCAATTTTGTTAATGATTTTTTTGGATATTTATAAAAACCATTGCTTTCAAGAGAATGATGATATATAAATGTGGTCTTCAAAAGTCAAGTTATTTCTAATCATGAACATTATATGGTAAATAAATGAACACATTTGGTGGAAATTTAATTAGATAAATAAAATTATAAATTTTAATATCAAATATGAGAGATTTAAATTTTTTTTCCAATTATTAACATATCATAAATGGTTATATTTTTTTCATTAATACATATAGTACTCATGTAATGATCTTGAATATTATAGTGTTAATGAATCAATATGAAACCCTGATACATATACATAGATATTGAATGGATATATTAAATCAACCATTTAATATATATAGATGTAAAGAGAGGGGAATTTCATTTTAAAAAAATGGTTACATATAAGGAACCAAGTGAAGTGGGTCACGATTAGATAATATTTTATATATCATAGGAGATGGGTATTTTATGCATTTTAAATCAATATATTTTATTTATTTTAGAAGAAAATGGAACACCACAATGTTAATTTATAATGCAATTATTCATAATCTAGAGTTATTTTTTCTATTATGATGTTCATATGGAATATAATTATTATATTTATTTATTAAAGAGTCGAATACATGTATATTTGGAAAAGAAAGAGATAAATAGAGAATAACGGAGAATAAAATATTGATTTATATAATAAATCATAAATTATTATCCTATAATAATATGGAAGAGATGTACACGTATATAAAATGATACCTTTTATTGATATAGTTAATAGAGAAATAAAAAAATGGGGGTAACCCATTTGTAAACAATGATTTATTTCTAGATACACATTTTATGGGAACCAAGTCAAGGTGTGTAGTGACTATAAGATAAATGTGCACACAATAATTTTTTTATATTAATGGATTATGGAAAATAAATTATTTTCATGTGTATATTCCTTAGGAATATCCAAATGTGGATAAAATAATTTAAATACATGTTTTTCTAGTTTTATTTTAAATTGTCATAGTTTTTTATATTTAATTTCAAAATAGTTGATAGAGTGATGGTTTAGATATGTCCATTATAATAGGTGAATAAGATGTAATAGCTAACTGGGGTTTGAAAAGAAAATTTTTCTAATTTATTTTAAATCCAAATTCATAACATTCTATCTTGGTTTTGTAGGACTCATATTGTAACCCACTGTTCCCAAAATAATTTTCATGCCAATATATCCAAATAAGATTTAAACATTGGGGGATTGTTTTTTATACTATATTTTTTTTCTAAAAAATGAAATTAATAAAAATATAAAAAATATTTTGTAATAAAATTATACTGAAATATATCAATTTTTTTTCGAAATATGGGATGTGATGACTTAGGTCCTCTATGGGTAGTTTCTTAAATATCATGTTTTTCTAAATTCTGAATAACATACAATATCATGGGATTTATCTCAAAGTTATTGACCAACAATAATCAATGAATAATTGTTATTGTTATACCATAGGTCAAATTTAAACCATAATACACCAACATCCATAGTCGTTTCTAATCACCCTCTATAGATTCACCTCAAAAAAGTTTCTATGGTTCCACATTCATATAATGTGGTAAAAATTTCAATTTATTTTAAATAAATATTCTTCATGTATGTTTCACAATCGATGATTAAGTGACTATTTTTTGCACCAATAAAATGATAAAAAAATACATATGTGATACATTGAAATATCAAACAATTGAAAAAAATATGATAAAATTTACTAATTATACACAAAACTAACCCAACAAAAATTTTCTCCCTGATAACAGAATATAAATTTCATATTTATTTCTTATCTATACACTTGTCTCAATGTTATCCAAATTAGAATGAGTAATTTTACTTAAAAACATAACAAACTAGGTATCATGTAGAATTAATGGTTTGATAAAGTAGAGTAAGGGGTTAACATGTTTCTTATTAGAAATATCATTAATGGTTTTTTCAGATATTGTATTAGTTTTTATTTTGTAAAATGTAAGTGAAATAATTTGATAAGAACTAATAAAAAATATATATAGTGGTTATAGAATATAGAAGAAGTAATTTAAAATAAATCTATCATTTTATATCTGTTTTAATGTCTCCATTATAACCCGAATTGTCAAATAGAGATTTTATCCTAAGGGTCTAAATATAATATGATAATCAAGAAAATAATTATATTATGGATTTAAATTAATTAAATGTTGTACTTTATCATGATTCTTACTTATAAAATAGAAATATAACCACAATATAATTTTATACTAAATTAATTATTAGTTTTAACATATATATGTAAACGTTTTCTATTAAATTAAGGAGAAAGGGTTTGGGAAAGGGTGATATAAAATATGGGTAATTATAAATAATAATAGTTAAATTAAAATTAACTTATTAAAATAAATAATAACTTTAAAACTAATATTTTTTTTCCTTATCCTCTCAATAACATATGAGTTACAGAAATTATGTCAACAAACACTCACCTTTGCATGGGAAATAGTGAGTTAAATGAATGATATTAATGAAATGAGAAAATCAATAAAAATTTAAATTTCACATAAATAAAAAAAGTATGAATGGATGAAAAATAATTTGACATTGTCATTATCATTTATTTATCCATATAAATTAATTTCCCAAGGCTTATATTTATTGGAATTTTTTTACTAAATGTGTACATAATTACATGGTATATGGTCAAATAATAATCAATTTTTCATGTTTTACATATGTATGTTCACGTATATTAGACTATTGACCATTAGTGGCTAGTGGGGTCAGTGGTATAGTGTACATCAGTAACCACACAAATAGCCTATTGTGTCATTACCAACCACCATTCCTAGAGTGATAGGCAAGGAACATGAAATTTATATCACCACATACAATTAAGACAATCTAAATATTGATATGTGATTATAGTTTCCCTAAGTGCATTATTGTATTATTCTCTTTATAATATTGATTGGTTATATAATCACAAGATGTGTATTTCTATATTTTTTCCTTCGTTTTCATCTATGCAACACCTTATAATGCTAAATTTATGCTTTCTTTCTGAAAAACTCAAAATTTTATCATTATTCTTGAATTTCACTAAAAGATTGTAAAAATATTATGAATAAGGGTCAAATTAATAATATTTTAAATGTAATTATTATTAATAATATCATTAATAAAGGGTAATAATATATTTATATATAAATAGTTTTACTATGTTGGTTATTTTATTTACCGATATGGAAATGAATATCCTTCATTTATTTTCACATATATCCTTGTGAAAATAATATATTTTTAAAATAATATTACCATTGACTTATAGTTAAGGTTAGTAAAATAATGTAAAATTAAAATCTTTTATCATAGTTATTATGATAACATACATGACAAATTATTTCATATATCAGTTATTTTTATAATAAATTAGAATAAAAATGTATATTATAAAATTTTAAAACATAAAAACAAACATATTGAGAAACTAAATATATAAAACTATAATTTTTCATAAAACTACAAAAAATTTCATTATGTGATAATATATTAATGTACACATATTACAAACAAATAACATACAAAATGAATTTTATATAGTTAATTCTATACCAATAGTGATAAAAATTTAATAACAAAAAACATGAATGCTTTATATTCATAGATATAACCAACTTATCACAATTTTAATAATTTATATATTATTTTTGAAAATATAATATATATTTAAAAAAATAGTAGATTATATGTAATAACTATAGTTTATTTAGATTTTAATCACATGTACAGTCAAATGTAATGATTCCATCAATAAATTGATAAAAAAAAGTTCATCTAATTAATTTAATATATAAATTAATATTTTCTATATAATTATGTTAGAATAAGTACATTTATAGTCTCAGATATAACTCCAAACTCATTGATCTAGAGAAATTTTCGATGTGTTATCTCTGTCATGAAGATATGTTTAATCATAAAATATTAACGAAAATGTCACCACAAATTAATATCAAACCATTTTAACTAATAGGATAATATAATATTTCATTTCAATTTTAAAAAATATTTTTTCCAATGATTTTCATGATTTTTGGATGTGATAGGGATATTTTAAGATTTATTTTTCAATATTTAGAATAAAACCTTGATTCATGGGATTAATGTGAAGAATCTTAATTCACATGGAAAAATAATTAGTGAAATTTTATTCAATAAAAAATATTCACTTTCATTTATAATTATTCAAAATTCTCATGAGATGTATTAAAAAACATGAATGTACTAATAGATCTGAAATTTAAATTGAAAATATAATTATTTCCATGTAAATCCAAACCATTGAATGGACTTAAAGGATCTTTATATTTGGTAATCAATGATATAATTCATTAAAAATAGTAAATATAGAATAAAAATTATTTCTAATAACATGAATACATAATATTTTTTATAATTATATCCAATTAGTTGAATATAGATATAATGAATGAAATAATCAATTTAGCGTCATTTATTCTCAATAATAGTATATATTTTTGTATAGATTAATTCTATTAAAAAAATTTGAAGACTATAAAAAAAACTTATCTGAAAACATAATTCATATAAATCAATCAAATAAGTACTACATTGTTATTATAATATTAAGGATTTTGTTATAATACCAAAAATATGAACTAAAATTTTATTTTATTATCAAATATAAAAAATGAAAACATGTACGTTGATTATGATAAATGAAATCAAGTGGAAGTAATTCATAGTTCATGAACTAATGGGGAAAATAGTGTTCTTCAAGTGGCATCCAGAGGATCTAATGACTGGGAGCGGAGTAAAAATGGGATTAAGGATAAAATATTTAAGATATTAGGGGATATGAGAGGGGATGATATATGAGAATGAAATTATCATCTAGGGTTATACTTTTTTCAATAAATATTCCACATTTTTTTTATAAAAAATAACTAGAAAAAAATTCATTTTATTTTTTCATATTGGTTATTTTAAGAATGATACCAAAAATGTTTTTTGTTTATTTTACAAGATTAGTTATTATGTAACTAAAAAAAGATAGTTGAACACTACTGATAAATAAGATTCCTAAAATACATGATATAAAAAATATAATTTTTTAAGATGTACCAAATAATAATTAAATGTATTCAATAATATCATCTCAATGAACCATCTATTTATGTGTCAATTTTTTTATATACTATTAATTAACCATAACATAATTATGCATCTTCCATATAATTCAAACAAAATAAAATATTCATCACATTACCAATCATCCCTATGGTCGATATTAAATAAATATATTAAATAAATGGATTGTATATAGTCTATTAGGGTCATAATAAAATTGAAAAAAATTATAGTTAATAAGTGTGATCAGAACATCCAAGAAACTCCAGAACCATATTCAAAATTATATAACACTTAATGTTAGTAAAAAAAATCTATTGAAATTCATTATGTTTCAAAGGAAATAATAAATAAATACATCCTCCCTGAATAATTATTGAAATATAATAAGAAAAATACATTGAGAACTTTTGGAATGAACCAAAATATCATACAAGAAGACATATAAACGATTTATACAGATTTATTTATGAACAATGTTTCCCTTATATTTGGTTGTAATAGGTTGGGTGTTAGGAGTTGTACTAGGTACTTATTACATCATCACTAGGTACCAATGGAAATGCAAGTTCCCATCTAACTTCACCGGGTATTTTTGGGGGATTCCATATGATACACATATAGGTAAAATAAAATGAATAAATTTTATAATATTTACACAGTTGATTCAATGTAAATATATTGATAATTATAATGATAATATAATTAAGAGTCATCCATGAGAATATTTATATAATTAATCCTCCTAAAAATCATTATAAAAACAAATTATTATATATAATTAAATATAAAATTCTATATTTATTCAATAATATCCTATTGAACTAATTTATCTGTTTTTATATTATCTATATTTTTTTATTATATAATTTAGGTATGAAAATATATAAATTCTCAAAAAAGTATTGCATATTTTCAGGATATTTAAAAGAAAACTAATCTATATTTAATGAAATAATTATTAAAAAATATTCCTAAAAATCCGGTAGAACAAATATAATATTTTTAAATGATTATCCAAATTTAAAATAATTTAATCTAATAAATTTATAATGTTATTTAAATAATAAATACATCAATATTATATATTAAATCTAAATAAATATAATGATGGGTCATATGTGAAATACAAAATCGAATCGACATCACTAGAAAATTACTCTAATAATTGAAAATTTAATTGATATAAATGAATTTTACATAGATTGTTTTTTCTATTTATCATTTTATCTATGATCAAAAATGATTATGATTATTTATAAAAAACTATTATATTTAATATGAATTGATTTGACCATTTAAATTTATTTATATAAGGTATTATTAATGTTTAATATGATTTGGCCTAATTATAATTAAATTTTCATACTATTACGATGTCTCATATTTATGTGAGAAAATATCTTATTATGCCTCCAATAATATTAAGATACTATAAACATGATTTCCGATATCTTTTATTTTAATTCATAATAAATACAGTCCACCATATCATATCATTACTCCCAATTAGTAGGTTTGTTTCTCTAAATCCACTCTATTATATTCACCTCAGTAAAATTTATTATTTAATATATAGGACTGTGATGACATTCAACTAAAATGGTGAAACTAATAATATATTGTGCAATAATTCCCCTTTTATCATATATGAATAAAGTATTTTAATGACAATATTTTAGATAAAGAATACCCCACACTTGCATGACTTTCCTCTTGTATTTTTTTCTCATGCTTAATGTATAATAATAACTAATTGTAAAAATAGAGGTTATATCTATAAACATATTTTTGTTGCATTGGTCTCTATTTATGCTATACAATATCTTCTTTTAAATATTCATTCTTTTCTTATATATTTTGCATGGAAATTATATTTTAAATTATGTTCACTATTTATTTCATCGTACTATTATTTTCAATAAAAAACTATATATAGAAATATATTAAATTGTTATACCTATTCAAAAAATATTCATCGATTTATTTTGTATGTATAATTTTCCTTCTCTAATGTCATTTTTAATTTTATAAATAAACATATTTAGTGTTGTATGTGACATGATACATTGTGAAATTGAAGCTATGAAACCTCTCATATACTAAGATAATAAAAAATCATAAATGTGAAATGATATGAATCATGGACATATAGGTTTACATTAGAGAAAATCCTATAAATGAGGTAAGGGGAATATTGTTTTATCCAAACACAATATACAACGCAATAAATCCAAAAATTAATTAATTACATCAATAGGATTAGTTCAAAAAAACACATGATATGGGGATAGTTTAAGAAACTAAAGATAACATGATGGAATGCTTCTAGGCATAGATTCAATAAGAATAAGATCCTTTTAGGTATAGTCACAAGGTTAAGACATTGTATCATTTTCACATACTAAGGCCACTAAGATTGTTAGAATGTTGAACCCAACCACAAAAAACTGATATCATGAACACATGTTATTATCAATGTAAAATAGGGATCTATATCAGCCTAAAAATTTAAGAATCAACCACATAATGATCTCATGGGAAAATTAAATTTTCTTGAACTATACATGGGAATCCCTATATAAAATCTCTAAAAAACAGATATATTTCATTTAAGAATAGAAGTCAGTCCCACAAAAAGCCTTGGTGACCAATTTGTAGAGAACCAAAAATTCCCTTATTCCCTAAATTTGTAGATCCAAACCATGTCTAATTTTATTATTCTGTTAAAATAATATAAAAATTTTCCAATAAAAAATTTATATATTTACCTAATAAGACTTCATAAAATTATAAAAATAAAAGTAATCAAGGAAAATAGAATGGAAATATATATTTTATTTTATTATGTGATCTCCCACTATAGGTATATGATCCCTTGATCAATGATGATTTTATATATCAAAATAAAAAATAATAAATTACTAATAAGATTCAGTCGATTTCTCTATCCATTATTCGATTACCATGAAATTCATAATCCTCATCATGGGATGAGTTTTCATCTCCAATATAATATTGATATCAATATTTATTAACAAAAAATAATAATATTGTGGATAAATTTTTCATATAATGATATACTAATAATGGAATTTTGTAAGATATTATAACATGATTTTACTTCTGATTGAAATCTATTAGATATAAAATTACATTTAATTTTTTTTAAACATCTCTTTAAAGATCAATAGAATTTTATAAAAGTATTTATCTTTTTATTTCATTGAAAAAAATCACAATATTTTTTAATGAGATGTATTAATTCTTTCAATTAAATTCATTTAATATTGAAAATAACAAACACTCTCTTAAAACTATGTTTACTAAATTTTTATGTCTCATGTATTTATGTATGTTTTTGTAGAAAAACGATTCTTTCTACTATACAGAGTAGATATTTTAATGTATTCCAAATATAAACTAATCATTATTCAATACGATCTATTGGATCAAGTATGCATCCAGTATTGTACAATGTAATGACAAAATTATTGACCATCAGACTGATTCTGGTACTGATACGTCAGACTGACCCTCAAAAGGATTGTCGTATTGAAAAATGATAAGAAATTCCATCTGACTGAACAATGTTTGTAAAAATAGATCATATTATTTATTTCTATAATATGGAATACTTTTATAATTTAAATGAACTAAAAAATGACGTCTGACATTCAGTTATTCAAGATCATTATGAACTTTCTAGTGCCATCTATCTGAGGAAATTTCAACCAACTTGTAAATATGACTATTAGAGATTATGCTATATATATCATGGAATTCGAAGAGTTAAGAGAGGAAAAATTCTCATATATGAAGTATTCTGACATTTTCTCTATGGGAACATCTGATTCATTGTCATTATTAAAATTTAGAGATTTGTTGTTTCAAGGAATAATTCTCCAGTTTGTTTCTTTAAGAACAATTTTTATTGTGTTCCAAATCCAATCATTGTTATGAATGGGGATTATATGGAATTAAAGATGGTGGTTTTGATCCATCGGATCGAGAGCTACATGGATATAAAGATAGACACCGATCAATGTATTGATACCTTTTGTGGATAGTAAGACAGTCATTATTCTGATAATAGCATCGTGGAAATTCCTAGTAAGGAATGATAGAAATTAGAGTAAGTATAAAACTTTGGATACATTTTTCATGGTTATTGACTATAGTTACTCTTAATGTTAAAAGAGTTAATTATTTTTAACAAATATTGTTATTCATTATTAATATTACTATGTGTTTCATTTCTTTTTTTTTACATGTCTCTTCCAATATTCTTATAATATAAGGTTATTTTTTATATTTATCATTCTATACTATTTTTTGTGTAACTGTGATTATGATAAAATTATACTATGATAAAAACAGATCAACTATGATTGTGATTCTTATCCTCTGATCATCAGATAAAGTCTATGTCTAGTAATATTACATTAATGGTTTTTGGGTATTGATTAGTTTGAAAAATAGAAACTATAATTCACACAATTTTTTAATTTTGATCATCTAAGTTACACATTATATCCAACAATTCTTATCCTATAAGTTTATACTTATTACATAACTATTAATGTAGTATTTTATTTACTCGTTATAAGTGGTTTTTATGATTTTTAAACAATTTATGTTTATAAACATTGTTACGCTAATGTGTTTTTGTATAAAGTAGATTCTACTATTTTAATATGGATGGTAGGAATATGGTATCTCTTGACAGTATAAATCCTAGTGGATGACTTATTTTTATGGGAATGACTATGATTGTTGGACATATATAATCAAAAACGTTTTTGGTTAACACTAGAGTTGATAATTTGTCAATGTTTATTGTGAAGTACAAGATTCCTGATAAGGAATATTCAACTTTTACTAAATATGATATTTTTGAATATCAATTGAACAATAAAGTAAAAAATACTTTATTTTGACATATGATGAGGAATTTATATATTTAGAAATCATTATAAGAATCATCCTATACTATTTAGATTATGCTAGGAGTGACACTTTTTTTACATACAATGTTATAGGAATAAGATATGAAATTATTATACTTGATTACTATGAATTTATGTTTTTTACATAGTTAGATTGTTTCCATGACATAATAAAAAATTATGGAAATTATTAATAGTTTACAGTCTATCTGTTAAAAATATATTAATGATTTTATTTTGGTTAAAAATATTATTAATATAATTCCTATTGAGTGGGAATATAAAACAACCTCTTTTAATAATAAAATAAATATTATGAATCTAAATATAGATGATCTTATTAGAACCCTTATAAAATATGAAGGAAAATTAAAGATATATGATAAAAAAATAAAATTAAAAATGTTGGTGTTGTTTTTTATATGACATATACTATTCTGACAAAAATTTAGTGAGTAGTGGAAAATGTGATTTCATTAAGAAAAAAGAATTTTGTTGTTGAATATAATTTTATTTCAATAGAAACTTTTGATAATGAGTTGGCTAAAAATTACAGAACAATGAACATGGTTTTTGGGGAGACATATTTTTAATATAAATGTCACGACCCGAACCTACATGGGCTCGATCCACAACTAGCCAAAGCCCGCCTCCATAGGCCAGGGGCTGGCGACCAGCGCTGAAGGCACAACAACTGAGGGAGGAATTTTCCTAAGTACCTACACACACACGCAACACACTCAATGCAAAAGTGCAGAGTAAAAAAGAAAAGAAATGTACCAACTGTTATAAATAACCACAAGAGTGCATCAACCTCTAAATAGTACAAATCAAGTGCTGAAAGTAAACTGAAAAGGAATGGGGAGAAACACACACCAAACTAGAAAAATGCCACATCCCGACAACAGGTGAACAAAATAAAAACAGCTGGAAGGGTTCCCCACCTGGAACCCGACTACGACCACCGCACGCGGTCCAAGCTCCCGAACTCCTATGCTCCACTGAAGTCACGACCAACCTATCCATCGTCTGCAAGGGTACACCAAGTGCGGGCAAAGCCCAAGAAGGGGTGAGTATAAGAATACTCAGTAGGATACCTCAAAGGCTCGAGGGAGCAACAAAGGAGGTACCGAAGGGTGAGCAGTAGATCAAATGGGGAATAGAGCAGAAGTAAAACAGAGAGTGCAGGAAAGAGTACATCTCAACCCAACAAGAGGAATGCAGAAGACTCACCCTAACACAAGGAGATAGGAACGGTGAGAATATGAACTTCTCGTCAAGATTTCTCTACCTATAGTAGGAGATTAGACTTTTCCAACCACGAGAAGCTAGTCGCGGAAAGCACGTGGCATACCTCGCGCGTCTTCACCGCTCCTAGAAGGAGAGCAACCAAACCCAAGAAGTGGGTATCAGAACAATGTATATAAAAATCCATATACTCTGTCAAGAAGCCCGAACAAGACTGTAAGGGGATCTCCATTTCGTATCTCAGCCCAAGAAAGATGAGTTTCCAACAGTCCCAGAAGTGAATACCATCAATTCCCAGCATCCCGCACGTCTGCCCTGAACTGCAAGTCAAGGGGCTCAAATCAACGCACCTCGACACTATTTGCTTTGGGCATCACTGACTCGCACGCACAGTTTTAGGTCATGTCCCAAGGATGCATCTCGGTGTGGAAAGCGCCCCTCGTACTAGAGAGTTCCGGGTTAAGTCAAACCACACCTCGTCACTGCCCCGTAGTCGAGAGGTCTCCTCAAAGACAAGGTCGTTCCATCACTGACCGATACAACCAAGGGTCCCGCTCCGGTAATCATGGAGGAAAGCCACATACTAGCCTAGTAAAAAGTACTGAGTCTGGAATGTCAACGGGTGACCCACTGCCCATCCCTACTGGAGGGTAAACCCTAACTAGATGTTGGGTAACCCACTACCCAGCCCTACTGGAGGGTAAACCCTAATACATCATCAGGAAACCCACTGTCCGGCCCCACTGGAGGGGAGATAAGGAATAAGATGATTGGTGACCCACTGCCCAACCCTACTGGAGGGAAAACCTGGAAGAAGTCGACGGGTGACCCACTGCCCACCCCTGTTGGAGGGTAAACCCAGAACAAGTTGACAGGAAACCCACTGCCCAACCCTGCTGGAGGGTAGACCTGAATCCAAATGACGAGTGACCCACTGCTCAGCCCTACTAGAGGGTAGACCCTCAAGAGTCACCAGGTGACCCACTGCCCAGTCTCTGTTGGAGGGTAAACCCTAAGAGTGTCGGGTGACCCACTGCCCAGTCTCTACTGGAGGGTAAACCCGAAGAAGTCGATGAGCAACCCACTGCCCTGCCTCGCTGGAGGGTAAGCCCAGAACTGCTCTGTCCATCTCCACTGGATGGAACAACATAGGCCAACAGAACTCGGAGTGGGTATCGTGCAACCACCCAAGTCCAGAACAAAACCAGGGGAAACCACTCAACCCGGCTGATCAAAACCATCATGATCAGGAGGACCCTCTATGTCGCGAGAGGTCAAGAGTACGCAAAGTAGAACATGACATGCAAATGGGTCCCACACGCCGTTTGGCCCCCAATTCAACCCCAACCGAGCGCACAAACGTTCTCAGGTACCAACGAACACATGTACCTCCAAGCGTTCTCGCATACTCCCAATGTATACGACGTCTCTAGCCCAAAAGGCTAACGTGCACACGACACCCAACGTCCACGTGAAGGCGTAATGCAACAACTCCAACTTGCCACCTCAATGGCTGAGGCATGGCCAACCACATCTCTTCAACATTTACCTCACCCTCAAGGGAGTGAATGTGATCATGCTTCCACATTAATAAGATCCCATAAGAGGCTCCGCTCGCCTGAACAAATTACACCATTGTAATCCTCATGGAAAAACATGCGAGATTGACTACTTACTCGCCCGAAACGGTCAACCGGTGAAAAGGGTACTATTCACAGTAACCAACCTGTGTAGGGCCCACACCAAAATCCCAAAAAAGGTCGGGCGAACTGCGCCATCGCAAAGCCCTCAGAAAAACATGTCAAAAAGACTATTCATTTGCCCTGAATGGACGTCTGATGGAAAAGTCGCAATACACTACACACAACACAATAGACAGCCCATGGGGATCGTGCCTCAACTCCAGCTTCATTGCCTGAAACCACCCTGGTCAACCTTGTCTCGATGTCAGGGTCACAACGCCACTGACTATGCCTAAAACAGACTTCGGATGTAGAAGCTGTCACTCCCCATGTTATACGCAAGCAGGGCCCTATGGGGCCCACACCTCAAGCCTAAATCTAGGCGGGCAGATTGCACCATTGCAATCCCCTCAGAAAAACACACTGAATACAGTGCTCAAACACCCCAAACAGATGTCGGGTGGAAAAATGACATTTCAACGTAAAACGTGCGAACTACGCCCTGTGGGACCTGTAACATGTCTCTAACCTGAACACTTTAGAAAGCATCTCAAAAATTCCGCACAAGGACTGGGGTCACGCCGCCGCTGACGGCGCGTCAATCAGACTTCCCAAATAAATGTTAGGCCTGCCACAACAATAATTAATTAAATAATTAATTAATTAATTGTTCGAATAAAGCGTTTCATGCCACCGAGCAACGAAACCAAACCGCAAGGGATCTGATCCAACTTTGGAAGGGTTGTCTCATATCCGGGGCCACTACGCCTCTGACGGCGCTTCAAACGGACGTTCGGTTCGCGAAGCCCGTCCGTTGAAAACATTAATAATAATTTAATATAATTAAATTAACGTTTTGGGGCACCCGTCTTCGGGTGTATGACCCAACAACCCCGAAACTCACTTCAAACAATCCGCCCTGCCGATATGAACTTGCCACCGTAGACGGTGCGTCAAACAGACGTGCCGTTTGGAAATTACGGCCCCCCGAATATACGGGGGGCAACCGGGCCGGTCCGGACCGGCCGGTCCGGTCCTGGACTACCGGCCCGCGGCCCAGCCGCGGGTCCAGTCCAACATTCCGTGGCCCGCCTCAAGGCACCGGACCCAAAGCGGGTTTGGTTCTTCCCATCTGACCGGCCAGTTGGCCGGTCCTCGTTGACACACAGCAGGACCCGCTCGGCGCGGGTCCTGGTCTGCTGCTCTGCCCCCGAGGTCAGTGCCTCGGGGATACCTCCTCCGACCGCGACAGGTGCGGCGTCGTGGCCTCCCCCTCTCGCCGCTGCTCCACTGAGGCCGACTCTTCCTGACGCCACCACCCCGCCTCTGTTCGACCACACCAACTCCCGCTTGAAGCTCGACACTCCGCCTTTACCCTTGGCTCACCAGACGCCGCCGCCGAGCTCCGCCGCTACCTCCATTTGATCTCCACCCACTCGATGCACCGCGGCCGCTGCGTGCAGCCACCGGCCACCCGATCATACCTGCCACATCCCGCAACTGCAACTTCATCCCGGTTCGTCGTCGCCGCCTGCTTCCGGAACTCCCAAAGCCGGCCGGAGAAGCTCGTTAACCACCGGAAAAACAAGTTCCCGCAAACTTCGATGAACATACGTGACCTCATCCGAACCCGAATTTCAATTCTGAAATAAGCGTTTGAGAGCTTAGAATGTAGGATACGCAATCATCAGGCTCGCTCAGAAATTTAACCACATTTCAAAGTATATAATTGAATTCAAAGAGAGTGGGAGAAACAAAATTAAAACGCAACAAAGCCTACCTGTTGGGCGTTGCCCGAAGCTTCGCCGGCAATCTGCACCTCGCCGTCATTGCTTCCGCCTTGATCGGAGGAAGGGGAGGGAATGAGAGAGAAGTGTTTGAGGAAGATTCTTTGCCATGGGATGCAAATGAGGGAGAGGGGGAGAGTTTGGTTTAAGTAAAAAATAAAAATTAATTTAATTAAATTTTATTAATTAACCACAAATGGACCCACCTCTGAAACACCCGATGGGGTCGAGGTTAAACCTCCCTGAGGGTAAAAACCACCTCCCAAGCACAACAGCGGTCTCATAATTTTAATCCGAGCCTCCGATTGAATGTTATACAACTTAACACATGGGCCACCAAATTATGAAAACACCCCTGGGGCCATTTTTCCCAGACGGCCCGCACCCGCGAAAACTACACCCCTCCTAGTGTAAACGGAACATTCCGGACTCAACGGTTCCCCCAGTTTTACAATCCGAGCCGCCGTTTAAGAGATACATGAGTTTAACCATTAAAAGAATTGATTAATTAATTAATTAATCTGTTTAACATTCTGAAAGTGGGCGAGGGGCCCAAACGTCCCGCACCGACATGATTTAAGTCATTCCTAGGGTAAACAACCCATTTTGGACCCATCCGTGCACTCAGATCACAGATCTGAAACTTTTTTTAGGATTTATCCAATTTATTTGGCGTTCCCAGTGTGAACACACTGAAAACTTAATTCCGGCCACACCGGGGCTCGAAATTCCATGCCGTCTGAAGGCGCTGCTCTGGAATATCGTCAGGAATATTCCAAAGTCTTTTGCAGAAAAAACTGGGTTCTTACAATAAATATCAAAATGTTCATAATGATAAAAGTGACAATAAGTATTATGAAGTTACTTATTACAAATGAAATAGAATAGGACACATCCATCCTTATTATCCTAATATAAAAAGGAAAGATAGATAAGAAAGAAATTATAATACAAACAAAGATATGTATTATTTATCAAATGTAATGAAAGTTTTAAAATATTTTGTAACATGGAGTTCTACTGGGGGATATTCTTTGTTAAATGATTTTAATAATAAAGTTTTCAGACAGAGGAACATTAGACTATTTCCAAAATAAAAATAGTAAATAACTATTTAATGGAAAAGGTGCATACTGGGGAATCTCTTATTAATTTGTATTTAAATGAAAATTATCCTAGTGGTAAAAAGTATACATATTCTGATGAAGAATCTTACTCATTAGAATATTATACTTCACCATGTGAAGAAAATGTTTCAGTATTTTCCAATCATTTAGAAAATTAAAATTATAAGATATCTAAAAACCAAAATAATTCCCAAGAAAAAGTTTAAAATATATATTCAAGAATTAATCTATTATCTATTGAAAAATAATATATTAATAACAATATAGATTGAAAGACCTATATAAAAAAATATTTCAGAAGAAATTTCAAAAACCACTTATTATGAAAACATTTTAGATAATGATTTTGTAAAACTATGTTCTATAATTATATCTAAAGATAAAAAAAAACATTGTTTTCAAACTAATGTATAAAAAATCTTGTTTCGATAAACTTATATCAATGTTTTCCTATGAAAAGGAAAAGTTTTATATGATTTAATAAAAAATTAAACCTCATGGGAGTATCTCTGGAATGTGTTATAAAATCAAATTTATATTTCTACTGAAAAAAAATTTGTTCCTAAAAGCGTATAATTTTTTACAAAGATCCATAATAATTTAAATTAGAAGAAAAAATATTCTATTTATTTAATCTATTCCCTTTCTTTTCATAAATATTATTATTAAAGGTAAATAATTTTTTCTCAATGAAATAGTGATAGTCAAATATATATTCCTAAAATTCTATTTTCTAATAATACTACTGCTATGATGTTTTGGGTTCAAAAAAAATTATTTTGTTTTTAAGAAAAGAGTGAAACTAACAACAACAAATATTTTTGGCACATAGAGAGTGCATGTTAATGACATGAGACTATAAAGAAATATTTCTTTAATAAAATTATATTTACGAGAGGTGGAAAAGTAACTTTTATAGATAATGCTCAAAGAGAAATCATTGGTATAGGTAACACTTTCCTTATTATGAATGATCTTTTTTGATTTGATTTATTTATTATTGGACTAATGAAAAAACCTGACAGTTATATGTAAATTATGTGATAAAGGATACCTAGTGATCATTATGAATTATATATGTATAGTATATAGTTACAATGAATAATTTTTTCTTTATTTGAATTAGTATGTGAATATTAACACACAAACCATTGATTACCTTATTAACCAAGACATACCTTTCCTTAGTGACATGTAAGATAAATATTGGATATGGAATAGAAGGTTAGGACACTATAAACATAGAAACATTTCTATTTTCATTATGAAATGATTTGTTATGGACCTACAAGTACATATGTTTGATACATCAAAAGATTGTGACCCTCGTAAATTTGGCAAGAAAAATAAGTCATGTTTTAATTCTATTTGTGATGTATGAACTTCTATTGTTTTATTTTTACTCAACATGGACTTATTTGGTCCAAAAAATGGAGTTATTTTTTAAACACACTATATATATGTCTTAGTTGATGATTACACTAGATATATATGATTATACTTTCTGACATAGAAATCTGAAGCCATTAGTTATTTAAAAAACATTTTATCCATAGATACAAATTAAAAAAATCCGATCCTTGATAAATAATTGTTGTGGTCATATTAAAAAATATTGAAATTATAATTTTGAATATTTTTTTATTAATAAATTTATTGAACATATCTTTTCATCACTCAGAATCCCCTAGTAAATTTGTGTATTTTAAAGAGTAAATCTAGTTCTTCAAGATATTACTAGAACGTATTTAGTGAATAATAATTTTTTAAACATATTAAGTTTGAAGTGGTTATTACTTCCAAAAATATTATAAATCAAATTTTAATTATAAATTTTCTTAATAAAATTCCATTTGATTTTTGGATTGGGAGGAAACCCAAATATTATAATATTTTTGTTTACAATGTATTCACTCTGAATACTAAAGAAAAAGAATAAATATTTGAACCAAAATTTTTGAAGGATTTTTTTGTTATTTCCACAGATAATATAGATTTTTTAGTTTTTAATAAAAATAATTGTATATTTGAATAAATAGTGAATTTTATGCATGATGAAACTGATACATTTACTTTCAAACAACCTCCACCTAAATCATCATATGATATTACTATAAATTATTTTCAAACATTTCAAAAATGATCTTCTCATAAGGAAATAACTCAAAAACATGTTTCGTAATTTGTTCATTATAAATATTTTATACATATTATTGAAGAAACAAATTCAAACCATAGAATTTAATTCATTGTTAAGAATAATCCTAAGGAAAGTATCATTGGTGATATTGGTCAAACTATTAGGACTAGATTTTCTTTGGGAAATGAAATTGAAAAACTTGATTTCCTAAACATAAATGAAAAATAAATATCTGGATGACTATTTCTGTAATAGGGATTGGATAAAATCAATGCAAGATGAACTCCAAGAGTTTGAAAGGATCCATGTTTGTAATTTTGTTGAAGGACCTAAAAAATTCTATAATTGGAGTAAAATCGGTATTTTGGAATAAATGTGTGGAAAATGGAATAATAGTTATAAATTAAGATATAAATATTACTAATTGGTTTATCTTATAATAGGGAATAGGTTGTGAAGAAAATTTTGAATTGGTCAAAAGAATGGTTTTTATTCAAAAACTTATAGCCTTTATAAATATCATTAATTTTAAATAATTTTGAATGGATGTGAAGTTTTTATTCATTAATTGATATTTTCATGAGTATGTTAATATATAACAATCCCATAATTATGAAAATAATAAATATCCTGGAAATTTTTTCAAACATTCCAAAGATCTTTATAGACTTAAGAAAACCCCACAGATATGAGTATTCTATGTTAACTGGATTGGTTATTATAAATCAATTTAGTTAAGTGATATTGAAATCCAACTCTTTTGATAAAATATTGAAATTGAAACCTTATTATTGTAAAAATTTATGTTGATGAAATTATATTAGTTTAAATTCGAATAATTTTTATCAAATTCCTTTATATATCTTATGAAGTTTGAGTTTGAAGTGATTATGATGGGTGAATTAACATATTTAGTTAGTTTGTAATTTAACATAAAGTAGAATGTACATGTATATCTCAACATATGTATATAAAATAATTACATTAGAAATTCATATATGAAAACAGTAAATGTATTAGTACTTTTATTGGTACCATAAATATATTAGACGTTGTTGAGGAGGGGAAACTAGTTGATCAAAATATTTTTAGATGTATGAATGGAAGCTTACTTTACATAGTAGATAGTCATCAAGATTTAATGTTTTTAGTATCCATAATTTTTATTTATCATGAAAATAAAAATAATCCCAAATTAATGATGTTAAATGAATATTTTGTTTTCTAAAGGGAACTATTGACTTATTCTTATTATATTATTCTAGAAAAGAATTTGAACTTCATATTTTTCAGTTTCTGAATTTTGTGGATGTATAATGGAAATGAAAAGTAATTCTGGATCATGTAATTTCTTATGTGACCCATTAGTTTCTTATTCTTTTATGAAATAACACTTCGTATAACTTTCTATAAATGAAGTCAGATATGTGGTAGCAGAAATAGTTTTTAATCAAGTGTTGTGAATAAAACACACACTCAAAAACTATGGAATAAGTTCTACTAAAAAATATACTTTTTACATCACAAGTTCCATTTTATTAAGTAAAAACCCCAAACATCACTGATGCGCTAAACATATAGTTATAAGAAACCATTTACTTCGGGATCACATTATTAAAAAAGATATAATTTTACCATTCACCAGAACAAACAATCGACATGATGATATTTTTACAAAACCCCTTTGTTTTGTTATAATTGAATACAATAAAAAAGATAGTGTTGATAAATTTTAAATAATAATTCATAATCTACTCCTTTTTTACTAATCTCATAACATTAATATACATATTTTATTAGGGTGAGTAGATATATTTTTGTATTAAGAAAGCATTATATTTTCATAAAAACTTTTATTTTTATAAACTGATGGTGTCTTTAAAAAAATTTAACATAATGAGTTTTATGATATTAGTTATTTTTAAATTATATATGTATGAAATATAATTTTTTTTAATTACATAATTTTTCATAAATTTTTTTGATTCAAAATGTCTATAAAAAAATTTCTATTAAGAAACTATTATTATGTGTTTTATTTTTGAAAATCACATAATAAATTTTTATTTTTAAATGATCATTATAATATTTTATAAAAAAATCTATCATAATAATAATTTATTAAAAAGTCATATTTTTTATTTAAAATAATAATAAGAACTTGTTAATCGTATCGATGATAGTTTCTACTCTTAAAGGTAATCTTCTATTCTACTAGTTTTTTGAGTAATTTTTTAAATTATTTTACAATTGTTTTTATTCATATATTTATATTTTAATATAAAATTTATTTCCATTAAAAAATTATAATATTTTTTCAAATCCTTAGGATTCTCAATCTGATAAGAAATTCAAAAATGATGAGTGTTCAAACAAACTTTTTTTAAAAACATGCATAAATTAAATCATGGTTGTCTAATCAAAGTGGGTGTCAATATCAACAACTGGTATAAATATAATAGATTATCCAACACCTCCATCACCATTATAAAGGTTGTTTACCCAATTGTCCCACATCAATTTTCATGGATTTTTCTCCAGAGCTCTCAAACCCTTCTTTGTAGTCGGTCTGATTTTTTTTATTTTCATCTGTTCTTCATCTAATTTCCCATTATGGTGGAATCAAAATAATATTACTAGAAATTTATTTTTTAGAGAAATACTAGTTGAGAGGACATGGTTTTATAAGGATGAAAGTACTATCAAAATGATAATATCTTTTAATGTTCAAGAACGTGATTGCATTAAGAATCAGGATAATGAGTTTGATCAATATTATCATGGTATAGTTATATAATTTTATGACTTTGTTCAGTTTGATAAAGAATAATGGAAGGTTAAAATTTTGATTAATATGTTTAGAATATATATAATATATCATTCTGTATTGTTATTGATCTTATTGGTATTCCTTTTTATGACAACCCTGCTTTTTATTACAACTTAAACATGATTCATTACATAAAACATCACTTGATACAATAAATAATATCGAGAGGTTTAGTGTATTTGGGGCTTAGGATCATTACATAAATATATGGAACATGAAATACAACATCTTTATTGAAAACTTCCTTTACATGACCACTACATTCCTTCGTACCTAGCATTACATGGAATAACCTGAGGACATGCATAACAAAAGGGTGAGCTATAAAGCCCAGTAAGGGAGTACACAAGGAATAAAATGAGGAGTAAAATACATGTTGGACAATAGGAATATCAATAGATCATAAGAAAAAAATGAAAATAAAGTCGTGATAAAGCATGATAATCAGAACATGGAAATGTGGCAACAACACATAACATGGAATTAGCATGAGCCAAGGCTCATTGCACATGGAGCATGAGTAAATCATCATTGAACATAAATCATGAGTAAACACTCATTTAACTTGAATTAGAATGAGTCAACACTCATTTAACATGACGTATCATGATACTATACCTTACCCAATGCATTGGAGTGCTATAAAGGTGCACCCTTCTTAAAAATTTCATTTCATGCGTAAGTGTGCCACATGGATCATAAAACATGGATTCATAAAACATAATCATTTTTTCCAAGATAAAGGAATGTGGAATTCATACATGAAGCTTTATAATCAATAATTAATTGTGAATAAAGGTGAATACCCTTGATGGAGAAATGAGTATGGTATTCACTACACAATGACATTGGCTTAGAAAATCGGTGCGATTTCGGCAACGTAACGGCGTGACATAAGAATTCATAAAAATGGTTGATGAGAGAGAATGGGGTTCCTCATCATATTTACATGTAATGGACATTAAGGAGGTAATATAGATACATGTACCAACAATTGTAGTGGAATTTAGATTCATGATACAAAAGTATTGCTTGAATGTAAAAGAGGAGAGAGAAGTTCCTTTCGGAATTTCGGCATAGTAACAGATGTACATGGGAGAAATTTAATGAGAGATAAATGGATATCCCATCATTCAAATATAATGAGGGAAGTATGATGGAGGTGCGAAACCATACCCGAACATTCATAATTGAAATTAAAAGGGCAAAATATCTTAAACAAAATTGGACAAAAATGGGAGAGGAAGATTAAACCCTTGCATGGAAGTGTGCTTCCAAAGGATAGAGAGAGGCTTGTGAGAGGATTATTGGGAGCTTGGGGAACCCTGGGAGGATTCTAGAGAGAGTAGGGAAGAGGTTGGACGAACTCTGAAGGCTTTTAGTGAGGAGGGAGTGGGAGCTTGCGTGGGTTTATATAGGAAAGGTGAGGGAATTCTTTATTATTTAGGTTTGGGACCCCTTATTAAATTAATCCAAACCACAAACCATCCAATGGTTTTTGCCCATGGTTTTGGGAAAAGGGAATATTAATAAATTATTTTATAAGGCCAAAGTCCTAACTTCTTAAAATATTTGGGTTGCTTATGTGGAGGTGAGTCACACTCCCATGGAAATTAATTTAAAAAGATAAGGTGTTTAATAAGTCTTGAGGGGTCCATTAATGCTTTGAAAAGTAATCCAAAAAAACCCAAAATCACATTATTTTAATGGTAAAACATATATTGACCGAAAATAAAGATTATAGTATTTTATTACATCACTATTGAGTCATTATGATGTCATAAAACACATTATATATTTAAACGGTATTTAATTTTTACTCAAAAATTTGACTGTCTTAGAAAATTATGAAAAATTCACCGTTGGATAATTTCGACATCCTGATTCCAAAAATAACATTTATTTTATCTAAATGATTTTCTAAATATGTTATTTTTTACTTTTAAAATAAAAACCGACATTTATTGAAAATTCACGGGTTTTGACAGAAATGGCTTTCAAACCTTAATAAATATTATAGTTGCATTTATACAATTATATGATCATTTATATATAATAAAATTAATCTAACAATAATAATAATATTTTATTAAAATATTATTTAATTCAAAAATCCCTTAATTTAATAAAATAGATTTTTTAATTAAATAATAACTAAAAATACCATTTGTACTTTAAAAACTATTTACAATGTATCAAAAATGACAAGAAATTATTTTTATTATTATATAAAAAAATTATTTACATGAACATAGTACTATTGATTAGTTACATAACCCATTAAAACAACCGCATAAGACCTAAGGGTAAGGTGTGTGATGGTGACAGACTCTTGGGGTGGCTCGGATAACATCGCTCGAGTGGTAATTTCTATCAACTTTCACTTCTCCCGTAGACGGTCCCGTTCGAGCTTGACATGGTGAAGCTCAGCTTGGGTATGGACAAGAGCGAAGCCCAAGGACACCACCTCTTTTCCAAGCTCCGATAAATGGGATTCCTATGGGGAAATTCTACTAGATGAGGCCATCGCTTCCTTTGTCTAAGTAAAATTGGTTGTGTTAAAGCCGTATATTTATACTAATCATGTGATCATTATTCAACGACTATAAAAGTAACGGTCACAATTCCTATCATAAAACCAATGAAGTTGAAATTTTATAAAATCATTTCATATAAAGAGACATTTAATAAGATCAAGATGGATTTTCCATTAATGAAACTTTGGGTCGTTACAATATTCCCCCTTATGAAATTTCTCCCTCGAAATTTTCCTTTTCCCACACTAAAACAGATGTGGGCAACTCAGCTTCATCACTTCCTCTGATTCCCAAGTCACTTCTTCAATCTTTTGGTTTCTCCATAACACCTTGATGAGGGGAATTGTCTTATTTCATAGAACTTTTTCTCTATGATCTAAGATCATCACTGGTTTCTCCTCATAAGAAAGATCATATTCCAATTGTACCACCTCAAAAAAGAGTACATGTGAAGGGTCCAGTATGTACTTCCTTAAGAAAGATACATGAAAGACATCATGTACTTTGGCCATAGTAGGTGGAAGTTCTAGTCGATAGGCCACAACCCTGACACGATGAATAATATCGAAGGGGCCGATGTACCTTGGACTTAAATTCCCTTTCTTTCCTAACCTCATGACCTTCTTCCACGAAGATATGTGTAGAAAAACCATGTCTCCAACTTTAAACTCAAGGTCTCATCGACGATTATCTGCATAACTCTTCTGTTGACTCTAGGCTGCCTTGATATGCTGAAAAATGGTTTTCACATTCTCCACCATTTCCTCGACCATTTCGGGTCCAAGCAGATTACGTTCACTGACCTCATCACAACATGCCGGTGTTTTGCACCTTTTCCCATACAGGGCTTCATATGGTGCCATTTGGATTTTCGAGTGGAAACTGTTATTATAAGAGAACTCAACTAGAGGAAGATGTTGATCCCATCCTCCTTTAAAGTCCATTGAGCACGCTCTCAACAAATCCTCAAGTGTTTGGATAGTCCGCTCGGATTGGCCAACAGTTTGAGGATGATAGGCCGTACTGAAGTTCAATTCAGTATTCAGAGAATGTTGAAGACTCTTCCAAAATGTAGAGGTGAATCTTGGATCTCGGTCAGACATAATAGATAGTGGTACTCAATGAAACCTTACCACATCCCTGATATATATCTATGCCAGTTGATCCAATAATAAATCCTCCCAAATAGAAATGAAGTGTGTAGTCTTTGTAAGATGATCCAAAACAACCCAGATTGCATTGTTGCCTTTGGATGTCCTCGGAAGTCCAGTGACAAAGTCCATGGTGATGTTTTCCCATTTCCATTCTGGCATGGGCAATGGTTGCATCATCCCCTTAGACTTCTACCTCTCTTCCTTCACTTGCTGACACACCAGGCACTTTGATGTATATTCAGAAATATCCTTCTTCATATTATCCCACCAAAATATTTCTCGGAGATCCCGATACATCTTTGTTCTTCCTGGGTGAATAGAGAAATTTGAACTATGTGCATCATCCAAAAGTTTCTTCTTCAGCTCCAGACATGATGGAACACATAGTCTTTTCCAAAACCGCACAATTCCTTCTTCATTAACATCAAACTCCGAGGATTTCCCTTTTTTGATAGCTCACACTTTTTCTTGAATTCTCACATCATCATTTTGAGCATCCTTTAACCATTCCAAAAGAGACGATTGAGGAATAATTTGTGAAAGGATTGATGATTTTCCCTTCTTTATGATTCCCATGTCCATCTTCATCAACTCTAAGAAGATTGGATCCTTCTGAATTCTCATCATTGATAGAATCGTTGGATCCTTTCTACTTAGGGCATCTGACTCCTTGTTCGCTTTCCCAGGGTGATAATGGATTGAATAGTCATAATCCTTGACGAGCTCCATCCATCATCTCTGGCGCATATTAAGCTCTTTCTGTGTGAATATATATTTATGACTCTTGTGGTCAGTATATATCTCACATTTCTCTCCATAGAGATAATGCCACCAGATTTTCAAGGTAAAGATCACCGCTGCCAACTCCAGATCATGCGTTGGATAGATTCTCTCATGGATTTTCAACTGCCTTGAGGCATAGGATATCACTTTATCATTCTACATCAGCACACATCCGAAGACCTTTTTCGAAGAATCACTGAATACCACAAAAAGTTCCCCACTTGTGGGTAAAGTGAGCACGGGCACAGTGATAAGCTTCCTTTTCAACTCCTTGAAACTTTCTTCGCATTCATCAATCCATGAAAACTTTACTCCCTTTCGAGTTAGCTTGGTAAGAGGGTTGGACAATCATGAAAATTTCTCACAAATTATCGATAATATCCAGCTAACCCCAAGTAGCTACGGATATCTGTTACCTATGTTGGCCTCGGCCATCCCTCAATTGCATCTGTTTTGGAGGGATCCATAGATATCCCATTTCTTGTGATGATATTTCCCAAGAATGAAACCTACTTCAACCAGAACTCACACTTGTTGTACTTTGAATAGAGCTTCTCCTTGTGCAAAGTCTCCAGTACAGTTCTTAAATTCTCCTCATGATCCTCCTTGGTTTTGGAGTATATTAGAATATCATCTATAAAGACTACCACAAATTTGTCTAGGTAATCTCTAAAGACTCTATTCATTAAGTCCATGATGATTTTTGGAGCATTAGTGAGTTCTAAAGGCATTACTATGAATTCATAGTGCCCGTATATTGTACGAAAAGCAGTCTTGGGGACATCTTCCTTCTTCACCCTTACATGATCCTGACCGAAAATCTACCTTGGAGAAGTATTGTGCTCCATGTAGCTGATTGAACAAGTCATCAATTCTTTGGAGAGGATACTTGTTCTTTATCGTGATTTTGTTAAGTTCACGATAATCGATCTAAAGCCGCATTGACCCATCCTTCTTCTTGACAAAGAGGACTGGTGCACCCCATGGTGAAGCACTTGGGCGTATAAACCATTTATCTAGATTCTCCTGTAGTTGTTTCTTCAGCTCCTCAAGCTCTACAATATCCATTCTATATGGAGTCTTGGATATTGGTAAAGCCCTGGGTATAAGTTCAATTGAGAATTCAACATCTCTTCTAGGAGGAATACCAGTCAGTTCCTTGAGAAACACTTCAGATAATTCCCTCACAATGGACATTTCTTCAAGGATGGTTTCTTCTTTGGACTACATCATTTGAGCCAGATACAAATGCTCATAAGGCAGTAATATCCATGCTTGAGATGATGGAGCTAAAGGAGATTCATCTTCCTCCTTACACTTGTAAAGAATCGGGGGTCGATTCTCCATATGGAGTGTGATTTCCCTCTCCCGACAATTTATGTTGGCTCTATATAAGGAAATCCAATCCATGCCAAGAATTGCATCAAATTACACCAGAGGGATCATGACAAGGTTCTTCGAGAAATTCAATCCACAGATTATAATGGGGGAGGACTTATATTTATGGGATGCAATGATTTCCCCATTTTTTGTACTCACTGACATCTTCACTTCCATGATTTGTGGTGGTGTTGGGATTGTTCAACTAAACTTTCAAGATATAAAATAATGCATAGAACCTGAATCAAAAAGTACATTCTCTATTCTTGAATGAATAACTAGCGTACTTGTCACCACTTCGTTTTCGGGGTTCACTTCGGCAGAAGTGATGGAAAAAAGCTCTTCCTTGCTGCCTTGGAAGTTGTTGGTTGTCTCCAAAAACCCTTGGATTAGGGAAATGATTTGCAAAATGACTCGGTTCTTTGCATTTGTAGAATTTAACAACGCATTGAGGTTCTAACGGAGCGTTCCTCTCATCTGTCGCAGCCACGGGTCTTTCTTGCCGAAAGTTAACAGCTAGGTGCCCTTCTCTTCCACACCTGAAGCATTTCCTCGTCCCCATAAGGCAATTTCCAGGGTGCTTCTTTCCACACTTTTGGAAAGTGGGGTGCTGGATCCTCTTAGCACTGTTGGATTTATCCATCGGACCACCAACATTGAAGTCTACCTTATGCTTCTTGTCCCCATGATACCCCTATGATTCTCTGATATCCATTTCGACCTTGAGGCCACATCAGACAATTTTCTCATAGCTGTCGAAGTCACGGATCAGTAATTCTTTCCACAGGCTAGGCTTCAACCCACCAAAGAAGCGGTCAACTTTTCATTCTTGGGTAACGACAAAGCCGGAAGCGTATCATGCAAGACTTGTGATGTTTTCCTCGTACGCTCCAACAGATTCTTCGTCTTTTTTCTTGAGGGAAAGGAAGTCTCTTTCCATCTTAAGCTAGAGGGTGTGCGGAAAATATTTATCGAAAAACATATTCCAGAAATCCTTCCATTCTAAAGCCTCGATCTCCTCCTCAGGATTCGTATTTTTTATCAACGTCCACCGTTGATCATCTTCACCCTCTATACAATAAGCTTCCATGAGAACCTTCTCTTGTTCAGAACATTAAAGGATGGAGAAGATCTTTTCAATGGAGTTGATCCATTGTTCGGCAATCATGGGATCAGATGATCCACTAAAAGTAGGAGGCATTTGTCTCGTGAAGCTCTCGATAGCGACTTGTTCTTTCATAGGGGGGTTTGGACGTTCCTATTGACCCGTGTTTCTATTCAAAACTTGAGTTAGCTGAGAGAGAAGCATGAAAAAGTTCACGATTCCCGCTCCCATTGGATTGGGAATCTCATTAGTACAGTCATCACACTGATCTTCACAACGGTTGTTAGCCCGAGTCCTCCTATTACTTGCCATTGGCTTGAATAAAAGGAATGTTAGGGATAACACATTAAGGGTAATCCAAAGACAAAAGTTTATGACTTATAAATAAACTTTCATTTCCTTAACTCATGAGTCTATCGGCTTCAATCTAGGATTTTCATGATCTAATTTATAACATATATTCTTAGGGTCATTTTTTTAATTCCCTTAATAAGGGTTTGTACTAAGCTTGTGAATTTACCAAAGCATATCCCCCAGGAGTGTCATAACCAAGAGTGTAGCAAGGCCCGTTGTGGTGCACCAGTTCTCATTCGAGTCTAGCTCAAAGCGGTGTTTTTGGGTTTTACCCCTAGGATACATCTGTGCCAGAGCCGCCTCTACTTGCTCGTATCCAGACAGGGATGTATTTTCTTGATAACCCACTTACTCAATACTCACCAAAACTTAGGGACATTTTTATTGTACTTAGTCTTGTATCTAAGGCTTTACTAGGGTTTTCTAATCCCAATCCCAAAAATAACTAAACCTATCCTCTCATACCAACTATGACAACCCTGCTTTTTATTACAACATAAACATGATTCATTACATAAAACTTTACTTGATACAACAAAGAAGATCGAGAGGTTTAGTGTCTTTGGGGCTTAGGATCATTACATAAAAACTTGGAACATGAAACACAACATATTTATTGAAAACTTCCTTTACATGACCACTACATTCCTTCGTACCTAGCATTGCATGGGATAACCTGAGGACATGCATAAGAAAAGGGTGAGCTATAAAGCCTAGTAAGGGAGTACACATGGAATAACATGGGGAGTAAAATACATGTTAGACAATAGGAATATCAATAGATAATAAGGAAAACATGAACATAATGTCATGATAAATCATGATAATCATAACATGGAAATGTGACAACAACACTTAACATGGAATTAGCCTGAGCCAAGGCTCATTGTACATGGAGCATGATTAAATCGTCATTGCACATAAAGCACGAGTAAACCCTCTTTTCACTTTAATTATCATGAGTCAACACTCATTGCACATGACATATCATGATACTATACTTTACCCAATGCATTGGAGCACAATAAGGGTGCACCCTTCTTAAACATTTCATTTCATGTGTAAGTGTGCCACATGGATCATAAAACATGGATTCATAAAAAATAATCATTTATTCCACGATAAAGGAATGTGGAATTCATACATAAAACATTATAATCAATAATTAAATGTAAATAAAGGTGAATACCCTTGATGGAGAAATGGGCATGGTATTCACTACATAATGACATTGGCTTAGAAAATCGGTGCGATTTCGGCAGCCTAAAGGCGTGACATAAGAATTCATAAAAATGGTTTATGAGAGAGAAAGGGGTTCCTCGTCATATTTACATTTAATGTATAGTAAGGAGGTCATATATATACATTTCCAAACAATTCTAGTGGAATTTAGATTAATGATACAAAAGTATTGTTTGAATGTAAAAGAGGAGAGAGAAGTTCCGTTCAGAATTTCGGCATAGTAACGGGTGTACATGGGAGGCATTTAATGAGAGATTAAGGGATTTACCATCATTCAAACATAAATAGGGAAGTATGATGGAGGTGGAAAACCATAACCCAACATTCATAATTGAAATTAAAAGGGAAAAATAACTTAAAGAAAATTGGACAAAAATGAGAAAGGAAGAAAAAACCCTTACTTGGAAGTGTGCTTCCAAAGGCTAGAGAGAGGCTTGTGAGAGGCTTCTTGGGATATTGGGGCACCTTAAAAGGATTCTAGAGAGAGTAGGTCAGAGGTTGGACGAACTCCAAAGCCTTTTAGTGAGGAGGGAGTGGGATATTGGGTGGGTTTATATAGGAAAGGTGAGGGAATTCTTTATTATTTAGGTTTGGGACCCCTTATTAAATTAATCCAAACCAAAAACCATCCCATGGTTTTTGAATAGGGTTTTGGGAAAAGGGAAGAGGAAAAAATTATTTTATAAGTCCAAAGTCTGAACTTATTAAAATATTAGGGTTTCTTATGTGGAGGTGAGTCACACTCCCATGGAAATTAATTTAAAAAGACAAAGTGTTTAAGAAGTGTTGAGGGGTCCATTAATGCTTCGAAAAGTAAGCCAAACAAACCCAAAATCACATTACTTTAATGGTAAAACATATATTCGCATAAAATAAAGATTATAGTATTTTATTACATCACTATTGGGTCATTATAATGTCATAAAACACATTATATATTTAAACGGTATTTAATTTTCACTCAAAAATTTGACTGTCTCAGAAAATTATGAAAAATTCAATGTTG
This sequence comes from Viscum album, assembly GCA_963277665.1. NCBI lineage: Eukaryota > Viridiplantae > Streptophyta > Magnoliopsida > Santalales > Viscaceae > Viscum > Viscum album. The sequence goes on along the minus strand of OY728119.1, from coordinate 1,506,138,365 downwards.
GATAATTTTGACATCCTGATTCAAAAAATAGCATTTATTTTATCTAAATAATTTTATAAATATGTTATTTCTCATTTTTATAATAAAAACTGACATTTATCAAAAATTCACGGGTTTTGACAAAAAATGGATTTCAAACCTTAATAAAAATTATAATTGCATTCATATAATTATATGATAATTTATATATAATAAAATTAATCTAATAATAATAATAATAAAATTTTATTAAAATATTATTTAATTCAAAAATCCCTTAATTTAATAAAATATATTTCTTAATTAAATAATAACTAAAAACACCATTTGTACTTTAAAAACTATTTACAATGTATCAAAAATGAAAAGAAATTATATTCATTATTATATAAAAAAATAATGTACATGAAACATAGTACTATAGATTAGTTACATAACCCCTTAAAATAGCCATATAAGACCTAAGGGTATGGTGTATGATGGTGATAGACTTTTGGGGTGGCTCGGATAACATCGCTCGAGTTGTAATTTCTATCAACTTCCACTTCACCCGTAGACGGTCCCGTTCGAGCTTGACATGGAGATTCTCATCTTGGGCTTGGTCAAGAGCGAAGGCCAAGGACACCACCTCTTTTCTGAGCTCCGATAAATGGGATTCTTGTGAGGTAATTCTACTGGATGAGGCGATCACTTCATTTGTCTAAGAAAAATTGGATGTGTTAAAGCGCTATATTTATACTAATCATGTGATCACTGTTCAATGGCTATAAAAGTAACGGTCACAATTCTTATCATAAAATCAATGATGTTGACATTTTATAAAAACATTTTCTATAATGATACATTTAATAAGATCAAGATGGATTTTCCATTAATGAAACTTTGGGTCATTACACTTTTAATATTGAAGCACATTTACCTTCTCACATGTTACTAGAATCACTAGGAAATTTTGGGAAGAATATGGATGAAGCATCTACATTTTCATTTATTAAGAAACATAGAAATTATTCTCATCTATTAATAGACAAATTTTATGTTCTTTTATGGATTAAGGGGTATTTAATTCCCATGAATTGTGTTCAAGATACTCTCAAAGTATTGAAAATTTGATTCTTGGATTACTTAGTAAAAATAACGAAAATCAAATTCGTGAATTTTTACTTCTTTATATTGGATAATATGAAAAGTTCCAAAATTAAGAAAAAATATCATCATTTTAACTAAATTCCTTAGTAATTTGATTATAAGGTGTATAGATATATTCAAAATTGAGAATATTTCATTCCATATCAGTGAAAATAATTCATTAATTAGTCGGGAAACAATTTCACGAATAAAAATTGATTTTGACACTAAATCAAATAATTCTGTTGAAAATGTTTGTGGAATTTCATTAGAGGAACAACCATTAATTAATATTTAGGATATTTAAAAGAAGTAAAAATAAAGTTCATCACCTATAGAAAAATAAAATAAATAATAGAGGATATCTAATGAAGAGTTTAAGAAGTTGATGTGTCAAAAGAAACAAAATAAATTCTGGGATCCAGTGTTTGGTCTTGATCCTATTGAGGAAAAAACAATAGGAGTCAGGACTACAAAATAATTTGAATAATAATAAAAAGGAAATAAGAAATAGAAAAATTAACCAGAATATAGAAGTGTACAATACTTGATAAAAGGTGCTAACAATGCTTATGATAATCTCATTCTTACTATTTCTCAAAGTGATCAAGACATTATATAATCCAAACTGATGTTTGAAGTAACATATATTATTTATATAGATATCCCTTCTGTGACTGATAAATAAAAGGGAAACTAGTTATTGAAGAATCAGTCGATACGAATCTTGAGAAATAATTGGTAACAAAATCATTTGGGAAGGAATCATTAATAACATTAAGGAAATTAAATAATAAATTTTTATATAAGTTTAAAAATAAATAGAAGAAGAATTAAATAATTAATAGAATAATATGTTAAGAAATAGTATATGAATTAAAAGAACAAGGGAAAGATTAAATGGAAGACCAAGATAATTATGAATCCTAGATAGATAAGGGATCAAAAGATAATGAATCATTGGAATCTATATCATATTCATGAAATTTAACTTCGCAATATGGTAAGGATGAAAACTCCAAATGTTTTAAGCATGAAAAAATTACAACTAAAAAGGGAGAGTGTTAATGCTCTATAGAAAAATAACGAGACAAACAATCAATCACAAAAAATTGTGAAAAGTAAAAAGTATATAAATTTTGTAATATTTTGAATGATTTAGAAGAAACTAATGATCCACCAAAGGTCTCAAACAATGTTAAAAAGACATTAAAAAATCTATAGATAGAATATGATGTTGGTATAATCTGATCGAGACCTCATTATATTGAGACTGATCAATCAGAATCAAATACTATGGTTTTTAAAAAGAATTTTGATAGCATCTGTCTTACTTTGAAATAATTGAGCAATCATATTATTTATATACACAATATATATTCAATATGTTAGTAGATTTTGAAATCTATGAAAGATAAATCAATGTCACTAAATTTTTTGACTGTATCAATGATCAATAATGAGGATGATTTGAAATTATTTCATTAATTTTTTTGACTCAATAGTATTAATATAATAAGATGGTTAAGTGATCTAAGCCTATGGATATTGATATTTATGAACATGATGAAATTTTTTTTATGTAAAGAAACATCTATTAGAAACAGTTGAATACTTCACCAAATTATCCATTGTTGTTTATGATATAGTAATTTTTAGAGTATAATTATGAGATACTATTGATCATTGGGAAAAGGATGTGAATCTTTTAAAATAAAAGATTCACAAAATGAGGTTGGTAATGAGCAGGTTGAGATCTTGTGAAAATGAGTAGATCATTATGAGGGAATAGAATAATTTTTTTTCTAAGGAAGTTAAAAGGATAATGAATCAAGTTCATATGAAACAAGTTATGGATTAATGAATCATGACGATTTAGAAGTATTGAGATTATTTAAAGGAAATGATGTCTTTTTTTAAGAAGTTGATGAAGGGATAATGAATCTATTTAATTTTTTTTAACTATCAATGTATTTTATTTCATGTAACTTGGATCATTGATGAATGTAATTATTTATTCATCCAATACATCATTTTCGAATACATTTTAATAATTTTGGTTGTATGTTCTTTCTCTTAATTCTTGTTTAATATGGGTTTTCATACAAAAAAATTGTTTTCTTTTATATAATTTCAAGAATAGTAGGATTATTATCCATTTTGTTTGAAAATTACGATGGGGGACAATATTTTAAAAATTGGAAATTTTTTAATAAATGGGGGGATAATATCCTTATGGGTATGTGTATTTCTAAGGGAGATACATTAAATTCAATAATATTTTATTATAAATGCTTTGCAGACTCATGGGGAGTTAATAAAAAAATAAAAACATTGAAGTTATAAAATGACAAATAGATTGTATATTTTTCATGGTATTATATTACTTTTATGTATTGTGGTTTTTTCTATCAAAAAAATGGGGAGTTTGTTGAAACATAATTATTAATTATTACATAATTATTACTTTATTTTTGGAAATCTGTAACTCTATCTTAAATCTATGTTTACTTACTCTTTATATCATATGTGTTTTAATAAGTTTTTATAATGTATTTATTTTTATCATATATAGTAAAATATATATTTGATTATGAATATAAACTTATCATCCTTCAATACAAACCACTAGATAATTTATGATTCTGATTAATCAAAATTATAATTATTTAGACCAGTGGTTTGAATTTTTTCATATACATAGTAGTATTGAAATTTCTGACCTTCAGAAAGCTTTTTCTGCCGAAACATTGGCTAAACCTCATAATGATTTTTTTATTGAAAAAATAAAAGGAAGTACATATAATGGAATAATTATTATAATATTAATAAATAGTAATATTTTTTACCATAAGGATTACTTTTGACATTTTAATGAAGCTTAAAAAACACCATACATTATGTTATTCCATAACATTGTGATCTCTCAAGTGATATCCATTTGAGGCTATTGAAACTATCTCAATAATATTGTCATTCATGATTCACATATAAATAAAAATACATTTGAAGAGTTGGTGGAATATTCATTTTCAAAACGCAAGTCAAATAATGTTTACATCACGTAAAAATCACATTCATAGTTATTTTAATACATTAGAGGGTTGTCATTATGAGGAATTTTTTTCCAGGTATCTTCCTTAAAAAAATTATTTTATATTCTCCATTAGATCATAGGTATGGTCTTGAGATTTCAAGGATATGAATATGGGGAATCCAATCAATCATATTGAGGCCTCTAGAGTCTAGAAAGGCGGACCATGATCAATGTATCTAGGGATTTTATAGATACAAATATAAATCTAATTCTAATCATCATATAAAGGTATTTCTTAGTAAGGAAATTCAAACATTAGTGTAAGTATAAAACATTATACACTATTATTCAATGTTTTTGATAACCATTACGCATAAGGTTAAAAGATTTAAATCAATTAAATATATATTTTAACCTATTCTAACAATTACAATATTCTTCCATACTTATTTTATATAACTATCTTCCATTTTGAATTTATAAAATGTTATTCTTTGTACATATCTTTCTAGACTTTTTAGTTTTTAGATGTAACTGTGCTTTGAACAAAAACATACTACAATTTTATCATATCAACTATGATTCTGATTCCACTACTTTAATAATCAGGAAAAGTATGAGTCTATTAATATTACTTTAAAAGGTTTTGTGTTTTTATTAGTTTAAAGATTTTAACCTATAATTAATCCTCAATTTTCTAATTGTAACCATCTTACTAACTCTTTCAAACCAACAACCATGAAAAGAAATAAAAAAATAATAATTATTTCACTTATATAGATACACATAATTTTCATTCTAAAAAATCATTAACATAATAAAAATTAATAAATTAAGGACATTATACCTTTAATATTATGATCATGATGTTAATTCCATGAAATTATATATTTCTAAATCCAAAAAAAAAGATTCCCAGGTCAGTCCAAACATTAATCTCTATAGATTATTTCATAAATGGCCAATAAAAAATAATTATTCTACCAACCAAAACAATAATTCAAATATTTTATTTCCTTCAAATATGATCAATATTCATAAGATAAAACAATACACATTCAGAACCATGATTTAACTGTTAGGAGCTAAAAATTTATTTTTATCATTCTCTATATGAAATAGTAATATTCTTCTCACGGTCACTATATACCTAGGAAAATGTTCATAACTATATCAATGAACCCTAAAACATGGTATTTTTTCAAATTTCCATTAAAAAAAATAAACGTATAATATCAAAATATAGGTTTAAAAATATCCCCTCTTTTATTAATGAACATAATAAAAAACTAAATCATTAAAAAATTCACATAATTAAAACCCTACATTTATATTATCTGTATGACTTAATAACAATGTATAAAATAATAATTCTTGAACAATTTTCTATCATTCAACTCAAAAAATCCATCATCTCATGCTTATTAACATAAAAAATATTAATGAATGAAAAAAATCTCTATGTCAGAATAACTTTCATCAACTTTAATGACTACCCGGTTCAATCATTAATTATTCCTCTATTTTATCCCTTTTTACTACATTAACAATAAATATGATGATATTTTCTCACAAAAAATAACTTTTAAAAATATATATCATAAATTAAAATAATTATAATAGAAGGGGAAGGTTTTATTATTTCTTCAAGTATAAGAATGTGTATAATCTCAAGTGTTAAATATATTCAATTTTATTAATAATATTTAGTGAAAAATTATTAACAAATATTTATGTAATTCTTTAATAGGTATGAAAACCAACTTAATGGAAAATTTCTCTATATTTCAATTCTGAAGAAAATATTTTATCAATATTTACTTTAACCATGAGTTTTGTAATGTATTCTTGGAATGTGTTTTAGCTCAACATTTGTCATTAGAAAGGGTGACATGTGCAAAAACTCTTCTCCAATATCATCCAATTATTATTCCATATATATTTATTGTATCTATTATGGATTTTTGTCTATGTTTTGTGATTAATTTGTACTATGTGATATTTTTTTAATATTTCATAGATATTATATACCATTACATTAAATGTAGGATGTTCTCCTATATATATATATATAATCAAATTATGATCCTTACCAAAATAAATTTAAAATTTTAAAATATCACATCTCACTATCAATAACATAAAATAATTTATAGTCCACCCTACCATTGATGTTTTGTAGTTTACTAATTGAAAAAATAGAGTCACCTCTATATCACATTCGTAAAATGGTTATAATTTTATTTTATATAAAACATATAATATTTTTTTTGTATAAAATGAGGAAATCTAATAATGATCGGATAATATATTTTTGAAATTCACTCATTTTCTATACAATCCTTTATTGTGATGGTTTAAATTACAAATGGTAATGATATTTACTTATAATTATCCCCATTAAACATATTCAAAACCAACCTTGAATATTTATATTGAAAATTCAAAGTTAAAATATTCTATTATATAACCAATAAAATAAGTGAAAAATATGATTTCTGTAATTAAAGACATTTCAAACTCTATTTACAACATCAGTACACCCTTTGAAACCTTCTTCTGTTGATCCATATAAAAATGATGGAATAAAAATAGAATAAAACATATAGTAATTCTATACTGATTCTATTTATATAAACATTTTAATCTTGTGGTCACTATTAATATTTCAAATTCCTAAAAACTGATGAAACCAAGATTATAATGCTCTTTGTTATTTTATTATCATGTATCATGCCTTTATAAACTTAAAATATTTACATCCTACATAATCAATATTGAAACCATATATATATGTATTCCCATATTCTTTTCATTTTTGTTCTTCATTTTTATCCCTTCGAAGTTAGTATTCCACCATTCAGTTCGATTTTCAATTTTTATTCCACAACATTAAATACACTTCTCTACACATCTGGCTCTAGGTTCCCTTATGGCCATGCATCCAAAATTCAATACTGTTAATTTTTAACCAATAAAAAATATATTCCATTTATATTTATCCTATTACAGTGTTTTATTTCTATTAGGCTCGAAGGGTGACGATGTTAATATGTATAGATCTTTCTTCTACATTCAAAGCGTATCATCACCCTTGCTGTAACATCTAGTTACATATAAATGAAATGTTTTGTTCTCAACTTATATTGCTTTCCTGTCACTTTTACTTCATTTTACATACCATGTATAAGTAGAGATGTCTGAGGTGGTGATTTAGTTACAGGGGTTTATAACTCCTTTACAACATCATTTCTCATGGGTTGGAATATGTATTATAGTGAAATGATCTTCATGAATATCAGTGGCGCTCCGGGTCCCATGGAGCGATGAAGAGACATGTGATGTGGATTGAGTCTGGTGTGGAGAATCATATATGTCAGTTTTTTTCTAGTTTATTTTCTAGATTTTTTTTTATGATTTCATCTATATTACAGATATAAATTGGTGGTTTGTTTTTGATTCCCCCCATCCCTATCAAAATGTGGTTCTTATAAGGTTCCACCAAAACCAAAGTAAAAATGGAGTTTTAATATTAAAAAATAGATTTTATAGGGAAATAAGTAATCATCATCATAAAAAATTTTAAATAGATTATATATATTTTTATTCATCAAATAAACACAACACCATCTCTTTATTTAATATAATAATTATTATTTTTATATTGTATAATATAACTGTAGCCACAATACTAAATCTCACTTTATAGATTTTTACATTGTCATTCAATGGGGATAAAATTATTGATAAAATTATTTATTTCAATTAAATCATATGATCATCATATATACATGTTCCAAATTCACCCACTATCAAATTATTTTTAATATCATTCATTATGGTTATTTATTGATTAGTTATTATCTTTAACCAATTGTATTTATTAGTTTCAATGGGTGTTCTTTCAACTACATTATGTTTAGAGGGGTGGATAATTTTAATCTTTATGTGAGAAAAAATAATCTATACTATGAATAAATTTTTATGATCTCTACTTGTAACCAGTAATAAAATTTTCTAATAGAAACATAATTACATTATTTGAAATTAATTAATATTTTCCAAAGTGAATTCTTTTTTTTAATAGATCATATAAATATTTAATAAAAAATATTCTATTAAAAATATGAAATCATATATGATGGTGTTATGTGATAATATCATTAAAAATAAACATATTATTGGGTTCATCTCAATTAAGGTCCTTTTTAGTTATATAAACATTAATCATTAAATGAGCCAATATTACATCATGATTTCCTTTCTAACCCATTAAAATATTTTATTTAGAATAATATTTTTCTCTTTATATATGTAATTATATAAATTTCATAACTATTCATTAGAGTTATTCATATCTCTATCATAAAAAAACTACTGTAGTTAAATGATTTTTCAGTATTGATAAGAGTTTATATTGATTTTAACTATGTATTGAGTTTTAATCCTAATTAATGAACATAAATTTCATTTTCCTCAATGCATTTATTCTTATAATTCATTTTATGAGTCAAAAATACAATGATATTATATTTTTCATCAAATTTAGTATTTACATTATTAATTTTTTTCTTTTTTTGACTTATAATTTTTAAATCTATCAACAACTTGATTATTATTATAAAATAATTATTTTTTTCTTGTAAATACACCATTCAATGAAATACATTTTTTTTATTTTAAAAATATCCATAGAAATGGATTTCATCTAACAATACCACCAACAAGAATTTAATATTAATATTTCCTTTTTATTTTTTTTTCATATTCATTAGTTTTCCTCTAAGAGTTTAACTAATTAAAAAATTTATCATATCTCTATCACAATGTTTTTTGAATTATTTTATTTCAACTTTATATTATTTTTGTTATATTTATCTTTAGAGAAGATGTTTCCCTTTTTTAATTTAATTGCATGATTATTCATTTGGTTATTTATATTATCATTAATTGTTCATGGTACCAATTATTTTAAACATACTAATAAAATATGTATGTTTCCCCACACATATTCATTGAGAGGTGGTGAATACCTAAAAAAGTGATTATATTATTTCCTTCAAAATAATCCTTCATGATGAGTTTTGATGAATAAAAAAATTCCCCCAGAAAATACTTTTATCATAAATAATTTTGTTGATAATAAATTATATATTGTTATTTCATTTGAAAATCAATATAATTTAAGTGAATATATTATTATATATATTTTACTATTTGAAATTAGTTGCTATATTTTTGGATGGGCTTGGTATCACTGTTTTTATGCACTAGTATTTTCCAACAGTGTCATTGAAAATGGTTAATCCATGAACATGTTTGCATTAACATATATTTCATAATTAAATAAATGATTCTATATATAATATTGATAAACGTTTTTTGGATAAAATATATATATTCTTAATAATCTAACAAAAATATCTGAAATTATATAAATAGATTAGTACTTTTTCTCATCATTTAGATCAATAAAACACAAAAATTAATAGATAAAAAAATCTCTTCAAAAAACTTTATTTATTTATATTCCATTTTATATCATAACATGTATATAAATTAGTGGTAACAAACTAATAATAAAAAATCTATTAAAAAAAATTTAATCTAATGTAATCCATTTTTTCAAAAGAATATTGTATGAATAATTTTTGGTGAGTTCTGCCATTATGAATTATGTCGATGAGGATCTATTAAATGACTCATTAATAATTAATGTTTCCCCCTTTCTATAAATTCTATTATTCACTTTATGTGAACAAAAAATCATTCCACATACTGCTCATCTGGAAAACATAATCAAGATGTTTTAATTTGGAATTCAAATTAAAAAATCAATATCAAAATTCATCACCTGTTTATTCAAATTTATTATATTTGATTATTAAAAAACTGAAATACACAATTATTATTTTTAAAATCCATTGAAAATCCTGATTCAATTTTCCATGTGTAATAGATTAGGACACATCATGAAAACCACCTGAATCTTGATTTTATAACAACTCATGATGATGTGAGTTTAACCTTGTAAAATTTGTTAACCACACAAACAACTCTAAAACTTATATTTAAAATTTGAAAACAAAATTTACAATATATGAACAATTAATTACCTCATGTTTATATATGGGTTTGTTTTTCAAAGTAATTTTTTTGACTACTCGATTGGTTAAATTTTTATTAGGGTTTCACAATAGAGTCCAAACATTAATAAATCATAACATGGTTTTTTCTGGCAGCGGTTGAGGATAAAAAAGAACTTTCAGTACTTTATTGAGGATAAGGATATTCAAGTAAGTTTCATTAGTTTATATTGGATCATTCCATGGAATCATGTTTTTTGGTGAATATTTTAGGGGTAATGGTGAAAAACCTTTAATATGAGGGTGTTTTCATATCAGTTTTTATATAGAAAGGTTGTATGGAATGGTTAACACATGGTTTTGTGGAAACGATGTGAGTTTTATGTGAAACCATGTGATTTGGTGTGGGATTGAATTTTGATGCATGATTGCAGACAAACCATGTGAAATGTTATAGATCAGAGGTGTTCCACTTCACATAGATAGAATATAATTTGTTAAACCATTATGATCATCCCTGAAATAGGGGTATACTTGGATAGTTCCCCCCAAATGATTTATTAATGGCTTAAAACCCATATCACAAAATAATGTGGCTTTATTAAATTTGGTTTTAAAATTTTTCAAAGTTCAATTTAAAACCCACCACCTCATTTTCCTTCCCCCTCACAGGAACACATCCCATCCTACCAAGACATATCTTACTCTCTCTCTATCTCTCTCTATCTCTCTTGATTCCCCTATATTTGGGATGTATTTATGGGTGTTTATTTTGTTATTTGATAATTTTATCACCCTATAGAATAAAATATCCACTTTTCTTTAATATTAACTAATTTTGGAGATCTTGGTTTGGGTTTCTATTGGCAGTTCCATCGAATGTTGTTGGAATCATCTGTTTTTCTTAGAAATATTATGTGCCATGCATATAAGGGATATCATAATGGAATATTAATTTATTCATGAATATTTCCTTTGATGCTATATAGTTACAATAATATTATTATGGGGTTTCAATTAATTTAAATTACATTGGTGTTTTCAGGGTGATGTTGGTTAGTGAATGGCCTGAAATGAGGTCCTAGGTATGTTGTGGGAGGACAGAGAGTGTTTCCTATGGTTCCAATGTAGCAAGATCATTCACTTGTGTTTCCTTTATTTATTCCTTTGAATAGTTAAATGAATAATTATATTTAATTATAATTAATTTTAATTGGGTTGTGGAATGGTATATGTACTCAATTGATGATCAGGGATCAGCTAGCCTTGTCCATCTTTTCATCCCTCATAATGAATGTTTAATATGTTGATAATGTTATGTGGCTGAATTATTTTCCCTTAAAGTTGATCCCTTTTATTGTGCCTCTAGATCAGTTTTTCATTAAAAATCCATAATTATTGATCTAAATAATTAAATTTAAGTGGATTAGTTTCCTTACTTATGACATGGATCCTCCTTGGGATTAAGAGGTTTGTTCTTTTGGGGTAGACCCTTATTGAGCTATTTTTAGATGTGATCCTTATCTCATGTCATTCCTTTGGGTTATAAAAATGGGGGGGGGGGGGTCTAGGGATACCCATAGTGACATGGAAATTTAATATGGAATTTTCGATTCCTAGTATTACCCCCAGGACCACATAATTCATGTGGTCATGGAAATCCTGAAATGGAAATTATAATTGAATTGGAATGGTGATTTTAGCATTAATTGTCGAATTGTATAATTAATTATTATTTGAAGTTTTTAATAATTAAATGATTGATATATTTGTAAATTGATGTGAGTATTGAATTTTTAATAGGATCTCTATAGATTCAATATGAATCTTATAATAGTGGAATTTCATAGATGAGCCTAGAATTACATAGCGTATTCATGTGAATGAATGGGTATGAATGAACCATAAGATTAAATTTTGTACAATTTTTTTTAATGAATTGAGAAGGCCGGTGTATTCTATAAAATTTATGTACTGCGAATTCTTTGAGCTGGCTCCCCCATATATTCGATTGATTCCATAATTTATTAAATGCCACATATTGAAGTCTTGGATTTTGGTGTGAGCTCATTCTTGAATGTTGTGGGATGTTCTCACCATTTTTATCTAAATTATTATTATTATGGAATTCCTTGGGTGTGAAAATTTATTCCAATGATGAAATGATTCTAAATATCATGGGAATTCCATTGAGTTAAGGCCATTCATATGATTATTATTGAGAATAACTTTGGAGGAATTCCAATATGAGAAAAATAGATCATCTCAGAAAACTTGATTATGGTTTCCTCTTTGATTTAACTTGGAATAAATTTGGGAAAATATATTACCACTTTGATCAATGGTAGTAGTGATGGTCTAAGAACGTACCTCATGATTTGGATGTATTATAGAGACTTAAGTCTTAACATAGTACCCTTTTTTTCTACAATATTTTATTATTCTTACTATTGTATTTATATATATTACATCATTATTATTTACACAAATAGGCAATATTATTATCAATCACTATTGGTGGTGTCGTAATGAGTTTTAATCAATCAATTTTTTAGGCATCATTGAACTGGGGTTACAAGTAGATACCCCTTGGTCATATGTTATAGGTTCAAGGAATATACCTTAGTTATTCTTGATGATTTTATCCTAGATTAGAGCTTTGAATTAGGGAGTAATTATTAGGATGGGTAATTCTTGTGGAAAATCTATTTTTTGGGGATGTTGTATTTTTTAATGTTTATATGCATCCCAAATATTTAGTAACCTTCATCATGTTGTTATCACACAGAATGTGATTTAGTAGATAGTACCTAAATATGTATACTACAAGTGATGTTCATATCATTTCCCTTATTTACATTAATGTTTCACAGTCTTGTAAAGTGGGTATCATCTTCTCATTGTACTACATATAGTACCTCACAGGATATTAGAAGCCTCAGATATATAGGGATGTACAACCTAGGACATGTGGTGCACTGGCTCGTGGAACCAGTTCTGTTTATTCTGTGATAGGGAATCAAAAATCTGTGTCAAATATATTTTTTAAATATCATACTATGTTATTTTGTGAGATAAGGGACTAAGATATTGTTAAATCATGGCATTGGACTTATGTATAGGAGTTATAGACCCATATATGGGGGAGAATACATGTTTTTGTCAGTAGGAATTATATTTCCTACATTTTTCTTTTACATTTTATTGATTTTTACTTCATGTGGTGCACATAGTTTTAATGTGATTGGTTATTGTGTTTTTACTCATTTTTAGGTACATCAAGAGGGTTTGTTAATTCATGGATCATACTTGGAATATAATATTTAAAAGTTATCCATATTTTCCTTGAAATTTTTAGTTGATTGAGATTCATATATGCTGGTGTTTTTTTACTACTATAGATTATATATGGATGTTATTTTTCATTTTCTTATTGAGTTAGATGATTGAGAGGGGTTAGGTTAATAACCATTTTTATAGAGTAATTTGTATTAAACAGTATTGTATAAAGATACTTAGCCATATCCTATAGTAACCCCTTGTAAACATAGGAAGATATTAATGTGTTATTAAAGTAATGGATTTTGTTTAATAAGTTTCTAGTAATCAACATATAATGTTTTTTACTCCATAACTTTGGTATATAATTTTATCTAACCAAAATAGGTAACAATATAAAAAAAGGGAGAATTTGTGTAGAATGGTATTAAAAATGGTAATGTAATGTCTAATAATGTGAATCCATATGTATAATGATAGGTGGGTTATTTTTATTGGATTTATATCACCATCAAATAAATTTGGTTATAATTAAAATTTAAATACATTTACCCTCTTTAACTTGTGTTGGACCCTCCATATAATGACATCATGGTGACCGATCTGAAAATGGGGTAGACTAAAAATCTATTTAATGTTGGATATCTGGATAAATAAAATAATGTTCTCGGTTAATAAGGTGTCATCTATAAACCTATATGGTTTTCCCTCTTATATTATTAATTTAACATTATCTTAACATGATTTAGAACACTTATTTTCAATTAGAAAATCTTATGGTTGTAAGAAGTATGGGGGGAACCGAGTAGAATTGATGATGATAAATGGTATGTGGGTTTTTGACCATTGTACGAGTGGTTGGAATATCAAGGGAGGTTGTTTTAAGGTGATGGTCTAGGTTTTTTATTTGATTTTTGGTTTTTAGGATAGAGTGAGATCCCTATTTGTGAGAACATGGTTATGAATTTTTTTAGTGTAGGAGGTTCATTTTCTTTTGTGACTCTTGTGGGTTGGGTTGGCCTCTAAAATAGTATTTTTATGGTATTATAGTTTACATTTGACATTGATATGGGTTCTAGGGTGATATTGTAAACCTATTTTGTTGTGAATAATGAAACATGGTTTGTTGCTAAATACTTTTTTATAAATATGACTCCTGGTTTGGTGAGTAAGTTCTTATTTTATGGTTTCTATATAATGGTTTGACATGGACCACAAATTTCATTTTATATTTGGATCATAGTTAGATTCCTTAGAAAAAAGGGATTGGTTTCCATGTGGTTGTACTGATGGTGTATCTTAGGTGTTTTTGATTCCTTAGTTTTCTGAGTGAATAAATTCTGTGACAATACCATGGTTAATTGTTTATTTTGGGATGGTTTTTTCTATCAAATGGAAAGTTATGTTTATCCATGTTTTTTTGGTCTGATGGGATGTGATTCTAGGATGGTATGAATTTAAGATTATTAAATCATATTAGAATGCTTTGGGTTGGAGCTAACGTATGGGTCATGTTTGGAGGCTTTTGGTTTAGGAATGAAAACTCTCTAAGAATTCTCCACTAAGGAGAGTTCCCTATAAAATGTAGTTGTTTGAAATGGGTGCAGATATCGATAGAGAGGTTGATTAAGTCTTGTGAGATAAATGATATTTTACAGTTTAGGATTTCATTAGTGCAAGTTTTTGTTGCGACTTGGCTAGATGCATTGGATGGATCAGTGTGATTCCTGACCCTATTAGTTTCTCATTGTGTAAGGGTGTATGGTAATGGTTGTTAGATGTTATATTTTGTAATGAAACTATGTTAATAGATCTCCTTGATGTAGTTTTGTGGGTACACATTACTATTGAGTAAGGAAAATTCTCTTTTATGGATGCATTGAAAACACCTTGACCTGAGGATGATAATGGGATAGGGGGTTTGATTAGTTTCTTGAGTGGGTATCTGGGTGATGTTCCATTGATTCATAACTCATGTAACTTTGAGTCAAATTATTGAAAGTTCACAAGGTATTTTGTGAACCCAAGTATTATTGAGATGGAGGTGTCAGATGAATGTCATAGATGTGTGATGTTATTGTAGTTTTTTAATCATTCGATGGGATTTAAGTAATTGTATAATAATATGGGAGAAATTTTGTATAATATAGTTACACAAGAGGATTTATGAGTTATAGTTTAGTATAATGGATTATTTGTATTATTTTGAAAACGTATCAATTATTGGAGAGGTTCAACAATGCAATAGAAGTAGTTCTGTAGTTGAAATTAGTTAATGACTACGTTATAGAGAGTCATGGGGACATGTAATGTCTTGGTTGATGATCCACTATTGATATAAGTTACTGAGAGTTTATGGGGAACTTGCCTACAGTGTGGCTCAAGGACTTCGAATATGTGTTTTGAGATTCCATTTTAGTATAGGGTCACATTGTAGCAGGGGTTTAGTGTGGTGAAATATGATCATGTTCTTGGATGAAAGAGATGATTGGGGTTGATAAGGTGTGTTGAAGGTTTCTTGAAAGTGTGTAATGAGTTTGTTTTAATGGGTAACCTTGGATTTTTTTCTTGAAGAGAGGATTATTTTAATTTATATGGGGTGAATTTCACCATCCGCTTTTTTTGGTAAACCCACTCATTATGGATAGAAAATTAAAAACTTTCATTAGTACTATTATCAGAATACTAGAAGGGGTGATGTTTTTTATCCTCATGTGAGGTAGGGGTGGAGACATTCAATCATATATTTTATTCATAAATTGTGGATGGGAGACAGTGGTTGGCAATTATTTTAGTTAATATATAGAAACAACACTCTTATGGTGGGTTGTTACGTGTTATTGAAGAGTGTGTGACCCTTTTGTTGAAAGGGTCCGATTGTAGTTAATTTTATCATGGGATTGTCTATGTACTGATGATGTACCTTGAGGTGTACACCCAGATTCTATATAAAATGTAACCATGATGTTTGACATGGTTTTGTACTAGGACTGAGTGTTGGATTTAGGCATGAGTTCATTTTACAATGATCTAAGGGTTCCTGAATCAGTGGTAAAAAGGTATGTGTGTTAGGGAATAAAGATATTTAGGGATGTTTAAGACCTAATAGTAGGATATCACAAGGTGTTTGGGTATGGACTTTGGTGTACATGTTTAAGTGAATGCATGATTCCATTTGGACAAAAGGAATCTTAATCAGATTAGTATCTAACATGGTGGTGGTTAGAGTTGTGTGTTTTTTGGAAAATCAACTTTGAATTGTTAAAATTTTGTTTTTACATATTTTTATATGTAGTATGTTGTAAATAAAATTTTGTGTATCTATATAGAGCTCATTGATATGATTTGGGAATCAATGTAGAAATTTATGGAAAATTCGAATGTTTTCCTAACTTATATAGGGGCTCTAGTTATGCATCCATCTTCAATTGATTTAAAATAATGAAGAGGTACCTAATTGTTTTAATGAAAATTCATACGGATGATTGAGTACAATGAATAGTAAATCGCACCAAGTGCATCAATAGTTTAGCATCTAGGGTTTAGTTCACCCATAAGTAACAACATCGTGTTTTCCCCATTCCCTAAAATGAACCTCTCTGTATGCTAGAGTCTACCGACAAGAAGTTAGGTTTTATGACATTACGATGGGGAGACTATAACCTCAAGGCTAGAGTGTATCACAACTTCATAAAATAATATTATGTAGAAGATACAATATAATAAATGGGATACATGGTTATAAATTTTCCAGGAATAATAAATAGGATAATTGATAATCAATTTCATATACAAAATGATGATCTTGTCCTGATATATAAAAAGGGAATTACATGGGTTATAAATAGATAATTTTTATAAAAAATGAAAAAAATGAAAAAAATCCCAATACTTTATCCACTAGAATCACATGTGTATGATCAGTCCTCTTCTCCCGTGCTCTATCCTAGGTTTAACATCAGACATCCAATGATGGATGCTTCTCTTTGTCCGTGCTGGTGTCCATGAAGACATTTCGGGTATCAAACAGTGTCTTGAATAGGGTTTAGAATAAAATCAGTAGGCCACCACCAAAAACATCTAGTATAATATATAAGGTGTATATTAAATGGAAGTGTATAGATATAAAATTTTAGAACATACATATTAACTATAAATGGGTTGGCACTGGTTCTTAATGGACACATGGCTAACACAACCTTCTTTTTCATAAGACAAAATATCTCTAAACATGTATCATCATTAAATATATATATATACCAACACACACAAACACACACACACACACACACATATATATATATATATGTGTGTGTGTGTGTACGTATAAGTATAGATTTATATATACATATAAATGTATGTACATATATGAACAATATACATACAAACATATATATCCATATACTAAGATATGAATTGTTGTCCAGGACCAAAGGCATAACTCAAGAATCTATTCCTAGTCACTAGAGTCTCATATGGTAGTATGTGTCTCCATGATATTGTATCAAAATAATATGGGATGCAATTCCAAATTATCCCCATTATATAGTATTCTATGCCAAAGTATCAGAATTGTATGGGATACTACGCCCAAGTATCAAACAAAAATTGGATGCTAGGCTCAAGTATCTAAAGTATATGGGAATCCATTCTTGAGTATAAAATATATATGGGTCCACTTTCCAAGTATCATAAATAATAAATAGTTCCAGACAAAGATTATTATAATCCTCATGTTGGATTACATTTCATTTATCCTACCATATAATTAATTACATAACCATTTTTTATATGAAAGTTTGGTGATTTTGTCATACAAATAACATTTCATTTTATTATAATAATCCATTTAGTTATGTGGAAACTAAGACCACTTAGTAGGTGGTGTGTCCACATAAACATTTAATATAAAAATGGAATTTAATAAGCACACCCAAAAAGGGAGAAATTTTCGAGATGGGAGACTTTAAAAAACAAATAAGTGTTTACAGAAGTAACACTAACATGGTTAACAATTTATATAAGGATATTTTGGTTATTTATAAAAAACATAGAATGTATGGTGTTTGGAATTATGGGGAACAATACCAAACACCTTTTCCTTAGAGAAATAGTTACTATAATACCTACCTATGCCTGTTATTTTCCCAAATCTTTTATTGTTATTTTATTTGGAAAAGAAAGGAATAAATATGTGAAATAGGAAAATTCACTAAAAATATGTAATACTTGAATGAATTGGAATGGAATTCATGATGGCAGAAAAATGAGGGAAATAAGGAAGTGGAATGTGGAACGTACTGATACACTTCTAATGTTATCAAGAGTGGAAGAATTTGAGTCTGAATGATAAACTGACCTAAAATCCTTTCTAAAAGGAGATGAGGTGTTCAATCATATGGGGTGTTGTAAATGAGAAGATAGGAAATATGGAGGAAGATGTATCAATTAAGGTAGATGAAAATTTAAATTTCTAACACATTTAATAGGATTATGGTTTAGGAAAACCGTGCATTGTCCGTGGAGCCCCTCTACAGTTTTATGAAACTATGAAATATGGTTTCATGTCCCCCCTTTCATAGTTTAAAAAAATATCCATAAACCTTAAATGACCTCAGTGCAGAGTCACTTAATCTACACTAACCGTACACTAACCATGTGGATCAATCTTAATTTTAAAAAATCCAATGTTTCTAGATCATAAAAATCCTCTAACTCCCTTAAATTGATATGTGGACTATTAAAATCATTTAATGTATAAAAAACTATGTTTAAATAGAAATTCAATGTATCCATATGTCTTAAAAAGGTCAAGATTTCATATACTCCCCTCCTTAAGACAACTCTTCCTCAATATCCACTTCTGATGTAGGTGAATCATTTTCTAGAAATGTTCTAGCTATTTCATAGGTACATCGATCTCTCTCTACCTAGTCTCATCTAACATACAACCAAGTTTCCATAAAATCCAAACTATAGGAATTATCAAGCTTTATAGAGACTCCATTCTATTTTTAATGATATGATTTGGATAATCTCCAAAATAACCTTCAGCCACAAACTAGATATCCTTATGATAGAGGAATGAAATGGGTTGGAGTAATAATGGCGAAACTGCAATATATAGAAGATGTAATTCACGGATCAGTAACTATGAGGTAAATCCAACTGATAGGCGATAGTCCCGACTCTATGCATGATTTTGAAAATCAAACTATAATGAGGTGCTGACTTTCACTATCTATGATTCCCTATATGATCCAAACTAGGTGAAACCCACAAAAAACCTGGTGACCCACCTCAAACTTCAATGGATGGTGGTATAGATCAATATAAAACTTCTTCATAGACTGATCTATCAGCATGATCTTCTAGGTAACGATATATGCATCGATACCTTATAAATTATATAATGTCCATGTAAAACCAAATTTCATGCCTCTAAACCATATTGAAGTGAATTACAATGACATTCATTTACCGACTCATTGGGAGCTATCTAAATATATATTAGAATGATATTATTAGAGAAAAATTAATTCATATGTAGGTGTTTCTTCTAATAACCTACAAAAACTAGGACACATGATCTGATAATGTATTCAAACACCAATATCATATATTCAGACTAACCATTGGTCTGAAGGATTTTCATAGTATTAAGAATCTTTTATGAACCTAGTACCTTATTCAATCCCTACTTGTACAATGATATAAACTAAGTATCCCTATCTAATATGATAGAATGGGAATAAAGTGAAGTCATATATTATACCAAATTTAATGCCTCTCAATTTTATCTATTTTAGAGGTGTCTTTTGATAATTAGTAAGTGAGAAACCTTGATTAACATGTTGATGATCACCCATACCACATCCCTACCTTGAGTCGATCATAGAAAGATCATCATAGAATCCAAATTTACATTATCCCATTTCCATTCCAGAATGGACAGAGGCTGTAAAAGTGTAGTAGGCTACTGGTTCTCTGAATTCACCATATAGTAGGTGAAACACTATGTCATAAAACTTGTAATATATCTCTTTATATATGGAAAAAATACTGGTTGTGTATATCATCATATATTCGGGAACATGCTAGTTGTACTATCTAAAAAGAGGCATTAGACTCTCGTATTATTTCTTGAGGTAAATTTGTAGGCACCAAGACACACCAATGAATGTATAAAACATCTTCCTAATTTATAACCCAACACGACGATGTTTCCTTGTCTAATAAACTCCACTTTAGGACTAATCCCTCAGATTATAATGTTTTCTCATCTTTACTGACTCTATAAGATAAAACTCCACTATCTAGGCTATTAAAGAAGGCTTTTCAAGATACTCTGGAATGTCTAGATGCCTATCAGAATTCAAAACCATCATCTTGTACATACTAAAAGCCCCTTCAATACCCTGCTTTTGAGTCTTAGGGATTATATCATTTTTTACAACATTTACCTTTCCAAGCATATTGGAAATCACAGTTTCCAAAAATAGTTACTATTTGACCAATCCTTATTGGCAGGGATCCAAGTAAAATAACATAAATATATACATGAGGCTTTTGTGGTCTATGCACAATAGAATAAACTCTCCCAATAAGTATTCCCTATAAAAATGAATGGTTTCATCCACATCCACTAGATATAGATCCCGCATTGGGTAATTACACAGATGATGCATTATCTTTTTAGACTCGTAAACCATGACTTGATCTCCTCACATCAGAATGAATCTCATCCCAATGTCTGAGGTAAAACAATAACAACTATAACTTCTCCAATAATATTACGTAATCGTGATCGATCTTGAAAAAAACATTCTTTTCAACTCCCAAAGGGGGGGATTCATAGGATTTAGACCATATAAACATAACCTCATTTTTATTCAACCACCAAAGAGTCATTGCTAAGCATGAAATTTCAATAAAAATCATTTAATACTGATCCAAACCCATTAATTTTCAAACACAATATTTTTTCTAGGGATTATCCAAAGAAATAATTACTCTCACATTATCTAGGTTAATAGATAATCTGTCCTCAGTGATAATGTTATCTAATATGTGATATATAATGATCCAGATGTGGTATTTGATGAGTTTATCATACAATTTTTTTCTCAATCTGCGAATCTAGTGTGATACCATTGTGCTTGGAATGGTTGTGTTGGGTAATATATTACAATATTCCTTCATCCACAAAGAATTCCAAAAATGAGTCAATATATGGGTGGAATACCCAATTCATTAGATCCACAGAAACTAAGGGCGTGTTTCTAACATCCAACGATATGAAAAAATAAAAATAAGAGGGATATATACTATGTAATGTTATTTCTGGAATGTATAATGGAATAATGTACACATGGTTATGGACTGAAATCAAATAAATATTAAATAATATATGATCTCCTTGGAGTTGGTGGAATAGATTTTTTACACATTCAATGGGAAGCGAGTTTTTCAACATAAGATAATTCAATCAGTGGTAATCATGGAAATAACTGAGGTTACCATCTACCTTATTGGATAAAATGATAGGTAAAGTCCACGGTGAAGTAATGGGCCTTATAAAACCCTTATCATATATTTCTTCTAGTTTCTTCTTAATTTTCGTAAACTTAGTATATGCCATCCTACAGAAGAGTAGAAATCGGTGCTACTCTTAGATGTATCTAGTTAGTGAACATCAGTTACATCAAATTAGGTAACCCAATAAAGGTTTTAGGTAATGAATCCATAAAACTCATCCATCACATGAGGAAAATCAATACTTTTTCTCCATGATCTCTCATAAAAGGCCACCAATGTGGGTTGTCACCCCACCTACAAACCATGATCAGGTCTTCTCTGAAATTCCTGGACTTCCTAGGGTGATTTTATGAATATATGTAGTTCCCTTAAGTGATTTCTAAGAGAGCCTTCAACAATATATATCTTCTATATAATGTTACGATATTAAAAAAACCATTCAAATTATTATGTTTAATCACATCATATAAATGATAAATTTATTCTATACAAATATATAGCCACCTATCTCAAGATGAATTTACATACATCAGTGTACACTCTTAGATCGTATCCCCAATAGTGTTCCAAGAGTCAAAATTCCATAAAAGTACTCAATATCAAGGTCCATAGATTCCATAATTTCCATATATATAAAATAATTAAAATAGGTGGTGTCAAATATGTTAGACACTAATATAGATGGTAATAGAATAATACCTTGAAGTTTAGAATTCCCTACAGTATGCCAATCATTAGAAAGCAACATTATTATGATATAGATAGAACATGATACATGAGATAAAACTTAACTACCCCTTATATGGTCCACTCATTTTCATTAGTACATTTAAATCTAAGATACCTCAACCACTGCCACCTCCTCTGCATGATTGATTGGAAGTACTCAAGTTACCCACCTAGAATGGTGATATAAATCCTACTACTAAAAGATATGGTGATATAGATCCTCTCCCACAAGGAAATTATTTAAATGTCGTATAAAAATTGTTAATGGTTCCCCAAAATATCATATCCTTGACACATAATGGGATCTTAGTTTCAATGGGGTTTCATATAACCTGAGTTTCCTCACTGATGAAAAACCACCAAACAATCAGTATGTGATAAGGAAATATTTCCTACCAGTAGTAGAAACAATTACATATCTCGATGGTAAACCACTATTTCCCACACAATCATGTTTTCTTAGGGATTTCTTGGTGATAAGGGATTAATTCACTATTTATGAAATTGTGGTCAACTAAAACAAATTCAATATCAATTAGATGGAATATATAAGATCATCATAAAAAACAAATATTTCATCAACTGATCCTTAATATGTGTCAGTGTGAAATGATGAAGCTTTTTAAAATGAGGGGAATACTGCATTACTAACACATAACCCTATTATAGGTCTATATATTCCCAATAGTGGGTTGCTATCTGCATCCTAGAAAAAAAGTAATCATAGAATGATGAATGAAAATCATCCTAGACAATACCCCGATGAAGATCAACATGAGTGATAAAATCTCACCATTGGTTAGTATAGTCTCAGAACATATATGTTACAAAATTGAAACCCTATCTATACGTGTCTCCAAATGCTCTATGATTGATTGAATGGCCTTTAACCATGACTACACTACGTAGGGGCTACCATCCAATCAAAAACTATGTGGATGTTGGTTGTATAATTCTTATATCAAGTCTTCCATTGTATTGGAAAGTCAAAAATATCATTTTAAAGAATGCATAAGTCCTAGGAATATAACTAAAAATTGACTATTTAATCACATTTTAGGAATAAAAATATTTTCTACAGGTGGAACTACTCGAGGTAATAGTGGTGGATTAAGGAACAACACTTATAGAGCATGGCCATCGTCATCCTCCTAGAAAATGAATTGATGAAATCATGGTTTAATAGTTCAAAAATATGAAAATTCATGCCTCTAATAATATTCAATAGTATATAAGATCACATATAACTGAATTATATATGTATATTCTTTCTTATATATGAGTCATACCCCTCTTCCTTCTCTTATATCAAATATTGGGTGATGTATAAGAATATAAAGAAATAAAAAGACACTTTTTACTTATAACTATGGAGGTCTGGTTAGGGTTAAGGTCTCACATATCATAAAAGGAATCTCAGAATATGGACTGTAAGCTACGTGGTAGAGAGAAAAACACTATTTACATTGGAATTGGAATAAAAATTTAATGGTAACCATTTTATTTGAGAATGTTAAATTCATTTTTGTTTGTATTCATTTATATGTATATATTAAATAGCACACATTTTGATTAGACATCATTCCCTAGTTATAAAGGAATGATATTTATATGTGGTAATTTTAAAGTAATTAGTATCCAACTTAACCCTTACAATTGAAATAATTATATAAAATTTCATATAAAATAATTTGATTAGATTAATCACCATTTCCAATTTATAAAATTACAATATTCATATATTACAATGGGAAATCAAGTAATCAAAATCACATAACATTTCATCCTGTGTGACCAGTTTTCCACAGCTTGAATGTGGTATAATTAGTTAATTAAGGTGACACCATAGATCTCTATGATAGAAACCCATTTGGATTGGTCTTAATATATTATTTAATCCTATTATTATACCTGTATAATAAGAGTTACCACATTTTATAATTTCATAGTTTAGGAACATATAATAGATAGTATGTAATGAACACATCAATATATAAATTTTTCATGTGATATATGTGACATGTGAATACTTAGGTTCCTAATATGATGCATGAGATGATAGCTCCTCACCATACTAGGGAAATTAAAATAAAATTCCATAATAATATTAACAACATTAAAACAAAATATCATGTTCATCATAAAACCGAGAAATCAACTCAACAACAAGAGGAAAAAATCATAACAATGATTCTCATAACACATCATTTGGATTTTCCTTGTACATGGGTTAGCTACACTAACTAACATTTTAATGAAAAAATCCCAATGTATTCTTTCTATCATGTCCAGAAACCCAAAAAAGTAAGAAAAAAAGGAAAATGAGACTTCAATACCACTTTTTATCATCCCAAACTATGTCTATTTATAAGAAATTGAACCATGATGTCTACATGGCCTTAATCCCATGTCCCTATAAATAGGATGCTATAGACTATTAGTGAGGGTTTATGATGATATGATGGGGAGACTATACCTTCATGGTAAGAGTGTAGCATAATGATATTCAATAATAGTAATTAATAGAATAATTGTAGAAAAATGATAATAATATTCACATATTATCCAGGTAAAATCATATGGGAGATAAAAAATCAATATTTTATCCAATATGATGATCAAGTCATAATATTAAACAAAAGGGGAAGTAAATATGTTGTTGGGAAAATATAAACATTCAACATGCTAATAAATGAAAAAGATACCAAATATAACTTCACTAGAATAACGATAATAAGCTCAATCCTCCTCTAACATAGTCCATACTAGGTAGAAAATATTAAATCAAAAGCTAGATGCATCCTTTTTCCGCTTACACCATTCATAAATTCAATTCGGCAACCAATTAGGGGGTCGAACATGGTGTGAGATATACTCAATAGTCCACCATCGATGATGTCTTATATAGTTCATCTGTTATATATATAATGTAAGTGTGAAGAAATTATTTTGGAAAACAAATATGTAAATTGTAAACATGTTGTCTCTTATTCCTAAAAGACACAAGGATGACACTACCTACTTCAACATAAGCCATAATATCAATGAACATGAAACACCGCACACCCACAAATATATTTATATATATATATAATTATATATATATATATATATGAATATATATGTATGTATGTATGTATATCTATACTATATAAATAAGAAAATATATATAAATATATATTGACACTTAGTTGTATCCAAGACATGAGGAATTAATATTATGTATGCTCATAGTAAAAAGAATCACATAGGGTACTAAGGGTAACCATAGTTGAGTATAATACATATATGTGATTCCATGATGGATTATAAAAAGTTTTATAAAAGCCATTCCTGAGTATCGTGAATATATTGGACACTATTCTAGAGTCTCAAAAGTATATGGGATGTAATTCCCGATTATATAAAATATATGGGACTATAATCCTAATTTCATAAATAATAAATATTACAAATAAAATATAATCATAATCCATGTGTCGATTTACAATTAATTGGACTTAAAATTTATTCTAGAAAATTACCTTGTTTATTTGGAATGTCGCAGGACATTGTCATAATAGTCACATTCCATTTTATTGTAATAATCCGTTAAGATAGGTGGCCGCTAACACCACATAGATTCTAATCTATCTACATTAAAATTTATGAACTCTAATTAATTTAATGAGAAGATCCAAATGGGGTGAAACTTTTCGATGTTTCAGAACATCGATAATAAAAAAGGGCTTACATGAGTTCCACTAATCTGGTAAAAAATTTACATAATGAAATTTATATTTCTTTTAAGGTAACACAAGAAAGTTTTACCATGAAACATGATGAAAAATGATATAAAACAACTCATATTAAGGAAATAAATTACTAAACCACATCTTTATCTTGATAGTACTCCCCTCAACCATTGTCATTCATTAACTTTGGGTGGAGTAGAGGATATCGATGAAATGGTCAAATTCTCTAAAAATATTTCACATATTCTCTTATAGAATAATCCTTCATAAGGTAAAGATAAATAATGGAAAAATAAAAGATGAATTAAAAGTTTATTGTTAATATTATAATATAACTGACATTAGAAGAATTAGAGTTCAGAGGAAGAACCTAGATCAATGCCAATGGAAAGGGTATGGTGGACTTCAATCCCTTGGGGGTGCTTCCCATGAAGAGGGATTTAAAAGTGAATAATAATTATTAAATATATAAAGATAAAATATAAATTTTATGCACTATTATGTGTATTATAGTTTGGATCTAGAATTTTCCATATAGTGCACCTAATTCGTGAAGCACCACTAGGTAAGTGGAACTAGTCATTTGGGATAGACACATGGTTTTGGAAAACAACAAATAGATTGTATGGAGCCTATATAGTTTTATATAATTCCCATGAACAACTATATGGACTCCTTTCAAGGTTTAAAAAAACCATTTATTTCCCTTTAAATTGCATGGTTTATTTGTATAATTATCTTTAACCATCCCTTAATTGTGAAACTTAATCTTCCTTTCCAAAATCTTGTCATATGGGCTCTAGATGAGCCCCACCTACTTTCAAATATCTCCACGAACTCTTAATGTCATTTAAGGAGTAAATTTTTTTTACTGAACAATAATTTATTGTCCATGTACCTCTTAGGAATGAAGAGATAATGTCATTTGAATGTGAAAACAATGTTTAATGGAATTTTTTGATGGTATAGGCACCAAATAAAAAAAACATTTGGTTCAAAGATGACACATATTTAGGGGATAACTATAAGAAAGTTTTGGGTATAAAAGATGACATGATTGGTTCTTAGAATAGATGGGATCTGGTAACATGAAATCTTTATTTTCGGTAATGATAATTGTTATTAGATCGGGTTATGGTAGTTAGAATACTTTGGGTTAGAAGTTGTTCCTTATATGTGTTTCCGGTATCCTATAATGGTATGTGGTCCTTAATTTTAGGGATGGTGACTATAATAGGACATTAGAAATAGATAGAGGACAATTATGACTACATGTGGATGACATGTGATATTTTGGGGACTTTGTAATACCATGGGTGTAAAAATGGGTTTTGTTTTTACAGTAAATTTCAACTTTTTACTACTATATGAGATGAGTTTTCATATGGGATTTTCAATGGTGTTATAAATATTTTTATGTATTTAAGCGTTGTTTTTAAATGATTTTGATACCTAGAATGTATCTAAGGTTCTTGGGAGTGACTTCATAGCATCAGTCATGTTCTTTTTGTCATTATAGTGATTTTTATATGGAACATGTTTTAGGGTAAATGGTTTAGTATAAATCATTCATATAGATGAATTTCAATTTTTTAAGTTCAATTTATATAGGTCACGATTTTATTGTATGGTGAACACTTAGTTTATAGAGAACAATGGGAAAATTGTGTCTTGGATTTGGATGGAGGTTTGAAAAAAAAATTCACATGATAATAGGAATCCCATTTTAAATGTTAAGGACTAAGGTAGTGCAAATTAACACCGTTGGAACATTGTTTGTAAATTAGTATTACTCAAACATTCTAGAGGTGTGTATATTGATAGTATCTGCTAGACAGTTAGTGTATGATTTTGAAAACCAAGTTTCTAAACTGTAAAACTATTTAAAAGTGGTTTTTACCATTTCCCTTTTATATTCTATTCCCATACCCCCTCATGTTCTTTTCCCCTCACATGTGCACCTCTCATCAGACCATACCCCTCATCCATCTATCAATTACCCTATATATAGGGTGTGTTATTTGGGATTTATTTGTTTATTTGAATTAATTATCACACGAAAAACATCCAATTCCCTTATCTATCATATTCTACAGTTTTAGTGTTATTTGTTGGGGATTCCATTTGTGGTTCTACAATGGAATAGTGTAATCACCATGTTCTCTTAGGGAATTAACATGGCTTGTCATTAGGAAATCTTGAAACAACATATCCACTTTTTTGTGTGTTGTTACGATAGTGGAAAGTGGTTCCACTGATATTATTAAGGTTTTTACATTAAATTAAAATAATTTGGTACTTGTATTGGTTTCATTGGATTGGTCATGGATCGAACTGTGGTGGTTTATACGTTGTGGGTGGTTGTCAAATGTTGGCTATTTTTTTATGTACTAAGAAATTCTGATTAGTTTTCCATCATTTTGTTAGTTAATCCATTATTTTTATTTAATTATAATTTATTATTATGGTTTCAATCCATGTAATTGGTAACAAATTTTTGATGGATGCTCAACAGGAATTAGAAAAGTTTTAAACCCTTAGAATAAAAGTTGAGAACATCGAACAAGTTAGGTTGTCTAATGTTTTTCCATTAAATACTATAACTTATATTTCACCTTAGGATTTTTAGGTCACCCCAAATATGTGAAAACGTGAAATAAATATTTAAATAGATGTGGTTTAGTTTTCATAGTGATTACATAAAACCTCATAAAGAATATATATTTGTTTGGTTTGAGGAATACCATTATTGATCCTGGTTTTATGGTGATGATTTCATTATTATGAAACATTGAGTGAACTAAAGGCGTGATCTAAAGAATTACTTAGATACATAGGAATCAATATGAAAATTTTAATATATTGGATGACCCCTATGACCCCTTAAAACATATGGACATTGAATAGTTAAATTGAAAAATGAATTGACCTATAATAGTGTTTTTGGATTAAATTATTTGATTGTATTATTTCTAATTATTTGATCTGTGAAATAATAAAATGATTGAAATATTTTTAAATTTATGTGAGTATGGAATTCCATAAAGGACCACATTGCATTACATATGATGGTATTAGATTTTAATTCTAAGTAAGATCCTTAGATTCTATTAGAAGACTCATGTTAAGGTAATGGTTTGAAGAAACCTCTGTATTTAATGGGGCCCAATGATATAGAATATAAGGAGAAGGTCAATGGACTACATTAAGATTCATTACTATGAATTATTTGTGGTGGTTCCCCTTTTTATTTGGTTAATGTATACATTTTCAAAATTTCATTGATTATTATCATGGATAGTTGATGTTATCCCTAGTGGAAATTAATAGGATTAGATCCCCAAATTAATATTGATTAATTTTGGTTTGATATGACCTGGGTGTGAACTAGGATTACAATCAATCAATTACGTTGAATTTTATAGTTGTTATCTTATGTTCAAAATATTTAGACGATTATCCTCATGAACGACTGGTAGATAAATATTATTTTAGCTGTGTTGATTCCTTATCGACAGCGTGATTGTGGTTTCATCAGTGATGCGCCTTATAGTAAATTTATAAAACAATATTTACACCATAATGAGATTTACCATTGATTAATGATGTAGTTAGTGTCAGGATATGTTTTTTATAGAGACTTTAGGCTAAAATTAGTTCCTATTATTTCTGTGGACTATTAAAATTATTACTTATTGTATATATATATATATATATATTTCAAACATTTTTATTTAAATGTTCATAATGTAATATCATTATAAAAAATTGGAGGTGTCCTACTATGATATACTCCAACTCTACAATGTCTTCCATGGAACAATGTTACCTTATAATATTCTACTTTGTCCCAGGTTACATGTTCAAGGAATGGAAATAAGTTATTATTGACAGTTTTTTCCAGTTTAGTGATTCAGAGCTTCTATCTAGGTTATAGATAAGTATATCCATGGTTTAGATATTAATTTATTTTTTTAATTTATTTATTTTTTGGGTTGGTATAAATGATGATGGTTATGTGACACCCAACCTGTTTTGTATGATGAATTATTTTCTATCACATTGGGATGTGATTTATTAATTATTATATGATTATATACTCTTTGTGTGATGTTAACACATGTAAACATATTTATTTACATGTGAAATAATATGGTATATAGGGCATATTATCCTTACTTTAAAACCTATAGAACCTCATTGCAGGTTAGAAACCTATGGTATATAGGGTAGAACAAATGGGTCCTTTTGGTGTACTAGATTAGGGAAACAATTTAGTGGGTTCCAACACATTGCGTGACAAACCAAAACATTTATATTAACTATTTTTCACACCAATAGAATTATGATATCCATGATAATGTGGTTTAAGAAACTATAAAATAAAAAAACAAACACAATCATGATAGAATAAAATTGTTGGGCCTCTCTTTTATTTTTTCATTATATATCTTTGAACTAGATTTACTGCACTTTTCAATTTAATTTGAAATATTATCAAAACCCAAATCCATTAAAATACCAAAAATTCCATAAAAAACATATAAAAATGATCCAAAATATTTTATATTTTAATCACCAATTTCATCAATGGATATTTCTAAAAGTATATGAAAACCATAATCCCATGTCAGAGCATTTTTTCTATTCATTTGTCAGATTTTTATAGTACATGAACCATGGTATGGATATTCAACACCACACTGTTTTTTATGAATTTTAGTCTAAAAAATCATAGTACATACATACATCATTGGTCTCTTCAACCATCACTAGATGAATAATAACCACTTAAGTAGTTCTTAATATGACAACTTTTTCGAATAATGAATCTTATATATTTGTTAAAATAAAATAAAATATCTAACTATAATCACATACACTTTTTTAAAATATGTTAGGCACAAATTCTGATGAGGTGCGG
Organism: Viscum album; assembly: GCA_963277665.1. Lineage (NCBI taxonomy): Eukaryota > Viridiplantae > Streptophyta > Magnoliopsida > Santalales > Viscaceae > Viscum > Viscum album. The sequence goes on along the minus strand of OY728119.1, from coordinate 1,506,106,931 downwards.
GATACCCATAGATGGACAAGGGTTGTTGAATCAGGGTATCAAAATATTATCCATTTAAACTAATTTTTGTAACCAATAACCCTCCTTATATTATTTTTTACTTATAGTTATTACTATCACTGTTTTTTCCATATCTTTTTGATGATCCAATTAATATTTTACAAAATCTTATCTTTAAATATATATATGATCAATTATTTCATTACCAAAATTTAACTAATTTTTATATGCATAAAATAAAAAATAAACATTGTACATATGCTTTATGAATTGATCATTCTAATAGGGTTAATAAAAAATATATTAAATAGAAAATATTATGATGCACAATAATCAACTATCATTATTGGTTGATGATTATTTTAGGAATGGTCACTCATTATTGGGATGGAATCCCTTATAATTATTTTTTTTATTTCTCACTTCCACCTAGCCAGGTATCACATTCCTTACTTTACCTCCATATCATTTATGCTATAAAACTGAAATAGAAATATGGAATTAATGCCAATATTAGTAAATTACCCATTGTTTTTTAACACAAAATTATGAGTGGTTTCATTGATCTACTCTTTCTAGTGATTTATTTTAGTGTTTTGAATATCTCTTATATAGAGACCCATGATATAAACATATATTATTTTATAATTCATAACAAATGTTTTGGAAAAATACAATCAAATGAGAGGACCAACATCACTGGATGATTAGACCTAAAAATACATCATAATAAATAAAAAAATCATCCTTATTTGACAATCCACACAAAAACTCTATCTAAAATAGATCTTTTAAAACAACATAGGATATAATTGGGAAAATAAATAAGGAATAGGGTGATATATAATGAACTATGTGTGAATAGACAAGGTAATGAAGAATAAAACAGGGGTTATGATCCATAACATGGTATCATAAATAACATTATTATAATCATAGATTCATAGAAGAAGGATATTATTTCATGATATCTTTTATAATTGGAGAAAAAATAAGAAATTTTATCATAAACATATGTTGATGTTCACTCCCAAGACCATCATCCTAAGGATGAAAATGTCCAATGGTGGATTAGGTTCACTACATAATCTCAAAAAACATCTCATGAGATATAAATCATTACCCAATTCATTGGATAGACATATTATTATATTCCCATCAAGCATATAAAGGAAAATAATACATATTCATTCCATATGAGGAAAATAAACCATAAATAAGACATATGCATGATCAAATCCTTGAGAAGGTAGTGATTTTTTAGATTCATATTCAAGGATAAAAGGATAAATCATATGAATTAATAATATAGTAAGGAATAATATCATTTTGATTTTCATATATATAAATTAAATATAGTTATATATTATTTAGTTATAATATAGTGATTTAATGTGAAGGATCAAGGAGAAGAAAGAATAAAAATGTATAACATGGGTGAAACATTATAAAATATCTAAAGGGTCAATTAATTGAATCAGTAAACTCACTATTTCCATCAAAATTTAATTGAACCAATAGGGTTATCCATAAAATAATTAGTTCTATTATAATATATTAATTTATTTAAAAACATTTATTTGGTGACTCTCAACATGACACAAAAATTATGAATTTTTCTTTAAAATTGGATTATTTAGAAGTGTTATTATTTTAGAGAACAAAAAGCATGTATTAACCCAACAATGAATTGTATATTTAACTATTTATATATTTATGGGACATATACAGAAAAATATAATAGTTAATAGAGAATAATATTACATAAAATGAAGAAAATTAAAGAGTTTGTGTAACTGGTAAGCCATGATAGAGGTATATAGATCCCATTTTATATTTTAATTTTTTATATATAAAATATTTTTAAAAATTTATTAAACATTATTTTGGAAATATTTGAATGTAGAAATGAATTTCAAATGAGATAACACTTAATTAGGTTTAAAATTGAAAAAAGAAAAATTAATATAAGTTTAAACTAACGACTAGGAGGGAAAACCAAAATTTACAAGGATGTGATTTATTCTTATCATAATTGAATTTTCAAGAAGGGATAAAACTGATAAATAAAGATGATTTGAATTAAAAGTTTTAACGAAATTTATAAATTGGGTATCTAATATGAAATGGAAAATGAAACTCATGGAGAAAAATTATAACTCAACAAATTCAATTTCATTATAAAATTCCATTTTATTCAAGAGAATATATTAATTTAATAAGAAAAATATGAAGAGATTGAATTGAAGTGAATTTTACTAATTAAATAATAATTAGTGGTTTTTTAATCAAGGGTTCGGTGTTTAAACTATAAAAATAAATATTGGTTAATGAAACCAAAGCATGGCTCAATGAACGCTGATTAGAATGAAACTCATACCTCGTGTCAGAAAGAACCCTATATATGCACGTAAATTACTAAATAATAAAATAATGTTTATTAAAATTCATCATAAGGAATTTATAAATCTATAAATCCTTTTATGTGTAATATTTACAATCATGTTTCCCTATTTTGCATCCCCATTACTTCTTATATTAATTACATGATGTTTTTTCATTAAATTTATTCGAAACTATGATTGTATATTGAATAATGTCAAAGTGTTATATAATATTTTCATAATTTCTAAAATTATATATTATTATGTATTTTATTATCCTATTACTAAATTATTTATATGAGTTGATAGGTTTTCCATGAATTTACTCAAATTATAAAAGGTATGTTGAAATGTATTTTTAGTTGTGAAATATATTATAACCATTGATCTTTAACATATCTCATGGAATTTCTAATATTATAATAACATAATGTTAAATGATTAATAAAATACCATTTTAGAGAAAAAAAATCATATTTTATTAAACCACTATTATTTATTACGGAAAAAAATAGAAACATCATCACATAGAAGTGATAATATATAAATACTCATGATGACATATACACAGTTTGATATGGTTTAGAGAAGGTTATACAATTTATGTAACATTAAAATAACTACATACCATGATTTTAAAAATATTATTTTTCATAATAATATTATGGGAATATGTACATTTGGATTTTATATGTATAAAATAATTAAGAACCTCTAGTGGAAAACATTACATCTCTCTTTGGATGTTCCCTTTTGGTCACCTCATTAATATATTGTAGAATGATAATTTGGAATAAAAAAAACATCTAATACGTGGAGAGAGGTTTTGAGGAGACTATATTAATGTATGAGTTGAGCCTATGGGGCTTAGGAAGTACAGATATATGAAGGGGTGATGGTCCATTGAATATTTTAAGAGAAGGGTTTTTTGGACCATAAAACACATTAATAAAAAAATAGAACGTGTTTCACAATGGTTGTCAATAAAAGGATGAAAAGATTTATTATTGGTATGGTTATAGTCAAGAAATAGTTATCCACACATTCTACCCATATTTTAATTAATAATGTTTTAAGTCATTTACTTTATTATTATTTTCATTTACCATTTGGTTTCTCCTGGAGTAGACCTATTTTTACAAACATAATAAACATTTAAGGATTGAAATTAATATGGAACATATTATATAATTTTATCATTATAACACTAAATAGTAAAACCAATTTTTCAATTTAAACATCAATTTGTAATAAAAAATAATTTTAACACTAGCATATGTAATTCACAGAAACATATTTTTAGAAAAAACTATATTTTTAAGAAAAAGATATATGCCTAGTAAAAAATAATAAATTTAATTGGTTATATTGACAACCAAATTATGATTATTATTATTAATATAATATTTAATTAATGTTAAATGAATTCCTAAACTTAATCCCACTATGTGATTTCTCATTAAAATTATGAGAAAAAAACAGTTTTCTTTAGAACATTAGGTAAGATTACTAAAATGATAAGCATGTGCATTATATAAAAACATATTATTTTAAAATAATTATGTTTTCTTTATAAAATATATTTTTATAGTAAAATGTTTCTCAAAAACATTCATAAAAATATTTTAATATAATGTCATAAAAGTTATTATATTAGTAAAATAATTATTTTTCCCTATTTTCCTAAAATGGAATTATTTTAGAAATATATAAAAAATAATGCTAAGATATTTTTTCAATTATAAACCATAAAGTGGTTTACTATTTTACGAAGTAAGATTTTATATTTTATAAATTTATCTTTTTAATGAATAAAATGAAAAACTAATTTTATTTAGAAATGATTTTTTAAATATTAATTGATCTTAATATTATTTCATATCAATTTCATATTTAAATTATGTTTATATGTAATTTAATATATAATATTTTAATGGTATTAAATAATATACTAGGAAAAATATACAATACATAATTTTTTTTGAAAAAATTAAATATTAATTTTATATTAAATACTCTTTAACCAATATAATTAAAAACATTAATTTGTAATGTAAAATATATTTTTAACACACCATTTAAATTAAAATATTTATTTCTAATTATAAATATACATCATATCATATTTTAATAATAATAAGAATAATATGTATATGTAATGTAGAAGTATATATTTTTAACATTTTAAAATCATATTTTTGCACCATTTTGAGTCGGTAATTTGGATGTTCAACATTAGAATAGATAAACTTAGTATTCCTATTGGATATATGTTCAATGACCATATATTAAAAGAAAATATTTACAATGACCTTATTTATAATGCCCAAATTACATTCATATATATATATATTTACAGATTCATTTATTTAATCCATTCTAACTTTTTTAGTTGATATTCTTTTGTCGTATTATACATTTTTCATTATGCTTTATCAATTCATTATACTCTTCCCCATCATATGTTTTTTGGATATTGGAGATCTTAATGTTAATGATAACCTCAGATATTACCTATTAATTTACATTATATTACTTTATCTATATTTTTCCATATTCATTGATTTATTATTTTTGATGTACATAATCAACGGTGAGTAGTTATCTATATTGGGTAACAATAATTTTAATGTAGTTTTGTTGCAATTTAGCTCTTATGAATGACTAAATATTTTGTTTTTTTTCATATCTACAATGGAATATTTGTTTTGTAATTTTTCAATCCTTTTGGAAGAATTAAGAAATGTTCCTTAAAATTCTAGACATAAATAATTAAAATAATGATAATAATTATTATAATAATAGTAATTATTATGTATCCAAAAACATTGTGGGTTACATTCCACCCAAAACATATTATTTCCTCACAATTTAAATTATCACATACTAATGATTTCAGCTATGGGTATCTATTTGGTGAGCCATGATTTAATTACCTTATGAATTAAAAATCACATCTATTCACTTATAATAACTAAAAAATGAATATTGTTTTCATCATAACCATTGGAGTTAAAAATCTCTCATGGATAAGTGTTAAGACCTATTTTATATTTCAGTCACTTCAAGGTTATAACTTCAATGATGTGTTATCATAAATTAGAATGTGTTTTGAAACATGACACCCTATTATTATAACAGATACACCATAAAAACCTATCATTAGTGGAATCAACAAAACATTGAGGTATAATGATGATGAATATATATAATGTTACTCCTAATCATAAGGAAAATTGAGATCGTTGTTAATAACCCTCATACTCTATTCTAATGAAGAAAATTATGTCACACCATCTGGATCCCTCTTTATCTTATCCCTCACCTATATCAAACTCCTTAACCGATAACCACTAATATCATTACCAGATAGTAATGATATTCCCAAAATTTCATTCGTTGTGATTACCTATATGATAAATATTGGTGGGGGTGGAATATCTTCCTCATATAGCCTACATGGATATTCTTGTTTCAAAACAAAGCCTTCCTCAAATGGAAATGTTTATTTCACATGTTATATCGGATCACATAATCTAGGGAATCGAACCTGAGTATCAAACTACTCCAGGCCTCAAGGTCACATGGTGTGTTTCCACCTTTTCACCTAACCACCATGTCATATTTTTATAGAATAAGTGGTGAAGGGTTGTATTTTACATTAACCATTGAAATAGTTATTTCAAAATCTCTTTAAACTTTTGGGCCTAATCATGGTGGTGTTCAATTAATGGATGATAATGAAGATGACCAGTTGTTAATGTCTGTTGTTGTAGTGACTTTATACTCTCTCTGTACCATCTTGTGGTTGTTTTCACTATCTGAATTCATTATTTCAATTATGGGGGATATTTTGGTAATTTAACTATAATAATTTACTAGGAAAATGATGTTTAATTTGTTAATCCATTCATAGAGTCAAATCAAATCCCTCAAAAATACGCATATTAAAATTTATGTTCTCATAAATAGAAATTTATAAATACAAATGTCATAAAAATATATAATTTATTTTAAAAATGACACATCAAGATATTACTCTTATAAAACAATATTTAAAATTTATAGTGGATATAATAATGAAAAAATATTAAAAAACTTGATTTGTATGATTTAGTAACCACAATCCACATAATTTTCTATCAATGAACAAGATACTCTTTGTTTCACTGGGTGTGGTGGTTGTTCCTGAATATCATTCTTATAATCCTTTCAATTATAACGCTGACATGGGTAATTTACATGTTTTTGGAATGTAAGGTGTTATACCATTTGTAGTGATTTTCTACGAATTCTTCCAAATACCATTATGAAAATCGATCTATTCATGTTTCGATTGTAGTTTAATGCATTATGATCCCCTCTATTATAAGTAATAAATTCTACATTACACTTAAGTAAACCTAAATGGTTCCTGTTACCAAATAATGTACAAATATGGAGATATATATCCATAATATGAACATATTTATAGCCCTAATTTTCATTAGTATCGAAATTTATCTTCTTTGGTGCACTCATGATTTCAACTATGGTTACATTGTTAATCATCTTCCCTGATAGCTGATTTACCACAATATTTCTTATTCTATCTCCCATTCTAAATATTTTATCATTGAGGAAATCATCACATCATCTCTTACACCCATGTTTATATCCATTACTATTATATCCATCCATAATTAAAATTATAAGGGGAAACATGAGTGATGAACATTTAACATTATTGGAGGATTATCATAATCATTAACATAAAATAGATTCAACTATATAACCATTTATCTATTTTTATTTGGAATTACCTCATAATTTATTTTGTTCAACATATATATATATATATATATATCATAGATTAATCATGGTTACTTTGCGATGAATTATATAATATTTCTCAACATGATCTATTGAAATAACTCAAATATCACTAATTTGTTGGGATTCATAAGGAAAATATTATTAACAAAAGCATATCTCACTAGAGTATCTGTCCAGATGTATTGTTTGGCCACATGGTCATGCACTAGGTCACTGAGAAGATATTACCAAACATAACCTAACCACAGATATTAAACATATTTATAACTATTACATATCCTACAATAACATTCTAGTATCATGATTGGGAATTAATTTTATTAGAAATCACAAAATTTACACTATTCTATAATTCTAGGATTTTTACCAACACATGTTCTCATACCTTAGACTGCGCCATAGGTTTTTCTCTATGGTTTAGTAATACTAACCTCAAGAAAATCTATTCCATTATTTGATACCAACTATAGTGACATAGTCCATAAACTGGTATTATTTCATAATTATTATTATAATTTTACTTCGAATACATGCCATGAATATATAGAGTTAGTGTCTCTAAAAGATTCAACATAAAAATAAAAAATATTAAACATAAAAAAATCTTATTTATTAGAATATTTATATAGTCATCCTAAATCCAAAATTTATTCTAAATCTTCATAGGATGTCTTGGGTAAATACTCAAGGAATGGGGTGTTCTATAAATCCTAGAAATGGAATAAACATTAAAATAAAGAAAAACAATAGTGTCAAGACACATAACATGATATCATCAATATGATGATCATGAAAATGGAGGAATTGAATAATTAAATGATGTAATTATATTGTAAACATGTTGAATGATCCTAAAAATGATATTATAAACAGAAAGAAAAGGTAGCTCCTATGACCGTCATCATAAAGTGGATAACGTACTATGGTTGATTAGGTTCACTACCAAATATCATACACAACTTTTCATAAGATATAAATCATTAAACAAGTCATTAGTAATCTGTATAATTATAGGGTGACTAGTCAAAAAAAATTAAATCATACATATCCATTCCATAGGAGGAAAATAAACAATAATGAAATCATAATAATGGTCAAACTGACAAAAAAATGTGTATTTAAAAAAACCTGATTCAAGGAATAAATAAAGGATAAATCAAATCATTCCATATAGAATAAAGAATTAAATCATTTTTAATTTCATATTTTAAAATTAAATTAGGGTATTGATCATTGTGTTCTAATATTGAGAATTAATGAGAAGGGTCTAGGATTGAAATGAATAAAAATACAACACTTCAGAGGAGGTTAAACATATAACTGTCAGATATTTTTACAGAATGAAAGGATTTATTATTTTATTTAAAATAATAATTTATCAAATATGTATATACATAAAACAATGAGGTTCTATATAATCTACTCATAGTTTATAAAACATTTTATGGGGTGTTGCTTGTTGTGTGACATGAAATATGAATGTTCTATTAAACCAAATTTACATAAAGGATGAAACATCAATGGGAACTAAAACCATGTACACCCAATGAAATGAAAATGATATTTAACTTGGTATATATTTAATATATATATATATATATATATATATATATATATATATATATATATATATTAGAAGAATATTTCATAAAGAATAAGAATTTTAGAATGTTTTTAATTTGTAAGTAATAAAGAAGGTACAGAAGATCCCGATTTTTATTTCAAAACACCTTTTTTTATATATAAAATCATAAAAAACTGATAAATAATAATATTTATAAAATAATAGGTTAAATATTATGTTTACTTGAGACAAAACTATATTAGGTTTCCATTTTAAATAGGAAAAATTGGTATGAATGGGAATTGTGGAAAAGGAGGAGAAACCATCATTTAAGAGGCTGCTAATAATTCATAACATGGTTTAATTATTAAGAAGGTTTAGAAATAATAAATAAATTTTATCTTAATAAAACATTATATAAAAATTTGAAATAACTTATACTATATTAAATAAATGAATAACTTTAAGGAGAAACAATATGACTCATGAAATATAAATAAATTATAAAATCCCCATAAAGATTTGGGTAGACATCAACTATATCCCAAAAAAAGGATGAGCATGAATTGTAGTTAATTTTCCTAATTTAAAAATATTTTATTATATTATAAATAAATGAAGTAGTAGTTACACAATACATAAGTCGATTGAGTAAAAAAATTAGTGCATTTCATAATGAATGCTGATTGAGATAGAAACCCATTACTTATGTCCAGAAAGACTCTAAACATTCACTTATCATTATTAATAATAAAATTAAGCTTATGAAAACATTATTAAGAACCTTATTCATATATTTTTATTTTTTTTATAAGTTCAATTTATCATCACGTGTCACTATTTTATTACATCATTCATTCTTATAGTTGTTACATGATGTTATTCAGTTAATTTATTAAAAATAATTATGGTATGCTGACCAAGTTAAAAGTGTTTTAAAATGGTTTCATAATATCCATAATAGGCAATTATTATTTAATTTATTATTCCATTAATATATAATTTTTATAGGAAACTATTTTTTACATTAATGGTCTCAAATTAGAAATGGTATGTTGAAATTTATTTTTTAGAAGTGATATTTTATGTAATAATTTATTATAAATATCACTCAGAGAATTTCTAATATAATCAATTTCAATTGTTAATTGTTTATTAAATAACTATTTAAAAAATTATATATAAGTTTTATTATTCACATGTTAGTTGGTATAGAAAATTAAAAGGAAACATCATCACATGGTGGTGGTAGTCCATAAATACACCAGACGGTGTAATTACTTTTTGAAATATTTTGGATAATGGTATAAAATTGTAAATCCATTAGTACAACAACATAATAAAATTTTATTAATTCCGTGGTTACCATAATCTCACAGATAGAATAGGTAAAGGGTGGTATAATGTAACACCCAAGAATAAATTATACAATATAAGAAATATATATTAATTAAAATATAATATAATGAAATACTAATATTTCATGGAAAAAAATTATAATTTTATAGGAAAAATATCAATTTTGAATAGAATAAGTCAAAACAAGCCTAGAATGAAAATTTATAATTTAAAATTCGAAATAAACATCCATGAATAAAAAATTTATTATTTCACTATAACACATTTTATTTAAAATTAATTTTTATAATATATTGAATAAATAATTTATTTACTATAAAATTTATATAAATAATTATAATATCATTTACAGGTATAATGATATATTTTTTTTAAAATTATTTTTGATGGCATAATACTGATACAATGTAATTAAATTTAAAAATAATTAATGATGAATGAACTAAATAAAATTTAAAAATTATATATAAATATAGATTAATTTAAATCCATATGGTTATTATTATAAGTAATATAGTTAATGTAAAATCATCTTATGCTGGAAAAATAATTCTTCTCATTAAAATCATTTTTCTACATGATTTAAGGGTTTATTCTTAAATTAAATTTTAAAAATTATTTTAATTTAATTTTATGAAATGTATTCTGTATTTGGAATAATTATAATTAATATTTTTTTCAATAGGTTATAATAATTTGTTGTCATAATGTATATTAAAAATTGTAACAATTCAGTGCCCCTATTATGGTTCAACCAGGTTTACAAGAAAATTTTCTTATAATGGTATGGGATAAAATTAACTAATAACGTGATGAAACCCCATTGGTTAGGTATATTTATACCATACCCTTATCAAAATCAGAAATGAGGTATTTTTTATCCATTTTTTCAATGAAAGGGATTGAAATTATTCAAAAACATTAGAAAATTGGATGTGTGCCACTCACTAAATTTTTTAAAGGGAACATCCTCCCCTCACATTTCAAACATATCATGATATTTATCTCGGAAAAAACCACACCAAAATCTCCCCCAACATCTTTATACACGTTCTATAGTATTTATTATTCACAAAAAACAAACCATAAGGTCTTCAATAAGAGATTCGAAGGAGTGTTTTTTAGAAAAGGTAACCGTCTTCACAAAGATTTTTATATTTACTCCTTCCTTTAAAAAATTCAATTATATATTAATAATTAAAATATAATTAAACAAGTTTATACCATATAATGAGATTTTTTTATGTTTATGGAATAATATTTTTAAATTTTCTATTTATTAAAATGGGTATCCATATTTCTATTCAAGTGTACGATGGACTACCAACTCACAAAATGATGTAATTCATTCTCTATAAACACCTCTCAAGGATTAATATAATGATAACTTTAACATATACATGTTTTATTTAGTTATGTAATATATTTATTTAATTTTAATACAACATAAATAATTTTATTTTCCAGTATTTTGGAAAATGATAAAGTCCCTCATCTGAAAGTTTGGACTGCTACATTCACAAAGCGATGTGATTCATTTTTCAATTTATTTGTAAAGGATCAGAAAATTGATATATTAAATATATATATTGTAAATATTATATAATAATTAAAAAAATTAATTACAATTTATCATTCATTCATTTCATCCATCCCAAATTGAAATAATGTTCATCTGTACGTAAGGCCATCCATCAACATGAATGATGTAATTCATTCTTCTAGACATACCTTTTATTGATAAATATAAATATAAATATAATTAATATATATTATATTTTTATCATTATTATCCATTTTGAGATTATGGAACAATGATCAATGTATAATGACTGAAACTACTAACCTAAATCTTACAAGAGAAACAGTATAGTTTACAATTGAAAATGAAGAATTTAATAAATAATATTTGATAAAATTTTATTAATATTTAATTATTGGATCATATATGATATTATGATTTCATATATGGTTATGGTGTATATGCAAAGTAAATTTTAATAATTATATTGTATTCTAAAATAACGTACAACACAACTCAGACCTGAGGTAAGGGATAACCCCACAATCTCATCATTAATCATGATTGTATATGTTTAAGTCTCCTCTTTTAGAGTTATTTTATTATTAAAAATTTAAAAGAATTTATTATTTTCTTGTTGTTTATGCAGAATAAATTTTAACATTCATTTTTGACCATTTAAGTAATCAATATACCGAAATAATGTTCATAAGGAAAACCATCTTCAGCTTTCTACCTTGTTGAGAATCATTCACTCACTTTACCATGTATTCAAGAAATGTTTTTGGGAATATAATTATACACTCTGTTTATATTTAAGGTCATTTTAAATCATTTTTAATTTTTTAAAAAAAATTATGAATTGAATTTTTTTCCAAATGAGGTACATTTTGGCATTTCTCTAAAAATGTTAAAGGAACATTGGTTTTAATGTATATAACATTAATTCAATTTTACACCACTAAGAGTGATCATGGAATTTAATATTCCTTTAAAATCTTACAGGGTTACAAAAAATGAAAAATTATTCTTTTACGTTTAGAATGTTTTTATATATTGAATAATTTATTTTCAAAAGAAGAGGGTATGTCCATCGATAAATCATCAAGAGTATTTTTTTATATGTATTCATATATGTCGACATTATTTGTTGAATATTATGAATTATTCAGAATGAAATACTACTATACCATTCACCATATTACTCGGGACGAATTATGGAAATGTTTATTTACTAGGGAATTATTAACCTTTTACATTCATGTTTGGTAATATGAATTTTTAAATTTAAAAATCTTCACCTCATTTATATGATGTATGAGTTGAACATAGTATATAATGAGAAAGTACCACTATTTCTACCTGATGCATTAGAATGTATCATGAGACAAACTATTTTTGGTATTTACCATACTACAAACCTATTTCAGTAGCTTTTCTCGCCATGTGGCCTTTAAGATTAGATTATGATGTCTATATGAATGGATTTAATCATTATGAAACTAGTTATCATTGTAAATTTTATTATTAATGTGGTTATGATATCCATGGATTTATTCCTCTTTATAGTATTATTTTAATAGAATATTTTTTTATTTTTTATCTTGACCAAATTATTTATGTTTCATTTACTTAGGGATTTCATTTATTGTACGCTTCTGCTTAATAAGTATTTGAGCACACCCTTTATTTTGATTTCCTTTCCCTAAGACAAAAATAAGTGAATTATTACTGAAATGATGGATTTACTTGAATAATTTATAATGTTACCATAATAGTTTTAAATTATATTTATTTTTTTATTAAGTAATATGAGAATCATGATTGTGTCTAATCTCTAAAGACTATTAATATTTTTAGTCCTTTAGGATACGATCCCTTATTATTGTGTTGATGCTGTCAAATAAACACTTTCTCTAGGATATTAGAGTCTGTGTGTTATAGTTTGAATCAAAGTAATCATAGTAAAAATCATGTGAACTAGATTTTGGAAAATATAGATTATGGAATCATAATAATATGAAAAACAATGCGAATAGGTATAATTGTATAATAACATCATATTGTTTTTGGTAATGTATAAATTATCTGGTTTTCCTAGGAATAAATTCTTATCTTGATATTGCAAGTGGATGTGGTTTTGTAAAAAAATCATTCAACTGTAATTACCCCGAAAATAGTTGTTCACATATATCTTGGACATCATTATGGTGAATGGTGAGTGTTACCTTTTAAAAACCTGGTTCGGAACACCATAATGATATGATTGGGTTAATTAAAATTTTATTTACAAACCATTAGAAAATATTGAAAACTATAAAGAAAGTTTCAAATGATAATACACTTAGGATTGTGATATTACCTATGAATAAAATTTCATTGTACGTAATTTTCTTCACATGTTAATAAATTTTACATTATTATTCATAATGATATGATCTATTATTGTGTATTCTATTATTTATGAATGATACAAAGAAGAATTTATTGGGATTGTATCAATGCATGTAATATATGTAGGGATATCCCTCTCTGGAATGAAAATCAAGATAGAGATGGATCTATAGCTAGATCTAAAAAATTATAACTATATTAGGGTAGCTATATCAGATTATCACCATTAACCTTGTCGTATGGAGTATCCTACTGATTCAAAAATACATCAGTTGATAGGACTACTAAAAAATTCTCCAAAGAGAAATGGATAAATTTCTTATTGATGATGTTAACTGATTTGAGAAGTAATGAATGAAGGAAGGTTGTTATTGATGTTTATCATCTCATAGGTACATAAATCAATGGTCATCATCAATTACAATCATCAAGGATGAGTAAAATACATAAAATATATATTGTAAGGATTTGAAGGTAATTTTCATAGAAAAATATTTTCCTTATGAGACAAAAACGGATACAGATAGAAAACCCATAGACTAAGACAGAAACCATTTGAAAATATTGGTAAGTATGAATCCCACATTATAAGGTTTTTAAAGAATAATACATACTACATAAAAATTACAAAGAGTAAGAAATATTATTTCTATGATGGTATTAAATTAATTCATTAGTGATATATAGTCTCCCAAACCTTCTCATCATATAAGGAAATAATATCATGGACTATCATGATAGAAAAATAATTCTCCATGTATTATTCCTTCATTTAAATGAATGATAATAAGAGTGTGGTTAAGAACATTAGAAAATGAAATATATAAATATTGAAGATGTAAATGGTTGAATTTCTAACATGTAATAAATTTGGAAATAAACCCTAGGGAATATGCTAGATGGTAATGTGAGTTTTATTCATGTGTGGAGTAAATACCATCGGAATGTTATTATAAATGAAATAAGAAACATATAATTTAAAATTCTTTAATTATAATGATATGGGACACAAAGAATATGATTATTCTAGACATCGAGTGAATTTTCCCCAAAAATGCCAAGGGAGAAATGCAATGTTTATGTGATCATAATAACAGAGGTTTATATTCCTAAATATGTGATGTATAGAACATCGAATATGGATAGAAATTTAGAAATTGATTTATTTTATTCTCTATCTTTACAATATATTATATCTTCCTTGTTTTCAATAAAAATGATATTTCCCTAAAAAAATAAAAAATGAGTTTTTAGTCCCGACTTCATCTGTATGTCTCACTACAATAAGGATGACTTAGTTATTTCTAATTAAAACACATAAATGTTCTTTATTTGATAAATATATTATTATAACCATGATTTATTTTTATATAATCCATTGTATAAACTATGTATTAAAATATTATGAGGAAAATTAATTTCAAGGAGAAGGATATTACCATCACAATAATGATGTGGAATTCATTATCAGTAGAGGGTAGACTATATAATATGAATCAATCCTAGATCTTCTTCCATTAGCTCTACTAAATACTATTCATGGGGAATAAGTGTAGAAATAATATATTTATTGAAAAAAAATACTTAAAATGGGATATTTCCTTGTAGTACTTGAAGACATTGATGTATTTCATGTGTATTATTTGCACATCCACTAGATCATGAAGTTCTATTTTCATTGATTTTATCCTTGATATATGACCTATATTAAATAATCCATAAATAATGGTCATGGGGGAGTTATTGGGATTGATGAAATAAAAGTGTTGGGTAATTAGGGATTTATGAGAACCAGCATTTTATCTTTTGGATCCCCATTTAGTTTCTTTAATAAGGGTTATTCATCTATGAGGCTATGTATGGAATATAGTGAAACCAATTCTATTATGATATGGAAAAAGTATCTTATACCACTCATTGATGTCTTATTCATTAAAATCCATAGATATAATTACTTTTCAATTATTGAACCTCATTTTTTGTATTATAAATTTCATGTTAATAAGGAAGATATTATGAATATTACAATTCAAATGAATTGTAGACATTACGAGTTTACATTAATACCATATGGATTGATAAATGGACCATCCATTTTAATGGATCCAATGAATAAAATATTCAAGGAATATCTTTATAATATAGTATAGGTATTTATTAATGATAAATTGGTGTACTTTATAATCGATGAGGACCACGAGATTTACATGAGATTCAATTGGGAGGATATTATATGGAAAGAGTAATATGATAAATTTAGAAAGTGTGAATTATGGATTTAGAATGTTTATTTTTTCGGTCATGTTATCTTTGAGGTTGGAATCTCAGTTGATCATTTGAAGAAAAATTTATTCCATGAATGGAATATATCAATGAATAGAATTAATTTTCATACATTCATTGGGTTAGAAGGTTACAATCAAGAATTTGTTCTAAATATTTCATGAATCACAAATATGTTATCCAAGATAGCATGTAAAGGGGTTAAGATTATATGAATAAATTAATTTGGATAACAAATTGAGTTATTGATGTGGAGATAGGTCAACTATTTTATTGGGACTATACCATCTAAAAATTATGGATTTATGATATATAATTATGCATCAAAGAAGGAACCATGTTATCTACTTTTGCAGAATGATAAATTTGTTACCTATTCCCAAAATATTCTTCTGAATTTTCAAATAATGTCACTATGAGGTTATGTGAGAAGGAAAACTAGCAGAACCACGGGAAAGGAAGCATTCAAAAGGGAATCCACAATTGTAGTAATGAGATAGAAAAAACCCAAAACCCAAAAAAATTGGCTCGAGTATGAAATCAACCAGGATCTTCCTTGGGATGAGAGACAATGGGCCTCACACGCCCATCGCATTTCCTCCCTTCAGAACAACGTGACCACCAACCCAACACCATAGATTGAAACCATGCATATATATCCACGACTGACACCACATAAGAGACTAGGGAAGAGTTAACTAGATATGGAGTCAATAGAAACCATCATCAAGACAAATCTATCAAGTTGAGCCAGCATGATGAACTATCAAACCACCGATGGTAGGATGACCAAGGCCAGAAACCCAGGAGAATACCAACAATGATCAAACCACCAAAAACATCCTGAACTGGCCTCAAAGCCAAAGAAACTAATTGGTCTATGGCCAGCCATGGACTAAGTGAAAAATGGTATATTATGAGTCATGACTGATGGATCCAAGCTTGGGAAAATCCAAAATCAAGAAGTGACAAGGGGTGAACAACACTAGAGTAGGGATGTTGAAAAACTATAGCATGGAGTCCCTCAATAAAATCATTCAATGTTGTATCAAAGACAAAGAAATTATTCATTGATAGATATCTACATGCATATCCAATGGATTAATTAATTGATATACTAAGAATGAACCTGCAATCCAGAAGTTGTTGAGCCCAAAAGACCACAGAAATATCACAAAAAACCATGAAGGTTCAAGAAGAGAAATGGGAAGGGGATACCACTAGATCCGAGGATTCTTGAGGACACAACCTAAATCCTCATAGTGACTTGGGAAGAATATTAGGGGCCTTATTAATTCCAACTCCAATGATTACAATAGTCTGATCCCCCTACTGAGTCCACCAAGAAAAACTGGGAACCCATCTACAGAAGGCCCAACACAAACATGCCAAAGCTTCCTGGTAGCTAATAGATGGGTCCCTATAGGGATGGGTAAGATAAGAGGGGCACCGATATCGATCCCAAATAATTGTAAACACTATTGGGAGAGCATGATAGATTCCCCTTACTGGCCCACCTCTATAACATATGTTATTGCACATGCATCAAAGAAATTGCAGACATATTAATAGAATTATACATATCATTATATTGAGTCAGTATATATGATATTTTATTTGATGATATAGAGAAAATATATTTATAGTGAAATATATATGAAATATACCGATTATAAGAGTCTAAAATATATATTTTCATAAAAACAATTGAACAGGTGGAAAAGGGGGTGACATGAAATTCTTATGGATTATGATTTTGTGATAAATTCCATCCCTTGCAAGGGAAATAAAGTAATATATACATTGAGTAGGAATGATAAGTTATTACTAGCCAAAATAATTATTCATAGATTTCATATGTTCATGGGTCATATAATGATGAATATGGGAATTAATGATGACAGGGAAAGAATCCACCTTTATTAAATGGTTTCCAAACCATCATTATTGGTACATTTGAAATATTCTCATCATAATGATGAGAGTTATCAAAGTAAAATTATAACTACGAATAATTGGAAATTATAAGACTTTATATTTTAAAATGGAATTCTAAAATTTTGATAGAGTACTTTTTTCCATCTATACGAGATCTAAAAATAGAATTAATCAATAATGATCCTTGTATGAATTTCTCTAACACCCTAGTAATTTCCAGATATATATGGATTTTAGGGAATAATTTTTGGTGATAATATGAATCATAAAATTGGCTACGGTGTGTCTAGATTATTAGTTTAATAAAAACTAATGCTTGAGATAAAAATCACCTTGGATACATTAAACATAAACAAATTCCTATGTGAAAATGATCTTCTATTACTATGTAATATTTCACTAGATTACAAAATACTCATAGAAATAATGTTACAATATGGTTTGTTTTTTATCTATTTAAAAAATTTGAAATTGTAATGATATAAGGGAATATTTACCTCTTGATTTCCCTATATGGATCTATATTCGTGAAATCTTAAGACATCAGAGATTACTTGTTTCAATTGATTGTGATCATGAACCTTAATTTACATTTGAATTCTGGATAATTCAATAGAAGGCTCTTGATATTGCACTTCATTTGATCATAATTTATAACCCTCAAATAAAATGATACTACCAATAGTCTATTAAAAAAATAAAAAACATGTCATTCTCATGATCAATTGAATTTCGTGTTATGTGATATCAGAATTTCTGTTTGGTATAGTTTTTCAAAAACACTATATGAAATTCATGTATTCTAATGGTGCTACATGATGCATTATATGGAATGAGATGTAATACAACAAATTATATAGATTTAGTTAGTAAAAGGTGGCTTATTAGACCAAAACGTGTTTAAAATATAGTGAAAATGGTTATGTCTATTTAGACTCATATCAATGTAGTTCAATGTATGCCAAATAGTCATACCAATAACAAGAGGAAGTGTTTGGAATTTCAAGTAAGAGATCATGTTTCTTTAAAATTATCCCCATAGAAGGGTTTTATAAGGTTATGTAAGAAAGGGAAATGAATTATAAGGTTTAGTAAACCTTTTATAAATTTTATTATGATTTAGAAATTTTAATACAGATTGGGAATTCCATCAAGTCCCTCAAAATTAAATTATGTGTTCTTAAAGAATGACTAGTCGTATTATTGAAAACTTATTTTATATTATTTTTTACAAATTTTTTCAAAATTTATTTGATAACATAAAATTAATTTCTTAATTATACATTTCAAAACAATCTTTGGGTAATTTTTTAAATTTTTTCTAATATAAATAAATTTTGGATGAATATTGAAAAAAAGGATTTTTTTAAAAATAGTCTTTTCATTCAAATTATTTAAAAATATTAAACAAATTATAAATTGGTTTAAAATTAAAATTATCTATTTAATATTACAATTTATCTATTTGGGGTCCATTTGGTAAAATTAATTGTGAATTTGGATATTAAAACATTATATACTTATAAGAAGTTTCTCTATGAAAAGCAGCTTATTAGTCACATCTATGGTTTAATTATAAATTAGAATAATCCATTAAAATGAATTAATTTTAGAATAATGTATGAAATATTTTTAATTAGATTAATTTATATTATCCAATAAGATAAAAATAATCATTCACTATAACGTATTGTAAAAACTGTAAAAAATGTTTACGACAGTTAAAGTAAACATGGGTTTATATGGGGTTCAAACATGAAGAAAAGTGTTTAAAATAGTATGAAAGTTATCAATAATAGTTTTTATCACCATATATTTTGTTTAAAACATATAAGGTTCTATAATGAACCATTTTTAGGAATTTATTATGATTAAAATGTTTACATAATTTATTCTTTTTAAAATACTTCTATGTGTGTCCTCTCCCCCACTTATAAAAGAAAACCCCATATCCTCCACTATTAAAAATTAAAAAACCATTTTTATTTCCCAATAACTACATAGATAATATACTAACTACCTTTCCCGAATCATAGACCATCTATATTGGTCATAATTGCATCCTATGAATTATTTTTGGCAGACTAAAAGAGGTTGTTTGAAGAAGAGATAACATTATTATACAAGTATATATTTTATTTCTTCTTCGACAACAATAACAAACTATCCAAATAATAGAGTATAATAACACTAGTATATCCCATATAATAATATGTTATTATATTAATTTAATATCTAATATCTTTTTCCAATTACATAAAATGCGAAACAAAATCATCCATCACATGTACAATGGAGCATCGTATCACCAACCGATGTTATTTGTTTTACATCACTACCTTTTATAGAAGGATTTAATAATAGATATAACATATTTACATAATATTTATGGTTTTTTATTTATTTAATTTTTATATAACATATACCTTATTACATTCAATTCTGCGGGGGATATGATAATATCGATCATGTTTAAGATAGTCTTTTTTCTTAGCGAAGTGATGTGATTTGTTTTTTGCATAGGGTTAACATGAAAGGTTGTAAGGATAATGTTAATAAACAAATGTTAAATTTATGATCTATTTTTTTGAGAAAATATAATATCACATCAAACATCTTACCTTCCAAACAATTGGAAAACTATAAAATCCCCCTTGTGTATACATGGACTTACACCTACACGTAGAAATGTGAAATGTTTTTCATTTTATTTTTAAATGAATTCTAATATGAATAAATTTGATTAAAATGAATAATGTAAATAAAATAAAACTTATTTTTAAAAAATTAATTCATATATATTATCATTTTTCAATCTATCAATACAAATTAATACATTATTCATGTCTATGTACAACCAACTCTCTACAGGAACTATATAATAGTTATTTATATATATTTCATTATTGATTATTATAAAAAATATATAATTAATATTTATGAAATTTATATCTTCATTAAAAGTATTATATTATTAAATCATGATCATATTAAAAGAACATAAATTACTAAACTATAACACCCATGAAAAATGATACCATTATCACATGAAATAGGGATTTTAAATATTAATTATTAATAAGTGGTTGATAAAAGACTATTAAAAAATATATTGTATAAAATACAAGATTTTGGTTCAATAATAAATTAATAAGAAACAAATATATATTTTATGGGAGGTTTAGACATATATGAAGGATGTCGAACCTGAGTTAAGGATTTCCATCTCACTTTTATTAACTTGAGTGATAAGTCGTATTCACCACTTTTTTATGTTTGGTATTGTATATACTGGAACTTTTATATGTTATATAATTATCCTAATTTTATTAATATTATTTAATGATTCATTTTACATTTTTATCTTATGGGTAATATGATTCAGATTTTTCTAAACTGTATAGAGTTTATATCACAATCTCCTCATTATTCAGAATGATTTTTGTGTAAGCCTCCAATGGTGTAATTATCTTATATTTATATCATAAAATAAATAAATTTTCTTATACTCTTGTAATTAATTTTCTTTTCCATATAACAATACCATTTTGAAACTATTTGGTACATAAAATGATTAAGAAAATATTGTAACAAAATATGATATAATTTCCTTTTCCTATAAAAAATAAATCTTCTCTAAAAGAATGTTTTCTAAAAAATTAAAAAATGTTTTTAAAATTCTCCAAATTATATTGTAATGAAATTTATTCACGATTATTAATTTTTACCAAATTGTTTTAATGAAATCTTAATTTATTTTTCCAAACAAGGCCCATTTTTATTTTATCAAAAATATATAAGGAATTAATTTTTTTAACATGTTATACATGAATAGAATATTCTACTGTCATGACCACTCAAAGATTAATTTTTATTGAAAAACATTTTTATGTTTATATTCAATGAAAATTTCATTTAAATTTATTTTTGAATATTTTTAAAAGGTTTTTTCCAATGTGCAACCAATATTTTCTTCATAAAATATTTTAATGATATTTCATGGTATTTTAATTTATCAAGGTCATCAAACCATTTTTTTAACTTATGATCCCATAGGTATATGTTGTATTTTTGTCATCCTTATTATTTATTTGGATTTTTTAAGATCATTTTAATTGCATATGCCAAATTTTATTACTATTTAATATATTTATATGGATTATATATGATTATTTTTTATTTTATTAGGGTTATTATAGGCCTATAATATGTTAGTTTTTCCATATTAATGTTTATGTGGATTATATTTCACCCGTTTCATATGATAAATTAATTGTAATTAGTATGAAACTCATGGGGCCCAATTATAGATAGACTAAAAGATGAATAAATAATATAGCTCGCTGATCCAGTTCTAAAACAATCATCTTTACATTTTTATCCTTGATGTAAATAAACATGACTCAATTTCAACCATCCAAAACCAAAAAAACAGAGTAAATATTTGATAAAATTCAAATATACAGTCCTTTTAGGTTTAGAGTCTTTTATAAATTGAAAAAACACTTACATATCATAGAAAATTAATAACTAGTTTAATAAAATCTATACCATATCCCAAATTTTCGTCACATTTACAACACTTTGCCAAAATATCCTAATTAAAACCATTATTCATTATAACAGTATTGGGAAACAAAAAAAAAGGTGATAAAAATTCTCAATAAGGGAATGGAAGGTATATATTAGTGATTTAATAAACCTATCATGAGTATAAGGGAATATGACCATGAACATATCATTTCGAAATTATACAAACCATCTAATATATTATAATATCAAGTCATGGAATAAGTCTTGGAAGTTACAAATACATTAATCATGAAGGAATAAAAGAATTTGAGCATTGAAGAAATATTGTTGATAGTAGTCATGTAATTTCAGAATACACAAAATCATATAAAATAATTTCTTTAGTAGTCGATACTATTTGGAAAAAATATAAAAGTGGATCAGGTTCACTCCCCAAACCATATTAGTATTCAATATTTTATCCAATGAATATAATGATAGATAAGGGCGATTACTAAACTAGGGTTACTCTACATTGCAATATTATTTAAGTCATTATATATCATTATTTACCTAATGGGTTGTATGGAGTTATAGGTCCCACCCATATTAGTTATAACATAACCACCATCCATGGTTACAACCAAACAACTCTCATATAATAAAAAACATAAAAAATATACCATAATATTGTAATATATTTATCAAATCAAAACCCGTGAAAATAAATGGGTTTCAAAAACATTTCATCATAAAAAATGTAAAATAAAGTTTTTTTACTAATAATTTCAATATTGTATCAATACAAAACCTATGGAAAAATGAATCATTTTTAGTAAGACTTTTTTCATGGAATAACCACTAGAAAAGAAATTTGTTTAAAAAACAAAATTTCAACATAAACATAAACCATTCAGTGAAATAATAATAATTGTTTTTGTTAATAATATCCCCATTAATCAATAATTAATATGAATCGATTGATTCTTATATGGAATATGATTTTCAAATATCACATGGAATATTAATTGAGTAAAATTTCCTTACCATTAAAAAGTAGTATATTTTTTAAAAAAATCCATTTACTTATAAATGGGAAACAATCCATGATAATAAACATATAAAATTATGACTGAATATTCAAATAGATTATGATATATTATGGTCAGAAAATCCTCTCATTTTTATATGATAAAAAACAATCCGTCCATATTTTTTGTTAGAATAGCCACAAAATACCTCACTTGTAAAACAATTAAATCATTCATTTCCAAAAGTTTAGTAAAAAATTAGACATTGGTAAAAATGAAATTTAAAAATATTAAGATTGTTTTAAAAATATTTTTGAAAAAACATTTAGAATACATGAACAAGGAAGAAAAAAATTCCCCAGTATAAAATAAGATAAAAATAACCCTAAATAATAAGGAGATTATGAAATAAACCCCTACTAATTTTGTAAAATTTGAATAATAAGTACCATGAAATAAATAAGAATATATTTATATATAAATTTATATAATATTCATAATATGTATCATAAAATTAATTCATGGGCACTATATACACGACACAAAGAAATATGTGGGGAATATGGCATCTGTCCCATAGAAGTAAATGCGAGACGAAAATCCCTTATATTGAGTATGACTCCTCACATATGTACTTCATCATCTTGAAAATAAATGTTTGATAACTATATATATTATTTTAAAAAATTTCATGTTTAATATAAATTATATCTCACCCATTACCAAGTAATGATAATTACTTAATCATATATGTTCACATATGGTGTTTTAACTACATTTGGATAAAAAGTCCCAAATAAATTCGGTAGGTAGATTGTGTTCAATGTGATCATTATTACATCACATATAGAATTATAATAATTATATAATTATAATTTATATAAATACATTAAAATTTTAATTCATAATATTAAATATTGTTTTCATAAATGAACTACAGAACAATAATAGAGATGGTAGGACGTACATGCACTGGAGAAAACATTTCCATTTTTCATTTATCATTAAGAAGAAAAGGTAGGTATTATTTTTATATTTATATTATGATAATAATATCATATATATGTGTGTGAGTGAGAGATATATATATTAATTATTTAAATATACATATATATATATATATATATATTATCCATGTGATGTGATGATAAACATTGAATTGCATCGCATCATGTATGTGACAGTCTACATGTACGGATGAATGATGTTACCATTTTTCAGTGCATGTAATGGTATGAAGGAAAACAATATATTATATTTTTAGAGTGATAAATATTTTATGAATATAATATCTAAAAATTAATTCTTTATTTAAAATCATACATGATGAACCCTGATAGAAAATTAATTACATTGGTCCGCGCAGTGGTAGTTCACCGTACACAAAAATGAAGAATTATTCTCTCAATTAATGGGTGATGGAGATAGATATATGTTATGATATCAAAATAATAAAACCATATAATATGGATTTTAATAATTTTATTATTTATTAATTCTTTAATTTTATTTTATGGAGGATGAAAAATAAACAAATCGAAAATATGCGAATAAAAATTATACCACATCTTTGGATAACCATCATTGATTGACAGCATAAGCCTTGTTCAGAAGGTGTAATGACTAAAATAAGTTATATCAGAAGAAGGAATAGATTTTTTAATAGAATTGTTTTATTATTTTCATAAAAAAATTTATGTGTGTTTTAATGGGTAGAAGGGGATACATTTTAAAAGAGAGGGGAGGGTCACGTTCAAAATTCCTCAAAAATTTAAATAAATGTAAATTAAGTTGCAATTAAAAATTTATTCAAGCTAATTTAAATAAAATATTTTATGAGTATTGGTTATATTCTCTCATTCAATTATTTAGATATTTTTAGGTCACAATTTCACCCTTATCATTTTTTAGTGCTTGATAATCCTTTTAAACTTATAGAGAGAAAAATTATTTTTTACTCATAGAGGGTCAATATAGTAACTATAAATAGAAAACAAAATCCCATAAATGGAACATGGTTGATATTTTAAAACTTATACTAATAAATATTAAATTTTAAATTTTTCATCACACTTATATCTTTTAATTAATTTTTTATTATTTTAAAGATCAATAATGTCAATTTTTAGAACTATTCATTATTTTAAAATTAATAATATAATGAAACTCTACAAAATTAGAAAAAAACATTTTATTATATCTCTTACATTACGTTTTCATGTATAAATGTTTGATCACGTTATTTATCTCATTTAATATTTAGTTGACTATTTTTAATTATTTTTATTTTATTTTTCTTTTAATTAATTAATTACAACATTAGCATTGGGAGAGTATTTAAGGTAATTAATTATTCCATAAAAATTAATAATAAATTACCCTGATGATATTTATGTTTTTTAATACTATTTATAGTCTTACATATCCTCTCTTTAATATCATTTTAGGAATATTAACATTATTAAAACCAAGAGTGTGACATGTTTGACATTTGTTTTTATAAAATATGATAAAGTTAATAATCTCATCCACGTAGCCCAAAATGGTCATAAATTCGATGCTTGGATGAATAGGGTTGATATTTAATTGTACAATATTATTAAGGAAAGTGTTTGTGTAATTTAGTGGTTCTTATTATTTTTTTGGGTACCGAAATTAAAAGATTTACTCTTTTCCCTAGTAATAAAAATTATTAAGCATACAATTAATATTTTTCAAAAATAAATGTGGCTAGTTTAACAAATTTAAAAATTATTATTAAAAATATGAAATGTATTTTTTTAATTTTAAACTATATAATTTGTAGTATTCAATTAACAATTAAATCAGAAAAACGCAAAGAAAAGTAGTTCTCAGAAAAAATTACATTTAATATATAAAATGTTATTATACTAAATTCATGTATAAAATTAATTTAAAAACAAAATATGATTATTATAAACTGGTTAATGTTTAAAAATAATCCAAAACGTATTTTTTTCTCATAAATAAAAATAATCCTTTTTTCAATATAAATTAGAATATTTCACTATTCATTTTAAAATCAATATATTGAACTGATTAATAAAAGCATGATCCTAAGATAATTTTAAGATGAATAATTCAAAAATTAAATTAATTATATAAAGTAAACTTTATAAAATAAAAAAATTAATTATAATATTCACTCATAAAAATGAGGAACACTCATTTTTGATGAATTTTTTTTAGAATAAAATGATATTACAAAAAATTATGGGATTATTTTATATTAATTTTTCAATACATTTATATTAAGTATTAAATTTATATTTTTTCAGTTAATATATTAATACTATTCATTCCCAATAATTTAATGGCTACATTGTAATAATTTCATTTCAGTACTAATATTTCGTTGTTCCTTTGGGCTTAGTGTTGCACATATTGTATGCTATAAATATTTTTAAAAAAAATTAATATATGAAATTACCCCCATATCATAAATTACATCCTCAAAATTTAAACTTGGTCTCAATGATGATTTTTTTATATTTCAATATACCTTTTTAAAATCCCAAATCATAAAAATGGTCAAAAAAACATCCACTTAAAAAAGAGAGAAACATGGGCATGGAGGTCATTTGGAGTAACACATACTAGGATTCCATGTAAGAGAACATAGATAGGAAGTGATGTAATATATATTTAAGAAAAAAGTAACTCCAAAGGGACAATAGTGAGTGATAGAGGCATGATTGGGAGAAATTAATCAACCATAAAATTATATTCCTTTGATGTGTTAGAATGCTATTGATTTATCAGTAACAAAAGTAAACATGTAATTTTTTTTATTCTAGGATCCATTTCCTAGAGTTTATGAAGTCTATTAATGTCTATTTTATGAACAATAAGACGTATTCTTACATGAAAAGAATAATTCCATCATTAATGATTTTCCACCACATCCTGATCTTTTATTCCAAACAATTATAATTAAATATAAATTTTTCTTCCAAGAACCACTAAAATTAAATTCTAATGGATCTCATTAACAAAAATGAATAAAAATTTATTACTCCTATCCATAGGTACTAAATAGAAAAATGGTTATTAAAAGATAATATAAACCCCCTTAATGAGTAAAAATACATTAAGATCCAAAAAATAAATTGTAATTATGAAAGTTCAACATGGATCATTCAAAAAATAACTACCATTAAAATTGCTCAAAAATATTCAAAACTATGACTAAAACCCAAAAACTAAAATAATGTTACTATATAGTCTTCCAAGATAAAGTTAATATTTATATTCAAATAATAACGGTCAATATTAATGTCACATAACAAAAATGTAATTTTATAAGTCACATTATCATAAATATTTGCGAATCATTACCTTAAATTACCTGAATGACTATAAATATACAATAAAATAATATATTCCTCCAAATGAAAATTAAAACTTGAACTAAAAATAAATTTTTTCTACCGAAATACCTTTTGAGGGATAGTGAGTATAAAATAAATTTCTAATAAAATGGATTTCTATTAGAAAATGTTTGGTCCACAAGGATGAATACCCTGAGAGGGGTGGTGAATCAGGGTATGACTAATTTAAAATTAAAGCCTATTCTAATATTGTTTCTTTTTTTAGAAAAACACCCTTCTTTCTCTTTCACGTTGAACAATATAAGCAGAATGTATAGCATACACAAGACACAACAATTTTTACTTGGTTCACCTTCACTGGGATAAGTCCAAGGGGCATACACTGGAAATGTGCCGATGTACCAAATCCCCTAGAAGCACATTGTTATTTACAAGGTTCGGGATAGATCACTTCAATTCCCAGGATCACTGCCTGTACAAGGTTAGGGTTAGCTCACTGCTTTACCAAGAGTCACTCCCTATTTCTCTCTCTCTGGCTCACTGCCGGTGGAGAGGATCACCTTCTTCTTCTTCCATTGCTCACTACTTCAGAAAGGATCCACTCACAGTTTATAGACCATTTTTTCTCTTCATTATAACTAATGAATACATCCTCTGTTGTATGTAGATCCTCTGTTGAAGTCCAACTTTCACCCGTTTATGAATCTCACTTTCCACCGAAGGTATTGGGAAATCTTCCAACTTTCACGCAACCCTGAATCATTGTCGTAAATAAACCATACCTGGTGGCCTTCTCTAAGCTGACACACACGTTTGGCACACAAGTCCAAACTAGAGCTCATGTCCACCTCGACCACTTGCGCGACACAAGCTTCTACAACTCCAAACTTGTGCGACATACACCCTTTTACCCCCAAACCTATTTTTGCATGCAACCAACAACTTTTGCACTTCTTAAAATCTGGTGAGAAACTCCACCTCAACCACTTGTGCAACACCTCCTTATTCAACTATAACCTTGGGCGACTCACTTCCTTCATCGCCCAAACCACCTTAGGCGCGCAACTATCACCTGGCGTGCAACTTCTACTTGCGCGACCACACAGCACTTGCGCGACCACCACACCTGTGCGATGGGAGCTCTAATTTTCTCTATGTGATGAACTTGTGCAGAATGAAGAGAGTTAAATGTCACACCCATGACTTTTTTTAAATTAATTATTCATTTAATTTCCATTCCTGATTTGTTTTGGGGGTTTACCACTCATTTTGTTGAAAATAGTGGGTTTTGAAAATTTGGGCCAAACCGTGAGCCCAAATCCAGATTTAAAAACAAATTTTGATTCTTCTATAACTCCTTCAATTTTTACTATTTTATACTCATTCCACTTCCCAATTGGCATACCCTAATATATTAAAATCACCATATCCCTTTGAACCACATAGAAATCCCAAATCATGATGGATTTGGGTTTTTAATTAAGGTAATGGGCCTGCCCGTAAGCCCATTTCCTGCTTTAAATTATTTTTTTAAAATTTCAATATCTCATTTATTTTTTTACTGTTTTTCGGTTATTCCACCTCCCATTAGAAGCCAAAAACCTCAGCCTCACTCCCTGTATCTCGTTTTCCTCTTTGGAGCTCAAATACCCCGCGGAGTTGGACGATCTTTCTCAATCTTTCTCAATTCGCCCAGATTTGATGAGGTGAAATGAATCTTTCATAACTCCTTCAATTTTTATCCTTTTCACCCCATTTCAGTCCCCACATGACCTAATATGACTCCTTCGGACCTCCATATCAGTTTTGGGTACTTGGAGATTCATATATTGGTGGATTGGGGCTGATTTCTTCAAGATACTTCAAGTAAGGGAATTCCTTCTTGGTTCCTTCCATCCTCTTTTAGTTTTATTTCCTATTTCTTGAAGTTCCTCATGTCCAGAAGTTAGGTTTAGATCCTAAGATCTTATTTGGCATCTTTTGGGTCAATTTTTGGTGGTCTAGGTCTGGATTTATATTCCTCGTGGTGCGGCGGTGGTGCGCTTAAGGTTTCGCACCAAGTTTTGAGGGTTTCGACTCAAAAGGTAGGTGATTCCATGTGTAACCATTTTATGATGAGTTAGCTTGCTTGTTTTATTAATTTAGTATGTTTATAATCTGTCTTGTGTGGTTTGAAAACTTTTTTTGATGAATTTGGTTAAACATTTAATTTTTAGTTGTAATTTAGCTTGAAATTGGGTACTTTTCATGTGTGACTCTTGGGGTAATGTTTGGATTTAGTTTATAACATATGAAAGTGATTTATTAGTCTTGAAAGGGGCTTCCAATTCTGTTTTGTTAATTATTTATTATCATGTGGGCCTTGAAAAGAGGTTTTTTTGAATGAATTTAAGGTGTAAAACTGTGTTGTACTTTTTGAAGGAGATTTATGAAAACGTGTGTTTTTCTTGTGTATCTTTGTGGTATTATTTGATGTATTTTTATAACATTTGGGGGTGCTTTAATAATTGTTTTAGGGCTGAAAATGCTGTTTTGGATTGTTATTGTTATGATTTTGGTTTTGAATGAGGGGTTTGAAATGGGTTTAGAGTGTAAACAATGGTTATACCTCTTGGGTTTGTTTTATAAAAATTGCAAATGTTTTATTTTGTTAAACAAAGTTGGGAAAGGGTGTATATGTACTGTTTGGGTGAGTGTGTTCGCCTAATGTGGGTTTTTGAATGGTAAAGTGGTGATTTGAGATGTCAAACATTTTTAGAATGTTTTATAAATTTCCAAAATGTTTTACTAAATTGTGTTTTGTGTGTGAAACACGGGTGTGGGATGTTTCGTGTGAGTTTATTGATAAAATGAATTGTGAAGGTGAGAAGGGTATTATGTGACATGTGTGTGGGCTGTTATGTGAGTTGAATATCTTGTAATGGTTTTATAAAATCGTTTAAAGGATTTGTGTAAGTGTTAAAGAAATGTGAAAAGTGTTGTAGGAAATTTTGGCGTGAGATTGATTTCAAAATGCATTTGAATGAATAGTGGAATTTTTGACTTGTGTGATGTACATGGGGCTGTTTGGTTAATGTGTGATGTGGAATTGATATTTTCATGTGAAAACTATACTTCTTGGATTGTTGAACTTGTTTGAGCACAAAGGGAAAACCCGGGTATCTAGGTGGGTGGACGTGTACTAGTATGCTAGTGAATCCGTGGGGTTTGGCCTCAGTTTCACTTAGCAAGATTGACGCTTACAACTCTAACTAAACAATGATGATGATGATTGGGGACCACTAGGTTATGGGTATGATCCCTACTAGTGGCTCGTGCACGAGAACAGACATTTTTTGTGGTTACTCTCACCGAGATACGAGGTACCTGGGACCCACAGCTAGCTAGTGCCTAGGGGTTATTTCCTATTACTTGTGCTCATTAGATCCTTTGTAATTACCGTCGGTATACGGTATTGTTGGCTGGAAAATTCAGTAGCTTTGTTATTTATTTTAAAATTGTTGTTCCTTTAAAATTATCTCACATGAAAACTGTTTTCATTTATTATTTCATCCTTTAGAAAATTGTAACTAGCATTTCTTATTTACAAAACATGCAATGCTTTTTGTCATGAAATGTTTATCACATGGAATCTCATAGAGGTGGTATCCTACTGAGCTTTCTCTCACACCCTACTTACACCTTTGGGTGTAAGTAGACTTGCTTATTTTATGTCACAGGTTTGGGTACAGGTTTTATGCCTTTGGTTCGGGTTTTTAGCGGTCCATCGTGATGGAGTGTCATGGAGATGGCTTGGGGGCGGTGCCTCTATCCATGTGGAGGTTCTTGGGCTGTATTATGTTGGGTTTGTACCTTTGTAATGGACTTTAAAAATTGTTTAAAGCTTTGTAATTCAGTTCTGAATTTTTGAAAATGATTATTTGGTTTGAAAAATCAAGATTCGTTTCATTGGATTCTTTTGTCATTTTATGTTTATAAACTCGGGTAAATCGTTCCCAATTATCATTTTATGATACCCGGGCACTTGTGCCAGCCCGTGGGGATCGGGAACGCCCTTCGGGACTTGTCACGGTCCGGGTTTGGTGCCGGTTTTGGCAGCGTCGAGATTCGGTTCGTGACAAAATGGTATCAAAGGAGGTTCGCTCCATTGGAGTCATGTTATTTGGGAAATAGTCAGGATTGTCTAGAGTTATGATTGTTGGGACATGGAATTCTGGTTATGGGTAGTGTGATTGATCACCACACCTCATTTCAGGATTCAAGTCACCAGGGGAAGTTGGGATTTGTCTAGGTCTTTTGGTTTTCTTGGTTTGATGATGATTAGGGGAAATAAAAAGAGAGTTGGGTTAATGGTCTCAATGAGCTCGCAGGGTCTGGCAAGCCATGTGGAGCCGGGGATATTCCCTAGAACACTCTCTATGACAGTTAAGTTATTGGAATATGGCCGCCAACCATATGTCCAAGTCACCCACTGAAACTAGTTTCCTCTCGTATTGTCTGATATTCTTTAGTTTTGAAATCTTGGAACTTTGGTTTCAAAGTGTCTTGGTTTTAGGAAGTGTAATGTTTTTGTGAAATGATTTTCAAATAAATATGGAATGGTTTGATTTATGAAATGGCAGAACTGAATATTCAGAATTATTTTGAAATGGAAAATTGTGTTCTTACACCTCTTTTGAAAGCAGAAACTATATTTAAGTTGCTTTTGAAAAAGTGTTCCCATTAGAGTTTTATAAACTATTAAAAGTTTTTTTTAGTGGGATGAGATGTTTTGAAATTGATGTAAATAAATTGAATGTGTGTTTTCATTGGAGCGATTGTGCCTTTCTGAAAAGTTTTTTTTAATGCGGTAATTTGGGTTGTGTTGGTTGACCGTTTTGGTTTTGAAAAGTGGAAAGAATCAGTGCATTGACCTTTGGTATTTCCATGAGCGACCACATGCATGGGGTTATATGGGATGATAGATGGTTGATGGCATGACTGGATGAGTGCCAGGACGGATATGAGGAGGGTGCCTGGTGTGGCACAAAAACATGCATGTGGGAGGCCCATGGTGTACCATTGGTGGATACGCTCACCGCTGAACCATTTTTTTTTTCAGAAATGGTTTTAAAGAAAAACATGTTTTCTTGATGAATAGTTTGGGATGGTTTTTATTATGTGTTTTGAAAATGTTGATGTTTTGGGATGTTTTGAGTCCAAGAACCCCTCCTGTTTGAACTGTTTTTTTTGGGTTTGTGTTTGGTCGGAAAGCTGGGTAAAAGGTCCGGTTAGTAGTCTCCTATGATATATGTTTCGGGACACCATTAAGATGGTTCCATTAATGAGTTTGGATATTTTTTTGTTGCATGTTTTTACCAATGAACCAGCTTGGTTGGGTCCTTGGGTTCTCTCATTGGATAAGGTGCTCCCCCATTAAGATTTAGTGCACAACTGAAGTGCAACACGGATTGTTTTTCCATTGGAAAATCCTCCAGTTGATCAATGTAAGGAATCTTTTCTTGAGATTTGTAGAATGATTCTACACCATTTACTTTCTTGGTTTTTTTTTCGGATCCTCTTGTTGCGTAAGAGTGCTCGTGGATGGTTGAAAGAGACCTTAGTTTCTTAAGCTACCTAATTCGTCGAAGGTGAAGTTGTACAATATTATGTGAGTCTTTTTTTTTCAAAACTGTTTTTCCTTTTGGGAGATCTCCACATCCTCTATTTTAGAGGAATGTGTTTATATGTGTCCTTTATTTCTGTTGTTTCTCACCCGAAGAAGCAGGGTGTGGTGTGAGTGCATCCTCTAAACCCTTATTTCAGTGAATTTAAAAGTTAGGGTAAAGTGAGTTCTGGAGTGTGTTATGTCTGGGTGAACCCATCTCAGATTGCGTGTAGTTGTTTGTAGAATCATAAGAAGAAATTCTATTTGGAGGTTTCCAAATCCTAACTACGAGGCCGAAGATGCTTCAATCATTCCAGCTCCAGCCATAGGTCCCGGAGAGAAGCTGGCACGTCGTCAGAGGAAATCCCAGGGTAGTTTTTAACCTTGAACAAATAAATGTTCTTAGTATGAGAGAAGAGAATAGTTTAAACATTTGTTGTTTTCATCTTGCTTCATTTGTTCACGTTCGGTGGAAAGAGGTGGCGGGCCTCATCCCCATGTTATCTCCCAATGACTTTCTTTTCCCCTTTGGTTCCCTTTGGGTTTGGGGGAATGGTTTTAGATATTTCTAGACATGTTGAGTGAACACTTATTAGTAACCATTCTTTAGAAAACCATGTATGTATAAGGATCCACATGGTTAGCACATAGTTTCCCAAACTGTGCGGGCTAACCATGTTGTCGTCCCAACTCTTTAAGTTTTGGGGTTTTTCTATGCCGGCCCATATTGGTCAGTTAAGATGGATGGTTCTTATGGTGGGGAGAACCACTATGAGTCTCATGTATATTATTTTGAAAATGCCTAATGGGATTCTACCCCTTGTATTGGGGAGTTTGTTCGGGGCTCCCCTGTTAGTGTCTTGATTCTTTCTCGAAAAAAAAAATTAAGTTGTCTCTTATGGTTGGGGAGCCCATTTGTGTATCCGTGTACCAGTAACTCACTTTTGTACTTGGTCTTGGATTGGATGTGGGTAGTCTCGTTCGGAGCTATATAACCACATACATCTTCCTTGAGTAAACGTTGGGATTGGAGATTTCCCAATTGTTTTGTTATATCAAGGTAAGTGTAACCTTGTTCGATGTTCTTGTTTGTTTGGGTAAATTTCTTGAGCCTTGTTCAGATAGTGTTTGAGGAGTTTTTTTTTAGAATAAATCTTGAATGTGCTTGATAATTTCAGTAATGAGGTGTATGTTTTGGTTGTGAAGTATTTCTTCCTTAATTGATCACTGGAGGTGTTTTGACCTTTGGGGGCGAAGCTTAGCAAATGAGTCCATTTATGCCTTTCAGTTGGGTTTGGTTTTTGCTTTATCCGTGATGTGGCTTTCTGAGGGCGAAAAGTTTTATGGTTGGGAGAATTGTCACACCCATGACTTTTTTTAAATTAATTATTCATTTAATTTCCATTCCTGATTTGTTTTGGGGGTTTACCACTCATTTTGTTGAAAATAGTGGGTTTTGAAAATTTGGGCCAAACCGTGAGCCCAAATCCAGATTTAAAAACAAATTTTGATTCTTCTATAACTCCTTCAATTTTTACTATCTTATACTCATTCCACTTCCCAATTGGCATACCCTAATATATTAAAATCACCATATCCCTTTGAACCACATAGAAATCCCAAATCATGATGGATTTGGGTTTTTAATTAAGGTAATGGGCCTGCCCGTAAGCCCATTTCCTGCTTTAAATTATTTTTTTAAAATTTCAATATCTCATTTATTTTTTTACTTTTTTTCGGTGATTCCACCTCCCACTCGAAGCCAAAAACCTCAGACTCACTCCCTGTATCTCGTTTTCCTCTTTGGAGCTCAAATACCCCGCGGAGTTGGACGATCTTTCTCAATCTTTCTCAATTCGACCAGATTTGATGAGGTGAAATGAATCTTTCATAACTCCTTCAATTTTTATCCTTTTCACCCCATTTCAGTCCCCACATGACCTAATATGACTCCTTCGGACCTCCATATCAGTTTTGGGTACTTGGAGATTCATATATTGGTGGATTGGGGCTGATTTCTTCAAGATACTTCAAGTAAGGGAATTCCTTCTTGGTTCCTTCCATCCTCTTTTAGTTTTATTTCCTATTTCCTGAAGTTCCTCATGTCCAGAAGTTAGGGTTATATCCTAAGATCTTATTTGGTATCTTTTGGGTCAATTTTTGGTGGTCTAGGTCTGGATTTATATTCCTCGTGGTGCGGCGGTGGTGCGCTTAAGGTTTCGCACCAAGTTTTGAGGGTTTCGACTCAAAAGGTAGGTGATTCCATGTGTAACCATTTTATGATGAGTTAGCTTGCTTGTTTTATTAATTTAGTATGTTTATAATCTGTCTTGTGTGGTTTGAAAACTGTTTTTGATGAATTTGGTTAAACATTTAATTTTTAGTTGTAATTTAGCTTGAAATTGGGTACTTTTCATGTGTGACTCTTGGGGTAATGTTTGGATTTAGTTTATAACATATGAAAGTGATTTATTAGTCTTGAAAGGGGCTTCCAATTCTGTTTTGTTAATTATTTATTATCATGTGGGCCTTGAAAAGAGGTTTTTTTGAATGAGTTTAAGGTGTAAAACTGTGTTGTACTTTTTGAAGGAGATTTATGAAAACTTGTGTTTTTCTTGTGTATCTTTGTGGTATTATTTGATGTTTTTTTATAACATTTGGGGGTGCTTTAATAATTGTTTTAGGGCTGAAAATTCTGTTTTGGATTGTTATTGTTATGATTTTGGTTTTGAATGAGGGGCTTGAAATGGGTTTAGAGTGTAAACAATGGTTATACCTCTTGGGTTTGTTTTATAAAAATTGCAAATATTTTATTTTGTTAAACAAAGTTGGGAAAGGGTGTATATGTACTATTTGGGTGAGTGTGTTCGCCTAATGTGGGTTTTTTAATGGTAAAGTGGTGATTTGAGATGTCAAACATTTTTAGAATGTTTTATAAATTTCCAAAATGTTTTACTAAATTGTGTTTTGTGTGTGAAACACGGGTGTGGGATGTTTCGTGTGAGTTTATTGATAAAATGAATTGTGAAGGTGAGAAGGGTATTATGTGACATGTGTGTGGGATGTTATGTGAGTTTAATATCTTGTAATGGTTTTATAAAATCGTTTAAAGGATTTGTGTAAGTGTTAAAGAAATGTGAAAAGTGTTGTAGGAAATTTTGGCGTGAGTTTGATTTCAAAATGCATTTGAATGAATAGTGGAATTTTTGACTTGTGTGATGTACATGGGGCTGTTTGGTTAATGTGTGATGTGGAATTGATATTTTCATGTGAAAACTATACTTCTTGGATTGTTGAACTTTTTTGAGCACAAAGGGAAAACCCGGGTATCTAGGTGGGTGGACGTGTACTAGTATGCTAGTGAATCCGTGGGGTTTGGCCTCAGTTTCACTTAGAAAGATTGACGCTTACAACTCTAACTAAACAATGATGATGATGATTGGGGACCACTAGGTTATGGGTATGATCCCTACTAGTGGCTCGTGCACGAGAACGGACATTTTTTGTGGTTACTCTCACCGAGATACGAGGTACCTGGGACCCACAGCTAGCTAGTGCCTAGGGGTTATTTCCTATTACTTGTGCTCATTAGATCCTTTGTAATTACCGTCGGTATACGGTATTGTTGGCTGGAAAATTCAGTAGCTTTGTTATTTATTTTAAAATTGTTTTTCCTTTAAAATTATCTCACATGAAAACTGTTTTCATTTATTATTTCATCCTTTAGAAAATTGTAACTAGCATTTCTTATTTACAAAACATGCAATGATTTTTGTCATGAAATGTTTATCACATGGAATCTCATAGAGGTGGTATCCTACTGAGCTTTCTCTCACACCCTACTTACACCTTTGGGTGTAAGTAGACTTGCTTATTTTATGTCACAGGTTTGGGTACAGGTTTTATGCCTTTGGTTCGGGTTTTTAGCGGTCCATCGTGATGGAGTGTCATGGAGATGGCTTGGGGGCGGTGCCTCTATCCATGTGGAGGTTCTTGGGCTGTATTATGTTGGGTTTGTACCTTTGTAATGGTCTTTAAAAATTGTTTAAAACTTTGTAATTCAGTTCTGAATTTTTCAAAATGATTATTTGGTTTGAAAAATCCAGATTCGTTTCATTGGATTCTTTTGTCATTTTAAGTTTATAAACTCGGGTAAATCGTTCCCAATTATCATTTTATGATACCCGGGCACTTGTGCCAGCCCGTGGGGATCGGGAATGCCCTTCGGGACTTGTCACGGTCCGGGTTTGGTGCCTGTTTTGGAAGCGTCCAGATTCGGTTCGTGACAGTTAAACCTCTATTTATAGGCATTTGGACACCTTGTGCGACGGCGTGCAAGTCTCCCCTCGGTGCGCAAGTTTCGGTGCGCATGTCTCTACCGCACATGTCACTTGTGTGACCAACCCAAAAACTAGGGCGCCCCTTTTCCATTTTCCATATTTTGATGTTCTGATCTTGAAAAAAATGTGGCACACACGTTTCTTCTCCTTCAAGTTAATGTCATGCATGTCCCTTTTCCAAAACCACTTTTCCATATTTGTCGATTTTTGGGCCCAGAAATTTGGCAAACACTGGAAAACGATGCCACAATGTATATGCACTTTTTGTACCGCCTCCAGATCAATCATTCCTTTGTCGACATTCTTTAATCAAGCATGGATCATTAAACATATCCCTTAAACTCGACATGCCACCATGAAATCCCCTTTGTCAACAAACTTGTATGTCATGGTTTCCTTTGTTAACAACCACAACACAGATTTCCACTTTTTCAAAAAACACAGTCACCTCAAAAATTATTCAATGATGCCTTGAGTGTTTTTTTCCGAATAGAAAAAAATCCCCAAAATGAAATTATCTTTTATTTAACAGATTGTTCCAATAATGTAAAACAATTTCATACTAATTGTGAAATCACATATTTTAGTGGCAGGTGTTGCACATTTGTCTTGGTTTAGTTGTGGGTTCAAAACTCATAGCTTTTTCAGATGTGACAGGTTGTCATCCAACCTTCATGTGGTCCTATTTCTAAAACAATATTCATTATAACCTTATTTGATAAATGATAAATATTCTACAAAAACACTTAATATATCCAACATTTAATTAATTTTTTAACATCAATGGTTATTATCTACCTTTCATTTTTTCCCAAAAATGAAATAACCAATAATTTCATCAGAATATAACATCATATAAACCCTAAGGATTATCTATACCTTTCAGCATATGTCCAAAAAATGAAAATAACATTCTTCCTCAAATATCCTTTTCACAAGATGAACTTAAGTGTTACGCACACCTCCAAAATAAGTGTCTCCAAAAATATCATTAGTCAACTTATAATTTATAAACATAAAACCTCATTAGGGTAGTCAAAGACTTTGAACTTATGATAAATCATATTATTATAAACCCATGGTGGTATCTAAAACTCCAAATACAACATCTCATGAATCAACCTAATGTATAATGTTGTCTAAATCGACCTCCAATGTAAAATGCAACAGGCCATAACCCACTCTTCCGGATCTAGTAAAAAAAACATAATCTTTATATTTATATCCTTGATTCCAACAAACATGACCAAATTATAATAATCCATATAATAAAAAATCAAAGGAGGTATTAGATGCCTTTCAAACTAATGGACATTTTAGTTTTATAGTTTTATTAAATTTAGAAAAACAGTTACTAGTAATGGAATATAAAAACATTTCTCATAAATATATATATCATCTCCTAAAATTTCAACCCATATAGTACCCTTAATAGAAATATCATACTAAAAATATTATCCATAACCTAGGGAATGAAAATATAATAAACTGTGATATCAGTTGATCAGTGAGGGTAAACAATGGATATTATAATGTCTATATAAGCATAACATGAGCATTAGGGAATAAAAAAAATGAACGCAACATTGAAAAATTATAATCCACATATCATATATCATAATATTGAGTTGTTCAATAAATCTATGCAGTTCATAAGACATGAATCATTAAAGATTCAAAGAACATGAGCTTTGAGGGAATATCATTGAAATAAGTCATGGAATTATAGAATATAAGAAATCATTGAAAAAAAGTTCCTTAGTAGTCAAGACATGAGTACAAGACTATCATAGTGGAATGGGTTCACTACCCAGACCAGCATATAAATCACGGTTCACCCCCAATAATATCACGGTGGACAAGATCCCTTAATAACATAGGTTTACTTCCATTTAAATTTTTTTTATATAAGGATATATAAATATTTACCCAATTCAATGGATAGAGATATAGGTACAAACAATCCTATTTATATCAAAACCACCATTTTAAGTAACATTGTATTCAACCTCACATAATATAAATAATTAAAATTCATTTCAAAAATTAATTAGTAATTTATCATATTATACCCCATGAAATGAAATGTCTTCCATAAAAATATCTATATAACATAACCTATTTCAATGAAAAATTTTAATTAATGATGGAATTATTAAAAAAAAGAATAACTCAAGGACAAATAAGAGGGTTTCATAATCATTTTAACAATGTTTAACAAGTGGGAGAGAAAGAGGTGTCATAATCATATTCATTTCAAAAGCATAAGCCATTTATAGATTTAATAAAAATGATATCCATTATCATATCCCCATTAAATAATAAGTAACATCAAAGGATAACATTTTAGATGGAATATCAATTTCAATGATCACATGGAATATTTATAGATGGAAATATCCTTTTCATTTTAAAATCACTTTATTTTTTCAACTCCAGACACTTATAAATTAGAAAAATTTCATGAAAAAAATTATAAAATTATAAAGGAATAGTCAATAAATTCAGGTATCATGATGGTGGGAAATTTATCCCATGCATTTTAGATTAAAAAAACAATCCTTCCATATTTTTTGTTAGGAATTTCACCATGTATCTAATTTAGAAAATGAAAAAAAAAATCTTATAAAATAGCTTATTAAAAAAATAAAACATGGGTAAAAATGAATTTAATTTTTTCATGATAATAGTCAAAAGCCTTGGGATAACTCATTTAGAAAAAAATGGACAAGATAAATATTATACATTGGATAATGAAACATAGAAAATCTCTAATAATTATGAAATTATAAAATAAACCAGTACCACATTGGTAGCAATTGAATCATATATCCTAAGAAAGAAATAAAAATACATGGATATGTAAATGTAGAGACCCGAAGCATAACGTACATGGATATTACATTACATTTG
Source organism: Viscum album (assembly GCA_963277665.1). Lineage (NCBI taxonomy): Eukaryota > Viridiplantae > Streptophyta > Magnoliopsida > Santalales > Viscaceae > Viscum > Viscum album. The sequence goes on along the minus strand of OY728119.1, from coordinate 1,506,065,877 downwards.
CGGAATACTTATTACATAAAAAAAACAAACACACACAAGGACCGTAATAGTTTAGTGTCTTTGGAAACTCGGAATATAATCTTTTTATCGTGGTGAAAGATCTTCAACATATCCCATAAAGATCTTCCTTTTTTTACCTAAAACCTTTCTTTATATCCTGGGGAAAAGAAAACATAAAAGGGTGAGCTCAAATGCTCAGTAAGGGTAAACAAAAGAAATATCAATCACATCATATTCATAAGAACATAACATTTTGGAAATCTTATCCTGCAAAAGAGATCATAATATCATAACATGGGATAAATCATAGTAGTGAAATGTAATCCCAATAATCATAACTTAAAACATGAAACTTTGTGTAATACACACATAATCATAGAGAATCAGTTCTTATTAGTCAAGACTCATTTCCAAGACTGTCTTAGTGGACAAAGTCCATTTCTGAACCGTGTTCACTCCTTGTTACAGTCCTGTTTTACTGAATCGGTATAACCTGCCATTTCATCCATGTCTATCTCATGAGATATAAAATCTTTACCCAATGCATTGGAGGGAGATATAGGTCCCACCCATCTCATAATGATACCATTCTTATGTGTGCCACAAAATCATAAATCATACATCATTGCATAACCCATGTAGTAAAAATGGGATTCTTAAACAACATGACATCATAAAACAATTCATATAAGATAAAGGAATTCATAAAAATAATTCCATCACAACATAATAAAATCAATGTAATAATAGGGATATAAATATAACCCTATGTTATCTTAGATGGAAAATAATTTTGATAAAGCACTTGAACTCCATTCTTGAGGAAAATATCATTTCAACTTCAAAAACACTTTCCCTTTCTTAACATGTCATAAAATTCTAACTAAAAGAATTTGATTAAAAATAAACTTGAAAACTTGTAAGGGAATATTCTTGGAAATAATGTTTTAAAAATCCATTCATGTCTTATAAGTTAAAAGAAAACATTATTCTCGTACTTTTGTCAGAAAACTCAAAAAGTACCTCGTATGAAAAACGACTGAAGATTCATTTCATATATTTTACTATGAACACACCAAAGGGTAAAAATGGATTTAAAAAAATTGTAGGTGGATGGAAATAATATTACATATTGATGAAACATGTATGTGGATGATAAAATACACCCCAATAAATTTCTAAGTATAAACAATCTCAGATAAAAATGAGATTGTGATATTTCCCTTACCTTAGGTCGGATTTTCTTCATAAGTGTCCGAACCTCCTGTATAATGATTTAAATAATTTCATTGAATTATTACAGAATCATACTCATTGTTATGTTATCCTATATGGTTCACTTATGATTTATTTTACCCGTTCTTTTGTAAATTCCATGATAAAGAGTGTTTTGGGTAAAATTGTTTCATTTGTCATCCGTGTTTTGACTTGTAATTATTAATATAATTACTTAGATCATGATTAATTGATTCAAGAATCTAAAACATGATTTATATATAATATATATTCAGAATATACATATATATAATAGATCACTAATTGGAAAGAAATACACCGTTCATGGAGACGGTAGGTCGTACGTACGCATGAACGTTGTTTTCGTTTCCTTATTGAGTTGAATGAAATTAAGTAGATGACATACATATATATACACATAAATCCAGTATCATTATTACGTCATATATTTAATGATTACTTATTATATATACTTTATAATCATTCATGAATGGTTAACGTGGAGAATGAATCTCATCGCGTCGTGGAGACTGTAGTCCGTACGTACGCACGAGCGATGATATCGTTCTCATGATCATGGGACTGTATTGGACTGTATTTATACTATTTAAGAATCAATATCACTTTAAAATAATCATATATAGTTATTATTTACACCATTATACCCATCCAAGTAAGGTGGTGGTGGAAAATAGATTACACCACGGCGTGGAGACGGTATTCCGTACGTACGCACACGCGGTGATTTCATTTTCCGTAGGATGGATAGATGGTGAAATAGGGTTGTTTCATACTTATAGAAACATATCAGTATATGAGTGATACTTATGTTATTACTTCATGATGAAACAAATAAAGAAGAAGAAGTGGAATAAGAAATAAAGATGAAAGAATCGGTAACGGACATTACATCTTCTTTGAAGCGCCTCTTTGAGATCTCCTTTTAGGGAACTAAAATTGGACTTTGAGGAAGACCAGAACCACTAGGATGTTTCTAGGGAAGTGTATAAGAGAATTAGGAAGGGGTTGGCCGAGCTTGAAGGCTAAAAGTGGTGTGAGGAAGAGAGGGAGGAGGTGCCCTTTTATAAGGGAGGAGAGGGGAACCTTTGGAATAACAAAAAATATTATTTTATTATAAAGCCTAATTCGGTTTTAAATAGATCCAAATTAATTTATTTCGAAGATAAGATGGGGATGGGTCAAAATAATCTCATCCAATAGAATTTAGACAGGTTTAGGTTCCTATTTTGACCTTATCATTTATATTTAACTTTAAGTTAGATAATTTTACTTTTATCGTGTCTTTTTTTGTTCTTACACTATAAGGTTAATAAACTTACTTTAACAAGCCAAACGAACCCCAAGTTGTTTATAATTAATATATATAACCTAATCTAAGTCATTTGGCCTAACATTGGATTTTTTATAATTAAATAACAATTAATAGTATAATGTTTGTTTTAAAAACTATTTTATGTCAATTTTGACACTATTTAGTAATTGATTTTTTTTTAAATCATAACAAAATTATTAGTTCTAGTAAAGTTACTTAAATCAATAATAACATGTAATATTAACCTATAAAATTAGTGTAATTCATAAAAAGTCTCAAATTACATTTATTTGGGTATTTATAACATCAATTATGTCAATATTTTATTAATAAGATAATTACTGCATCATCATTGTGTCATAAATAATTTAAATTATTTAACGTCTAAAAATTATGAATAAAATATCATTATGTAGGAAATATTTTTATATTTCTAATTAATATTTACAATAGAAAATTTAATATATATAACCCTATGTAAAACTTGTTTTTCTAAAAGATATATGCTTGTGTCATTTTTGTATTCATTTTAACTTAATTAAAATAAAGTGTCCCTATCACTTACAGGTGGCACCATGGGGTCCCAAAATTGACCCAATGATGACCATGGTCGAACATGTGTCAACTAATAAGGTTATAACACGTTTTAGGGTAATTTGTTTATTATTATAATATCATTTTTAACCCTTATTTACCGGATTTACCCTTTAACCATGGTAAATAAAATATTTACCGAAGTAATTATTCAAAATGTATAAAAATAAAAGTTAACTATTTACACAATTTGAACATCCTGATTCAAAATATGGAATCAATTTTTCCAAATTCAAAACACAGAAGTGGCAGAAATTAATTTAAAATTAATTCCCGCTGTCAAAACAAAAAGCTTGTTTTTAAGATATAATAACTATCAAAAGATTGATACTTGTTTATGTTCGGTTTAATTGAGAAATTATGTCCAATGACCAACATTGTATTAAAGGGAAAAAATATATTATAAATATACTTTAAAACCACTCAAATTCATAATTTATCACTATTAATTATTTTTATTAAAAAATATGTTTTTAATTAAAATTTAGTAATTTTCACTATTCATCAAAATATGAATGTTATCCCAAAAGTACAAAAATTTCACCTTAAGCTAAATTCGATACTCCGAATCCAAAAGTGAAGTCCATTTTGAGAGATAAAATTTCTAAAATTTAAAAAGGTGGTTATTTCTATTCATAACGGCTTGTTTTAATAATATTTTAATAGCATGTTGTTGTTTAGTGAAACTCGTTATTGTGTACTACACACGCTATCGAGGAAGGTCGAGATTGTGTATAATGCAAGGCAAGTAAATGATGCGTGTTGTGAAAGCTCCTTTTGGTGTAGCGTAAAACACAAGACATTAATGAAATTAAAAATAATATTTTTCATTAAATCTCGGGGTGTTACAGTAAATTTGCATAATATTAATAATATTAACAATTAAAGTAGTTTTTGTTTAGTATATACACCACATAAAGAAAAAAAGTTTTGAATATGGAATATGTCCTACTGAAGTAAAAGTGAGATGAAAATTCCTTAACATGAGTTTGAATCTTCACATACATCCTTTATCATCGTGAATAATAAAAATTGGTTGATTATTTACTTATACTCACTTTTAAAGTCTATTATTCCATTTGCCTCACTTATTACCATGTTATGAAAATTACATAATCATTTATTGTGACTTCAAATATTTTAGTGATATTTGGATCATAAGTCCAAAAAGTCATCAGTAGGTAGACCAAGGTCAATGTGGTCATAATTCCTTCATATTTATATTAATAATAAATGCAAAATTTAAATTTATATACATCAATTGTACTTATAAATCCATCCATTAAATATAATAATGAAAAATAAACAATGCAACAATCATGGAGATGGTAGGGAGTATGTACGCTTGAGTAACATTTTCATTTTTATAAATAAATATGGAAATAAGGTAACTATTATTTTCATCTTTATATTTTGATAATCTTATCATATATATCACATTACTTTATTAAAAATACATATATATTATTGGTGCCAAAATACATGTAGTGGGATTAGTCGAGATAAAAATAGCACCTTGTAAGTAAATCCATGATCAAACAACCTAAAACCATTGAGAAGTGATTACTTCATGAGGTCATTTCTTGAAGACCCCTATCCTCCACATGCACATGTTTCCCTAATGGTATGCTCCCTAACTATGACGGTGCTCTAAAATCGCACTAAGGGTTGATGCTATGCTTTACAATTTTGACGCAGTTGCATCCGTTAATGGAGCACATGTTTTCTTTGTGAACCACTTCCCATATTAAAGAAAAACATTTCCTTTAAATACCCGACTCATTGTAATTTAAAGGCTTAGTTACTAGACTCGTTTACTTTTGAGTCTCATGCATTTCACAAGGCACCCAAGCATCATGATCCTGGAAAAAAGTGGGTCACCCAAGGTACTTGATAATCATTATACCCCAATTCATATGATACTGAATACCTCCAACTAGAGTGGGGATGTCATTTTCAAATGCCTACACACTTTATAGAGGAAGATTTCCCTTAAGGGTACTTGAGTTTTCATGATTCAATATGCCTACATGAAGAACTATATTAAAAATCCAGAATATCGTCATGAGGATAGATTACCATGTTACATAATAAATGTACCTTCACAAATTCCCTAACCTCTATGAAGTAATCTAGATTCCCAAATCACCTCTCTATGAGGCCTTGTACATCTCAAAGATCCTATCATGGGCCTCTTCATGTTGCCTCGGTTTTACCGAAACTTCTTTGAGATGGTTGAGTTCCATAATCCACAATAACTAGCTAGTATTTGTTCAACTAAACTTCACTCCCCCATGTGAGCTCTTACACTGATTCCTATGGCCCACTTTACTTCAAGTGTGAATATAGATTCAAATTTACCTTTTGATTCTCATCATAGGTGCACTAATGACTTTGGATTCTCATCATAGGCATGTAAACACAGACTTCATGATTGACCACTCATCCACTTTATTGAAAATTTGAATTTATAAATATATTATGCTTGAATGGATGCATGAGTGGTGGTTATGTATGCCCAATGGGTGGTGAATGAGTCCCCCAAATTCACACTAAATTACGTAAAACTACATAGAAGAAACGTCTTCGATGAATGATGTTAAACTATAGTATTACCCCAGAAAATTCACATAGGATTCCATAAGTAATCAAATCATTGGATTACCCCCTCTCCCACCACCGGTCAAAATCCTCATATTCGAGGTATCTTCCATGTGTAAACATTACGCAAGACTAAAAATCTGGAAAAATTATCTATAAAATAATTACAAATATATGATTGGATTATTTGTGTATACCTCACAAATAATGTGGACATCATCACATGGATTTAGATCTCAGCCACATGGAATGAACTCTTTCTAAAAAACCATTCATGTGAAATCCCCATAACAATCTCTGGTTGGTTCATCTTTCACTACATGACAATCAGGTCTACTACATCCTCTTTATTCTCCCACTGAGTAACACTCCTGAGATTTTAGAGGTTAGTAGGGACCATGAAAAAAATTCTCCACATTTTAATGGGAATCCCACATAGATTAAACTCCAACCATAAATGCTACATGAGATTCTTCTAAACATTATCCCCAATCACCACTTGTCTCCTTAATGGGAATCATCCATGTGTAAGACCCGACCACATGATCTGCATTGGCCTCCCACTCAGGTTTAATCCCCAATGACCTTTTCCAAAATATGGGGTTTTTGATTCCCAACAAACTATGATATGAAGTAAGACTCAATGAGGTATAAACCCAACAATTCATTCTTTCAACCCATTTCATCCACACCCAACATTCCATCCACATCCTCCCTGATTTTCCTCTGGCTACCACATCCCAATGAGATCATTCCACCCATAGAGGAATATTAAATGTATATTCTCCATCCACATCAGTGCTACTCATATCAGCACTCGAGTGGCTCAGTATGTAAGTCTCACACAATTCCAACCAGGATAAAACATCTTTCAAAGGGCAATATAATTGCATATTCAACATACCACCCCCTCCAAAACATCTTTTGTGACATGAGCATCCATAAAAAATGAAATAAAACTACATGGACCAGACCTTTCACATGACCTTAATGTACGACTAAGATCTACATGGGTTTTGATCTAATCTATCAAATCGGGGTACATAGGATTTCTCTAGGAGGTTCAATCCCAAAAAATGGTAAATCATTATCCCCCCTTCAAGGGGTGCACCTTTTAAAACCACTGATAAGGGTATCCTAATATTCCTTCACGATGTGACATATCCCCTTCATGGTTACACATCTAAAATATTCCTCAACATTGAGTTTTGATCCATCCATCTCATAAAACATTTTGGTGCTCACCATTATGGTCGTAGCTACATAATCTACTGCTATAATGAATTTTGATCAAAAACCACTGCATCCAAAAGTATTTGAAATTTGAACCCCAAACAACTAACTCGTGATAAATGTGAGACTCCTAGTGTGAATTCCTTGAATGTTATGTTTCTACGACATCTATTACCTAATTCCCAAATTTGGATTTCAGAGGTGAAAGGCTTGTAAATTATTCCATTGGCATTAGATTCCTCTCAACTGGAATGAGATTCCTTGGGTTCTACGCTCACATATGAATCAATGAGATGGCCTATAATGTTTAAGAATATAGGTGACCATTTTTTCTAGCATTTAGACATTCCATGATTCCCAACTTCACTACCATTCTGACCAAAGGTTGATGCAATGTGAATACCCAATGAAATGCCTTTTCATAGGCATTGTAACTAACCTATGTCCACAATGTGGTGGCATTGGGAATGAGTTTTACAAAAATGAATTAATCAATGAGGGGGACCCTGAATTGGAAACATGATCCAAAGGTGAATCCATGGATGAAGGAAACAACATCCCATAATCCCTTTTAAAAATGGAAAGTACATATCCATTTAAAGTGATGAATGTCTTGATCCATTAAAAAGAGGGAATAATGGTATGAAATCAATGAAAGTGAACAATAACATGCATGAATGTGTGCCTGGGTTAAATAATTAGAAATAGAAATCACGAAATAAAAATGAATCTTTTCCCCTTAAACCATCGAGATTTTCTAAGTTGGTAATCAGATCAAGGATTACAATCAGACTATGCAGACGTCCATCTGCAAATAGAAATGGGGAACTCAATGTGAATGAATTCTACTAAACATGGAAAATAGTAGTATTAGAGATGTATAATGATTATAATGTCACTAGATACAACAATATGGCACCAGTAACCACTACAAAAAAATAGTGTTCCTAACATTTAACTTACGAAAAATTGGTATAATTAAATATTGGGCATTCTGGTTTGTGACATCATCAGGGTCGATCAATATCCCTAACCATGGAAGATTGGATGAAGCCAGGGTTATTGGGAATTGATTTCTCAATACCCATATTGAGATCTGAATATTCCAAATTTGTAAGACCTATGATGTATGAAAACAATTTTCCTCTTTCCAAAGACATAGGGATAGAAGAAATGTAAACCTGGAAATCCACAATGATTCCCCGTCTTCCAGGACTTCCACCATGCCATTTTCTACTATGTGGTCATGCTTAGTATCAAAATTGAAGATTAGTTCAAGGATTGTAATACTTTCCACAAACGTCGCTATCAGTAAGAAGGGGTCATTCCCCAAAGGGATATGGCACACATGGATTTTGAGGATTTTTCACCTCAATGACATCATCACCCCTAAGGGGTATCAGAGAGATGCTTCAACCCACTCCAACGATGGTCCTCTTTGGGGGCATTTACCTAGAGAGATATCATGACCCACTCTCATATGTCATCGAGGTAGGGGTCTCCTATGTCACCCCACCTGTAACTAGTTCCTAGGAGTCACCAAGGAGGGATCCCATAAGGCCCTATCAATTCCATCATTGAATAGTCCTCCAAGTCGAGGAACATGTAGAATATAACCCATATCTCATGTACCCAGTCCGAATGACCCAACAAAAACGTATAGAATGAGATTAACAGGATTCCTGGAAAGAGGTATCTTCATCCATAGCTCCAATGAATCTATACACCATATGTGCATTACACTAGATCTCTACCACAACCGAGTAGGGACCCTTCAATGTCTGTTTGGGATCAAGACCGCATCAACCCTAAATAATGGTTGGGTTAACTATTTCATCCTATAACATCATCATACACCATTATGGGTCAACCTATGATCAAGAGATATAGTATGGAGGCCCACCGTGTACTATCTCCAACCATATTGGAGGTCATCCCCACTCTCAAAATTGACTTGGAGGTCCTCCCCATGTTACCATGATCAGTCAATGCGGTGTCCCTCCATGCTTCATTCACATCTAGTATATAGGTCCTTATTGTGATTTTGGATATCTATACGGAGGTCTTATCCATTCCTCATAGCATCTATATAATGATCCTCCTCGCTCAATTCCTTTCTCAGGCAGTGTTCCTCCCTACTTCATCAGCGATTAGTTTGAAAGTCCTCCATATGCTATCACTACTAGAAAACATAGAGGCCCTCACCATGCCATATCCAAAAATAATGTAGGTACTATAAACTCCTCCATTGGTTAATATGGAGGCCCTCCCCATGTTTTAACCATCCACAATGGTGGACATACTCGTGCATTCAGTAACAAATCTAGAGTCTCTCCAGATAATCATTCTCCACAACAATGAGGTCCTCCCTTGGTATAGTTAGATAAATTCGAAGGAACTCCTCATACATCAACATACAAATGAGGATTTCTTCCCTACTCTCACAACCAACATGGAGGTCCTACCCTAGATTCCCCCAACCAAATGAGATGTCATCCCTGCAATGTCAACAATAAGAGTGTGGGTCCTCACCACTCCAACACCACTCCAAGTGGGGGTCATCCAAGATCCAATAATATATGATACAGAGGTCCTTACAGTATCCCAACCAATGAATGAGAAGGTCCCCATGTTCCATAAATCACTAGAACAGTGGTCTCCCAATGCTAAAGAAGTTCCCATCTAGGAAGAACCATTCTATGGAAGATGGCCAAACCGCATCCACCAATGGAATAATTAAAGGAATTGTAAAGTCGTTGACAATTCTATTCACTTGTCTTACTCATAAGTAGAATTTTTTTCAATGATTGAACCATGAACCTATTTGTCTACAGAAGTGTCTATTGTAAGATCCCGAAAGACAAAATTCCCCCTACAGGAAGTTGAGGTCCATAAAAATTCTTCAATAACATCATAGGTACATACTGGTAGAGAGATATTTGTCTCCCATACAAGGTCTCATAGTGAAGTCATATTTTTTTCCTTTGTGGTTTCATTCTATAACTCAACCTGAGGTAACATATAGTTATTCTAGATCATGTTAGATGAAGAACATATAGTAAACCCACAGATAAGAATTGTTCCCTCACATATGAGGTCATGGTGATCACCCATTCATATAGGGGCATAATGTTATAGAAAGTACGTCTCTTGGGAGATAACCCAACATGTAGTGATCAGTTAACTCATGCAGTAGATCCTACACCAGAGATTCCACTACTTCACAGGTCCACATTGATGTTGCATCCTATTTATCGACTATCGCTAACCAAGGCTTGTGCTAGCGAAAATCTAGTTCTAACGTCTAATAAGGAAAACCTATGGGATACTCTATCTTTTTATCAGTTTTCAGTGGTTTAATGATGAAATGGGGTTCACAAGTTAGACATCCTAGATTCCCTTACCTATGACCATGTAACATGTTTCTGTCACCCCATCACAATGATTCACATTCACCTTTGTGAATGTCAGTAGGTCTAAATAGGGAGCTATGATCACATTGATTTCATTGATAAGCAATTTCACATGGATGAGATGGAAGAAATCCCAGTGGATCAGTAGCCTATGTCACCTGGATACCACCAAAGACTATAATAGTGATTTTATAGAGTTTCACAGTGACCTACGGAATCATTAGAGAGGCATCTACACACATGATGACCTATTGCTGGAGATATTATACTACTCTCCATTTCAACCCCATCATGGGATATATAGACCTGCCCAATGACATTGAATATATTCTTCTTTGAACCATCATAATAAACATGGTCTTCCTCAGGATATCTAATGATAGGGACACCAATGGAGGAACCCACAAACACAACCCACCCCCTAGGGAAGAGAAGTACTAGGTGGACCCCTATACTCGTGTCTGTACTCACCTAAAAAACCAAGAACATGGCCTTAGATATCCCCATTTATCATTTCCTGCCAGTTCATATTCCAACAAGTGTAAATAAAAGATTGGGACTTCTAATCTCTATAATCCATCAGATATCACACATGATACATAGGTTGATCATGATATTTACTCATTACAATAGAAGGATGTAGATCATATGAGGCTCATTTATGACATATTTACTACGTGGTACCAATTTTATGGCACTCCTCGATATAACTTCTTTACTCCTCCACTTTAGTAGTAGGAGAGGCTGCAATTCCTTCTCATTGAGTCTATCCAAATCAATTCCAGCTATATCTTACATCCCAACACAATTGATAATGAAGGATATAGATAATGATCATGAAATGTTTTTCTGAATCCACTTGTGAAGATTGGTAATCTCCCAAGGGAGCCAGATAAATCTACTTCATAGGTTGTTTCATGACCCACAAAGCATGCCTACTATGTTGATTATTCTGTAAATTCATTAGTGGCCAGGTATCCTCACCTATACAAGAAACCCCAACAAGATGATTTGAAAACTTCTCTTTAAAATCATCTCAAATCTCAGGATATTCTGAAGGTTAAAATTACACCTGAAGGTCTTCTATAAGGCTGGATGACATTAGAGTAACCCCAAATTATTGAAATCTATCCTTCTCCCACTTAAAAAGAATTAGAGACCCACTGCAACATCTAGCCCACATTATATAAAGGCGAGGACCCATGATGCGAACTATATAGCAGTTGGAGACTTCCACGAACAAGTGTTTTATATAAAAAATGGAAGGGTCTTAGTTTTACTGGTATAGAAATTCACCCATAGGATCCAACACTGGTTGGGAATACCTCCATCGGATGTTCCCCTACCAGTTATGCTCCTCAACTGTAGGAATATTATTTTTGACCTCTTAAAGTATATGTTACTCCCATATTATTTTTTTGAAAACATTTTTTTCATTGTGGAAATCTCTCATGATCTTGCTCCAAATTCCACTGACTCAAGAAGAGTTTCTAAAAATTTACCACAAGAATGTCAAGAATGAAATTTTTCTGACTGTCACAACTCAAAACATCCCAGGTGGATGTTGGTATTTATTTAATAAGGTTCATATCATATATGGAAGCTTTACATCCTGAAAATTAGTCATGTCCATTAAATCTTACATCTCTTTAAAGAAGATTGACCATGGTAGAAATTGTCATTGTAGTGCAGGTGGAGGCCCCAGAGCTATTAGAGCTATTTTTGGTAGAGCCTCCATAAGAGCAGTTGCACCATGTATAGTAGCCTCTTCATTATTTTCCATCCCCAATGCAGAATCAGCACGTCCACCCTCATCATGAATCACCTCAATAGTGAGAGAATGTGGATTCAAACCATCCCCATGGCTCAGATCCTAGAACTAAATTCCCAGAATGGAGAAACCAAACATAATCTTTTATAGAAGCACATTTTATCAGTTATTTTTTTAGTTCCTTCGAATAGAGTGTTCTGATCCATTCAAATACAATGAATCCCCATGAGACATGGGTAACTAATATCCCAGAACACTTCCCTTACAATAAGAAACTTGGAAATACCAACAAATATTGATTTGTTTTGAAGGATTGGGTTTAGGGAAAGCTGGTAAATCATTTGGTCGTAATGGTACACATCCTCACATAGGTGGATCATAAATTCACCTAGCCTAATATTTATAGATAAAGTTCCAATGAATTGAAATTGGTTTCCAACCATAGGAAACAAATGTATGTTGACTGGTTGGATCGCATAGTAGTATCTCACACCCATGGAATTATCTATGCCCACTTAGGAAAACACAAAATTCATAAAGTCACACTGCCTTATCCAAATTCCACTTTTCAATCCACCTCAGATCCTTCCACATATAAAAAATGGAGGCACCATTAGTGTAATGGAAAACAATGTCCCTCATCGATGTCAAAGCCATGTCACACCCTCAGCCACATCATGCATCTATAGATGGAATTTTTTTAATGATTCTTCCCTACATTAGAAGAATCCTCTCATGACGATTGCGATAAAGGCTCCATTAATATCCCCAAATGGATAGTCCCCTACATGATACCCAATGATAAGAAATGGTTGAATTTCCCCGGAATATATATGTTTGATAACATGGATGAAGAATTCATGGACATGAAACCCTCTGGAATGCTAAAGATAGGGATTCCATCCATGTTTCACTTGTTATTGTGACATGAAAATAGGTTTTTTGTAGAGCCTAACATGCATTGTCCTCAAAACATGTTCTTTATTACTCACTACCACCACTAAACATTCTTACCAACCAGGAGGAACATCTGAGACCACATCATGATATAATTTTTCCATCTATTGTCTAGCCTCATCCATTTAGTCATCAGGTGGGAGTTATGGTATGTTTTTATAATGAGAAGCTAGACATTTATAACACTGTTTAGAATCTAGTGATTCAGCCATTAGTTCCCATAGTGAATAATGTACAAGAGAACCCCCTCTGGGAATTAGTGTGTATTTGGCATGGATGTATGACATTATGTATCACATATAATGTATTACTACAAATCTCTCAGTCCTTGAGGATCACCCCATATCAAAAAGAGATGTGTGAGGCTCTCACATAAGACTAGAAAATACTCCTCCAGTTGGAAAGAGAGGTAGTGGCCTCTGAGACATTCTATGTTGTGGATTTTGGGTATCCCTAATGTGAATCTGTCATCTCATTCTTAGAAGAAGATGAGGGCCCCTCATACATGGGAACAACCTATGGATGAATATCACTGGCCAGTTCAATGGAATAGATGTCCATCACTACCTAGTTGAAATAGGATATAGTGTTAATATCATCCCAATATAGATGCACCAAAGGCAATGAATTACTAAAGCAGATTTGATTCCGTCTGATATCAAGATTTATGTTTATGCATGAACCAATAGGAAACTATGTGGAAGGATTCGGTTGAAGACCCATTTTTGTGGTTTGATAGAAAACACTGAATTAATGGTTTTCTTGTGTGATAATTCCCACAACGCGTTGATGGGTATACCTTGGATCTATCTTTATGACTCAGTTCTCTCATCGTATCACCAATTACTTTAATACTCCCTCCATGGTTGTATAGTTATTTTTCATATAAATGCATCTCCCTTCAAATATTATGCTATATTTGGATTATGGATATTAAAATAGAAGTGACATTCATGTTTATACTAATGTTTTCTAGCACTCCACCATCATAGCTAGCCTATTAATAGATAGGGATGATGTGTTCATCCTCCCAATTCACTTGTTGGGATCTACGACACTGTACATTGAAAAAAACTTTATCATTTAGGGAAGAAAGGGAACCATATCCCTATGTAAAATAAACATCATATTATTAAATTATACACCTACATTGGCCAGGATTAGGGAATACAAGAACCTATTACCAATATAATATATCGAGATGTTCTCCCCATGGAAAAACATGTTATTCATTATCACATGTTCCTTCAAGATGGTTTAAAATGACACAAGTTAAACCTCAATAATTTCATTGAAATCATGAATAAACAATGTGGTCTAAGGCCTAATGGAATCAAAATGAAAAGCTCTATCCCTATGGTTTTAGTAGAATTGATGTCTCCCAGTGAGGATTCCATATCCTCCTATACCCACCCCAGTTTTCCTCTAAAATTACTCATACTGGTTGAACTGTATCCTCCTAGTGTTTTTCCAACCACAAAAAATGTAATATATTTGGAATACACTCCTCCCACATTCAAAGAGTATGTCTCCACCATCCTCGATGAGCTGGTTCAAGGGAACCATGGTACTCAGGCAGATTTGAGTCCTAGGTTGATCAGTGCATCCATTCTTATAGAGCAACAACAAAAGTACATGGATTTCATCAATAATCATTGTGAAGGGTTTTAATGGAAGTTGTGATGATATTCTAGGACTATACCATTAGTTCATCATCCACCTCATTGGACTCTCGGTGAGTCCTCCCGGGTTTGAGAAGCCTCCCTAAAAAATTAACCCCTCTCATGCTTCCATGGTTTAGGTATACGTTGATAAGATTATTAAATCCAACATATTCAAGGAAGATTGATACCCCAAGTGTCTATCTAAATTAATTCCATTCAGGAAGAAGAATGAATAGATTACATTTTGTAGCGACTTCTGGGATCCCAAACATCATTTTCTAAAGGATGATTTTCCCTTTTTTGTGACATAGCTATTGATCAATTCCACCACTGTGTTCCATGATATCTTCTTCGTGTACGGATACTATAGATACAATCAAGTCCATACAAACAATGAAGATGAGGAGTCTACCACCTTTAGATAGGAATAAGAAATAATCTATTCTCAGTTAATATCATTGATTCTAAAAAATGTAGGATCCACTTATTAGTGATCAATGAACCACAAATTCATTATAGTCCATTGGATATTATTGGAATGCTACATTGATGATTGGGTGGTCCAATCTCACCAGTTTCTAGACCATCTTAGATACATTGAAAAGTTTTTCAGCTTCCTCTACTTGAGGAAGTCAATGATGAACCCCTTGAAGTGTGATTTTAGGGGTACCTCTAGGAAGTTTCTTAGCTTCCACATTAGAAATAGATTCATCAAGATCATCCTTGAGAAGATCAATCCCATCATCCTAATTCCTCTTCTGAGAATCCCCCTAGATCTTTAAGGAATTCAATGCTACTTAGTATGTATATGTTAATCCATCATTAATCTAGTCGTCATGTGTAATAAATTCACTATTATCATGAAGAATGGTATTTTATACTAGTGGGATGGAGAGTTCCAGACCACATTTTATGAGACCACGATGTATCTACTTCAACCTATGGATCTGATTCCACCTATCTCTAGAAATCCATTGGTTCTTTGTGTCACCGCTCTGGAATGGTCTCTCGATGCTATTCTCAATCAGTAAAAAACAAAGGGATAGATAAAATATTATAGTATCTCATTATCATGATAGTTGACACATATTCTATATACTCCCTTATTGAGAAGAGATTCCATGTATATATTTTGATAGTGAAAAAGTTGTGGAATTATTTTAAGCACCATGAGAGAGAGTTGGTATCCCATGTGGATACAATAATGTATATCCCGAATTGGATTCTGTTGAAAGGATTCCTCACCTACTGGGAATTAATTCTTTAGTAGTTGGAAATTAGGTTCACTCTACATAATGAGGACATGGTTCAATTGATTGATGAATTTATAGCATCTCATATGGCCCCAAGAGAATCAGCTCTAGATGATGATTTCCAATATGAGGATATCTTCTTTGTAGATGAGGTCATGAAATGATGGAAGATGATTTTCTATGGTTACACTTGGATCCAAAACTATAGAAGTCCCAATGATCCCAATCACAATAGACTTGTCCAAGGGATTATCTTCATCATGAAAACACATTCTATTTTTTGTACTCATTGTATATTTTAGAAGGATACACCAACAATGATGAAGAGTATCAATATCTCATCATTGATATAAATTTATCCCTAAAAATTGATTTCCCCAACTACTATGTGAATATATACTCTTGATTAGTCATCAAGAAAATAAATTATCGTTATTTCCTCAAAAAGACTGATCTCATGCCCTTTATAGAGAACACTTGCATACTAATTTCCAAGTTACCCTCTCAACCGTAGGCGAATATTTTTCCCAAGTCATATAATGGTCAATCCGATGATTTGTTTATTCTAGTTACATATCATGAAGAGCCTGACTATGATTCCTCATTCTTCATATGGCACATTTAAGGGTCATCGCTCCCACTATTTCAAATGATTATAATAGCCAGTGGGTAAACCACCTAGAAGTTGGTGCTTTTACATTATGACAATTATCTCCCAACATGATAGAGGATATATCTAAATGGATGAAACATTTCTTCATGTATCAATATAATGGAACCCTCCCATCAAACATAGATTAATTTGTGAAAAAATTTCAGCATTACACATAGTGCATCCTCTTGAGTGGACCCAACTTTAAAAGGCTCTATAAAAATGTGGGTTTGAAGTAATTACTATATTTTAAATTGATGAAGATGATATTACCCTGGTTATGAAGTATGTTTTTGTTTCTTCCAATGGTTCTTAATAGGCAGGGTTCAAGATTTCCCAATATATTCGAAGGTTGGGTAACTTCTGGACCACTATTTTTCATGACTACATCGAGTTCACAAAGAGGTGTCATGTGTGTAAAATTAATGCCAACATCATGCATCATCCATCAGATCCCCACCATTCTACCAAGTATTTTTTCCCATTTCACACTGGAATCGATGTAGTCATACCCTATTTACCAAAAACATCTTTCCAATGAAAGTTTATTCACATTGTAATATATTTATTATCCATGTGCAATGAATTAATTACACTTAAGGAATTAAAGGACCAATCAGTGGTTTAATTCATGATCCCCAATACCATGTATCATTTTGGAGTCCCTCATGACGTTCCCACTAACAACAGAGCCCAAATTTTAGGTGATGAGCTGATGAATTTTTATGCTAAGTACATCAATCAGTTCAATATAATAACCACGACCATGTTCAAGAAAATGGATAGATTGATTCATTCAAAAAAACAATCTCCAACATTCTCTAGAAAATAGTGGTCTAGAAAAATAAATGTTGGTCATAAAATCTCCCCAATGATATATGTGAAAATTATATGTTTACCCACAATTCCACTCAGGTGACACCATATTCCATGGTCTAAAAATAAGAGGTAGTCCTACCGATCATGGGTATGTTTACAGAGATCCAAACAACTGTCTATAATTAGATGAAACATGATAGAATGATAGATGTTCTTCTTTATTGGCTATAATTTCTTGAATGAAACATTATCTTGGCCTTGCACAACTAGAAATGAATGAGAACAAAATAAAAAATGCATTCAATAAGAAGGTTTGCATATGATACTTCATATATGGTGACACGATATAGGCTCACATGATACTAACGATATCTGATAGGAATCATCATATTGTAGAGCCCAAGTGGGAAGGATTTTACATCATTTACAAGGTCTATCCCAATGGTGAGTATTATTTTCTCAGCATTGTTAGTGAATGCATTACTCCTCCGTCCAATAAAATGTATCTCAACTAGTACTTTGCATAAGGGATAACCTCACATTTGAGGTTTATGGACCTAAACTGAGGGTTCATGTCCCATCACTAAGACTTTAAACTATGCTCTTGCATACTGGGGAATTTTCCATATTCCATATTCTTTCTAGGCCCTCATTTATATTGAGATATTCCTTACTTTCCCCACATATTACTATCATTTTTTATGCTTCCCCCATGGTTCATGCTACATGACAAAAAACTATTCAAATTAGGGACAATAAATACCACCTTAAACTATTTTAGTCAATTTCTGTAACACCCCAAGCTTCTACGGTACGTTTCTCTTTGAATAATGCGACAGCGTATGTTGTACGCAACATCGAGTTCTAACACACCACAACCAATCAAACGAGCCATTATGAATAGTAATACCTACCTTTTGAAATTATATATATTTCATATTTCAAAATGGACTTCATTTTTGGATTCGGAATATCAAAATTATCCTAAGTTGAATTTTTGGTATTTTTCTGAGAACTTCCAATTTTTGATGTATAGTGAAACCACTAAGTTGTAGTTAAAAAACTGAATTTTTCATAAAACATAATTTTACCACTTCTGTGAATGGAATTTCAAAAATCCGAGAGAAATGGTTAATATCAAGTAGTAAAATGTGGTTCAATGAGATGAAAATAATTTTTGGTCAATAGTAACTTTTTACTTTTATTTAACACGGTTAAAAGTAAATTGGGTCATTAAGGTTAAAAATGATATTAATATTACCATAACACATGTTATAATTCTATTGGACAAGTGTATCTAGACCAAAAACAACCTTATGATTAAAATATTATCATTTAGGTCCACTTGGATTAGATTTGGACATTTATTATTATTTAATTCATAGAAGAGTTAAAAGAGTTAAAATCAAAGTTTATTTACTAAAACATTTTTAATAAAGGGTTATACATAAAATAAATTCGATTGTAAATATTCCATAGAAATATAAAATGATTTCCTATATAATGATATTTTATTTATAATTTTTAGATATTAAATAATTTAATTTATTTATGACACAATGATGATGCAGTAATTACCATAATAGTGAAAAATTAGAATAATTGATATTATAAATACACAAATAAATATAATTTGAGACTTTTTATTAATTAAACTAATTTTCTACGTTAATATGACATGTTAGGAGTGACTTAAGTAACCTTTTTGGAAGTAATAATTCTGTTATGATTTTCACAAAAATCAATTATTGAATAGTGTCAAAATTGACATAAAAGAGTTTTTAAAACAAAGTTTATATTATTAATTGATATTAAATTCATAAAAATCTAAGGTTCGTCCAAGAGACTTATATCATGATAGGTGTATCATTAATGGACCACTTGGGGGTCGATTGGATGTATATAGTAGGTTTATTAACCATATAATATAATAATACAAAGAGACATTGTAAAAGTGAAACTAATTAACTAAGAGTTAATACTTAATGATAAGGTTAATATAGTAACCCAAACCTATCTAAATTATATTGGTTGAGTGGTTTTCGACCCATAACCACCTTAATCTTTAAATAATCCACTTTGGAGCCATTAGAAACCGAATATGAATTTATTATAAAATAATATTTCTAGCTTTTCTAAAGGTTCCCCTCACCCCTCTTATAAAAGGGCACTCCTTCTTCTCATTAATTCACACCTTCAAAGCCTTTTGGTTCGGAAAAACTCTTCCCAAATACTCTCTCAACTTCCCTCACTTTATCATAGAAGCCTTCCTTTAGTCAGAAAGCCAACATATGGAGCCCTTTTGATCAAATCAAAAGGAAGAACCCGAAGAAGAGGTAATGTTTTCACCACCCTTTTTCAAATTCATTTCTTCTTCAACTTATTTTTCTTTGTTATTACCATTATAAAATAATGAATCCAGTATCTCCTATATACTGTAATATTATTATAAATATGGTACAACCATATTCAGTATTCTATCCATCCTTTAATGACATGTCACCATACGTGCGCACGTACGACTTACCGTCTCCACGTCGTGGTGTAATTGTTATCCAATAAATTATTATTTGTATGGGTATAATAATGATTAGTAATTCATGTAAATAATAAATATAAAATGATAATTATTCTGTATATATGATATACCATCCAATTATATGTTATTTTAACATCAAAAGAATGATATTGTCGCTCGTGCATACGTACAGACTACCGTCTCCACGAACGCGATGAGATTCATTCTCCATCAAATCCATTCAAGTATAATTATCATTTAATGATTAATAATAGTATTTAAGGACTTGATATAATTCTGGAAATGAATAAGATACAACCTATCCATAACAAACACGGCTTATGTAATAAAACATATAAAAGAAAACGAGTAAGTTAACACCTGAAACGACGACAATTCTAAGATATTATTAACAAAGAAATGATAAAAGATCATATATGATATCATATTAATGTATATGATTATTGAATAATTTAATAACACTTATTACACCATTATATAGGAGGTTAACCTACCCTCAACCAAGGAAAAGTACAAGGTAAGGGTTTATTTCGCAATCTCTTCATTATCCGAGGTTGTTTATACGTAATAATCTACTGGGACTTCTTTATCATCCACATCCATGTTTCTTAAAAATGTATTTCAATTTTTTTACTATTTACTAGAATATGGGTTAAAGTCATTTATACCCTTTTTTTGACTTTTTATAAGAGGTTGATAAAGGAATCTTTCCATCATTTTCCAAACAAGGTGCTTTTTAACCTTTTCGACAGAATTAAGGTAAGAATGTTTTTTCTAACTTATACGGTGGTTGCGGCTATTTTCCACCGTTATAAAATCATCGAAGCTTCCCTTACAAGCTTATAAAAATATTTTCAAATAAAATGTTTTATTTTATAAATATATGACTCTTAAATGATTTCAAAATAGAAAGAGATATTTCTCTAAAAAGTGTTTTGATTTCATCTATGTCAACATCCTTTGATGGATTTTACGCTTATTTGAAATTGTTTTATTATGATACAAAACTTCTATATCGTATTGAAGGTTTTGTGATATGTTTGATTGTGGATGTGTTATTTTTATATCATTAATTGTTTATGGATGAAGTATTTACATTTCATATGCTAGTTTTAATACGAATGTTTATGTTATGTTTAAACCTTTTCATATGGAAATGAATTGGACTTAATATGTGACGGGTGGAGCTCGCTATAGCTCTTAGATGCATCGGTAGGTCTCATGAGACAAACTAGTGTCTTGGCACAAGGCCTTGAGAGAATCTTATTTGCAGTCTTGGCACGAGGCCCTGGCTATGTGGTTATGATAGTCTAACATTATGCATTCCATCATTATGAAAGTGGTTATTGATATTTCATGTGATTATTCGATTAATAGAATATCCATGTGAATAAGTAAATGGAATTATTTCATTTTATTTTTTCCATACTATGTTTAAGTTCATGTTTAAAAGGCTTTTGTTTTAGTTATACATTGCCTTAAATGTTTATTCTTATTTATGAAAGTTCCCTCTATATTGTTATCCTTACTGGGCATTTGAGCTCACCCCTTTCAATGTTTTATTTTTCCCAGGAAGTGAAGAAGTTATTTATGAATGACCTGTAGGGATAGTATGTGGGGATATGGGTGTGGACTATGAAGAAAATATGTTGTTGTAGTTTTCATTTTTATGATCTAATGTAAAACTTATGAATATGTCTAGTGTTTCCAAGGCTACTAAACTAATCGTTCTTTGGAGATTTGATCTTTCTCGTGATCATGCAAATGTTATTTAATAATGCACCGACTCTGGGTAGCTGGGGTCGTAGCATTACAATTGGTATCAAAGGAAGTTTAGTACAAACCATGGAAGCTAGATTTAGATAAAATCTGATTAGATAACATAGATTTAAGATGGACTTTGAGGATTAGTATAGTAGAACTTCCTAGAATTTTGGTATTGTAGAGATTTTGTGAGTTTTCCGAGCAATACATCCCTGTCTGGATATGAGTAGGTAGAGGTGGCTCTGGAACAGATGTACCTAGGGGTAAAACCCAAAAACACTGCTTTGAGCTAGACTCGAACGGGAACTAGTGCATGATAACGGGCCTTACTGCACTCTCGGTTACGATACTCCCGGGGGATATGCTTAGGATAACTCTCATTTTCTTTACAAATCATTATGAAAGGATTATGAGTATATAATTCCTCAAAGAAAACATTTTTATGATTATGGATTATATCCACAAATAGTTCAATTTATGTTAAGTTTTTTATATGTATGGAATTATGTATTTTGATTCATAAACAAATCTAGTTTATTCTATTGTTTAGAAATGGCGCCTAGTGGAAGAAATGGAAACTGTTTCAATGCATGCAATCCATGTAGGGATTTCCCTCCTACTCAACATAATTATAGAGGAGCCGGTGATGCAACTGGTGCCGATCAGCTAATCACCATACTAGGACAACTCACTCAGGTTATGAATAATAACCTTACCCATATGGAGCACCCTGATCCGCAACATGGAAAATCAATGTTAGATCTCTTCATGAGGAAACAACCACCAACATTCAATGGGAGTACAAATCCCTTAGTAGCTAAGCAATGAATAAGTTCCCTAGAGAAAATATTTCAGGATTTGGGATGTAGTGAAAGGGAAAAAGTTATCATGGTATTTTACTGCCTCACTAGAGATGCTAATCAATGGTGGTCATTGATTCAAAATGTGAAGGAAGATGATGAAGTATCAAATATGGAATGGAGGGAGTTCAAAGATCTGTTTTTAGAAAAATACTTTCGTCGTGACCATTGAGTAGATATGGAAAGGAAATTTCTGAGTCTGAGACAAAAGGAGGATGAGAATGTCGCAAAGTTTGAGGCTAACTTTACAAGATTAGCAAGGTATTCTGGAGATTATATACGTAACCCAATAAGTAAGATTAATCGTTTCTTTGATGGGTTAAAACCATTTCTCCATCGAGAATTAGTCTCACAATCATTCTCGTTGTATGAAGACATTGTCTCATGTGCTATCAAGACAGAGAAAGAATTCTCAAAGTCTTATGACATTAAAGAAAATCAAGAGAAGAAGAGATCTGCTGATCAATTTTAGAATGGAAATAAGGGGAAGAAGGGAATGGTTGAATATCCATCCTGTGGTAACTGTCGGAAGAAACACCCTGGTACTTGCTTGAAGGGAATGGGTGTCTGTTACAAGTGTGGTGAACAGGCCACCAAGATCGTGATTGAAAAGGGAAGAAGGAAGCTACCAATGTTCAATGCTACAATTGCAGGGAGATGGGACATTATGCAAATGAATTTCCTAAGCTTCAGGGGAACCTACCTTAGAAAATTCAAAGGGATCAAGTCCAAGCTTATGTTATCACTACTGCTGAGGTAGAAGCTCTGAAAGACGAGGTGGCAGGTAATTTAATGGTTTCCTCAAGTTTAGCAAATGAATTATTTGATTATGGATCATCGCATTGTTTCATATCTTCCCTGTTTGCTAATAAAATTAGATATTTCCAATTTGATTTAACAAGGGAGTTTTCAGTAAAAAATCATAAGGGAAGTATCATTGCAAAAAAGTTTTTTGAATCTGTCCCCATTAGAGCACATAAATGTTCTTTATCCGTTGATCTCATCATCATACCTACGATTGAGTTTGATATAATCCTTGGTATGGATTGGATTTCGGACTATGATGCGAAGATTTATTGTAAGAAGAAAGAGGTTACTATTTTTGATGATGATGATAAGGAGAACCTTATCTTTAGAGAAGAATCGTCACCACATAATTCTTATCTAGATCCACCACTAGTAGCTCAACTAAATTCAATTATTGTGGAGGATGATGATGAAATTACAGTGGGTGAGGAATGGAATGTTCAAATAAAGTATGTACCTGTTGTGAAAGAATATGTAGAAGAATTTCCAGAATATTTACCTGGACATCCTCCAGAACGAGAAGTTGAGTTTTCCATTGATTTAATTCCTGGATCAAGGCCTATATCGAAGACCCCTTATAGAATCGCCGATGTATAATTAGTCTAACTAAAGAAACAACTAGAGGAATTGAGTAATAAAGGATTTATTCTCCCTAGTGTTTCTCCATGGGGATCCCCTATTCTTTTTGTTAAAAAGAAAGATGGATCTATGAGGTTATGTATCGACTACAGGGAGATCAATGCTATAACAATAAAGAACAAGTATCCCCTACCTCACATTGATGATTTATTTGACCAACTGCATGGAGATCAATACTTTTCAAAGATTGACCTTCAATCTGGATACCATCAGTTGTGTGTGAAGAAGGAAGACATTCCGAAGACATCATTTCGAACCAGGTACGGGTATTACAAGTTTACAACAATGCCTTTTGGATTGACTAATGTACCCTATGTATTCATGGATTTGATGAATAGAGTTTTCGAGGAATATCTTGATGAATTTGTGGTGGTATTTATTGATGATATCTTGGTATACTCCAAAATCTATGAAGATCATGAAAATCACTTGCGCATTATATAATGCCCCGGCCTTAAACCATACTTAAAATTGAATTATATGAATAATTCACATTGAGGATCTTTCAGGTTTAGAGTTTTAGAGAATTAGGACATAACTATTACATCTCAAAAGATTACAAAGTATAAACTTCTACTATGTTTCCATAAAATAAAAACTCTTAAAATGAAACATGTCTAGTTCCATGTTTTTGGTAGAATGACTTTCCCTTGATCCCATCCTTGACCCTATTCCATGTTAAGTCCTGTGAAAAACATTTCAAAAACTTGGGATGAGCATAAAAAGCTCAGTAAGGGATACACAAAGAATGAAAACTGTTATTTTTTTTCAAAACAACAAGTAAACCATGTATACATTAACAAAGTAATACTTTTCACCTTTTCAAAGTAGTAAAAACTCTTCACTAAATAAAATTTCATTACTTACCCTTCTGTAACCAAAAGATTACCATAAAACCCATATAAAGATCACATAACATATAAAGGTAACTTGGGACATAAACATACATAGGTGGAATAAACATAAGGTCGACATCCACACATATCACTTAATGGAATAGCCATTCGTCCAACTTCCATACATACTGAATGGAATAGCGATACGGCCGACTTCCATACCCAATGCAATGGAGGTTATAATGTGACCACCCGTCCTGGTATTCACGACACCACCCGTCATATGGTTTATCACGTAACCACCTGTAAAATGTCCAAGTACCATCATTACACATAAAATATTGAAAATATAAACATTTTAGTAACAACATTTCATTTTCAATCAAAATAATTAATTCCAAGATATTGAATTAATCAATCCATTTTCAAAAATCATTAAAAGATATTTTTGAATCAAAGTGTCCCATACGACTTTGAAGCTTTTATTGGAATTATAATTTTAAAACATTAATGTCCATATAAATAAATACTGGAAACCATTTTGAAAACATGGACATTAAAGATAAAGATTTAGAATAATAAATCTTTAAAACATTTAAAACAATATTTTTGTTAAAGAGTTTTTAACAAAATGAGAGACTATTGAATTCAAATAATAGGGGAATAACATTTAATCCAAACTTTATAATATCATGAGAGTAAAGGGATTCATGATATATTATGTCAAAGGACAATATGCACACCATATAAGAGTGAATTGGTGCATTACAACAATGAAGTCTCAAAAGAAATGTAAAATGAGATGAAATCCATTATAAAGAAGGTATTCTTAAATTAAGGATATATCAATCTTATAATTATGTGTGAAAAATATAAATACACCCAATATAAGTGGATATTAAGTGTAAAACAATCAAAGGTTATTCACACATATTCAAAGGATGACATATTCAATAACTACATGTTGAACCCAAAGAAATTGAAATTGGGTTAAGAAGTTCCCTTGGTAAAATTCGACAGCCTAACGGCGTCACATAAAATTTTACAAAAAGGGTTGATGAGAGAGATAAAGGGGATCTCATCACTTGGACATAAAATTTACATAAATAAGGATATATAAGAACATATCCCAACATAATATTATGTTAATTAAAAGACATAACAAAATAAGTCTTTTAAAAAAAAGGAGGGTGAAAGGTTCCCTTACCGACATGGGTATCTTTCGAAACATAAACACCGTGAAAGAAGGACAATACATCATTGATGTAAATACTAATAAATGAAAGTATATTACACAATGAGTAAAATAAATGGCAGTACATACAACACTCAAAGGAAATTGTGGCAAATGTAGCATAAATCTCACGGGAATAAAAGTGAGATGAAAAATCCCTTACAAAAACTTCGACAGCCTAACGACGCCACATAAAACTTCCAAAAATGGATTGATGAGATCAAATAGGGTCTCACATCATATTAAAATAAAATTTAAAGTAAGAGGAATATAAAATAACATCCCCCATCATAACAAAGAGGAGCTTAAAAGGAGTAACATAAAGGAGAGTACTTAAAATGAAAGAGAGAGGTTAGATCTCTTACGAAAATTTGGCAGCCTAACGGCGCCACTCAAAACTTCCAAAATGTATTGATGAGAGAGAATAGGGTCTCTAATCATATGAACATAAAAATTACAGTAATAGTAATATAAAATAACATACCAAAAACAAGAAATATGAACATTAAAAGGAATTACAGAAAAGAGTGTACTTAAAAAGAAAGAGAGGAGTAGGATCCCTTACCTCGGGTCCGACTTGACTCGATCGTTCATTAACGTCCTGAAAAATAAACATGAGTTAATTTATATTTGATTAATAACCTTTTTCAAGTTCATTATTCTTTTTATATCACTTATTTACATTTTATAAACATTATGTAATCATTTAAGTTAATAATGTTTGTTTTGTCGATATTTGGTTCTTAAGTCGAAAGTGAACTTCTTACAATTACAGGTTGTTCGTGTGGTCAATGGTTCATTATATCCAGAATTATATTCATGATTTGGATATCATATATATCATATATATCCATAATATACATGTATTTATAATATTACATAATCATTTAGGGGTAATAAATGAAATGCACCGTTCATGGAGACAGTAAGCCGTACGTACACATGAATGCTACTTTCATTTATTTGTCATATTAATGGAATTAAAACTAAATGAGAGGTATGTATATTTAAATTCAATAATTATATTCATCATTTATATGTATCATTAATCATATATATCCATTATATACATGTACTTATAATAGTACAATACATTTGGGGATAAGAAATGAAATGCACCGTTCATGGAGACGGTAAGCCGTACGTACGCATGAACGCTACTTTCATTTCTATCTCATACATTAATGGAAAGAAATAATAATGATATATAGGTATATTATAATTCCATTATAACATCATATATAATAACTTTAAATAAATCCTTTATACGTCCCACATATGGCATTAATGAATCAAATTACTTTGAGGGGGTGGTAGTCCGCACTTCCTAAAATGAAATTATCGTGTTTACCCATAATGGAAGCCATAAAGGTATGATGAAAATGAATAATACAGAAGCTTAAAGAAAACATAAACATATTATATATCATATATAAATATAGTGACATCTTAATGGCCACCTTTGAAGGTGTTATATGAGTGTTGAACAATCATCGTTTCGTGAGGCAGAAATTCACCATTCACGGATATAGTATATTCATTAACCATTAGATGTAGGTGTGTGTAAGTGTAGATCTAATAATTCTTATAACAACATCCTAGTATATTTAAGATACTGGATTGGTTACAAAAGAAATGAATAAAAAGAGTTTAGGGGGTCGGAGAGGCAAAATAAAACAAAAGGACTCAAGTGAAGACATTACCTTAAAATCGGGTAACTCCCATTGGTTTGAGCTAAAATGATTCCTTGGGAAGACTTATGCCCAAATTGGGGCCTCAAGGAGTTATAGAGGGATTTTTAGAGACAAAATGGGCAGGGTTTGGCCGAGCCAAAGGCTTTGGGAGTGTGGGTAAGGAGGTAGAGGTGGGGGGCCTTTTATAAGAGGAGTGGATGGGCACTCTTGTAAAGTTACAAAATGTTACTTTATTTTCAAAAGAGTTTCGGATTTTAAAGGTCCCACATTGATGTATTTCTAGGATAATGTGATAAGGGTTCTAAATCCACTCATCCAATAGGTTTTGGACATGTTTAGGTCTTAGCTATTACATTATCTTTTCATTTTATTTAAATCGTTAAATAATGAGGTCATCGCTGCATCATCATGATGTCATAAATAATTTAATTTATTTAATGTCTAAAAATTATAAAAAAACTACTATGCTGTAGGAAATTGTTTTATCTTTCCAATAACTATTTATAGTGAAACATCTGACTTTTATAACCCCATGTAAAAATTGTTTTAGTAAAACATCTCATGTGTGTGTAATTTTTACTTTAACATTAAATAAAAAGGTATTTATGTCATTTTCCAACCAAAGTGGCTCCATGGGGTCCTCTAGTTGACCCATGGATTTTCTTGGTCGTCCAAGACACTTCCAATGAGGGTAGGACATGTGTCTAGGTCATTTCATTTTATTAAAACATTATTCTTACCTTAAACTACACTAATTACCTTTAATCGCGATTAAAAACTTAATAAGTTACTATTCACCAAAAAAATATTTTAATCCTATTGAACCACATTTTACTTCTTAATGACAAAAATGTATGTAGAATTTTTGAAATTCAACACACAATGATGGAAAAATTTCATTTAAACGGAAAATCAGTTTTTATAAGTACCACTTAGTGGTTTCACTATTCATCAAAAATTGAAGATTTTCAGAAAAATACCAAAACTTCACCCTAAGATATATTTGATATTCTGAATTCAAAAATAATGTCTATTTCAAAAAATTCAAATCATATAAGTTGCATTAATTAATTTAATAATTAATTCCCGCTTTCAAAACAAATAGCGTGTTTTTATGAAGCGAAATATATCAAAAGATTGACGCTAGTTTAAGTCCGATTTCAAAGTGAAATTAATTCCAACGAACACTATTGGATTAAATGGTAAAAATATATTCTAATTTCACTTTAAAACCAATTAAAAAGATAATATAATCATATAAATAGATTATATTAAAAAGTGGTTTTGAATTAAAATACAACATTTTCACTATTCATTAAAAATTGAACTTCATCAGAAAAATAACAAAAATTTACACAAAGTAAATTTTTATGTCCCGATTTTAAAGAAGAAATTTATTTTGTCAAATATAGCACATAAAATTGTTAAAAAGTGGATTTAAAAGATTTTCCCCATCAAAAGGCGGTTAATCGACCTTTTAAAGAATATTAGAATGTTTACGCTTAAAATTGGATTCATTCGCATTTTTAATCCTCTAACATTTATTGTAAAAAGTAAATATATTTGACAAACATATATAATCTTTTTTTAGTTAGTTCTGTTCATTTTCTCCATTACAACGGCTAGGCGTTAACTACCATTTAAAATAATATTATTTTATTATTAGAGTGCAACGTAAGATTTCAAAGGAACTCGTTGTTGTGTATTGGGTACACCATCGAGCATAGCGTTCCCTTTAAAGTAATATTAATATTTTTTTCACAAATATGGATAAATATAAAAATTTCATATTCTTTATTTACCTGGGGTGTTACATCCTTCCACCCTTTTGGGAATTGCATTCTCGCAATTTTAAAATTGGGCTCGGAAACATCCTTGAAAGTCCCACATCAGAACAAGAGTCGGTAAAACAATCACTTTAAAAGAATGGGAGAGAAGTACAAATGTCACCTGAGTTAACCCATAATAGGATTCCAAGTATGAAAATATATATATGGTGGAGAAAACAAAGGGTCATGTTCTGATAGAGAGTGATAGTAAACATGTCTAGGAGAAAGTTAACCACAAGAAAATCACAAACTTGTGATGGGTTAAACGGTAATTGATTCCCCAGTAGGAAAAGTTAACAGACAACATTTTTGTTTTAAGTTACTCTTCATTGAGGAATTTATTTTTTGAGATAAACTAAATCATAATGAAACATACTTACTTGTCACGTAGACTTTCAAATTTTACTAGATTCCTTAATCAAACTCATATTTTCTCCAAAAGACGAGTTTTTAGGAAGACTTGTTCACATTAAGAGTACTATAATCAACTTCCTAAGAATCACCTAATCCACAAAAGAGAACTATATATTTTACATGTCTTTATACATTAACCAAAACCAAAACCAAAACCAAAAATGTTAGTACAAGATCAGATAATCCAGAAAAGGATAACCCTTTATAAAAAGAAAATCTATTCTTAATCTCCAAAATTTGTCCAACAAAACCCAAAGTTCAACGGGGACCATTCGATAAACAATTGGTCCATAAAATTCTTCAAATTAAACCAAACTAAGATTGAAACCCAAATATTTGAAGGATTTAGTCTCATAGTCTTCCAAGTTAAATCGTAACATTTATCTCCAAACAACATCAGTTGCTCTTAATGTCTCGTATTGAAAAGTAATTGACCTAATCACATATCCTCCATGATAGGTTAATAAATTTCCATAGATAACCCAAAATAAACTTACTCTTAATTCCGAAAATCATCTAACTAAAAAGAATTAGTCAAAATAACCAGGGACTTCATGTAGTCCAGTGGTAGGCGATAAATACCAGTCGCACATTGGTTGTGGGTTCGATTCCCGCAACTTTGTCCGACGTGACGGGTTGTCACACGATCTACGTGTTGTCATTTTTTCAAAACTATATAATTTTAAAACATTCCCCAAAATGAGATAAAATCTTCAAAAATGATCATAACATATTTTAACCTCAAGTTTATCTCATGCCTTTTATTTTCCATCATATCATATAATAACCCATAATTACCTCAAAAGTAAGGATCATATAAACTCTAATGGTTACCTTTATAATTATTACCTGAACTTCCACTTCTATTGGTCATCTTGTACATGATGCATTACAGATCATATCAAGGTTCAAGTGGTTGATCATGACTCCTTGATAGTTGGTTTAGAACAACCACGAGTTTCCTCATTGAATCCCCCATTTTATCTAGTATTTTAATCAGAGAACCACCACAGTTTCCTTCAAACCTGTTGTCTCTTTGGTGCCTTCTAGATCCATCCATTCACTAAAAACAGAAAATTCAGTGGTGAGTATATCAATAAAACCATCATGTACTAATGAGTAAGGTAATCACTAAGATATACTTACTCATTAACTTTATCTAAAACCAGGACTCTTTCTGAAATCCTATCCATTATGGTAATGTCACTTATGCTTAGAGGATACCCTAACCTCTAAAGTTATCTAAACTGACATCTGACACCAACTATAAGGCCCCGGCCTTAAACCATACTTAAAATTGAATTAAATGAATAATTCACATTGAGGATCTTTTCAGGTTTAGAGTTTTTGAGAATTAGGACATAACTATTACATCTCAAAAGATTACAAAGTAGAAACTTCTACTAAGTTTCCATAAAATAAAAACTCCTAAAACAAAACATGCCTAGTTCCATGTTTTTTGTATCATGGCTTTCCCTTGATCCCATCCTTGACCCTATTCAACGTTCAGTCCTGTGAAAAACATTTCAAAAACATGGGATGAGCATAAAAAGATCAGTAAGGGATACACAAAGAATGAAAACTGTTAGTTTTTTTCAAAACAACAAGTAAACCATGTATAATTTAACAAAGTAATACTTTTCAACTTTTCGAAGTAGTAAAAATTCTTCACTGAATAAAAGTTCATTACTTACCCTTCTGTAACCAAAAGATTACCATAAAACCCATATAAAGATCACATAACATATAAAGGTAACTTGGGACATAAACATACTTAAGTGGAATAACCATAAGGTTGACTTCCACACATATCACTTAATGGAATAACCATTCAGCCAACTTCCATACATACTTAATGGAATAGCCATACGGCCGACTTCCATACCCAATGCATTGGAGGTTATAACGTAACCACCCATCCTGGTATTCACAGCACCACCCGTCATATGGTTTATCACATAATCACCCGTAAAATGTCCAAGTACCATCATTACACATAAAATATTGAAAATATAAACATTTCAATAACAACATTTCATTTTCAATCAAAATAAGTAATTCCAAGATATTGAATTAATCAATCCATCTTCAAAAATCATTAAAATAGATTTTTGAATCAAAGTGACCCATACCACTTTGAAGCTTTTATTGGAATTATAATTTTAAAACATTAATGTCCATATAAATAAATACTGAAAACCATTTTGAAAACATGGACATTAAAGATAAATATTTAGAATAATAAATCTTTAAAACATTTAAAATAATGTTTTTGTTAAAGAGGTTTTAACAAAATGAGAGACTCTTGAATACAACTAATAGTGGAATAACATTTAATCCAAACTTTATAATATCATGAGAGTAAAGGGATTCATTATATAATATGTAAAAGGATAGTATGCACACCATATAAGAGTGAATTGGTGCATGACAACAATGAAGTCTCAAAAGAAATGTAAAATGAGATGAAATCCATTATAAAGAAGGTATCCTTAAATTAAGGATATATCAATCTCATAATTATGTGTGAAAAATATAAATACACCCAATATAAGTGGATATTAAGTATAAAACAATAAAAGTTTATTCACACATATTCAAAGGATGACATATTCAATAACTACATGTTGAACCCAAAGAAATTAAAATTGGGTTAAGAAGTTCCCTTGGTAAAATTCGACAGCCTAATGACGTCACATAAAATTTTACAAAAAGGGTTGATGAGAGAGATAAAGGGGATCTCATCACTTGGACATAAAATTTACATAAATAAGGATATAGAAGAACATATCCCAACATAATAGTATGTTAATTAAAAGACATAACAAAAGAAGTCTTTTAAAAAAAAGGAGGGTGAAAGGTTCCCTTACCGACATGGGTATCTTTCGAAACATACACACCGTGAAAGAAGGACAATACATCATTGATGTAAATACTCATAAATGAAAGTATATTACACAACGAGTAAAATAAAGGGCAGTACATACAACACTCAAAGGAAATTGTGGCAAATGTAGCATAAATCTCACGGGAATAAAAGTGAGATGAAAAATCCATTACAAAAACTTTGGCAGCCTAACGGCGCCACATAAAACATCCAAAAATGGATTGATGAGATCAAATAGGGTCTCTAATCGTATTAAAATAAAATTTAGAGAAAGAGGAATATAAAATAACATCCCTCATCATTACAAAGTGGAGCTTAAAATGAGTAACATAAAGGATAGTACTTAAAATGAAAGAGAGAGGTTAGATCTCTTACGAAAATTCGGCTGCCTAAAGGCGCCACTCAAAACTTCCAAAATGGATTGATGAGAGAGAATAGGGTATCTCATCATATGAACATAAAAATTACAGTAATATTAATATAATAGAACATCCCAATAACAAGAAATATGAGCTTTAAAAGGAATGACATAAAAGAGTGTACTTAAAAAGAAAGAGAGAAGTAGGATCCCTTACCTCGGGACTGACTTGACTCGATCATTCTTTAACGTCATGAATAATAAACTTGAGTTAATTTATATTTGATTAAGAACATTTTTCAAGTTTATTATTCCTTTTATATTACTTATTTACATTTTATAAACATTATGTAATCATTTAAGTTAATAATGTTTGTTCTGTCGATATTTGGTTCTTAAGTCGAAAGTGAACTTCTTACAATTACATGTTGTTCGTGTGGTCAATGGTTCATTATATCCAGAATTATATTCATGATTTGGATATCATATATATCATATATATCCATCATATACATGTATTTATAATATTACATAATCATTTAGGGGTAAGAAATGAAATGCACCATTCATGGAGACGGTAAGCCGTACGTACGCATGAACGCTACTTTCATTTCTTTGTCATATTAATGGAATTAAAACTAAATGAGAGGTATGTATATTTTAATTCCAGAATTATATTCATAATTTAGATGTATCATTCATCATATATATCCATTATATACATGTACTTATAATCGTACATTACATTTGGGGATAAGAAATGAAATGCACCGTTCATGGAGACGGTAAGTCGTATGTACCCATGAATGCTACTTTCATTTATATATCATAATTTAATTGAAATAAATAATAATTATATATAGGTATATTATAATTCCAGTATAACATCATATATAAGAACTTTAAATCCATCCTTTATATGTCCCACATATGGCATTAACGAATCAAATCACTTTGAGGGGGTGGTAGTCAGCACTTCCTAAAATGAAATTATCATGTTTACCCATAATGGAAGCCATAAAGGTATGCTCAAAATGGATAATACAGAAGCTTAAGGAAAATATAAACATATTATATATCATATATAAATATAGTGACATCTTAATGGCCACCTTTGAAGGTGTTATATGAGTGTTGAACAATCATCGTTTCGTGAGGCAGAAATTCGCCATCCACGGACACAGTATGTTCTTTAACCATTAGATGTAGGTGTGTGTAAGTTTAGCTCTAGTACTTCTTATAACAACATCATAGTATATTGAATATACTGGATTGGTTACAAAATAAATGAATAAAAATATTTTAGGGGGTTGGAGAGGCAAAATGAAACAAAAGGACTCAAGTGAAGACATTACCTTAAAATCGGGTAACTCCCTTTGGTTTGAGCTAAAAGGCTTCCTTGGGAAGACTTATGCCCAAAGTGAGGCCTCAAAGAGTTATAGAGGGATGTGGAGAGACAAAATGGGTAGGGGTTGGCCGAGCCAAAGGCTTTGGGAGTGTGGGTAAGGAGGTAGAGGTGGGGGCCTTTTATAAGAGGAGAGGAGGGGCACTCTTGTAATGTTACAAAATGTTACTTTATTTTCAAAAGCGTTTCGAATTTTAAAGGTCCCGCATTGATTTATTTAGAGGCTAAGGTGATAAGGGTTCGAAATCCACTCATCCAATAGGTTTTGGACATGTTTAGATCTTAGATATTACATTATCTTTCCATTTTATTTAAATCGTTAAATAATGAGGTCATCACTGCATCATCATGATGTCATAAATAATTTAATTTATTTAATGTCTAAAAATTATAAAAAAACTACTATGGTGTAGTAAATATTTTTAGCTTTCCAATGACTATTTATAGTGAAAACTTTGACTTTTATAACCCCATGTAAAAATTTGTTTAGTAAAACATCTCATGTTTGTGTCATTTTTACTTTAACATTAAATAAAAAGGTATTTATGTCATTTTCCAACCAAAGTGGCTCCATGGGGTCCCCAAGTTGACCCACAGATTCTATTGGTCGGACATGACACATCCAATAAGGGTAGGACATGTGCCTAGGTCATTTCATTTTATTAAAACATTATTTTGACCTTAAACTACACTAATTACCTCTAATCGCGATTAAAAACTTAATAAGTTACTATTCACCAAAAAATTATTTTAATCCTATTGAACCACATTTTACTTCTTAATGACAAC
The DNA here is from genome assembly GCA_963277665.1 of Viscum album. Taxonomy (NCBI): domain Eukaryota; kingdom Viridiplantae; phylum Streptophyta; class Magnoliopsida; order Santalales; family Viscaceae; genus Viscum; species Viscum album. Next base: position 1,506,030,296 of record OY728119.1, on the reverse strand, counting down.
CATGTATGTCAGAGTTTTGAAATTAAACACACAATGATGGAAAATTTTCATTTAAAGGGAAAATCAATTTTTATAAGTACCACTTAGTGGTTTCACTATTCATCAAAAATTGAAGTTTTTTAGAAAAATACCAAAACTTCACCCTAAGCTATATTTGATATTCCGAATTCAAAAATGATGTCTATTTTAGAAAATTCAAAACATATAAGTTGCATTAATTATTTTAATAATTAATTCCCGCTGTCAAAACAAATAGCGTGTTTTTATGAAACAAAATATATTAAAAGATTGACGCTAGTTTAAGTCCGATTTCAAAGTGAAATTAATTCCAACGAACACTATTGGATTAAATGGTAAAAATATATTCTAATTTAACTTTAAAACCAATTAAAAAGATAATCTAATCGTATAAATATATTATATTAAAAAGAGGTTTTGAATTAAAATACAACATTTTCACTATTCATTAAAAATTGAACTTCATTGGAAAAATACCAAAAAATTACACAAAGTAAATTTTGATGTCCCGATTCTGAAGAAGAATTTTATTTTTGTCAAATATAGCACATAAAATTGTCAAAAAGTGGATTTAAAAGAGGTTCACCATCAAAAGGCGGTTAATCGACCTTTAAAAGAATATTAGAATGTTTACGCTTAAAATTGGATTCATTCACATTTTTAATCCCCTAACATTTATCGTAAAAAGTAAAAAAAATTGACAAACATATATAATCATTTTTTAATTAGTTCTGTTCATTTTCACCAGTACAACGGCTAGGCGATAACTACTATTTAAAATAATATTATTTTATTATTAGAGTGCAACATAAGATTTCAAAGGAACTCATTGTTGTGTATTGGGTACGCCATCGAGCATAGCATTCCCTTTAAAGTAATATTAATATTTTTTCAAAAATATTGTTAAATATAAAAATATCTTATTCTTTATTTACCTGGGGTGTTACACATTATCCTGAAGACTCTGAGAAGACATGAATTATATGGGAAGTTTAGCAAGTGTGAATTCTGGCTTCAGGAGATTTCTTTTCATGGCCATATTGTCTCTAATGATGGAATCTCTGTTGATCCTTCTACGACCAAGGCAATTCAAGAATGGCCAGCACCTATGAGTATAACTGAGGTACACAGTTTTATTGGTTTGGTAGGTTATTATCGACGTTTTGTATAGAATTTTGCCCGATTGGCTAACCCATTAACGAAGCCCACACGTAAAGGGGTTAAATTTGTTTGGAAAAAAGAGTGTGAAGAATGTTTTGATGAACTGAAGATAAGATTAGTCAATTCTCTTATATTGACTCTTCCATCGGGGAATGATGGGTTCATTATTTATAGTGATGCATCAAAGAAAGGACTTGGTTGTGTCCTTATGCAGAATGATAGATTTATTGCCTATGCATCACGATAGTTAAAAATTCATGATCAAAACTATACTACTCATGATCTCGAGTTAGCAGCTATGATCTTTTCTTTGAAGATATGGAGGAACTACCTCTATGGTGAATAATGTGAGATTTATAATGATAACAAGAGTTTGAAGTATATTTTCTCACAAAAAGAACTCAACATGAGCCAAAGGAGATGGCTTGAATTACTCAAGGATTATGATTTTACGATACACTACGACCCGGCGAAAGCAAAAAAGGTGGAAGATGATTTGAGCAGAAAAGACCATGGAGTTTTGAACGTGCTGAGAATTGAAAGGGATACAATTTTCATGGATCTAGTGAAGATGGACATGAGAATAACCAGGGAAGGTGAAACATCAATGCTTTTTCAAATGGTTTCCAAACCATCTTTACTAGAAAGGCTTAAGAGTTCTCAAACCGATGATGAAGAATTTCAAAATAAGATTAAAGCTTTGAATGATGGGAGATTGAGAGGCATTGTGTATGAAGAAGGAACTTTGAAATTCGGGAAGAGAGTTTGTGTTCCCGATATACCAGATCTAAAAAGGGAATTGCTGGGTGATGCTCATCATTCCAATTTCTTTATGCTCTATGGGAGCACCAAAATGTATAGAGATTTGAAGGAACATTTTTGGTGGGACAACATGAAGAGGGAGATTGCTAATTTTGTATCAAGATGTATGGTTTATAAACAAGTGAAAGCTGGAAGGAAACAACCTGGAGGAGTCAGGCAACCTCTTCCCATACCTGAGTGGAAATGGGACAATATTACGATGGACTTTGTCATGGGACTACCAAAGACTCCTAGAAGGAACGATGCAATATGAGTTATTGTTGATCGTCTTACCAAGTCAGTATATTTTCTTTCTATAAGAGAAGATCTACCACTGTAATGTCTAGAAAGACTATATATTAATGAAGTTGTGGGACTTCATGGAGTACCCCTATCGATTGTTTCTGATCGTGATCCCCATTTTACTTCAAGATTCTGGAAGAGTCTTTAGAAATCCTTGGATACTAAACTTCATTTGAGCACTGCCTACCACCCTCAAACAGATGGACAATCAGAAAGAACTATTCAAACCTTAGAAGACATGTTGAGATCCTACTCACTTGACTTTCAGGGTATGTGGGATCAATATTTACCTCTGGTAGAATTTTCCAATAACAATAGCTTCCATTCGAGTATTCAGATGGAACCATATGATGCGTTATATGGAAAGAGATGTTGGACACCAACCTATTGGGATGACATTGGTGAAAGAAAACTTGTAGGTCCAGAACTGGTGGAGGAAATGATGGAAAAGGTGAAGGTAATCCAAAATCACATCAAAGCAGCTCAAAGTAGGCAGAAGAGCTATGCCGATAATCAAAGGATTTGGAATTTCAAGTCGGTGATCATGTTTTCCTGAAGGTATCTCCATGGAAGGGAGTCATATGTTTTGGTAAGAAAGGTAAATTGAGTCCCAGGTACATCGGACCTTTCGAAATTCTAGAACGAATTGGGGTTGTAGCATACCGATTGGCAATGCCGCCAAATCTCTCTAAAGTTCACGATGTGTTTCACGTATCTCTATTGAGGAAATACATGCCTGACCCAACACATGTACTCACCTACGAGGAATTAGAACTGGAACCCGATCTTTCTTATTGAGAAGAGCCCGTCAAGATTCTTATTATGAGAGAGCAAGTACTGAGAAACCGGACGATGAGTCTAGCACTACTAAAAAAACCACCATTAGCGACCGCCAATGGCGGTCGCTATAGGGCTCTAGCGGCCGCCCAGCGACCGCCATAGGTGGTCGCTTTAGCCTCATCACTAGAGGCCTATAGCGACCGCCAATGGCGGTTGCTATAGTGAATTTTTTTAAAAAAAAATGTCCACTGAAAAAAATAAATAAATAAATAAATAAATATATATATTAAAAAAATATTCACATATATACTATTAAATACAATATTTTAAATATATATATATATATATATAATATTTTAAATGTTTTAATATATATAATAATAAATATATGTATAATATCGAATTATTGTGCTATAATAATTTAAAACCCCCGATTTAAGAAATGCTATCATTTCAGGTTTTTCGGAGCACGTTTGCTCTGAATTCGACCGCCACACGCCGTTTTGGTGTTTTATGACTCTGGAAACACGTTTCTGGCCGCCGCGGTCAAACGGAACCTCCGATTGACGTGCCGTCTCTCCGACCATTTCACAATTCACGCAACAGATGTTGTCGTGCGGTTTCGTGGCATTCGGAGGTCGTTCGGGTGGTTTTGACCCCCCAACGCGCCAATTCATCGCGCGCCGAGCTGCTGAAAACAACGCATTCGGTCGTGCCGCACGTCCGATGGACGTGACGCCTCCTCCTTCATCTCAGGAATAATATTCCTATCATTCTCGTGCGGTTTTAGGTTTTTCGAAGCACGTTTGCTCTGAATTCGACCGCCGCACGCTGTTTTGGTGTTTTATGACTCCGGAAACGCGTTTCGGGCCACTGCGTTCAAAAGGCACCTCCGATTGATGTTCCGTCTATCCGACCATTTCAAAATTCACGCAAAAGATGTTGTCGTGCGGTTTCGTGGCATTCGGAGGTCGTTCGGGTGGTTTTGACCCCCCAACGCGTCATTTCAGCGCGCGCCGAGCTGTTGAAAATGACACATTCGGTCGTGCCGCGTGCACCGCACGTCCGATGGACGTGCCGCCTCCTCCTTCATCTCGGGAATATTATTCCTATCATTCTCGTGCAGTTTCAGGTCTTTCGGAGCACGTTTTCTCCGAATTCGACCGCCGCACGTCGTTTTGGTGTTTTATGACTCCTGAAACGCGTTTCCGGCCGCCGCAGTCAAACGACACCTACGATTGACGTGATGTCTATCCGACCATTTCCGAATTCACGCAACAGATGTTGTCGTGCGGTTTCGTGGCATTCAGAGGTCGTTCGGGTGGTTTTGACCCCCCAACGCGCCATTTCAGCGCGGGCTGAGCTGCTGAAAACGACGCATTCGGTTGTTCCGCGCGCACCGCACGTCCGATGGATGTGCCGCCTCCTCCTGCATCTCAGGAATAGTATTCCTGTCGTTCTCGTGCGGTTTCAGGTTTTTCGGAGCACGTTTGCTCTGAATTGGACCGCCGCACGCCGTTTTGGTGTTTTATGGCTCCGGAAACGCGTTTCCGGCCGCCGCGGTCAAACGGCACCTCCGATTGACATGCCGTCTGCCCTCCCATTTCAAAATTCACGCAACAGATGTTGTCGTGCGGTTTCGTGGCATTCGGAGGTCGTTCGGGTGGTTTTGACCCCCCAACGTGTCATTTCAGCACACACCATGCTGCTGAAAACGACGCATTTGGTCGTGCCGCGCGCAATGCACGTCCGATGGATGTGCCGCCTCTTCCTGCATCTCAGGAATAATATTCTGATCATTCTCGTGCGGTTTCAGGTCGTTTGGATCACGTTTGCTCCGAATTCGACCGCCGCACGCCGTTTTGGTGTTTTATGACTCCGGAAACGCGTTTCCGGCCGCCGCGGTCAAACGGCACCTTTGATTGACGTTCCCTCTACCCGACCATTTCACAATTCACGCAACGGATGTTGTCATGCGGTTTCGTGGCATTCAGAGTTTGTTCAGGTGGTTTTGACCTCCCAACGCTCCATTTCAGCGCGCGCCGAGCTACTGAAAACAACGCATTCGGTCGTGCTGCGCGTACCGCACGTTCGATGGATGTGACGCCTCCTCCTACATCTCAGTATTAATATTCCTATCATTCTAATGCGGTTTTAGGTCGTTCGGAGCACGTTTGCTCCGAATTTATCCGCCGCATGCCGTTTTGGTGTTTTATGACCCCAGAAACGCATTTCAAGCCGCCGCGGTCCAACGGAACCTCCGATTGACGTGCCGTCCACCCGACCATTTCACAATTCACGCAACAGATGTCGTCGTGCGGTTTTGTGACATTCGGAGGTCGTTCGGGTGGTTTTGACCCACCAACGCGCAATTTCAATGCGCGGACGTGCTGCTGAAAACGACACATTTGGACGTTCTGCGTGCACTGCATGTTCGATGGATGTTCCACCTCCCCCTGCATCTTAGGAATAATATTTCTATCGTTCTCGTGCAGTTTCAGGTCGTTCGGAGCACATTTGTTCCGAATTGGACCACCGCATGCCGTTTTGGTGTTTTGTGGCGCCGGAAACATGTTTCCGGTCGCCGCTGTCAAACGGCACCTCCGAATGACGTTCCGTCAGGCCGACCATTTCATAATTCACACACCGGCTGTTGTCATACGGTTTCGTGGCATTCGACATCGTTCGGGTGGTTTTGACCACCCAACGTGACATTTCAGCGCGCGCCGCGCTGTTGAAAATGACACATTCAGTCGTGCCGCGCACACCGCATGTCCGATGGACGTGCCGCCTCCTCCTACATATCAGGAATAATATTTCTATCGTTCTCGTAAAGGTTCATGTCGTTCGGAGCATGTTTGCTCCGAATTGGAAAGCCGCACGCCGTTTTGGTGTTTTATGGCGCCGGAAACGCGTATTCAGCCGCCGCGGTCAAGCGGAACCTCTGAATGACGTGCCTTCTGGCCGACCATTTCACATTTCACGCACCGGATGTTTTCGTACAGTTTCATGGCATTCAGAGGTCGTTCGGGTGGTTTTGACCACCCAACGCGGCATTTCAGCGCGCACCGCGCTGCTAAAAACAACACATTCGGTCGTGCCGCGCGCACCGCACGTCCGATGGACGTGCCGCCTCCTCCTAAATCTTAGAAATAATATTTATATCGTTCTCGTGCGGTTTCAGGTCGTTCGGAGCACGTTTGCTCCGAATGGGACCGCCGCACGCCGTTTTGGTGTTTTATGTCGCCGGAAACGCATTTCTGGCCGCCGCGGTCAAAAGGCACCTCCGAATGATGTGCCGTCTGGCCAACCATTTCCCAATTCATGCACCGGCTATTGTTGTACGGTTTCGTGGCATTCAGAGGTCGTTCGGGCGGTTTAGACCCCCCGACGCGCAATTTCAGCGCGCGCCGCGCTGCTGAAAACGACACATTCGGTCGTGCCGTGCGCACTGCACGTCTGATGGATGTGCCGCCTCTTCCTGCATCTCAGTAATAATATTTCTATCGTTTTCGTGCGGGTTCAGGTCGTTCGGAGCACGTTTGCTCCGAATTGGACCACCGCACGCCGTTTTGGTGTTTTATGGCGCCGGAAACGCGTTTCCAGCCGCCGTGGTCAAACGGCACCTTCAAATTACGTGTCGTCTGGCCGACCTTTTCAAAATTCATGCACCAACTGTTGTCGTACGGTTTCGTGGCATTCGGACATCGTTCGGGTGGTTTTGACCACCCAACGCGGCATTTCAGTGCGCGCCGCGCTGCTGAAAATGACACATTCGGTCCTGCCGCACACACCGCACGTTCGATGGACGTGCCGCCTCCTCCTGCATCTTAGGAATAATATTTCTATCGTTCTCGTGCTGTTTCAGGTCGTTCGGAGCACGTTTGCTTTGAATTGGACCCCCGCACGCCGTTTTGGTGTTTTATAACGCCGAAATCACTTTTCCGGCCGCCACGGTCAAACAGAACCTCCGAATGACATGCCGTCTGGCCGACCATTTCACAATTCACATACCGGCTGTTGTCGTATGGTTTCGTGGCATTCAAAGGTCGTTCGGGTGGTTTTGCCCCCCCCCCCCCCAACGCGTCATTTCACCGCGCGTCGCGCTGCTGAAAACGACACATTCGGTCGTGCCGCGCGCACCACACGTCCGATGGACGTGCCGCCTCCTCCCGCATCTCAGGAATAATATTTCTATCATTCTCGTGCGGTTGTAGGTCTTTCGGAGCACATTTTCTCCAAAATTGGACTGCCGCACGCCGTTTTGGTGTTTTATGGTGCCAGAAATGCGTTTCCGGCCTCCGCGGTCAAACGACACCTCCGAATGACGTGTCGTCTAGCCAACCATTTCACAATTCATGCACCGGATGTTTTTGTACGGTTTCGTGGCATTCGGAGGTCGTTCGGGTGGTTTTGACCCCCCAACGTGCCATTTCAGCGCGCGGCGCGCTGCTGAAAACGACACATTCGGTCGTGCCGCGTGCACCGCACATTCGATGGACGTGCCGCCTCCTCCTACATATTAGGAATAATATTTCTATCATTCTCGTGGGGTTTCAGATTGTTCGGAGCACGTTTGCTCCGAATTGGACCGCCGTACGCCGTTTTGGTGTTTTATGGCACTGGAAACGCGTTTCCGGCCACCCTGGTCAAACGACACCTCCGAATGACGTGCCGTCTGGCTGACCATTTCCGAATTCATGCACCGGATGTTGTAGTACGGTTTCGTGGCATTCAGAGGTTGTTCGGGTGTTTTTGACCACCCAACGCGGCATTTCAGCGCGCACCGCGCTGTTGAAAACGACACATTCGGACGTGCCGCGTGCTCCGCACGTCCGATGGACGTTCCGCCTCCTCCTGCATCTCAGGAATAATATTTCTAATGTTCTCGTGCGGTTTCAGGTCCTTCGGAACACGTTTTCTTCGAATTGGACCACCGCACGCCGTTTTGGTGTTTTATGGCGCCGGAAACGCGTTTCCGGCCGCTGCGGTCAAACGACACCTCCGAATGATGTGCCGTCTAGCCGACCATTTCACAATTGACGCACCGGTTCATTCGGAGGTCGTTCGGGTGGTGAGGGGGTGCGTGGAGCTGTTCGGGGGTGCGGGGAGGGGGGGCTTGACGGGGGGGGGGTACGGGGGTGCGGGGGGGTGTACGGGGGTGCGGGGGGCTCTACGGGGGTGCGGGGGGGGGGGGGGGGGCTGTACGAGGGTGCCGGGGGGGCTGTTAGGTGGGGGGGGGGGGGGTGGGGTGAATGGGGGTGCGGGGGGCTGTACGGGGGTGCGGGGGGCAGTATGGGGGTGCGGGGGGCTGTACTCGGGTGCGGGGGGCTGTACGGGGGTGCCGGGGGGGGGGGGGGTGTACGGGGGGGGGGGGGGTGTATGGGGGGGGGTGCTGTATGGGGGTGCGGGGGGGGGGGGGGGGGGCTGTACGGGGGTGTTGGGGGCTGTACGGGGGTGCGGGGGGCTGTACGGGGGTGCGGGGTGGCTGTACGGGGGTGCAGGGGGCTGTACGGGGGTGCAGGGGGGTTGTACGGGGGTGCGGGGGTGCGGGGGGGGGGGGGGGGGGGGGGGGGCTGTCTGGGGGTGCGGGGGGCTCTACGGGGGTGTCGGCGGGGCTGTACGGGGGTGCAGGGGGCTGTACGGGGGTGCGGGGGGGCTGTACGTGGGTGCGGGGGTGCTGTACGGGGGTGCGGGGGGGCTGTCGGGGGTGCGAGGGGGGGGGGGGGGGGCTGTACGGGGGTGCATGAGGGGGGGGGGGGGGGCTGTTCGGGGGTGCGGGGGGCTGTACGGGGGTACCGGGGGGCTGTACGGGGGTGCGGGGGTGCGGGGTGGGGTGGGGGCTGTACGGGGGGTGCGGGGCGGCTGTACGGGGGTGCGGGGGGCTGTACTGGGGTGCCGGGGGGCTGTACGGGGGTGTGGGGGGCTGTACGGGGGTGCGGGGGGGCTGTACGGGGGTGCGGGGGGCTGTACGGGGGTGTGGGGGGCTGTACGGGGGTGCGGGGGGGGGGGGGGGGTGGGGCTGTACGGGGGTGTGGGGGGCTGTACGGGGGTGCGGGGGGGGGGGGGGGGGGGCTGTCCGGGGGTGCGGGGGGGTGGTACGTGGGTGTCGGGGGGGGGGGGGGGGGGGCTGTCCGGGCATGCAGGGGGGCTGTACGGGGGTGCGGGGGGGTTGTACGGGGGTGCGGGGGGCTCTACGGGGGTGCGGGGGGCTCTACGGGGGTGCGGGTGGGCTGTACGGGGGGGGGGGGGGGGGTTGTACGGTTGTGCAGGGTCTGTTCGGGGGTGCAGGGGGGCTGTACGGGGTGCAGGGGGTTAGAGTTTTTAAATGCACGCCTTAGATAATATTAGCTATCATATAATAAACAAGAAAATAAATAAATTATAAGTACACAACCTTCTAATTTAAATTAAATGAATAAATACAGTACATCAATGTCAACCCCACTAGTAAAAACAAAAAACATATCTCGTGAATATATGATGCGTCACGCGTTGTCATCACTGCTACCTCCTTCTGGTAGGCCAGGGGCCTACAAAAAATAAACATTATAAATATTTTAATAACAAAAATAATTTAAATTAAAAAAATAAATATAGTATATACCTGCGTCGTATGATCCCTTGCACCATCAGCTCGACACACATATTCCCGCAGTGCTCTAACCTCAGCTGTCAATTGCGCATTTGCCTCCTCGGAAGCGCGCATCAGTGCCTCAAAATTGGACATCTGCTATGTCATATGAGCAACAGAAAGACCGACAACCGCATCGCGTGACACTACATAACGAGGAATCCCTGCTCCATAGGTCAAACTATAGTCATGCCCGTCTCGACCGATAATGCGATGAAAGATCTCATCCTGTCGCATGGGAAGCTATCGCTGGTCCTCTGGCAGATGTTCTAACTCAGCTTCAAATTGAGCCTGTGAAATATTTAAATATATATAAATATATATATGTTAATATATATATATTTTTAATTATTGGTAAGTACAGACACTTACTATCAATGCTGCAACCTCTGGATCATTGCGATCACGAGTCCTCATCCACACCGACATTTTATCAGTTGTTGCACCTTGCTCTTGCAACTGTATATTAAAAGAATATAAACACAAAACCATATTAAATAAATTAAAAAATGAACAATATATACCTCATGTCGGATCTGAGACACGTGACGAGTCCCGAGCCTGTGAGGTGGTCCCTGCAACACTCGATTCTCAGAATGGCGTGTTGACACCTCCTATATTCAATTCATTCAAATTTCAAACAAATCACATATTCTTGAAAATATATATACACCAAAATAATTAATATACAAACCGCAACACCCTCAGTAGACCAATATGCAACCAAGTCACGCCACTGAGCCGGGAGGACACCTCTCGGGACTTTTTCCAAAATGTCTAGGGCACCCACATTTGGTACCCAGTGGTCCCTCTTCACTTTGCCTTTATAATCTTTCCACATCTTACGGCATTTGCTCATACACACGGGCCGAAACTCTTCATGGCATACTTTCAAATTTTTCTATAAAGAAAACAATCAAACATATTAGTATTCTTTATACATAGAAAATAAAGTAAAATGATTTTCTTACCTGAACCTCCCTCCATAGACGATCTAATGTGTCCTGAGGGATAGAAGCCTAGTCATGCGTGGTCAATGGAAATCGATGTGGGTCACGTATGATATGACCCAGCTGACGAATAAATGCTGGGGCATTCAGTCCCACAGGATGAAAAACCTCATCAAATGAAACATCTATCATCGTGTTGGAATTCTATGATAATATGCCACGACCAGGGCCTCTCCTGCGAGAGGAAGAAGTAGCCGAGTCTGATCCTGTTGAAAACAATTTTATATATAAATTGAAAAATGTTATATATATATATATATATGTCAATTACATAAAAAAATACAAACATTGACATTCAAACATACCTCGACCCTGAGACGTAGATGCCTCAGATGGATGATGTAGATCTTCTGCCTCTTCCCCTAACATGTCTGCAGTCATAGAAAACATCAATAATGAGTCCAAAGTGTTTAAAAGATAAATTGGATTGTTCTTACAAAATCAAACTTGTACAACTGTTAATCAAACAAAAAATGGATTGAATAATTAGTTGTGAATGAATTTTAAAAAATCAGAAAGTTAAGAAAATAGATATACAAATTATGTACAAAACCAGTCAATGCATAGCAAAATTTCAGATAGAACTAATAAAAATTCAAGCAGCACATGAATCAGATGAAGAATACCTCAAAGGGATGATACACTGACCATAACATCAATAAATCAAGAGTAAAAACAACCTAAATATTTATGATTGAATTAACTTACAAAAGTGAGGATTAAAACTTATAAAGATTTATAAAATGATTAGATAATTTATGATATCCTAGGACATTCTACTAAATAGTGGGAAAACAATTATACCTTTCATTAAGCATGCAAATCGACTGTTTCTCCTTCAACAGCTGCTCTGACCCAATAAATATCTTCTTCACGTTGAACTACGGTATGTTGATCAAGTTGTTGGTAAACAAACGGAACAGTCTCAGGTTCATCTTCTTCAAATAAAAACACTCCTCGCCGAGACATTTTGACAACAACTTGCCAACTTGGATCCGAAGGCAAAGTAACGAAGAATACTTGTTCCGCTTGTGATGTCAAAATGAAAGGTTCATTCTCAACTCATTCATTATTTCTGTATAACATATAGTTATAATTCACCAATGAAAACTGATATTGATCGACTTTACATCCACGCACTGGATCAACCCAATTACACTTTAACAATATGTACTTCAAACCGTGTGTGTATACAACTTCAATGATGTCTATCAATTGACCATAGTAATAACCAGAATCGACAAAGGGACAACTGATTCCACTGTTTTGTGTTTCTCGTTTTTCGTCAACATCTTTAATGCGAAATCGAAAACCATTAGCATCAATAGCTTTATAATGACGAGCCATTATAGATGGACCCTCAGCCAGTTGGATAAATACTTCAGGTAGCGTGGGGGTCCCCTAACTCCCTCAGCTTACGAACCTACATAATTTATAAAAATCAATACTGATATATGCAAAAAGAATTAGTATAATACTTCACTCATAATGAAAATCAATTTATACATACATAATCCTTGAACCAATCATGAAATGACGCATAATGAGATTGTTGAATTTGAAACTCAGTCGCACGATGCATCTCTTCTTTTATCTCATTAATGTGTTTCCTGCAAATGATAATGCGATGTTTAAAAGATCCTCTTATGAAAAAAAACATGTAAAAGTTATACAAGCACATTGATAAGATACTTATTGCATTAATGGTGCAACTGATGGAGTATTGAACAAGATATATCGATGTGCTTGTATCCACTCGATGTTGTCCATATCAAATGTGGTTCCTTCTCCAACTGGACCATCATGAATCCGAGAGGGCTTATCTAATTTTGTTTCAACATCCGTAAGATATTCTGCACAAAAGGTAGTACACTCATCCATCAAATAACCATTGGCTATTGATGCCTCTGGACAAGCTCTGTTGTGTACAAATCTTTTCAATGTACTCAAATACCGTTCAATAGGATACATCCACCTGAATTGCACTGGACCAAAAGCCATTACTTCATCATTTAGGTGCACTGTCAAGTGGACCATAACATCGAAAATTGAGGGGGGGGGGGCAATTTTCTCAAAGTGACAAAGCGTAAGTACAATTCGGTCCTGCAAACTTTTTAAATCACTCATTCATTGATTTCTTAAAAAAAGCTCTCTAAAAAAATTACTCATCTCAATCAAGGGATGAACAACATTGGGGGATAAACAATCACAAATTGCGATTGGAATCAACTGCTAAAGTAATATGTGATTGTCATGACTTTTCAACCCTTGCAATGTCTTGCTCGTCAGATTCACACACTTTGAAATATTAGAAGAATAACCATCAGGCACCTTGACCATCTTCAAAATGGAAAGAAATGTCTCTTTCTTCTATGTAGTCATCGTATACTATGTAGCAGGCATATATTCCTTGTTTCCCTCAGCTAACTGTAAATGCAATTGTTTCCTTAAACCCATTTCTTCCAAATCACGGCGTGCATTAACATGGTCCTTTGATTTTCCACTGACACCTAAAATGGTCCACAATATGTTTTCACAAACATTTTTTTCAATGTGAATGACATCCAAATTATGCCTCAACATTTTAGTTTTCCAATACAGAAGACTATAAAAAATACCTTTCTTTTTCCAATTGTGACTGCGCTGCCTACCCGCAACACGAATATTACGTACTGGAGGAGCCACCAAATCCTGAATTTCATATACCGTGCAGATGTTTTCTTCCTCAATCTGCGATAACATTTCGACTCTTGTCATGATCTTTGGTGTTGGGCTGAACTCTCTAGAACCATCAAATGCCACTCTGTCCTTTCTGAATCTGTGCTAAGGAGGGAGAAAACGCATGTGACCCATGTATGCCCATTTTTTGGAATGTTTAAGCCATACAGATTTTTTTCTTTTGTTGCAACAAGGGCAAGCAAATTCCCCTTTCGTACTCCAGCCTGATAAATTTGCATAAGCTAGGAAGTCATTGATTGTCCACAATAAAGCAGCATGCATTTTGAACATTTCATTCGTTTCGCAGTCATAAGTCATCACACCATCACCCCAAAATTCATTCAACTCATTAATCAACGGCTGAAGGTAAACATCAATCTTATCCCCCGGACTTTTAGGTCCATCAATAAGAGTGGAAAGTAATATAAATTATTGCTTCATACAAAGCCACGGAGGAAGATTATATGGAACCAACACCACGGGCCATGTGCTATGAGTTGCACCAATGATAGACTTGAATGGATCGAAACCATCTGCTTCCAATCCCAATCGGACATTACGAACATCTTTAGCAAATTCGAGATGTCTCTTATCAAAATCCTTCCATGCATGAGAGTCTACAGGGTGGCTTAACATATCACTTTCATGAACTGTTTCTGCATGCCATATCATTAAATTAGAAACTTTAGATGACATTAAAAATCTTTTCAACCTCGGTTTAAGGGGAAAGTAACGCATTTGCTTTACGACAATCGGTTTCCCCTGTATCGCAATCTGACTTTGATGAGTATTATTTCCCCTGTTCTCTTTCCACCTGGAAGGACCACAAATCGTACAAATATCCAAATGGGCAGTTTCTTTTCAAAACAACATACAGTTGTTTTCACATGCATCTATGGTGTCATATGTAAAACCTAAGTTCTCTGTCAACTTATGAGCATAGTAATACGACTCAGGAATCTTAGTGTTGACAGGAAGAACTTTTTTCAATAAAACCAAAAGCATGTCGAATGATGTGTCTGACCAATTATTCAAAGTCTTCAAATGCAACAACTCCACGATAAACGACAGTTTATTGTAAGAAGTACATCCAGGATATAATTCTGTTTTCTCACCATCAAGTGCTTCATAAAACCTCCTCGAATCATGATTTTCACCAGAGCGAAGATTTATCTCACCGGTCTCAAGATTCTGGATGTCAATGCCTTCAAAAATAAAACCCACGTACCATTTCAATAAGCATTTCATGAATTGGATCAGTCATCCTTGCATCAACATCCATCTGAGCTGCATCTGTATTTTGAACACGAACATATTCTTCTCCATGACGAGTCCAACTCTTATAATTTTTCAGAAATCCATTATAGAAAAGGTGCTCCCTCACAGTATCTTGTGTGAATTGATATCTTTTAGCACATTTTCTACATGGACAACTAATATAGTCACTTTCAAATCCTCTCGTGAAGTCAATAAACTGCATAATGCCATTGAAATGTTCTCTAGAAGTTCGATTTGGAAGATCAATCCAACTCTTATCCATAATTATATCTGTATAACAAACATTTACACAATACTTATTACATTTACATTTTTCAAATCAACTATATTTAAAATAAATAATAATCATTTGTTTATGAACCATTGATAAAATAATAATGTAACTAAAAGCCCATGTTACCTGATTGAGCTACAAACCTGAAAGGGAGGGGAGCTGAAGGCGGTGCAGCGAGAGAGAGGAGGCAGCGAAGGGGAGCCGGAGCCAAAGGCAGTGCAGTAAGGGAGGGGACGGGCGGTGGCGGCAGCGGGGAGGTGGAGGAGAGGAGGCGGTGAGGGGACGGGGGACGGGCAACAAGGGGGGGGGGGGGCTGTTTGAGGTGTTGGGGGGAGTCCGGGGTGCGGGGGGGGGGGGGGGGGGGGCTGTTCGGGGTGCCGGAGCTGTCCGGGGTGGGGGGAGGGATGAGGGGGCGGAGGCCGGAGGGCGTGCGGTGGGGGAGGTCCGGCGACGGGGGAGGCCGGGCGGCGGGGGAGGCCGGGAGGTGGGGGGGGGGGTGGAGGGCGGCGACTGGGGGGGCATGGGCGGGGGATGCCAGGTGGCGGGGGGGGGGGGGTGGCGGGGGGGGGACGGGGGGGGGGGGGGGGCGGCTGGGCGGCGGGGGAGGCCGGGCGGCAGGGGGGCAGGAGGCGGGGGGGAGGGCGGCGTCGGGGGGGGCGGCAACGAGGGGGGGGGGGGGGCAGGGTTCGATCGAGAGGGGGGCACAGGGGGGGGGGGCGCAAAAAGGCTCGGGTTTTTTTTATCAAGGCCAGTGACTACCATTGGCAGTTTCTATTAGATATCTATAGCGACAGCCAATGGTGGTCGCCCGATTCTGGGTGGCTTCAATGCCCCCTTTTCTAGTAGTGTAGTAAATGTTTTGTAGAGAAACCATAAGATGGAAGAGGCAACGTGGGAACCCGAGGAACTTATGATGAATAACCACCCGAGTCTTTTCATTCGGTTGTATTCTAGAAATTTCGAGTACGAAATTATTTGAAGGAGGGGAGAATGTAACTCCCCATGCTTCTACGGTACGTTTCTTTTTGAATAATGTGATAGCGTGTGTTGTACGCAACATCGAGTTCTAACACACCACAACCAATCAAACTAGACATTATGAATAGTAATACATACTTTTTAAAATTATATATATTTTATATTTCAAAATGGACTTCATTTTTGGATTCAGAATATCGAAATTATCCTAAGTTGAATTTTTGGAATTTTTCTGAGAACTTCCAATTTTTGATGAATAGTGAAACCACTAAGTGGTAGTTAAAAAAATGAATTTTTCATAAAACTTAATTTTACCGCTTCTGTGAATAGAATTTTGAAAATCTGAGAGACACGGTTAATATCAAGTAGTAAAATTTGGTTCAATAAGATGAAAATAATTTTTGGTGAATAGTAACTTTTTACTTTTATTTACTACGGTTAAAAGTAAATAGGGTAATTAAGGGTAAAAATGATATTAATATTACCCTAACACATGTCCTAATTCTATTGGACAAGTGTATGAAGACCAAAAACAACCTTAGGAATAAAATATTATCATTTAGGTCCACTTGGATTAGATTAGGACATTTATTATTATTTAATTCATAGAAGAGTTAAAAGAGTTAAAATCAAAGTTTATTTACTAAAACATTTTTAATATAGAGTTATACATAATATAAATTCGATTGTAAATATTAATTAGAAAGCTAAAATGATTTCATATGTAATGATATTTTATTTATAATTTTTAGACATTAAATAATTTAATTTATTTATCACACAATGATGATGTAGTAATTACCATAATAGTGAAAAATTAAAAAAATTGATATTATAAATACCCAAATAAATATAATTTGAGACTTTTTATTAATTACACTAATTTTTTAGGTTAATATTACATGTTAGGATTGACTTAAGTAATGTTTTTCTAAGTAATCATTCTATTATGAGTTTCACAAAAATCAAATATTGAATAGTGTCAAAATTGACATAAAAGAGTGTTTAAAACAATTTTTATATTATTAATTGATATTAAATTCCTAAAAATCTAATGTTCGGACAGGAGACTTATATCATGATAGGTGTATAATTAATGGGCCACTTGGGGGTCTCTTGGATTTATATAGTAAGTTTATTAACCATATAATATAAAAATACAAAGAGACATTGTAAAAGAGAAACTAATTAACTAAGAGTTAATACTTAAAGATAAGGTTAATATAGTAACCCAAACCTGTCTAAATTCTATTTGTTGAGTGGTTTTCAACCCATCCCCACCATAACCTTTAAATAATCCACTTTGGAGCCATTAGAAACCGAATATGAATTTATTATAAAATAATATTTCTAAATTTTCCAAAGGTGCCCCTCACTCTTCTTATAAAAGGGCACTCCTACTTCTCATTAATTCACACATTCAAAGCCATTTGGATCGGCCAAACTCTGCCCAAATACTCTCTCAACTTACCTAACTTCATCCTAGAGGCCTTCCTTTAGTCAGAAATCCAACTGATGAAGCCCTTTTGATCAAATCAAAAGGAAGAACCCAAAGAAGAGATAATGTTTTCACCACCCTTTTTCAAATTCATTTCTTCTTCAAATTCTTTTTTCTTTGTTATTCCCATTATAAAATAATGAATCCAGTATCTCCTATATACTTTAACATTATTATAAATATGGTACAACCATATTCATTATTCTATCCATCCTTTAATGACATGTCACCATACGTGCGTACGTACGGCTTACCGTCTCCACGTCGTGGTGTAATTGTTATTCAATAAATTATTATTTGGATGGGTATAATAATGATGTGTAATTCATGTAAATAATAAATATAACATGACACTGATTCTGTATATATGATATACCATCCAATTATATATTATTTTAACATCAAAAGAATGATTTTGTCGCTCGTGCGTATGTACGGACTACCATCTCCACGAACGCGATAAGATTCATTCTCCATCATATCCATTCAAGTATACTTATCATTTGATGATTAATAATACTATTTAAGGACTTGCTATCATTTTGGATTTGAATAAGATACAACCTATCCCTAAAAAACATGACTTATGTAACATAACATATAAAAGAAAATGAGTAAGTTAACACCCAAAATGACGATAATTCTAAGATATTATTAACAAAGCAATGTTAAAATATCATATATGATATCATATTAATGTATATGATTCTTGAATAATTTAATAACAATTATTTCACCATTATATAGGAGGTTAGACTACCCTAAACCAAGGAAAAGTACAAGGTAAGGGTTTATTTCGTAATCTCTTCATTATCCGAGGTTGTTTATACGTAATAATCTATTGGTACTTCTTTATGATCCACATCCATGTTTCTTAAAAATGTATTTCAAAACATTATTACTATATTCTAGAATATTGGTTAAAGTAATTTATACCCTTTTTTGACATTTTATAAGTGGTTTATAAAGGAATCTTTCAATGATTTTCCAAACAAGGTTCTTTTTAACCTTTTCGATAGAATTAAGGTAAGAATGTTTTTTTAACTTATACGGTGGGTGCGGCTATTTTCCGCCGTTATAAAATCATCGAAGCTTACCTTACAAGATTATAAGAATATTTTCAAAGAAAATGTTTTATTTTATAAATATATGACCCTTAAATGATTTCAAAATAGAAAGAGATATTTCTCTAAAAAGTGTTTTGATTTCATCTATGTCAACATCCTTTGATGGATTTTACGCCTATTTAAAATTGATTTATTATGATACAAAACTTCTTTATCGTATTGAAGGTTTTGTGATATGTTTGACTGTGGATGTGTTATTTTTATACCATTCATTATTTATGGATTATGTATTTACATTTCGTATGCTAGTTTTAATATGAATGTTTATGTTATGTTTAAACCTTTTCATATAGGAATGCATTGGAATTAATATGTGACGGGTGGAACCCGTTATAGCTCCTCGATGCATCGGTAGGTCTCATGAGACAAACTAGAGTCTTGGCATAAGGCCTTGACAAAATCTTATTTGCAGTCTTGGCACGAGGCCTTGGCTATGTGGTTATGATAGTCTTGCATTATGAATTCCATCATTATGAAAGTGGTTATTGATATTGCATATGATTATTCTATTAGTATAATATCCATGTTAATAAGTAAATGGAATTATTTCATTTTATTTTTTCCATACTATTTTTATGTTCAAGTTTAAAAGGATTTTGTTTTAGTTACACATTGCCTTAAATGTTTATTCTTATTTATGAACGTTTCTACTATATTGTTATCCTTACTGGGAATTTGAGCTCACCCCTTTCAATGTTTTATTTTTTCCAGGATGTGAAGAAGTTATTTATGAATGACCTGCGGGGATAGTATGTGGGGATATGAGTGTGGACTATGAAGAAAAGATATTGTTTTAGTTTTCATTTTTATGATGTAATGTAATACTTATGAATATATATAGTGTTTCCAAGGCTACTAAACTAATCGGTCTTTCGAGATTTGATCTTTTCGTGATCATGACAATGTTATGTAATAATGCACTGACTCTGGGAAACTGGGGTCGGGGCGTTACAATTTTAGTCTAATCAGTATGACTTTAAATTTAAAAAATTTAGTGTCCTAGTCAGAAAATGTTATAATGGGTTCCTATTCAGAGCTTTAAAACCATAAAATAATAGCCATCTTATGATCTAATCTCTACGACATTAAATTAAACTTTCATATCATCATTTCATGACTTTAATATATGTTCATATTATACATATGAGTGTATGGTGGGGAATGTGCCTCCTTGGTCCTCATTCACACTGAGTTATAGTTGACACACAATGTACATACACCTTTGAAATATTTATCTCCATCATCCAAGAATCACAAAGACAAGTTGCATGGTAAAATCTTCCTAGGTTTAAGATGATAAACTGCATAACAACCATCATATTGTCTGTATGAATAAAAACTTCAATACATCACAATGTTCTCACATGATAAAAATTTTCCCCCATTTTTGGTCATCAACCATGATACAATCAATAACTATATAATTCGTTATTCATTTCAACATAGGATACATAGGGATTCTTGGATTCAATATTCTATTTCATCCAACCACAAATACTAATGCCCCCCTCTCTGTGTATAGACCAAAACTACACAAGGATATTTCATCCAATAACTTTGTATGACTTGATTCTTAATACAATGAGATAATTAGTGATACACGGATCTTAAATCATGGTCCCGTCATTGTCATTTTCTTTCTTTCATATTGTTTCATTTCATCGCTACCATATGACATTAAACTGCATGGGAATTCATGAACTACATGTTACTAAATTCTTATCCTTATAAGATACATAGCGATGTCCGATCATTTTTTACTCGAATCTTACTCTATTATTTTCAATCCTTTTTCCCCTCAGACTCATATTAGACCAATAATCATGAATCTATACTCTAGATAAGCATCCTCTAGATTGTGTATGTGTTATATAGGCCTCATGGGTTGTTATTCACAATGGTATTTTTATCCCATCTCATTATGTGTATTCTTTATCGGTGTGTGATCATCGTTGTTATAAACTATATGAACTCAAAATAGGATGTGATGGTCTGGGAAACATGACCTTAAATTAGTCACACCATGTCAATGAATCCCAAATATAATCTATATGTAGGGTTGTTGTAGATGTTTCATGTGGGGTTGGGCCTCCTTGGTCCTCATTTATGCCTGGTTTATTACTAAACCACACTACACATACCCATTTGAGACGTTCACCCATTTTTTCAGAACTCTATAAATAGAAAATATAGTTTGAAAGTAAACTGTTACCTTACATTGGATAATTTTAGGATTCCTCATGAAAATCATTGGATGACTTAGTTCCCTTTCCATTGAGTTTTTCCCCCACCAATGTTGGTCACTCACCACGTTGTGCTTACATAACTATGTGTGGATTTATTCCCATTATTATAGGATATTTAGAACAATGATAAACATTTTATTGGGCCCATCCCTATGTTTTTGAACCATTTGTCCCCTTGGACTCAGTTACAGTCTATGAATCATGACATCAAAATATATTCGAGTCACTAAAGGAATTTTTTGTTTGGTGTTGTTCCATTTAGCCCACATTCACATTGGGTGGTCATGACACCACACTATGCATATCCTCTTTAGAATATCCTCATTGGTCCGAAATTTATGAACATAAACCTAGATCATATAATACTAGAGACATTACTCTATACTGTATTCCATAGTCCATGCAATAATACTTTAAACTATTTTCAAAATCAAGATTTGAATACCATATTCTAATGTGCTCCATTAAACACTTGTACTAATTCTTAGTTTGGGTTTCCATCATCATTAAAATCTATATAGAACCCCTAATGATGATGGTCACATTTAAATTTGGCTCACATCCTATGTTGGGACAACAAATTAATGGATCTCTAGTATGAAACAATAGATTCTATGTTTCAAACTTGGTCAACAGTTCATCCTGTATTTGTACACCCCATTTTTGATTGGTATGGTTGTGCTACTTATGATTTTGACATGAAAAGAATTCAATCCCTACTCAACAGACCACACATTATCCAAATTTTGAGAGACACATATTTCCTCCTTTATATTCCCTGTATTGTAGAGAAACTCTAAACCCTATGTGTCACCCCTATGATGGCCATCCACATGTTAAGAAAACCTTTTTATTGTCTATTTTTTCCCGCAATGAGCATAAATCCCATGGTATTATGAGTTTTCATAAGGTGTGTACCAATGTGGTTGAGATACATAATGGGGATTATTTTGTTCGAATTCTAATACCATGTACAAAAAACCATATGGTCCAAAATCTATGACATTAAACTAAGAAACCCATTCCAAGCATCACAACTCTAAACTATGTGTGAGCCTTCCTAGGTATGTTTGTTGAATCATTGGGCCTATTTTTTTCTTGTTCACACCATGTTTTCCACACCGTTGTTTCATATATACCCATTTTTGTAAGCCTCATTCCCTTATTCCGACCACTATGAATTGAAACAATATGTTCAGGTTCAAGAATTAATATAAACTACATATGAAAACGTTTGGTGATGTGTGGTCTGGAACCTTCATCCTTGGTACTGATTTTCTTTAGCATCTATCTATTTTTTATTTCTTTTCTGATATGAAAGCTTCATTCAGATCACTCACATCAGTTTTATGACCTCCATGTTTCACATGTACCCTTAAAATAGAAATGAAAACTCTATGAACTTAAACTAGAACCTAGGGTCCAAGAACTATGACCTTAAAATGTGTAACATTTTATGGTCACATGATGCTAAAATGTGAGATTTTTCATGATCACATGATTTTATACTGCTTCATACATACCATATAATGTAAAAATACATGTCTATTATCCAAATTTTCATGAATTAAAACAAGAAAACATATTAATTCATCACCCCAAAGGTCCTCTTATCTGGTGTTGCTAATCTACCTCATTATGCACATCTTCTGATATCTCTCATCATCTGAGATGGTGCTACCCTGGAACATAGGCAAGATATTAGTTAAGACCAACACTCTTACAAAAATAAGTTCTAAGTCACGGTGAAATAGTTCTAAGATTGTTGAAATTTATTCAATCTTTTCATCACTCCATTCCCACACTTACCATGCCCCGCATTTGGATCATCAAACTGTTCCACATCTGAGGATACCCCAAAATGGGTTCGTCCCATGCCATTTTTTCTAACCTACCATTACGGTAAAATGTTATGGAAGACTTTAGACAAAACTATGAGACAATTTTTTTTTTGTTTCAAACATGGTCAGTAATAGACCCATGTTTTTTAGTCCCCATTCTTCGATAATGCTATAGATCATGTATTTCAATCATGATATGAAATTATCCAATATCCCCATTATACTGCCCATTGGTTCTGACTTTGAGGAAATTTGACTCAAACTTCTCATTCCCTATTGTTTGTATATATTTCAATGTGCATGGCGTTATTCTGTTTGTGAACTAGTGCACATTATACTAGATATTTGGATATTTTGGAGTCCTTTTCTCCAATATTGGACATATCATTCTTGAAAAACCATGGTGGTATATCATAAATAGAAGACCTTGAGTGTTCGATGATTATCAATATCACTAATACAATTGATCAACCTTGTGGTCATCCCTTGATTCTCACACTAGACATGACCCATATGATTTTAGGGATTGATAATTTGTTTCCTCACAAATAATATGAATATAATATAATTAAATAAACAAAAGAAATGTGTCCTTCTACACGTGAAGGTTTCAAAAGTGATGAAATGGGGTGTGGCAGGAGTAGGATCAACCACATGTTTCAGCCTCTAATGAGTTTTGAAAAAATTGATCCTACATCCCTGCTCTGGTGTTCAAGCACATCATCTTTGCCATCCTTTAGCTTGTGGATTACATGGTCTATTTCTGATTTCTTAGCACTATTTATTCCTTTTCATCCTACAAATAAATATTGATAGCCCTGAAATTTTTTTGGCCATGCCCAACCCATATATTGGCCACATGATGTTTAACATACTTTATTTGATCCTCAGCTACCACTAGTTGAGCCCTCAATTAGATGACGAGTTACGATTTAGTATCAATGAGGGATAAACATTGATCCATTTTCACTTCTATGTGAATGATCTCATAAATGACTTCTTGGAGCATCAAGATGTTGTCATATATCTAATTTTTATAGGTGATGTCTAGGTGATAGCTTCAATATGACATCATTATTGCTAGAATGTTGTAGAGCAGCTCATGAATACTTCATGAATATACCAAACTAAAAAATAGTTTTCATATCCAATACATATGATACCCGCTCCAAACCATTATCTATGGTTATGGAGTCTCATAGAAGAAATTTGGGATGCATTTCAATGCACTGTTCGAACTGATGTGGCTCTATGCAGCCACATCATGGGAAGAATACTCTAGTTAATTAGTTGGTGTAGGCCCATATTTAGAAAAGGCCATGGGATTTTATGTATCAGGATACTCCTAAAACATCATTTCCGATGGAATGGTATGTAAATCATGAGGATGGTTTTCCTTGCATGATCCAACCTCGACAATGTTTACTCTTCTAACTCAAGTTCCACCCCACTAGTCATGTCACTCACATCCACAAACTATTGTACACCTAGAACCACATCATGATCAGTATGGATGACCACATCCAAATGAACCATCTCCCCCAATTGAAAATCAATCCCAATTGTTCCGACCACTCTTGGTTGTCAAGAACACATAAATTCCTTCAATGTTCATGAAAAGAACATGTAATCCAACCTAGTCTACAAATGAAAAGTATGACTCTCTGAAAACTAGAGACTTATGGGAGATTATCATTGATATATTGAGATCCCCAGTCACTGATGTCTTGATTCCAGGGCATGATAAATCTTTGATGACTCTAAGATTTAGAGATTCATGGGTGGTCTCCCAGAACACCACAACTTCGGTAGGCTCAGTATCCACTTTTGTCTCAGGTATAGGCCCCAGAATATACTTCTCTACAAATATGGGTGCACCATTATCCCCACTAGAAAGGATCCCTTATTCTAAATTATCCTACATAGAAGTTTTTTATGTTAAAGAATCCAAATAATGATAAAGTGATGAAAGGTGCATCTTGGGATGCTGAGTTATAGGACACCATGATGATTTTGTCCAATTCCTCAACATTGGTTTTGATCACGCCACTCCCCATGAGAGTCCCATGATAAAATTCATATCCCCAATATTTTTCTGATTCATCAAGAATGGTGTCACACAATTTTATCTCATCTATAGATAGTTTTATAGGATATTCCACATCTAGTTGCACCATCACACGGTCTGTCAGCTGACATTAAGCTCGCTATGAGTGCACTATGTCGTCTAGCTCTGCACATATAATTCCCCTAAGTACCATATAATAGGAATAACCCACCCTAGAGAGATGAATCCCATTCTTATTAATGTGACTCCACATCCTCTGAGGATTGTGGAAGTACATCTAAACATCCATTGGTCCTAATCCTAAGGGAAAATTGCATCGCTGGGGATGTCTACAAGTTTTAACTAATTCTAGAGGGCTTGGGTGAAAGTTCTATGGAATCCCAAAAATGGATTACCTTCCTCAATAGTCGACCTACCTAATAGAATTGGGACTTATGTTTATTACTCGCATTCTTCTTCCCTTTCCTTTATGGTCGATGAACTATTAGTCCCACTGATGTTTCCATGTCTACTAGACCATCTTTTCCTCCACGGTGTACCCCATATACTACTCTTCCCTGACCTAATGGTGGAGGCATTACCCCTTCATTATTCTGGATGATATGTTTCCACAAAATTACCCCAAAATAGTTGATATTTGATATCATTGCATAGTCATGGGATAGATCATATGAAAGAGTTGGTGGGAGCATCCCACTCCACATATTTCCATCTTCTCATGTTAACTTGATCCAAATTTTCCTTATCACCAGAGGATGTCACTCATGGAAAACCAATGAATATACCTTTAGGGTCCAACATTGCATGAATGTAAATTGAATAATGAACTAGAGTTGTTTATATGGATTACAGAATTACATATAGTCAACCATTTCCACTTTCACCCCACCTAAGAAGGATAGGTCATATGATCACTGTTATTTTTTTCATTATACCATCATTATTGGATTCCCCCATATTAAAGGAAAACTTGTTAAATGGAATGTAATCCACCATCCTAACCTTGTTCCACACTTCTATTAGATGCAGAATGAATGGGACACATCCAGAGATATTTAGAATTTCCTTTTAGAAGTTCATTTAGAGAGGGAAAATGTGGTTTTGATATTCATATCCCCTCATGTCTGTGAATAACCAGTTGTACAGTATGTGTAATGGCCCAAACACATGCAAAAACTGCCTTTACATTTCTTATTTCTCAATGTACATTGTATAACATCTCTAGTACATGGATTTTGAGGTTGACATGGAACCATATTTCTAGCATCATAGTCCTTATGAAGGTAACTGGTTGTACCCCCTATTTGTATCCCTCACTGGGAGAATCCATCCACATATTATTTCCCTGATGAATCGGACCAACCTCACTCAAGGTTGGGGAAAGATCATAAGGATGTAACCCCATAACTGCAATTTTCTTACTTCAAGGATCTTCCATTAGGATAATTTCTTTCCCCAGTAGTAACACTGAGACATGTGAACAACCTCTTTGACAATTCCCTTGATGTATCTTCATATTCAGAAGGATCCTCTATGAGGCTATTCAAAAAAAAAATTGAATAATTGATTGAAGAGGACATCTATTCTCCCAAGCCTTACCTCACTAGTTCCACCATGAACCTGGTCCAACATGACCTTTTCTAATGATGAAAACTGCTCCTAACCATCCAACACATTTTCTAAGGGGATAAAATCATCATACATTTCCCCCTGAATCAAGATTCCATAGATCTGATGATTATTCCTATGGATGATGCTAACCACCCTTTGATGTAGATGGAATGTGTCGGTCCTTTCCAACCACCTGCTCAACAAATTTTACATGATTCAATGTAGCTTGTAAAAATGGAATTGAGGATCCCATTATTCTTCTATGAGTTCAACCCACTTGATATCTACCCCAAATTTAGTGCCAGATGTGCATGACCTGTAGGCCAAGGACCACACATCGGTGATGTTTCTTCCATGGAGCACATCACAGCCTTAATTCCATCCTTTATCTTATTTCCCCAAGCATTCCTTGTTGATAATTCAGTTATTCCTTCGGGATTTCTCATCCTACAACTTTGATTCATTGATATTATTAATGTGGTTGTAGAAGAAGTTGAGTGTGATCGGTGTACGATCCTTCTATATATGGAACACATAAGCCCTGTGTCCTTAGTCTTTATCTAGTATTCACATGAACCAGTAGGCTTGTTTATCCCAACATGCTAAAAGGATGAAAATTTTTTCCCCCTAACCAAATAAACATAGTGGTAGTCTCTTTCACATAGGATAATACTTCAGGCCCACTTATAGCATCCCAAGTAGTGATTTTTGGTATGAGAAGGTGTGAATTCAGTACACGAGCATGATGTTTTCTTAAATTTCCTCCTTTAGAGAATCATCCACAAGATCATCATGGGAAAATCCGTAAGTACCGATTGATTACATGGCTTATGTGTCTTTCAAATAAGGTTCATATATTTCATTCACAAATCTCATTCATGATTCCCATTGTTTGTAGGTCTGAGTTATGGAAATTGTCTGGCAATGATGTAGTTCATTGTGTCCAATTCTCAAAGAAGTGTTCATAGAGAAAATGTACTGAATTCCAGTTCATGAAATAATGTTTTCACAATGTATGGATTGTGATGGTGGTTAGCTTCATGAATATTTCATGGTAGATCTTTTCTACACCCAGTGTCGGGTTCCATTGTGGGCCCCCCACAGACACTATTTATATCTATACACGATCCACAATACATGAAGAACATGGTTCTTGGAATATATGATTGTCATCTTCATGATTGAGATCAATTTATGACCTTTGCAAAAGGGAGTATGTTATCACAATCTTTTACAATTATCCTTTATTATACGAACCACCATTCCCATCAAATCCATTTTGAGAGGGGAAGAATTTTTTGGAACTATAATACAATCCAAATGAATTTATGATAAGGTAACATCCATTCAAAATAAAATCCAAGATCAAAACCCCCATAAATACTCTTAAGGGTATTCTTCATGAAGGCCATTCATTAAGACCATTCATGAAGACCCCTCCCCTCCATGAGAGAATGTTTCCCTGATCTAATTATTTGCGTTTTTGACAGTTCTCCATGACTATGATGAGGGTTGATGTTCTACTACATGAGTCTAACCCATAAAAACCCTTTGTAGAACCCAAATATTCATTGAGAACTAATTCCCATCATTAAAAACACCCTTTCTTATAAACTACCATCTAATTATATCATTAAGGAATAGTTTCTTAACCCGTTCACTTTTGAATGTATCCCATTTCATGAGGAACCCTAACATTGTAAGCTAAACCAATAATGGATCCCCCAAGGTACTTGATCGTCACAAAATCCCCTCACATACCTTACTGAATATCAATACCTAATGTTTCAATTCCATTCCAATGGGATATGCCTATCATGGAGGAGAAGGACCTCCAGGGAACTTGAGTCTTTTTCTATCATTAATACTTTGATAAGTATCAATTTCTCAAGATAATACTGCATCACGGGGCAGGGTGACATTGTTTTGTGATGCCTTTACCATCATGAAACCCCTTTCCTCTAAAAATATATCATGAATTAGAAATCAACTCTCTTCGAGGCCCTTTATTTATGTATCCCCTCTCTTGGGCCTGTCTATGTTGCCTCCCTTTATGTGACACTTCATCTCAAATATTGAGTTATACAACATTCCATACCAATCCAAAATTCGATTAGTAACACATCATGTCCCCGTGAAACCTATTCCACCTATTCCTATATACTAATATTCATCATGTGTATCCCAAGATTCCCATTTATTTTATTCTTCACAACATAGGTGCATAAATACCTTTTTCCTCTCAATGTAGGAACAATAATGTGGACCATGTGATCTTCCACTCTTACACAGTGGTTTAACCATAAATTAATGAAGCAATACCTCTCTTAGGGGTGCATGTGATATGGTTATATATGTCCAAGGGGTTTGGTGTGAGTCCCACACATACAAGATAGATGATGTAAAACTACCTAGAACCAACATCACCATCACATGTTATTAAACTATAGTCTTACCACATTTAATTCATATGGGATTTCCTATGTGAACACATCATGGGTGGCCACTATCTCCCACCACCAGCCACAAGCATCATATTCAGGGAATATTCTATGGGTAATCCCAATAAAGCACTCACATTTCGAGTATCTTTAATACATAGGTTCTTCATTCCCTAGATAAGATTCTCCATGTACTACTCAGAAGGAATGAGATATTCATCACAAAGAATTAGATCCTCTCCATATTGAATGGAATCCTCCTATGGTAGTATTCATGAATAATACCCAAACTAATCTCCCTATGGGGAATCTTTTTTAACATGAACATTAGGTTTAAAACATCATCTTATTTCCCACACTGAGCATGGATACCATGGGATTAGAGGTTAGCATTAACAGCGACATCCATTATCCACCTTCCAATGGGAATCCCTTCTAGAGTAATCCCCAACCATACATAATCCATGGGATTCACCTAAGTGTAAACCCCAACAACGTCACATCCCCTCAATGTGAATCCTTTATTCTTATTCGCAGATAATGTGATCCATTCTGTGGGCCTCCAACTCATGTGTAATTCCTTATTCTATTTTATGAGATATGTATGACTTTATTCCCATGCTACTAGTATAAGTTAGAAGCCTCATCAAGGTCCATGTACACTATTTCATTCATTCTATCCTTTCCATACACACCCATGATTCCATATACATCGACCATGACTGTCCCCGCCCCACCACAACCCTATGAGATCATGCAACCCACCCTGAAATCATCTATTTGTAATCCTCATTCACTTCAACAAATCTCCTAAAAAACATGGGTAGATCAGTGTCTAATTCCCCACACAAATCCAATAAGGATAAATCTCTTTGTGAAGGGAATATTACATGGCTATGCCCCACACCATCCCTCATCAACTCATCTTTCATGAATGATCATCCTTACTTCATGACATTAAATGTCCTTGACTAGTCTGGTCACATGACCTTAAACTATGGAACATAATTACAATGGTTTTGATACATATATTTTGTGTGTTGTACACATGATGCCTCTCTGTGGTTCAATACAAACGAATTGTAAATTTTGGTTCCATACTCCTTGGGGAGAACCTCCATGATTCACATCCATGGATGTCCTAATCAACCTTCATGGTGTGACATATCATTTTTCTAGGGAATAACTATTGAATACACCTCTATATGGATTTCTGATCCATCTCACTAGTACATAAATTATCTTATCCACCTAAGGATGTACTACCTTGATCTTTATTTGCGTGGAATTTTGATCAGCCCACTCAGTCTCCACAATTCATTGAACTTATGACCCCAAATAGATATATCATGATAAACATGGGATAGCTGAGGTGAAACCCATGGAATAAATGTGCCTATGTAATCTACTACCTTATAAGACAACATGAGATTCTTGAGGTGAACACCTTATAGGATATGTCATTGCCATCATATACCTCATGTATGACATGAGATGTCTTGGGTTGTCTCCCTAAAGTTTCCCCTACAATATGGAATTCCATGAGGAAGAATGTAGGTGACCAATGTTCCCAGCATACAGGAATACCAATGATTCCTAACGTGGATAGTCTCCTGAACGAATGTTCCTGCACTGTCAAGAGTCATTGGAATTCCAATATTCAGTAGTGTAATTAAACATCATCCATAAAGAGATGGCCCTTGGATGGAGATTCATGTAGATTACTTAATCTAGGAGGAATACACATACTAGGAGACATATTCCAAGGAGGAATATGTGGAAGGAGGAATAAACATCCCATCATCCAATTACAATCAAGGAGAAGGGATCATTGTTGAAAGTGATGAATGCCTTCCACCTATAGAAATCGAGAAAGAGAGGTAAAAATCAACATAATTGAACAATAACATGCACGTAAGAACCCCCTGAAAAATGATTAAAAATTATATATATGTCATCCATGTGATGTGGTATAGAAAAATGAATCACAATGCTTCATGGGGGGTATTAGTCCACAGGTACACACGAACGATGTTATCATTTTGTAGTGCATATAATGGTAAGAAAGAAAATTATATATTGTCTTTTTGAATGATAAATATTCTATAAAAATATTATATTAATATTAATTCAATCATTACAAACTGTCTTTAGAGAAGGCTAAGGTTGATGAATTTTATCGATTTGCGATGTAGTAGTCTACTGTACAAAAGAATGATTAATTCATATCCCAATTGATGGATGTTAGAGAAGGATACAAGTTAATAATTTAACATAATAACATATCAATATATGGAATATAATAATTTTGTCATTTTATCATGGTATAATAGTATTTTATAGAGTTTAATATGAAATAAATCTAAAATATAAAGTTAACAATTATGAATCTTCTTTGGAAAAAAAATCTTTCATTAACACATTATGTCAACTATGTTTGATGATATTCATATTAAAAAGACTATATTATTATGGTGTCGATTATATATGCTTAATGTAACTAGTATTGGCTGATCCAATTAGGTTATTCAGTATTTTGTAATGAGTATTGTAGTGCGCTTTTATAAAATAAGGGATGGGAACTCGTGGAATTTCTCAAAAACAAATTCATATAAATTATTTTTTCATTAAATATGGATAAAAATTTATTTTTAATGGACATTGGTTGATTATGTGTCGAAATAATCTCTTAAATGTGTTTTTGAACATGTTTTGGTTACATTTTCACGCTTATCATTTGGTTTTAACCCAACATTTACCCTTCATAATCATACAATGACAAGACGTATTTATAATCTTTCAAGTTAAACATAGTTAATAGAAATGGTAGAATGCCCATAAATGAACCATTTTTCATATTTTAAAACATATAATAATAAAATTTCATATTTAATGTTTTTTAGGAATTTTATATCAGTTAATGAAATGTTATTTATTATAAAATATGAATAATTTCAATTTTTAGAACAATTAATTACGTTGACCTTAATATTATCTTGTAAAAATATAAAATTTGAACCAAATATTTGATTATATCTTCAACATGTCACGGTAATATAGAAAAATCATTGATCATACCATTTTTCTAAAATTATATTTTTTAAATATTTTTAATATATTTTCTTTGATTTTTTCCATTAGTTAATTAATTACACCGTTAGTGTTTTGCAAGCATGTATTATAATATTTAATTGCTAAAAATTAAAAAAATAACATGATGAATATAATGTTTTATACATATAAATAATTCTCATAATAAAAGATATCCTTAGGATAAAATCATATTAAATATATTACACAACAAAACAAAGATTGCGACAGGATTGAAATTTCATTATATAAAATATTTTAAATGTAGTAATCTCATCAATGTGGCCTCGAAAGCTCATATATTAGACACATGGATGATTATGGTCAAGATATAGTCATAAAATAAGATTTTTTTAGGTGTTTCAATAATTTAATGGGTCTTATCATTTTATTTGTAGTCTTAATTACTCAATTTATTTTTTACCATGTTGATAAAAATTGTTAAGGCTAATATTTATATTAAAAAAATATTAAGGATAAATATTTACTAAATTTTGTCCAAATAATTATAAAATAATTATTTCAAATGTTAAAAAATATAAGTTTCATTATTTCAATTAATATAAAATTGGAATAACACAGTAAAACATAGCATTTCAGATAAATGACCATCTAATATAAAATATATTTAGACTATATTCAAGTATAAATTACATTGAAAAATAATTGAATAATTTTAAACCAATTAAAATTTAAAAATAATGAAAATCATAATTTTAAATAATAAAACAAATTAAGTTAAAATACCATTTCAAATAAAAATTAGTATATTTAACTATTTATTGAAAAACACAAAATTTTTGAAAAAATTATATAATTCATCGAACATTAATTTTGATATGAAGAATTGTGAAATTATTTTTTTTATTATAAATTTTATAAAATGGAGACAATTAAAATTTTCCCATATAAAATGGAATAAAATTCATTAGTGAAGAAAATATATTTTTGAAAAAAAATCAATGATTATTTTTTAATAATTTCCCTATAAATTTATAATTATGTGGACCTTAATATTGATTTCATTAATAATTTTTATCCAATTAATTATTGAAAATTTGACGGCTATGTTATAAAGGTCCCATTCAAATAATAATATTTCCTTGTTTTCTTAAGCTCGATGTTTTGTATCTTGTGCACTATAAAAATAATTTGAAAAATATTGGAATATTACTTTTCCTCTTGATGTATTGGTCGGTCTCATGAGCCAAACATGATTTGTACTTGGATGATGACTTACCAATTTTTTTTAGATATCTACGAATAAGGCCTCGATGATTTTTTTAGATGTATAACATTATGCATTCATTCATTATGAATTTGGTTTTTGATATAACATGTGATATATAAATGATTTTTTCGATGTATTTTTTTGATTCATCAAAGAACACACCTTACGCGCTACCACGATTGTCTTCTCTGAATCACCTTTCTATTGCTCTAGCTAGGGTGTCTGCTCCAGATCCTCCTAGTGATCCACCTCATCTCAGGCCTCCGAGTACCCCCTCTTTCAAGAATGTCTTATGCCATAACTCTATCAACCAGAAGGGGAAAGAGATTTTCTGATGTTAAAGTTGTATTCTTCTCATTCACCTAAAGGAATTCCGTCATTCTCTGTCTAGGTGGATCATTTATTCTCTTCTTCTGATAATATTTCATAGAAGCTAGTTTTGATGTTTCAAAATGATAAACCGCTCTTTCATATTTTTCAGTTCTTTCTTAGCATGTGGAACTTGGATTCCATGTCTAGGGTTTTAGTATTGGACCAAAAGGCCATCAGTATTATGCTATCCTCACAGAATGACATTATTTTTTCTTGTTATAATTCTCCCAGATCAGTTGGATGGTAGAGGTTCTACCATCTCTGTTGATCTATGGATACCCATATGGGTAGTGATTCTCTCACGGTTTATGTGTAGATATAACTTTTATGTATGCCTCTACACTTCATGTCACCTAATTTCCTTCAGGGTATTTGAGACTCCTCATCCTTATTCTTCTATATGGATAAGAGATCTCTACACCTTAATGTTTCAGTGACAGACATAATTTGTGTAGAGATGGAGCTTACATATCCTATTCCTTCCAAAATTTTACTAAGAGGGATGTGATGGATGATTGTCCTCATGCACTGTTTTAACCCAACCCACCACATTTCTGCTTAAGATTCCTTCTCCAAGGGAACACTACATAAGAATGCCAAAAGTCTTTTGAGGAGTACACTCATGTGTATGCGGTTTCTTCTTTCCCTCTTATATCCCCTATTGTGGCCTTTTCTTGTCGGTATATTATTCATTTTCTAGGTCCTGATGCTCGGGGGAAGAAATTCCTACTATCCCTCTCACCCTGGCAAGGAAGCCTCCACCTATTCTAAGCTCAAATTTTTGGTGGATTCAGTTCTGTCCTTCCATGAACCGGTGCCTCTATGCCAGTACACACCATAGATTTAATATTCAAGAATGGTTAGTGTTATAGACTTCTTCTCAGTCTTCTCAGGGAAACATAATCCTCTAATACCCTTTTCTTTACATGGACCTATAATCATGGATATTGATCTAGGGGATTGTATTGAAAACCTATTTAATCTTTCTTCTCCAGTGATCTGCTCCCCTCCAATGGGTGGAGATGTGATAATCCCAGACCCTACACCACTGAGTAGATTCCCTTCTACTCAGAAAGCTTTTCTGATAAAAAATCATTCATTAAATGTGTCTTTATCTTTTTCTAACAGAACAAAGACATGTTCTCCATCAAAATATGAATCTAGAGACTAGTTTTCTAATAAATCTAAGAGATATGAGTTTGGGTCTAGTTCTATAATCCATTACAATATTGATTAATATTATCCTATGGAATTTTAATGTCTTGGGTTCGTGGGTAAAATCAGACATTATTTACAATTAATTAATCTTTCACACTATTTAATTTGTTGATTTCATTGAACCTAAAACGGATTCATAAAAAATCACGTTCTTTTCGTAGTGTATGAGATCATTTGTATTTGTTCATGGTTCTCCAACAAACTCTCACATTTGGGTGTTTTAAAAATCAAGATTCTCAGTGGATATGGTTTTTCTATCTATGAATATCATTAATTTCACAATTCTGGTGGGAGATACCGAGGTTTTTTTTCAGTTTTCTTTGTTATGTGGGATGCTCATAATCTTGAACCGTTATGCAATCATCTATGTCCCTTCAACCGGGAAGATACACCATGGATATTTAGTGAGGATTTCAACATTTGTGAATAGTATTGATGAGAAAAAAGGACTAGGGACATTCCCAATAAGAGTCATATATTATTTTTCATTGTTCATGGATCATAATGGTCGTATGGATTCTAGTATCTCAGGTGATCCATTTACCTGGTGCAATAACTAGTGATGAAATATGAAATCTTGGAGTCAACTGGATATATTTTAAGTGAAAGGAGCTTCTATCACCACTACTAAAAAACCACCATTAGCGACCGCCAATGGCGGTCGCTATAGGGCTCTAGCGGCCGCCCAGCGACCGCCATTGGCGGTCGCTTTAGCCTCGTTGCTAGAGGCCTATAGCGACCACCAATGGCGGTCACTATAGTGAAATTGTTTTTTTTTAAAATGTCCACTGAAATAAATAAATAAATATATATATATATATATATATATTAAAAAAAATATTCACATATATACTATTAAATACAATATTTTAAATATATATATATATATAATATATTTTAAATGTTTTAATATATATAATATTAAATATATGTATAACATCGAATCATTGTGCTATAATAATTTAAAAACCCCGATTTATGAAATGCTATCATTTCAGGTTTTTCGGAGCACGTTTGCTCTGAATTCGACCGTCACACGCCGTTTTGGTGTTTTATGACTCCGGAAACGCGTTTTCGGCCGCCGCGGTCATACGGCACCTCCGATTGACGTACTGTCTCTCTGACCATTTCAAAATTCACGCAACAGATGTTGTCGTGCGGTTTCGTGGCATTCAGAGGTCGTTCGGGTGGTTTTGACCCTCCAACGCGCCATTTCAGCGCGCGCCAAGCTGCTGAAAACGACACATTCGGTCGTGCCGCGCGCACCGCATGTCCGATGGATGTGTCTCCTCCTCCATAATCTCCGGAATAATATTTCTATCATTCTCATGCGGTTTCAAGTTTTTCAGAGCATGTTTGCTCCGAATTCGACCGCCGCACTCCGTTTTGGTGTTTTATGACTCCGGAAACGCGTTTCTGGCCGCCGCGGTCAAACGGCACCTCCGATTGATGTGACGTCTATCAGACCATTTCAAAATTCACGAAACGGATGTTGTCGTGCGGTTTTGTGGCATTCAGAGGTCGTTCGGGTGGTTTTGACCCCCCAACGCGTCATTTCAGCGCGCGCCGAGCTGCTGAAAACGATGCATTCGGTCGTACCGCGCGCACCGCACGTCCGATGGACATTCCACCTCCTCCTGTATCTCAGGAATAATATTCCTATCATTCTCGTGCTGTTTCAGGTTGTTCGGAGCGCGTTTGCTCCAAATTCGACCGTCGCACGCCGTTTTGGTGTTTTATGACTCCGCAAACGCGTTTCCGGCCGCCGCGGTCAAACAGAACCTCCAATTGATGTTCCGTCTGTCCAACCATTTCAGAATTCAGGCAACGGATGTTGTCGTGCGGTTTTGTGGCATTCAGAGGTCGTTCGGGTGGTTTTGAGCCCCCAACACGCCATTTCAATGTGCGCTGAGCTGCTGAAAACGACGCTTTCGGTTGTGCCGCGCGCACCGCACGTCCGATGGACGTGCCGCCTCCTCTTGCATCTCAGGAATAATGTTCCTATCGTTCTCGTGCAGTTTCAGGTTTTTCGGAGCACGTTTTCTCTGAATTGGACCACCACACGCCGTTTTGGTTATTTGTGGCTCTGTAAATTCATTTCCGGCCGACGCGGTCAAACAGCACCTTCAATTGATGTTCCGTCTGCCCGTCCATTTCACAATTCATGCAACGGATGTTGTCGTGAGGTTTCGTGGCATTTGGAGGTCGTTCGGATGGTTTTGACACCCCAATGCGCCATTTCAGCGCGCGCCGAGCTGCTGAAAACGACGCATTCGGTCGTGCCACGTGCACTGCACGTCCGATGGACGTACCACCTCCTCCTACACCTCAGGAATAATATTCATATCGTTCTCGTGCGGTTTCAGGTCGTTCGGAGCACGTTTGCTCCGAATTCGACCCTCGCACGCCGTTTTGGTGTTTTATGACTCCGAAAAGGCGTTTCCGGCCACCGTGGTCAAACGAAACCTCTGATTTACATGCCGTTTGCCCCACCATTTAACAATTCACGCAACACATGTTTTTGTGTGGTTTCGTGGCATTCAGAGGTCGTTCGGGTGGTTTTGACCCCCCAACGCGCCATTTCAGCGCGCGCCGAGCTGTTGAAAACAACGCATTCGGTCGTGCCACGAGCACCGCATGTCCGATGGACGTGCCACATCCTCCCGCATCTCAGGAATAATATTCCTATCGTTCTCGTGTAGTTTCAGGTCGTTCGGAGCACATTTGCTTCGAATGCATCCGCCGCACGCCGTTTTGGTGTTTTATGACTCCAGAAACGTGTTTCCGGCTGCCACGGTCAAACGGCACCTCCGATTGACGTTCCGTCTACCAAAACATTTCACAATTCACTCAACGGATGTTTTCGTGCGGTTTCGTGACATTCGGAGGTCGTTCGGGTGGTTTTGACCCCCAAACGCGCCATTTCAGCGTGCACCGAGCTGCTGAAAACGACACATTCGGATGTGCTGCGTGCACCACACGTCCGATGGATGTGCCGCCTCCCCCTGCATTTCAAGAATAATATTTCTATCTTTCTCGTGCGGTTTCAGGTCGTTCGGAGCACGTTTGCTCTGAATTGGACAGCTGCACGCCGTTTTGGTGTTTTATGGCGCCAGAAACGCATTTCCGGCCGCCGCGGTCAAACATCACCTCCGAATGACGTGCCATCTGGCCGACCATTTCAGAATTCACACACCGGCTATTGTCGTACAGTTTCGTGGCATTCGGACGTCGTTCGGGTGGTTTTGACAACCCAACACGGCATTTCAGCGCACGCCGCGCTGCTGAAAACGACACATTTGGTCGTGCCATGTGCACCGCATGTCCGATGGACGTGCCCCCTCCTCCTACATCTCAGGAATAATATTTCTATCATTCTCGTGCGGTTTCAGGTCGTTCGGAGAACGTTTGCTCCGAATTGGACCACCGCACGCCGGTTTGGTGTTTTATGGCGCCGGAAACGCGTATCTGGCCGCCGCGGTCAAATGGCACCACCGAATGACGTGCCGTCTGGCCGACCATTTCACACTCACGCACGGGCTGTTGTCGTACGGTTTTGTGGCATTCGGAGGTCATTCGAGTGGTTTTGACCACCCAATGCGGCATTTCAGCGCGCGCCGCTCTGCTGAAAACGACACATTCAGTCGTGCCGCACGCACCGCAAGTCCGATGGACGTGCCACATCCTCTTGCATCTCAGGAATAATATTTCTATCGTTCTCCTGCAGTTTCAGGTCATTCAGAGCACGTTTGCTCCGAATTGGACTACCGCACGCCATTTTGGTGTTTTATGGCGCCAGAAACGCGTTTCCGGCCGCCGTGGTCAAACGACACCTCCGAATGACATTCCGTCTGGCCGACCATTTCACAATTCATGCACTGGCTGTTGTCGTACAGTTTCGTGGCATTCAGAGGTCGTTCGGGTGGTTTTGACCCCCCGACGCTCAATTTCAGCGCGCGCCGCGCTGCTGAAAACGACACATTCGGTCATGCCGTGCGCACCGCACGTCCGATGGATGTTCTGCCTCCTTCTAAATCTCAGGAATAATATTTCTATCGTTCTCATGCGGTTTCAGGTCGTTCGGAGCACGTTTTCTCCAAATTGGACCGTCGCACGCCATTTTGGTGTTTTATGGCGCCAAAAACGCCTTTCCGGCCGTCACGGTCAAACGACACCTCAGAATGACGTGCCGTCTGGCCGACCATTTCACAATTCACGCACCGGCTATTGTCGTACGGTTTCGTGGCATTTGGACATCGTTCGGGTGGTTTTGACCACCCAAAGTCGCATTTCAGCGCGCGTCGCACTGCTGAAAACGACACATTCGGTCGTGCCGTGCGCACTGCACATCCGATGGACGTGCCGCCTTCTCCTGCATCTCAGGAACAATATTTATATCATTCTCATGTGGTTTCAGGTTGTTCGGAGCATGTTTGCTCTAAATTGGACCGCCACACGCCGTTTTGGTGTTTTGTGGCGCCGGAAACGCGTTTCTGGCTGCTGCGGTCAAACATAACATCCGAATGACGTGCCGTCTGGCCGACCATTTCACAATTCACGAACCGACTATTTTCGTACAGTTTCGTGGCATTCGGAGGTCATTCGGGTGGTTTTGACCCCCCAACGCGCCATTTCAGCGCGCGCAGCGCTGCTGAAAACGACACATTCGGTCATGCCGCACGCACCGCACGTCCGATGGATGTGCCGCCTCCTCAGGAATCTCAGGAATAACATTTCTATCGTTCTCATGCGGTTTCAGGTCGTTCGGAGCCCGTTTTCTCCGAATTGGACCACCGCACGCCGTTTTGGTGTTTTATGGCGCTGAAAATGCGTTTCCAGCCGCCGAGGTCAAACGGAACCTCCGAATGACGTGCCGTCTGGCCAACCATTTCACAATTCACGCACAGGCTGTTGTCATACAGTTTCATGGTATTCGGAGGTCATTCAGGTGGGTTTGACCCCCCAACGTGCCATTTCAGCGCGCGCCGCGCTGCTGAAAATGACACATTCGGTCGTACCGCACGCACCGCACGTTCGATGGACATGCCGCCTCCTCCTGCATCTCAGGAATAATATTTCTATCGTTCTCGTGCGGTTTCAGGTCGTTCGGAGCACGTTTGCTCCGAATTGGACCGCTGCACGCCGTTTTGGTGTTTTATGGCGCCGGAAACGCGTTTCCAGCTGCCGCGTTCAAACAGCACCTCCGAATGACGTGCCGTCTGGCCGACCATTTCAGAATTCACGCACCGGCTATTGTCGTATGGTTTCGTGGAATTCGGAGGTCGTTCGGGTGGTTTTGACCACCCAACGCTGCATTTCAGCGCGCGACGCGCTGCTGAAAACGACACATTCGGACGTGCCGCTCGCACCGCACGTCCGATGGACGTGGCTCCTCCTCCTGCATCTCAGGAATAATATTTCTATCGTTATCGTGCGGTTTCAGGTCGTTCGGGGCACGTTTGCTTTGAATTGGACCGCCGCACGCCGTTTTGATGTTTTATGGCGCCAGAAACGCGTTTCCGGCCGCTGCGGTCAAACGGCAGCTCCGAATGACGTGCCGTCTGGCCGACCATTTCAAAATTCACGCACCGGCTGTTGTCGTACAGTTTCGTGGCATTCAGAGGTCGTTTGGGTGGTGCGGGGAGCTGTTCGGTGGTGCGGGGGGGGGGGGGGGTGTACGGGGGTGCGGGGGGCGGTACATGGGTGCTGGGGCTGTACGGGGGTGCAGGGGGGTTGTCCGGGGGTGCGGGGGCTGTACGGGGGTGCCGGGGGGAGGGGGGGCTGTACGGGGGGGGGGGGGGGGGGCTGGGGGGTGTACGGGGGTGCGGGGGGCTGTACGGGGGTGTGGGGGGGCTGTCCGGGGGTGCGGGGGGCTGTACGGGGGTGCAGGGGGGGCAGTACGGGGGTGTGGGGGGCTGTACGGGGGTGCGGGGGGGGGGGGGGGGGGGGCTGTATGGGGGTGCGGGGGCTGTACGGGGGTGCCGGGGGCTGTACGGGTGTGCGGGGGGGGGGGGGGGGGTGTCCGGGGGTGCGGAGGGCTGTACGAGGGTGCGAGGGGGGGGGGCTGTCCGTGGCTGCGGGGGGCTGTACGGGGGTGCGGGGGGGGGGGGGGGGGCTGTCCAGGGGTGCAGGGGGTTGTACGGGGGTGCCAGGGGGCTGTACGGGGGGGGGGGGGGGGTGTACGGGGTGCGGGGGGCTGTACGAGGGTGCATGGGGCTGTACGGGGGTGCGAGGGGGCTGTCCGGGGGTGCGGGGTGCTGTACGGGGGTGCCGGGAGGGCTGTACGGGGGTGCGGGGGGCTGTACGGGGGTGCGGGGGGGGGGGGGGGGGGGGGGGGGTTGTACGGGGGTGCGGGGGGCTGTACGGGGGAGCAGGGGGGGGGGGGGGGGCTGTACGGGGGTGCGGGGGGCTGTACGAGGGTGCAGGGGGGCTGTACGGGGGTGCGGGGGGCTGTACGGGGGTGCCGGGGGCTGTACGGGTGTGCGGGGGGGGGGGGGGGGGGCTGTACGGGGGTGCGGGGGGCTGTCCGGGGGTGCGGGGGCTGTCGGTGGTGCGGGGGGGGGGGGGGGGGAGGGGGGCTGTACGGGGGTGCATGGGGGCTGTACGGGGGTGCGGGGGGCTGTACGGGGGTGCGGGGGGGGGGGGGGGGGGGTCTGTACGGGGGTGCGGGGTGGCTCTCCTGTGGTGCGGGGGGATGTACGGGGGTGCGCGGGGGATGTCCGGGGGTGCGGGGGGGGGGGGGGTGTACGGGGGTGCAGGGGCTGTACGGGGGGGGGGGGGGCTGTACGAGGGTGCGAGGGGCTGTACGGGGGGGAGGGGGGTTGTACGGTTGTGCGAGGGGCTATTCGGGGGTGCGGGGGGTGGGGGGGGGGCTGTACGGGGGTGCGGGGGGGCTGTACGGGGGTGCGAGGGGTTAGAGTTTTTAAATGCACGCCTTATATAATATTAGCTATCATATAATAAACAATAAAAGAAAGAAATTATAAGTACACAACCTTCTAATTGAAATTAAATGAATAAATACAGTACATCAATGTCAACCCCACTAGTAAAAACAAAAAACATATCTCGTGAATATATGATGCGTCACGCGTTTTCATCACTGCTACCTCCTTCTAGTGGGCCAGGGGCCTACAACAAATAAACATTATAAATATTTTAATAACAAAAATAATTTAAATTAAATAAATAAATATAGTATATACCTGCGTCGTATGATCCCCTGCACCATCAGCTCGATGCACATATTCCCGCAGTGCTCTAACCTCAGCTGTCAATTGCGCATTTGCCTCCTCGGAAGTGCGCAGCCGTGCCTCAAAATCTGACATCTGCTGTGTCATATGAGCAACAGAAGGACCGAAAACCATAGCGCGTGACACTACAGAATGAGGAATCCCTGCTCCATAGGTCAAACTATAGCCATGCCCGTCCCGACCGATAATGCGATGAAAGATCTCATCCCGTAGCATGGGAAGCTGTCGCTGATCCTCTGGAAGATGTTCTAACTCAGCTTCAAATTGAGCCTGTGAAATATTTAAATATATATAAATATAAATATTTTAATATATAGATTTATGTAATTATTGGTAAGTACAGACACTTACTATCAATGCTGCAACCTCTGGATCATTGCGATCACGGGTCCTCATCCACACCGACATTTTATCAGTTGCCGCACCTTGCTCTCGCAACTGTATATTAAAAGATTATAAACACAAAACCATATTAATTAATAAATTTAAAAATGAATAATATATACCTCATGTCGGATCTGAGACACGTGACAAGTCCCGAGCCTGTGAGGTGGTCCCTACAACGCTCGATTCTCAGAATGGCATGTTGACACCTCCTACATTCAATTCATTCAAATTTCAAACAAATCACATATTCTTGAAAATATATATACACCAAAATAATTAATATACAAACCGCAACACCCTCAGTAGACCAATATTCAACCAAGTCACGCCACTGAGCCTGGAGGACACCTGTCGGGACTTTTTCCAAAATGTCTAGGGCACCCACATTTGGTACCCAGTGGTCCCTCTTCACATTGCCTTTATAATCTTTCCACATCTTACGACATTTGCTCATACACACGGGCCGAAACACATCAAGGCATACTTTCAAATTTTTCTATAAAGAAAATAATCAAACATATTAGTATTCTTTATACATAGAAAATAAAATAAAATGATTTTCTTACCTGAACCTCCCTCCATAGACGATCTAATGTGTCCTGAGGGATAGAAGCCCAGTCACCCGTGGTCAATGGAAATCGATTTGGGTCACGAATGATATGACCCATCTGACGAATAAATGCCGGGGCATTCAGTCCCACGGGATGAAAAACCTCATCAAATGAAACATCTATCGTCGTGTCGGAATTCCATGATAATATGCCACGACCAGGGCCTCTCCTACGAGAGGAAGAAGCAGCCGATTCTGATCCTGTTGAAAACAATTTTATATATAAATTGACAAATGTTATATATATATATATGTATGTCAATTACATAAAAAATATAGACAATGACATTCAAACATACCTCGACCCTGAGAGGTAGATGCCTCAGATGGATGATGTGGATCTTCTGCCTCTTCCCCTGACATGTCTGCAGTCATAGAAAACATCAGTAATGAGTCCAAAGTGTTTAAAAGATAAATTGGATTGTTCTTAAAAAATCAAACTTGTACAACTGTTAATAAAACAAAAAATGGATTGAATAATTAGTTGTGAATGAATTTTAAAAAATCAGAAAGTTAACAAAACAGATATACAAATTATGTACAAAACCAGTCAATGCATAGCCAAATTTCAGATAGAACTAATAAAAATTCAAGCAGCACATGAATCAGATGAAGAATACCTCAAAGGGATGATACACCGACCATAACATCAATAAATCAAGAGTAAAAACAACCTAAATATTTATGATTGAATTAACTTACAAAAGTGATGATTAAAACATATAAATATTTATAAAGTGATTAGATAATTTATGATATCCTAGGACATTCTACTGAATAGCGGGAAAACAATTATACCTTTCATTAAGCATGCAAAACGATCGTTCATCCTTCAATAGCCTCTCGGACCCAATAAATATCTTCTTCACGTTGAACTACGGTATGTTAATCAAGTTGTTGGTAAACAAACGGAATAGTCTCGGTTTCATCTTCTTCAAATAAAAACACTCCTCGCCGAGACATTTTGACAACAACTTTCCAACTTGGATCTGAAGGCAAAGTAACGAAGAATACTTGTTCCTCTTGTGATGTCAAAATGAAAGGTTCATTCTCAACTCGTTCATTATTTCTGTATAACATATAGTTAAAATTCACCAATGAAAACTGATATTGATCGACTTTACATCCACGCACTGGATCAACCCAATTACACTTTAACAACATGTACTTCAAACCGTGTGTGTATACAACTTCAATGATGTCTATCAATTGACCATAGTAATAACCAGAATCGATAAAGGGATAACCGATGCCACTATTTTTTGTTGCTCATTTGTCGTCAACATCTTTAATGCGAAATCAAAAACCATTAGCATCAATAGCTTTATAATGACGAGCCGTTATAGATGGACCCTCATCCAGTTGGATAAATACTTCAGGTAGCGTGGGGTCCCCTAACTCCCTCAGCTTACGAACCTACATAATTTATAAAAATCAATACTGATATATG
The DNA here is from genome assembly GCA_963277665.1 of Viscum album. Taxonomy (NCBI): domain Eukaryota; kingdom Viridiplantae; phylum Streptophyta; class Magnoliopsida; order Santalales; family Viscaceae; genus Viscum; species Viscum album. Next base: position 1,505,985,898 of record OY728119.1, on the reverse strand, counting down.
CAGAAAGAATTAGTATAATACTTCACTCATAATGAAAATCAATTTATACATACATAATCCTTGAACCAATCATGAAATAAAGCATAATGATATTGTTGAATTTGCAATTCAGTCGCATGATGAAAATTTTCTTTTATCTCATTAATGTGTTTCCTGCAAATGATAACACAATGTTTAAAAGATCATCTTATGCAAAAAAAACATGTAAAAGTTATACAAGCACATTGATAAGATACTTACTGCATTAATGGTGCAACTGATGGAGTATTGAACATGATATATCGATGTGCTTGTATCCACTCGATGTTGTCCATATCAAATGTGGTTCCTTCTCTAACTGGACCATCATGAATCTGAGAGGGCTTATCTAATTTTGTTTCAACATCCGTAAGATATTCTGCACAAAAGGTGGTACACTCATCCATCAAATAACCATTGGCTATTGATGCCTCTGGATGAGCTCTGTTGCGTACAAATCTTTTCAATGTACTCAAATACCGTTCAATAGGATACATCCACCTGAATTGCACTGGACCAGCAACCATTACTTTATCTGTAAGGTGCACTGTCAAGTGGACCATAACATCGAAAAATGAGGGGGGGGGGGGGAAGTTTCTCAAAGTGACAAAGTGTAATTACAATTTCGTCCTGCAAGCTTTTTAAATCACTCATTCGTTGATTTCTTAAACAAAGCTGTCTAAAAAATTACTCATCTCAATCAAGAGCTGAACAAAATTGTGGGATAAACAATCACAAATTGCGATTGGAATCAACTGCTGAAGTAATATGTGATTGTCATGACTTTTCAACCCTTGCAATTTCTTGCTCGTCAGATTCACACACTTTGGAATATTAGAAGAATAACTATCAGGCACCTTGACCATCTTCAAAATGGAAAGAAATGTCTCTTTCTCCTCTGTAGTCATCATATACTGTGCAGCATGCATATATGCCTTGTTTCCCTCAGCTAACTATAAATGCAACTGTTTCCTTAAACCCATTTCTTCCAAATCACGACATGCATTAACATGGTCCTTTGATTTTCCACTGACACCTAAAATGGTCCACAATATGTTATCACAAACATTTTTTTCAATGTGCATGACATCCAAATTATGCCTCAACATGTTAGTTTTCCAATACGGAAGACTATAAAAAATACTTTTCTTTTTCCAATTGCGACTGCGCTACCTACCCGCAGCACGAATATTACGTACTGGAGGAGCCACCAAATCCTGAATTTCATATACTGTGCGAATGTTTTCTTCCTCAATCTGCAATAACATTTCGACTCCTGTCATGATCTTTGGTGTTGGGATGAACTCTCTAGAACAATCAAATGCCACTCTGTCCTTTCTGAATCTGTGCTGAGGAGGGAGAAAACGCCTGTGACCCATGTATGCCCATTTTTTGGAATGTTTAAGCCATACAGATTTTTTACTTTTATTGCAACAAGGGAAAGCAAATTCCCCTTTTGTACTCCATCATGATAAATTTTCATAAGCTGGGAAGTCATTGATTGTCCACAATAAAGCAGCATGCAGTTTGAAAATTTCATTCGTTTCGCAGTCATAAGTCATCACACCATCGCCCCAAAATTCATTCAACTCATCAATCAATGGCTGAAGGTAAACATTAATCTTATCCCCCGGGGGGGGGGGGGTGAGCGGGGGAGGCCGGGCGGCGGGGGAGGTCGGGAGGTGGGGGGGGGGGGGAGGCCGGGCGATGGGGGAGGTCGGGAGGCGGGGGGGGGGGGGGGGGGGTGGAGGGCTGGGCGGAAGGGGAGGCCAGGCGGCGGGGGAGGCCGGGAGGCGGTGGGGGGGGGGGGGGGTAGGGTTCGATCGAGAGGGGGGCACGGGGGGGGGGGGGGGGGGGGAAGGCTCAGGTTTTTTTTATCAAGGCCAGCGACCGCCATTGGCGGTCGCTATTAGATATCTATAGCGACCACCAATGGAGGTCGCCCGATTCTGGGGGGCTTCAATGCCCCCTTTTCTAGTAGTGCACGTCTTTCCTATATATCAAATCCCTTCATCTAGTGTGTAGACTCTCATAACACACACACCTTAATGTTTCAATGGCCAGCCAAGGTAGCGTATCTCTACCCTTTCAATACATTCCTTCCTAGGAAGATGATTCATTATTTCATGATATAGTACAGAGCTCATGGGATCCTCTTGGTAGAGGAAACCCCTAGGCCAGTATTCACAAAAAAATTATGGATATTGAATTGTCTTCATTCTTGGCTCAATGATCTTCCATCCTCTGATGCTATTCTATAGAATATCAGCAGAGAAATTAATTAATTTGATTCAGTTCTTGAATATTCATGGGATGATATGGCTTTTGTGGTGCATCGGGGAGAAAAAGACCTACTTCCAATTTTTTTTAAGTATATATTTTTTGGAGATCAATCCTTGATAAAATGGATTTCTGAAGGTGATTATAAAACGGAATGTTTTCCCACATGTATCAATGAAAAACACATACGTTCTAGTCCTAATATGTTAATTTATTATGGTGCCCATTAAAATAAAAGAGATTTAATATGGAGATTGGATAAAATTTATTTCAATTTATTGTAGGATAATCTAAGAACTCTCATGGGGGGTGTCTAACAAAGATTCCCTTTGGTCATATTTGATGTTATTCCCTGCTCGGTGTCAGAAGAAGTTAACATTTTAATCCAATCTTCCCTATATGAGGATGAAATCTGTATGGTAGTTTGTTCTATTAATCATGTCGGTTCCCATAGCCTATAAATTTTCCCAACCACCTTCTATAGAGAAGCCTGGGGTGTGGTGAAATAAAGTGTAATAAGTGTTGAAGAAGGCTTATTTAGAAGAGGTAATATTCCCTGGGTGGAATGTGAATCCAAACTAGTGTTAGTTTCCAAAGTCAAGTCTCCCACTTCTTTGAATCAATATTGTCCTATTAGTCTTTGAAAAGTTCCTTATTATGTTTTTTCAATCATTCTAAACTCATGATTTCCCCCCTCACTCCCAGGTTGAGTAGCTTCATGACAACATGGTTTTGTGGAAGGTAGATCTATTCAAGGGGTTATTGTAATAGCCTAGGAAATTACCAATGAAATCAATTTGAGATCTCTTGGTAGCAATGTTTTTATTCATCATGAAATGAGTATATCTTATGATAGAATGGAATGGAGTTTTATCATCAGGGTTCTTGAATTCATGGATTTCTATTCGTGGGTTATGGACTATCTTTTTTGATGCTTTAGTTCTCCATAAATTACTAATTCCTTTATGGGAATGCAATTTTTTCATTCAAGGATATCAGAGGATTGCGATGGGGGGGGGGGGGGAATTTTCCCCTATATATTAATCATTTCCCAAGATGATCTTAGTAATTATCTTATTCCTTGATTTTTTGTTGGAAAAGTGTCTCCCTACTGCAATATTCTCTCCTTTGGGGGTATTTCTCTCTTGATGATTTCATACCATACTATCCTTTTTGTCAATGGTAGTATATGTTCTATTCTTTGGGTTGATGAGGCTCTTGTGATTTACTGTGGGTGGAGCAGTCATGTTGTTAATAATGAGAAGTGTCTTTTATTTCCCCCACCAAATTCCTATAGAGTTAATCTAGAATTATATATTCTTGACTTGGCATGCACAAAGGCTCTTTTCAGATTATGTACCTGGGTGCTCTAGTTTCCCCTAATGAACACCTTATTAGAAACATAGATATTTTTAATGATAAAATAATTGAAGGCATCCTAAATTAGATTAATAAATTTTTCTATTTTTGTGGGAGAATTACGTTGATCAACTCTATTCTGTATTCTATGCCCATGCATATTTTATATATTCTCATGGTTCCAAAGAAACAGATATCTAATATTGAATATACATTTTCCTCGTTCTTATGGGTTGGCCACCTATAGAATAATTGTCATTAGGATTATTTTAAAATGTTGTATAAGCCTCTTATTGAAGAGGGTCTTATCTTGAGGAGTGTTTCTAGATCCATGAATGGTCTTTACTCCATTACTCACTAGAAGTTACATGAGGGGAGATGTTTATGGGGGTAGCACATGAAATATACTTATAGTCTTGAAGGGATCTATTCTATATGTAAAAGTTATAGAATTTTTATGATAATCCATCAATATATTCCTCTCATTCACCTTCTAACTCGATGTATTGTTGGAAAATGGATCATTAGTTATTGAATCATAACTAGTCAGGGTCAATTCTAGGATTCCCAAGTCGTCCCTCTCTATCCATTTCTTTCAAATAGGCTTCTGATTACCATATTTTTATTTGAAAAACTTTGGATGATGACTATAAAAACATTTTTTACATCATGGTGTTATCTAGTGACCTCTACATGTTTGTATTCATGGGCACAACTTTAGGTATGTTCCCTATCATAGGATTCATTAGAATTCAATATAAAGATTCACTTTAGGACATTTTGGGATGATCTTATATGGTGTAAAACTATTCCTTCCAAATTTATGTTTCTTATCTAGCATGTTCGGTATGGTTCATTTCCCTCTGATAAAAATTTCTAGAAAAGTGGCGTTAGTCTGGCTTAAAAATGTTGATGTTGAAGAGAGCTATGAACCAAATATGTAAATAACCTCTTCTTAAACAATAACTGGGATATGGCCATATGATGCTCCTTCAGACAACTTATATGATAGTTTTATTTGTTTTAATCAGTGGACATATTCCTTCAGTAGTGCTTCCTAGACATATGATGCTTCTTTTGTCAAGGCCTCGTGCCAAGACACTAGTTTGTCTCATGAGTCCTACAGATGCATCGAGGAGCTATAGAGGGCTCCACCCGTTACTTATTAAGTCCAATTCATTCCTCATATGAATAGATTTAAACATATCATAAACCATAACATAATCGTATCACGTAAAACATGCATAAAGGAAACATAAAATTTCCACATTTCAATCACAAGATATCAATACAACACATTGATATAATAAAAACACTTTCAAAACCATTTTCAATACCAAAATAAAATAAAGTTAAAACTTTGTATTTATCTTTCATTAAAAAAAAGTGATGGCTTGTAGAGGAAGCCGAAACTCAAATAATGGTCACAGCAGTGGAGAAGTCGTTGTCGCCGCATATGTACGGAAAGAAAAACATTCCCTTTTTGTGGTTTAGTAAAACGCTTCGTATAAAAAATATTCCTTTTGAATAAACGTAAAAGTCAAAGGGGTTTGTACACCGTATAAAGGAAATTTGTGTATAAAACCAAATATGCCTCAATGAAAGGATATTGAGACGAAGACCCTTATAAAGATCATTTCTTTAAATAAAGTAGATATATTATGTGTATTCACTATAAGTACACATAAATAAAGTACAAATACAAGATAGGACATGATAATATCATGACATAATTTGAAAGTAGGAGATTAACCCAAAGAATGGAAATTGGGTTAAGAAGTTCCCTTACCACGTGTTCGACTTGACTTGATCGTTCTTTAACCTCCTGAATAATAAACTAGAGTTAATTTCTATTTACTTAAGAAACTTTTTCATGCTCATTATTCCTTTTATATCACTTATTACCATGTCATTAACATTATGTAATTATTTAAGTTTATAACGGTCGTTTTGTGGATCTTAGGTACTTGAGTCAAAAATAAACTTCTTATAAGTACTTTTGTTCATGTGGTAAAATATCCATTATATCCATAATTATATTCATGATGTATATATCATATAAATCATATATATCCAGTATATACATTCATTTATACTATTACATAAAATTTAGAGGTAAGAAATGAAATGCACCGTTCATGGAGACAGTAAGCCGTACGTACGCATGAACGCTACTTTCATTTCCATTTCATATTTAATGGAATGAAGTTATAATTATATAAAGGTATAATATAATTCCAGTATAATATAATGTATAATACCCTTTACTCCATCCTTTATACATCCCACATATGGCATTAACGATTCAAATCACTTTGAGGGGGCGGTAGTCCGCACTTCCTAAAATGAAATTATCGCATTTACCCATAATGGAAATCGTAAAGGTATGACATAAATGAAAAATACATAAGCTAAAGTAAAACATAAACATATTATATATCATATATAAATATAGTTATATCTTAATGGCCACCTTTGAAGGTGTTATATGAGTGTTGAACAATCATCATTTCGTGAGGCAGAAATTCGCTATCCACAGAAACCGTATGTTCATTAACCATTAGATGTAGGTGTGTGTAAGTGTAGCTCGAATACTCATTATAAAAAAATCCTAGTATATTGATGATACCGTTGTTGTTACAAAAGAATGGAATAAAAAGAGTTTAAGGGGTTGGAGAAGCAAAATAAAACAAAACAACATTAGAGAAGACATTACCTTAAAATCGGGTAACTCTTTTTGATTTGAGCCAAAGGATTCCTTGGAAAGACTTCTGCCCAAGGTGTTGCATCTAGGAGTAAGGGAGGGAAGTTGGGAGAGTATTTGGGCAGAGGTTGTCCGAGCCAAATGGCTTGAATGTGTGAGTAAGGTGGTAGTGGTGGGGGCCTTTTATAAGTGGAGAGGAGGGGCACTCTTGGAAAGTAAGGAAATGTTACATTATTATTAGATACTTTTCGGATTTTAGACGTCCCAAAATTATATATTTCGAGTATAAGGTGATAAGGGTTCGAAATATACTCATCCAATAGGTTTTTGACAAGTGTAAGCCTTATATTTTACATTATCCTTTCATTTTATTTAAATTGTTAATTAATGAGGTAATCGCTGCATCATCATGGTGTCATAAATAATTTAATTAATTTAATGTCTAAAAATTATAACAAAAATATAATTATGTAGGAAATCTTTTTAGTTTTATAAATAATATTTATAGTCAAAAATATAACTTTTATAAGCCCATTTAAAAATTGTTTTAGTAAAACAACTTATGTTTGTGACATTTTTATTTTAACGTTAAATAAAAGATATTTATGTCATTTTCCTACCAAAGTGGCTCCATGGGGTCCCCAAGTTGACCGATAGATTGTCTTGGTCTTCGATGAAACATCCAATAGTGGTAGGACAAGTGTAAAGGTATTTTCATATTTTTATAATATCATTTTTATCCTAAATGTCACTAATTACCTTTAATCACGATTAATTAAACATAAAATTTACTATTCACCAAAAATATTTTAATCCCATTGAACCACATTTTACTTCCTAATGAAAATCATGTATGTCGAATTTTTGAAAATCAAAACACAGAAGTGGTAATATTTCATTTAAATGAAAAAATCAGTTATTTAACTACCACTTAGTGGTTTCACTATTCATCAAAAATTTAAGTTTTTCAGAACAATTCCAAAATTTCACCCAAAGCTATAATTGATATTCCGAATTAAAAAATGATGTTTATTTTAAAAAATTCCAAACATATAAGTTGCATTAATTAATTTTATAATTAATTCCCGCTGTCAAAACAAATAGCGTGTTTTTAAGAAACAATATATATCAAAAGATTGACAATTGTTTATGTCTAATTTCAAAGTGAAATTAATTCTAATGAAAAACATTGGATAAAATGGTAAAAATATATTCTAATTATAATTTAAAACCACTTAATAGTATAATATATCACTATAAATTATTTTGATTAAAAAATTTGTTTTTAAGTATTTTTCACTGTTCATAAAAAATTGGAAGTTCTCCGAAAATTACAAAAAATTCAACCGAGGATAATTTCGATATTCCGAATATTAAAATTAAGTTCATTTTGAAATATAAAATATATATAATTTCAAAAAGTGGGTATTACTATTCATAATGGCTATTTTGATTGGTCGCGGTGCGTTAGAATCTCGAACTTGCGTACAATGCAAGCTGTTGCATTATTGAAAGAGAAGCGTATCGTGGAAGCTCGGGGTGTTACATTCTCCCCTCCTTCAATAAATTGCATCCTCGTAATTTGAAATTTTTCTTTGAAAATAAAAGGTTGAAAATAGAAAATACCTTTGTAGAAAACCCACATCAGAAATAAGGTTAATAAAATTTAGCCTTAATAAGAGGGAAAGGGAACTGAAAAAGTCACCACCAAATTATGATCTCGATAAGGAGAACATTGGTGGAAAATTAGAGACATATAATTGGAGGAAAAATGTAAATATTTGTAGGGAGTGATTGAGGTCATCAATCCCAAACAAGTGTAAAATTGAGGGCCTCAAAGCCTTCAATCTTTGTTGATTTAAAATATTATCAGTTCAACAGGACATATGGTATTAGGATAACACATTTTTTGTTTTAATATCCCTTTACTAAAGTTTAAGAATAAATTTATTCATAGAATAAGAGATAGGTATATATTTATTTATTCTTGAAAAGTAGAGTTTCAACCTTCAATTAATTTCTACCACAAACTCATCTTTCACTCTAAAAGGTAATAGTACTCAAAAATATTCTATTTATCTAAATTGTATAAGGTTCCAAATATTAACACATACCATTTAGATTAGTAAAACTATTTTGTAATAATTAGGGACTTCCTGTAATCTAGTGGTAGGTAATAAAGGCCTGTCGCACTATGGTTATGGGTTCGATTCCTGCAACTTTGTCCGACGCGACGAGTTATCCCCCGACCTGCAGGTTGTCCTTTTCCTAAAAATATAGTATTATAATATTCCAAAAGTAATCTTCAGAAATGTTTTAACCTTAAACAATACTATCCAAGGTTCAACTTAATCCTTTCCAACCTTTATAGTTATCCAAAATACATCTGTCCAAACATTCACTAAAAGGTCCTTAAAATTCCAAAATCAATTGTAACATTACATTCCCCAAACAATGTAAAGTTTCTCTTATTGTCACATAAAAAAAATATGATTACCTTCATCATATTAAAACCTTAATGAAATCAATAAGTACTGTAGTACAATCCTTATATATATCGCATTATTCTAATAACCAGAATATAATCCATGTGTCCAAAAGCACCAATACATTAGTTATTCCACTTCAACTGTAGTAACAACATAAGATTGTCCTTGATCCCTTGGCCTTTTCTGAGGTATGTTTCCCTGATGCTTAGGACATTCATTTGCATAATGACCCATTTCTCTACAATTGTAGCATTCAACATTGATACCCTCTTTCTTTCCCTTGCAATCATGAGCCTGATGACCTTTTTCTCCATGTTTATAACAAACTCCCATTCCTTTTAGGCAAGTACCATGGTGATTGTTCACACAATTGTCACATAATGGAAAATCCTTCTTTCCCTTTTTACCTTTGTCTGTCTCTTGTTCCACCATTCTCTTCTTCTATTGCTTTACTTTATTTTCATAAGATTTAGAGAATTCCTTTTCTGTCTTGATAGAACACACGACTATATCTTCGTACGTTGAGAAAGACTGTGATACTAGTTCTCGACAAAGAAATGGTTTTAACCCATCAAAGAAACGATCAATATTACTTCTTGGGTTACGTATATAATCTGCAGCATGCCTCTCTAACCTTGTAAAGTTAGCCTCATACATTGCGACATTCTCATCCTCCTTCTTCCTCAGACTCAGAAATTGCCTTTCCATATCTGCTCGATGGTCATGCGGAAAGTATTTTTCTAAGAAAATTTCATTAAACTGCCTCCACTCCATACTTGATACTTCTTCATTTTCCTTTGTGTTTTGAATCAGCAACCACCATTGATCAACATCTCCAGTGAGGCGGTAGACTGCCATGACAACCCTCTCCCTTTCGCTACTCCCCAAGGCATGGAATATTTTCTCTAAGGAGTTTATCCATTTCTCAGCTACTAATGGATTTGTACCCCCATTAAATGTTTACGGTTGTTGCCTCATGAAGCGGTCTAACATTGATCCTCCACGTTACGGATTAGGGTGCTCCATACGAGTAAGGTTATTATTCATAACCTGAGTGAGTTGTCCCAGTATGGTAATAAGTTGATCAGCACCAGTTTTATATCCAGATCCACAATAATTATCTTGAGTAGGAGGGAAATCCCTACACGGAGTGCATGCATTGATACGGTTTCCATTCCTTCCACTAGGCACCATTTCTAAACAATGACATAAACTAGATTAGTTTATGAATCAAAATACATAATTCCATACTTGTAAAATACTTAACATAAATTGATCTATTTATGGATATAATCCATAATCATAAAAATATTTTCTTTGAGGAAGTATATACTCATAACCCTTCATAGTGGTTTGTAAAGAAAACGAGAATTATCCTAAGCATATCCCCTAGGAGTGTCGTAACCAAGAGTGTATCAAGACCCGTTGTCGTGCACCAGTTCCTATTCGAGTCTAGCACAAAGCGGTGTTTTCGGGCTTTACCCCTAGGTACTTCTGTGCCAGAGCTTCCTCTACCTTCTCATATCCAGACAGGGATGTATTGCTCGGAAAAATCACAAAATTTCTACAACAACAAAATTCTAGGAAGTTCTTCTATACTAATCATCAAAGTCTATATTTGGGCTATGTGCTCTAATCAGAGTTTATCTAAATCTAGCTTCCAAGGTTAGTAATAAACTGCCTCTGATACCAACTGTAACGCCCCGACCCCAGTTACCCAGAGTTGGTGCATTATTGCGTAACATTGGCATGATCACAAAAGATCAAGTCTCAAAAGACCGATTAGTTTAGTTGCCTTGGAAGCACTAGATACGTTCATAAATGTTACATTACATCATAAAGTAAAAAACTACAATAAAAAAGTCTCCATAGTCCACACTCATATCCTCTTCTGACTATCCCTGCAGGTCATTCATAAAATACTTCTTCACATCCGGGAAAATATTAAAACATTGAAAGGGGTTAGCTCAGATGCTCAGTAAGGATAACAATATTGCAGAAGCTTTCATAAATAAACATTAACATTTAAGGAAATGTATAACTAAAACAAAAGCCTTTTTAAACTTGATATTTATAATAATAATGCAAAAATAAAATTAAATAATTCCATTTACTTACTCACATGGATATTCTACTAGTCGAATAATCCCATGCAATATCAATAACCACTTTCATAATGATGGAATGCATAATGCCAGACTATCATAACCACGTAGTCAAGGCCTCGTGCCAGGACCACAAATAATATTTTGTCAAGGCCTCGTGCCAAGACACTAGTTTGTCTCATGAGACCTACAAATGCATTGAGGAGTTGTAGTGGGATCCACCCATCACTTATTAAGTCCAATGCATTCCTTATATTAATAGGTTTAAACATATAATAAACCATAACATAATCGTATCACATAAAACATGCATAAAGGAAACATAAAATTTCCACATTTCAATCACAAGATATCAATACAACACATTGATATAATAAAAACACTTTCAAAACCATTTTCAATAACAAAACAAAAGAAAGTTAAAACTTTGTATTTATTTTTCATTAAAAAAAAGTGATGGCTTGTAGAGGAAGCCAAAAATCAAATAATGGTCACGGCGGCGGAGAAGTCGTTGTCACCGCATATGTACGGATAGAAAAACATTCCCTTTTTGTCATTTAGTAAAATGATTCATATAAAAAAGATTCTTTTTGAATAAACGTAAAAGTCAAAGGGTTTTATACACCGTATAAAGGAAATTTGTGTATAAAACCAAATATGCCTCAATGAAAGGATATTGAGATGAAGACCCTTACCAAGATCATTTTTTTAAATAAAGTAGATCTATTATGTGTATTCACTATAAGTACACATAAATAAAGTACAAATACAAGATAGGACATGATAATATCATGACATAATTTGAAAGTAGGAGATTAACCCAAAGAATAGAAATTGGGTTAAGAAGTTCCCTTACCTCGTGTCCGACTTGACTTGATCGTTCTTTAACCTCCTGAATAATAAACTAGAGTTAATTTCTATTTACATAAGAACCTTTTTCATGTTCATTATTCCTTTTATATCACTTATTACCATGTCATGAACATTATGTAATTATTTAAGTTTATAACGGTCGTTTTGTGGATCTTAGGTACTTGAGTCAAAAATAAACTTCTTATAAGTACTTTTGTTCATGTCGTAAAATATCCATTATATCCATAATTATATTCATGACGTATATATCATATAAATCATATATATCCAGTATATACATTCATTTATAATATTACATAACATTTAGAGGTAAGAAATGAAATGCACCATTCATGGAGACGGTAAGCCGTACGTACGCATGAACACTACATTCATTTCCATTTCATATTTAATGGAATGAAGTTATAATTATATAAAGGTATAATATAATTCCAGTATAATATAATGTATAATACCCTTTACTCCATCCTTTATACATCCCACATATGGCATTAACGACTCAAATCACTTTGAGGGGGCGGTAGTCCGCGCTTCCTAAAATGAAATTATCGCGTTTACCCATAATGGAAATCGTAAAGGTATGCCATAAATGAAGAATACAGAAGCTTAAGTAAAAAATAAACATATTATATATCATATATAAATACAGTGACATCTTAATGGCCACCTTTGAAGGTTTTATATGAGTGTTGAACAATCATCGTTTCGTGAGGCAGAAATTCGCCATCCACAGAAACCGTATGTTTTTTAACGATTAGATGTAGGTGTGTGTAAGTGTAGCTCGAATACTCATTATAAAAACATCCTAGTATATTTAGGATACTGGTGTTTCTACAAAATAAGGGAATAAAAAGAGTTTAAGGGGTTGGAGAAGAAAAATAAAACAAAACGACATTAGAGAAGACATTACCTTAAAATCGGGTAACTCTTTTTGATTTGAGGAAAAGGCTTCTTTGGGAAGACTTCTGCCCAAGGTGAGGCTTCTAGGAGTAAGGGAGGGAAGTTGGGAGAGTATTTGGGCAGAGGTGGGCCGAGCCAAAGGGCTTGAAAGTGTGAGTAAGGTGGTAGTGGTGGGGGGCTTTTATAAGTGGAGAGGAGGGGCACTCTTGGAAAGTAAGGAAATGTTACATTATTATGAGATACTTTTAGGATTTGAGAGGTCCCACAATTAAATATTTCGAGGATACGGTGATAAGGGTTCTAACTATACTCATCCAATTGGTTTTTGACAAGTGTAAGACTTAAATTTTACATTATCCTTTCATTTTATTTAAAATGTTAATTAATGAGGTAATCGCTGCATCATCATGGTGTCATAAATAATTTAATTTATTTAATGTCTAATTTTTTTTAAAAAACTATAATTATGTTTGAAATATTTTTATCTTTCTAATGAATATTTTTAGTCAAAAATATGACTTTTATAACCCCATTTAAAAATTGTTTTAGTAGAACAACTTATGTTTGTGACATTTTTATTTTAACGTTAAATAAAAGTTATTTATGTCATTTTCCTACCAAAGTGGCTCCATGGGGTCCCCAAGTTGACCCATGGATTTTCTTGGTCATCCATGACACATACAATAGTGTTAGGACAAGTGTAAACGTATCTTCATATTTTTATAATATCATTTTTACCTTAAATATCACTAATTACCTTTAATCACGATTAATTAAACATAAAAGTTACTATTCACCAAAAATTATTTTAATCCCATTGAACCACATTTTACTTCCTAATGACAACCATGTATGTCGGATTTTTTAAAATCAAAACACAGAAGTGGTAATATTTCATTTAAATGAAAAAACCAGTTATTTAACTACCACTTAGTGGTTTCACTATTCATCAAAAATTTAAGTTTTTCAGAACAATGCCAAAATTTCACCCTAAGATATAATTGATATTCCGAATTCAAAAATGATGTTTATTTTAAAAAATTACAAACATATAAGTTGCATTAATTAATTTTATAATTAATTCCCGCTGTCACAACGAATAGCGTGTTTTTAAGAAACAATATATATCAAAAGATTGACAATTGTTTATGTCCAATTTCAAGGTGAAATTCATTCTAATGAACACCATTGGATAAAATGGTAGAAATATATTCTAATTATACTTTAAAACCACTGAATATTATAATATATCACTATAAATTATTTTGATTAAAAAAGTTGTTTTTATGTATTTTTCACTATTCATAAAAAATTGGAAGTTCTCCGAAAATTACAAAAAATTCAACATAGGATAATTTCGATATTACGAATCCAAAAAATGAAGTTCATTTTGAAATATAAAATATATATAATTTCAAAAAGTGGGTATTACTATTCATAATGGATATTTTGATTGGTCGCGGTGCGTTAGAATCTCAAACTTGCGTACAATGCAAGCTATTGCATTATTGAAAGAGAAGCGTATTGTGGAAGATCAGGGTGTTACAGATCTCCTCCTCAGGATTCATATTTTTTATCAACGTCCACCATTGATCAGCTTCACCCTCCATACGATAAGCTTCCATGAGAACCTTCTCTTGTTCAGAACATTGAAGGATGGAGAAGATCTTTTCAATGGAGTTGATCCATTGTTCAGCAATCATGGGATCAGATGATCCACTAAAAGTAGGAGGCCTTTGTCTCGTGAAGCTCTCGATAGAGACTTGTTCTTTTATAGGGGGGTTTGGACGTTCCTCTTGACCTGCGTTTCTATTCAAAAATTGAGTTAGCTAAGAGAGAAGCGTGACAAAGTTTGTGATTCCCGCTCCCATTGGATTGGGCATCTCATTAGTACAGTCATCACACTGATCTTCACAACAGTTTTTAGCCCGAGTCCTCCTATTACCGGCCATTGGATGGAATAAAAGGAATGTTAGGGATAACACATAAAGGGTAATCCAAAGACAAAAGTTGATGACTTATAAATAAACTTTCATTTCCTTAACTCATGAGTCTATAGGCTTCAATCTAGGATTTTCATGATCTACTTTATAACATATATTCATAGGGGCATTTTTTTAATTCCCTTAATAAGGGTTTATACTATGCTTGTGAATTTACCAAACCATATCCCATGGGAGTGTCATAACCAAGAGTGTAGCAAGGCCCGTTGTCGTGCACCAGTTCTCATTCGAGTCTAGCTCAAAGCGGTGTTTTTGGGTTTTACCCCTAGGATACATCTGTGCCAGAGCCGCCTCTACCTGCTCGTATCCAGACAGGGATGTATTTTCTTCATAACCCACTTACTCAATACTCAGAGAAACTTAGGGACGTTTTTATTGTACTTAGTCTTGTATCTAGGGCTTTACTAGGGTTTTCTAATCCTAATCCCAAAAATAACTAAACCTATCCTCTGATACCAACTATGACAACCCTTCTTTTTATTACAACATAAACATGATTCATTACATAAAACTTCACTTGATACAACAAAGAATATCGAGAGGTTTAGTGTCTTTGGGGCTTAGGATCATTACATAAAAACTTGGAACATGAAATAAAACATCTTTATTGAAAACTTCCTTTACCTGACCACTACATTCCTTCGTACCTAGCATTGCATGGGATAACCTGAGGACATGCATAAGAAAAGGGTGAGCAATAAAGACCAGTAAGGGAGTACAAATGGAATAACATGGGGAGTACCATACATGTTAGACAATAGGAATATCAATATATCATAAAAAAAACTTGAACATAAAGGCATGATAAAGGATGATAATCATAACATGGAAATGTGACAACAACACTTAACATGGAATTAGCCTGAGCCAAGGCTCATTGCACATGGAGCGTGATTAAATCATCATTGCACATAAAGCACGAGTAAACCCTTGTTTCACTTGAATTATCATGATTCAAAACTCATTGAACATGACATATCATGATACTATACTTTACCCAATGCATTGGTGCGCTATAAGGGCGCACCATTCTTAAACATTTCATTTCATGCGTAAGTGTGCCACATGGATCATAAAACTTGGATTAATAAAACATGATCATTTATTCCACGATAAAGGAATGTGGAATTAATACATGAAACTTTATAATCAATAAGTAAATGTGAATAAAGGTGAATACCCTTGATGGAGAAATGGGCATGGTATTCACTACACAATGACATTGGCTTAGAAAATCAGTGCGATTTCGGCATTGTAACGACATGACATAAGAATTCAAAAAAATGGTTTATGAGAGAGAAATGGGTTACTCATAATATATACATTTAATGGATATTAAGGAGGTCATATAGATACATTTCCCATCAATTATAGTGGAATTTATATTCATGATACAAAAGTATTGCTTGAATGTAAAAGAGGAGAGAGAAGTTCCTTTCAGAATTTCAGCATAGTAACAGGTGTACATGGGAGGCATTTAATGAGAGATTAAGGGATCTCCCATCATTCAAAAATAATTAGGGAAGTATTATAGAGGTGAAAAACCATACCCCGACATTCATAATTGAAATTAAAAGGGAAAAATAACTTAAAGAAAATTGGACAAAAATGAGAAAGGAAGAAAAAACCCTTACTTGGAAGTGTACTTCCAAAGGCTAGAGAGAGGCTTGTGAGAGGCTTTTTGGGAGCTTTGGGAACCTTAGGAGGATTCTAGAGAGAGTAGGGTAGAGGTTGGATGAACTCCAATGCCTTTTAGTGAGGAGGGAGTGGGAGCTTGGGTGGGTTTATATAGGAAAGGTGAGGGAATTCTTTATTTTTTATGTTTGGGACCCCTAATTAAATTAATCCAAACCACAAACCATCCCATGGTTTTTGAACATGGTTTTTGGAAAAGGGAAGAGGAAAAAATTATTTTATAAGACCAAATTCCGAAATTCTTAAAATATTAGGGTTGCTTATGTGGAGGTGAGTCACACTCCCATGGAAATTAATTTAAAAAGACAAGGTGTTTAATAAGTCTTGAGGGGTCCATTAATGCTTTGAATAGTAAGACAAACAAACCCAAAATCACACTATTTTAATGGTAAAACATATATTTTTAGAACATAAAGATTATAGAATTTTATTACATCACTATTGGGTCATTATGATGTCATAAAACACAATATATATTTAAATGGTATTTAATTTTTACTCAAAAATTTGACTGTCTCAGAAAATTATGAAAAATTCACTGTTGGATAATTTCAACATCCTGATTCAAAAAATAAAATTTATTTTATCTAAATAATTTTCTAAATATGTTATTTTTCACTTTCAAAATAAAAACTGACATTTATCCACAATTCACGGGTTTTGACAAAAATGGCTTTCAAACCTTAATAAAAATTATAATTGCATTCATACAATTATATGATCATTTATATATAATAAAATTAATCTAATAATAATAATAATAAAATTTTATTAAAATATTATTTAATTAAAAAATCCCTTAATTTAATAAAATAGATTTCTTAATTAAATAATAACTAAAAACACCATTTGCACTTTAAAAACTATTTACAATGTATCAAAAATGACAAGAAATTATATTCATTATTATATAAAAAAATAATGTACATGAACATAGTACTATAGATTAGTTATATAACCCCTTAAAATAACCTCATAAGACCTAAGGGTATGATGTGCGATGGTGACAGACTTTTCGGGTGGCTCGGATAACATCGCTCCAGTGGTAATTTCTATCAACTTCCACTTCAACCGTAGACGGTCCCGTTCGAGCTTGACATGGAGATGCTCAGCTTGGGCTTGGTCAAGAGCGAAGCCCAAGGACACCACCTCTTTTCCGAGCTCCGATAAATGGGATTCGTGTGAGGTAATTCTACTAGATGAGGTCATCACTTCATTTTTCTAAGTAAAATTGGATGTGTTAAATCCCTATATTTATACTAATCATGTGATCACTATTCAACGACTATAAAAGTAACGGTCACAATTCTTATCATAAAACAAATGAAGTTGACATTTTATAAAAACATTTTCTATAAAGAGACACTTAATAAGATCACGAGGGATTTTCCATTAATGAAACTTTGGGTCCTTACACTTTTAATATTGAAGCACATTTACCTTCTCACAGGTTACTAGAATCACTGGGAACTTTTGGGAAGAATATCGATGAAGCATCTACGTTTTCATTTATTGAGAAACATAGAAATTATTCGCATCTATTACTATACAAATTTTATGTTCCTTTATGGATGAATGGGTATTTAATTCCCATGAATTGTGTTCAAGATACTCTCAAAGTATTGAAAATTTGATTCATGGATTACTTAGTAAAAATAATGAAAATCAACTTCATGATTTTTTACTTCTTTATAGTGGATAATATGGAAAGTTCCATAATTAAGAAAAAATATCCTCATTTTAACTAAATTCCTCAGTAATTTGATTGTGAGGTGTATAGATATATTCAAAATTGAGAATATTTCATTCCATATCAGTGAAAATAATTCATTAATTAGTTGGGAAACAATTTCACGAATAAAAATTGATTTTGAAACTAAATCAAACAATTCTGTTGAAACTGTTTGTGGAATTGCATTAGAGGAACAACCATTAATTAATATTTAGGATATTTAAAAGAAGTAAGAATACGGTTCATCACCTATAGAAAAATAAAATAAATAATAGAGGATATCTAATGAAGATTTTAAGAAGTTGATGTGACAAAAGAAACAAAATAAATCTTGGGATCTAGTGTTTGGTCTTGATCTTATTGAGGAAAAAACAATAGGAGTCAGGACTAAAAAATAATTTGAAGAATAATAAAAAGGAAATAAGAAATAGAAAAAGTAACCAGAATATAGAAGTGTACAATACTTGATAAAAGGTTCTAACAACGATTATGATAATCTCATTCTTACTATTTATCAAAGTGATCAAGACATTATATAATCTAAACTGATGTTTGAAGTAACATATATTATTTATATAGATATCCCTTCTGTGACTGATAAATAAAAGAGAAAGAGGTTATTGAAGAATCAGTCAATACGAATCTTGAGAAAAAATTGGTAACAAAATCATTTCGGAAGGAATCATTAATAACATTAAGGAAATTAAATGAATAAATTTTTATATAAGTTTAAAAATAAATAGAAGAAGAATTAAAATAATTAATAGAATAATATGTTAAGAAATAGTATATGAATTAAAAGAACAAGGGAAAGATTAAAAGGAAGACCAAGACAATTATGAATCCTAGATAGATAAGGGATCAAAAGATAAGGAATCTTTGGAATCTACATCATATTCATGAAATTTAACTTCACAATATTGTAAGGATGAAAAATCCAAATGTTTTAAGAATGAAAAAATTACAACTAAAAAGGGAGAGTGTTAATGCTCTATAGAAAAATAATGAGACAAACAATCAATCACAAAAAATTGTGAAAATTAAAAAGTATATAAATTTTGTAATATTTTGAATGATTTAGAAGAAACTAATGATCCACCAATGGTCTCAAACAATGTTAAAAAGACATTAAAAAATCAATAGACAGAAGATGATGTTGGTATAATCTGATCTAGACCTCCTTATATTGAGACTGAACAATCAGAATCAAATACTATGGGTTTTAAAAAGAATTTTGATAGCATCTATCTTACTTTGAAATGGTTGAGCAATCATATTATTTATATACACAATACATATTCAATATGTTAGTAGATTTTGAAATCAATGAAAGAGAAATCAATGTCACTAAATTTATTGACTGGATCAATGATCAATAATGAGGATGATTTGAAATTATTTCATTAATTTTTTTTGACTCAATAGTATTAATACAATCAGATGGTTAAGTGATCTAAGCCTGTGGATATTGATATTTATGAATATGATGAATTTTTTTTGATGTAAAGAAACATCTATTATAAACAGTTGAATACTTCACCAAATTATCCATTGTTGTTTCTGATATTGTAATTTTTAGAGTATAATTATGAGACACTATTGATCATTGGACAAAGGATGTGAATCTTTTAAAATAAAAGATTCACAAAATGAGGTTGGTAATGAGAAGGTTGAGATCTTGTGAAAATGAGTTGATCATTATGAGGGAAGAGAATAAAATTTTTTTCTAAGGAAGTTAAAAAGATAATGAATCAAGTTCATATGAAACAAGTTATGGATTAATGAATCATGGCGATTTAGAAGTATTGAGATTATTTAATGGAAATGATGTATTTTTTAAGAAGTTGATGACGGGAGAATTAATCTATTTAATTTTTTCTAACTCTCAATGTATTTTATTTCATGTAACTTGGTTCATTGATGAATGTAATTATTTATTCATCCAATACTTCATTTTTGAATACCTTTTAATAATTTTGGTTGTATGTTCTTTCTCATAATTATTGTATAATATGGTTTTTCATACAAAAAAAATTGTGTTCTTTTATATAACTTCAAGAATAGTAGGATTATTATCCATTTTGTTTGAAAATTACAATGGGGGACAATATTTTAAAAAGTGGTAATTTTTTAACAAATGGGGGGATAATATCCTTATGGGTAAGTGTATTTTTAAGGGAGATACATTAAATTAAATAATATTTTATTATAAATGCTTTGCAGACTCATGGGGAGTTAAGAAAAAAAAAATAAAAACATTGAAGTTATAAAATGACAAATAGATTGTATGTTTTTCATGGTATTATATTACTTTTACGTATTGTGGTTTTTTCTATCAAAAAATGGGGAGTTTTTTGAAACATAATTTTTAATTATTACATATTTATTACATTATTTTTGGAAATCTGTAACTCTATCTTAAATCTATGTTTACATAATTTTTATATCATATGTGTTTTAATAAGTTTTTATAATGTATTTATTTATATCATATATAGTAAAATATATATTTGATTATGAATATAAACTTATCGTCCTTCAATACAGACCACCATATAATTTATGATTCTGATTAATCAAAATTATCATTATTTAGACCAGTGGTTTGAATTTTTTCCTATACATAGTAGTATTGAAATTTTTGACCTTCAGACAGCTTTTTCTGCCGAAACGTTGGCTAAACCTCATAATGATTTTTTATTGAAAAAATATAAGGAAGTACATCTAATGGAATAATTATTATAATAGTAGTAAATAGTAATATTTTTTACCATAAGGATTACTTTTGACATTTTAATGAAGCTTAAAAAACACCATACATTATGTTATTCCATAACATTATGATCTCTCAAGTGGTAGCTGTTTGAGGCTATTGAAGCTATCTCAATAATATTGTCATTCAAGATTCACATATAAATAAAAAGACATTGGAAGAGTTGGTGGAATATACATTTTCAAAACCCAAGTCATATAATGTTTACATCACGTAAAAATCTCATTCATAGTTATTTTAATACATTAGAGGGTTGTCATTATGAGGAATTTTTGTCCAGGTAGCTTCCTTAAACAAAATTATTTTATATTCTCCATTAGATCATAGGTATGGTGTTGAGATTTCAAGGACATGAATATGGGGAATGCAATCAATCTTATTGAGTCCTCTAGAGTCTAGAAAGGCAGACCATGATCAATGTATCTACGGGATTTTATAGATAGGAATATAAATCTAATTCTAATCATCATATAAAGGTATTTCTTAGTAAGGAAATTCAAACATTAGTGTAAGTTTAAAACATTAGACACCATTATTCAATGTTTTTGATAACCATTACTCGTAAGGTTAAAATATTTAAATCAATTTAATATATCTTTTAACCCATTCTAACAATTACAATCTTTTTCTATTCTTATTTTATATAACTATTTTCCATTTTGAATCTAATACAATGTTATTCTTTGTACATATCTTTCTAGACTTTTTATTTTTTAGGTGTAACCGTGCTTTGAAAAAAAAAACATACTACAATTTAATCATATCAACTATGATTCTGATTCCATTACTTTAATAATTAGGAAAAGTATGAGTCTATTAATATAAATTTAAAAGGTTTTGTGTTTTCATTAGTTTAAAGATTTTAACCTATAATTAATCCTCCATTTTCTAATTGTAACCATCTTACTAACTCTTTCAAACCAACAACCATGAAAAGAAATAAAAAAATAATTATTATTTCACTTATATAGATACACGTAATTCTCATTCTAAAAAAATCAGTAACATAATAAAAATTAATAAATTAAGGACATTATACCTTTAATATTATGATCATGATGTTAATTCCATGAAATCATATATTTCTAAATAAAAAAAAAAGATTCACAGGTCAGTCCATTCATTAATCTCTATAGATTATTTCATAAATGGTCAATGAAAAATAAGTATTCTACCTACCAAAAAAATAATTCAAATATTTTATTTCCTTCAAATATGATCAATATTCATAAGATAAAACAATACACATTCAGAACCATGATTTAACTGTTAGGAGCTAAATTTTTTTTTTCATTCTCTATATGAAATAGTAATATTATTCTCACGGTCACTATATACCTAGGAAAATGTTCATAACTATATCAATGAACCCTAAAACATGGTATTTTTCCAACATTTCCATTAAAAAAATAAATGTATAATATCAAAATATAGGTTTAAAAATATCCCCTCTTTTATTAATGAAAATAATAAAAAAATAATTCATAAAAAAATTCACATAATTAAAACCCTACATTTATATTATCTGTATGACTTAATAAAAATGTATAAAATAAGAATTCTTGAACAATTTTCTATCATTATACTCAAAAAATCCATCATCTCATGCTTATTAACATTAAAAATATTAATGAATGATAAAAATCTCTATGTCAGAAAAACTTTCATCAACTTTAATGACTACCCGGTTCAATCATTAATTATTCCTCTATTTTATCCCTTTTTTACTACATTAACAATAAATATGACGATATTTTCTCACAAAAAATAACTTTTAAAAATATATATCATAAATTAAAATAATTATAATAGAAGGGGAAGGTTTTATTATTTGTTCAAGTATAAGAATGTATATAATCTCAAGTGTTAAATATATTCAATTTTAATAAGAATATTTAGTGACAAATTATTAACAAATATTTATCTAATTCTTTAATAGGTATGAAAACCAACTTAATGGAAAATTTCTCTATATTTCCATTCTGGAAAAAATATTTTATCAATATTTTCTTTAACCTTGAGTTTTGAAAAGTATTCTTGGAATGTGTTTAAGCTCAACATGTGTCATTAAAAAGGGTGACATGTGAAAAAACTCTTCTCCAATATCATCCAATTATTATTCCATATATATTTATTGTATCTATTATGGATTTTTGTCTATGTTTTGTGATTAATTTGTACTATGTGATATTTTTTTAATATTTCATAGATATTATATACCATTACATTAAATGTAGGATGTTCTCCTATATATATATATATAATCAAATTATGATCCTTAGAAAAATAAATTTAAAATTTTAAAATATCACATCTCACTATCAATAACATAAAATAATTTATAGTCCACCCTACCATTGATGTTTTGTAGTTTACTAATTGAAAAAATAGAGTCACCTCTGTATCACATTCATAAAATGGTTATAATTTTATTTTATATAAAATATAAAATATTTGTTTTGTATAAAATGATGAAATCTAATAATGATTGGATAATATATTTTTGAAATTCACTCATTTTCTATACAATCCTTTATTGTGATGGTTTAAATTACAAATGGTAATGATATTTACTTATAATTACCCCCATTAAACATATTCAAAACCAACCTCGAATATTTATATTCAATATTCAAAGTTACAATATTCTATTATATAACCAATAAAATAAGTGAAAAATATGAGTTTTGTAATTAAAGACATTTCAAACTCTATTTAAAAAATCCGTACACCCTTTTAAACCTTCTTCTGTTGATCCATATAAAAATGATGGAATAAAAATAGAATAGAACATATAGTAATTCTATACTGATTCTATTAATATAAACATTGTAATATTGTGGTCACTATTAATATTTCAAATTCTTAAAAACTGATGAAACCAAGATTATAATGCTCTTTGTTATTTTATTTTCACATATCATTCCTTTATAAACTTAAAATATTTATATCCTACATAATCAATATTGAAACCATAAAAATATGTATTCCCATATTATTTTAATTTTTGTTCTTCATTTTTATCCCTTCAAAGTTAGTATTCCACCATTCAGTTCAATTTTCAATTTTTATTCCACAATATTAAATAATATTTTCTACAAATCTGGCTCTAGTTTCCCTTATGGCCATGCATCCAAAATTCAATACCGTTAATTTTTAATCAATAAAAAATAAATTCCATTTATATTTATCCTATTACAGTGTTTGATTTCTATTAGGCTCGAAGGGTGATGATGTTAATATGTATAGATCTTGCTTCTATATTCGAAGCATATCATCACCCTTGCTGTAACATCTGATTACATATAAATGACATGTTTTGTTCTCAACTTATATTGCTTTCCTGTAACTTTTACAACATTTTACATACCATTTATAAGTAGAGACGTCTGAGGCGATGATTTAGTTATGGGGGTTTATAACTCCTTTACAACATCATTTCTCATGGGTTGGAATATGTATTATAGTGAAATGATCTTAATGAATGTCAGTGGTGCTCCGGGTCCCATGGAGCGATGAAGAGACATGTGATGTGGATTGAGTCTGGTGTGGAGAATGATATATGTCGGTTTTGTTCTAGTTTATTTTCTAGATTTATTTTTATTATTTCATCTATATTACAGATATAAATTGGTGGTTTGTTCTTGATTCCCCACATCCCTATCAAAATGTGGTTCCTATAATGTTCCTCCAAAACCAAATTAAAAATGAGGTTTTAATATTAAAAAATGGATTTTATAGGGAAATAAGGAATCATCATCATAACAAATTTTAAATAGATTATATATATTTCTATTCATCCAATAAACACAACACCATCTCTTTATTTAATATAATAATTATTATTTTTATATTGTATAATATAACTATAGCCATAATACTAAATCTCACTTTATAGATTTTTACATTGTCATTCAATGGGGATAAAATTATTGATAAAATTATTTATTTAAATTAAATTATATGATCATCATATATACATGTCTCAAATTCACCCACTATCAAATTATTTTTAATGTCATTCATTATGGTTATTTATTCATTAGTTATTATCTTTAACCAATTGTACTTATTAGTTTCAATGGGTGTTCTTTCAACTACATTATGTTTAGAGGGGTGGATAATTTTAATCTTTATATAAGAAAAAATAATCTATACTATGAATAAATTTTTATGATCTCTACTTGTAACGAGTAATAAAATTTTTTAATAGAAACATAATTACATTATTTGAAATTAATTAATATTTTCCAATGTGAATTCTTCTTTTTTTAATAGATCATATAAATATTTAATTAAAAATATTCTAGTAAAAATATGAAATCATATATGATGGTGTTATGTGATAATATCAATTAAAATAAACATATTATTGGGTTCATCTCAATTAAGGTCCTTTATAGTTATATAAACATTAATCATTAAATGAGCCAATATTACATCATGATTTCCATTCTAACCCGTTAAAATATTTTATTAAGAATAATATTTTTCTCTTTATATATGTAATTATATAAATTTCATAACTATTCATTAGAGTTATTCATATCTCTATCATAAAAAAACTACTGTAGTTAAATGATTTTTCAGTATTGATAAGATTTTCTATTGATTTTAACTATGTATAGAATTTTAATCCTAATTAATGAACATAAATTTCATTTTCCTCAATGAATTTATTCTTATAATTCATTATATGAGTAAAAAATACAATGATATTATATTTTTCATCAAATTTAGTATTTACATTATTAATTTTTTTCTTTTTTTTTGAATTGTAATATTTAAATCTATCAACAAATTTATTATTATTATAAAATAATTATTTTTTTCTTGTAAATACACCATTCATTGAAATACATTTTTTTTATTTTAAAAATATCCATAGAAATTGATTTCATCTAACGATACCACCAACAAGAATTTAATATTAATATTTCCTTTTTATTTTTTTCATATTAATTAGTTTTTCTCTAAGAGTTTAACTAATTAAAAAATTTATCATATATCTATCACAATGGATTTTGAATTATTTGATTTCAACTTTAGATTATTGGTGTCATATTTATCTTTAGAGAAGATGTTTCCCTTTTTTAATTTAATTACATGATTGTTCGTTTGGTTATTTATATTATCATAAATAGTTCATGGTACCAATTATTTTAAACATACTAATAAAATATGTATGTTTCCCCACACATATTCATTGAGAGGTGGTGAATACCTGAAAAAGTGATTATATTATTTCCTACAAAATTATCCTTCATGATGAGTTTTGATGAATAAAAAAAATTCCTCCATGAAATACTTTTATCATCAATAATTTTGTTGATAATAAATTATATATTGTGATTTCATTTGAAAATCCATATAATTTAAGTGAATATATTATTATATTTATTTTACTATTTGAAATTAGTTGCTACATTTTTGGATGGGCTTGGTATCACTGTTTTTATGCACTAGTATTTTCCAACAGTGTCATTTAAAATGGTTAATCCATGAACATGTTTGCATTAAAATATATTTCATAATTAAATAAATGATTCTATATATAATATTGATAAACGTTTTTTGGATAAAATATATATATTCTTAATAATCTAACAAAAATATCGGAAATTATATAAATAGATTAGTACTTTTTTTCATCAGTTAGATCAATAAAACAACAAACTTCATAGATAAAAAAATATCTTCAAAAACATTATTTATTTATTTTCCATTTTATATCATAATATGTATATAACTTAGTGGTAACAAACTAATAATAACAAATCTATTAAATTTTTTTAATCTAATGTAATCCATTTTTTCAAAAGAATATTGTATGAATAATTTTTAGTGAGTTCTACCTTTATGAATTGTGTCGATGAGGATCTATTAAATGACTCATTAATAATAAATGTTTCCCCCTTTCTATAAATTCTATTATTCACTTTATGTGAACAATAAATCATTCCACATACTACTCATCTGGAAAACATAATCCAGATGTTTCAATTTGGAATTCAAATTAGAAAATCAATATCAAAATTCACCACCTGTTTATTCAAATTGATTCTATTTGATTATTAAAAAACTGAAATACACAATTATTATTTTTAAAATCCATTGAAAATACTGATTCAGTTTTCCATGTTGAATAGATTAGGACACATCATTAAAACCACCTGAATCTTGATTTTATAACAACTCATGATGATGTGAGGTTAACCTTGTAAAATGCCTTAACCACACAAACATCTCTAAAACTTATATTTAAAATTTGAAAACAAAATTTACAATATATGAACAACGAATTACCCCATGTTTATATATGGGTTTGTATTTCAAAGTAATTTTTTTTGACTACTAGATTGGTTAAATTTTTATTAGGGTTTCACAACAGAGTCCAAACCTTAAGAAATCATAACTTGGTTTTTTCTGTAAGTGGTTGAGGATAAAAAAGAATTTTCAGTACTTTTGTGAGGATAAGGATATTCAAGTAAGTTTCATTAGTTTATATTGGATCATTCCATAGAATCATGTTTTTTGGTGGATATTTTAGAGGTAATGGTGTAAAACCTTTAATATGAGGGTGTTTTCATTTCAGTTTTTATATAGAAAGGTTGTATCAAATGTTTAACACATGGTTTTATGGAAACGATGTGAGTTTTATGTGAAACCATGTGATTTGGTGTGGGATTGAATTTTGATGCATGATTGCAGACAAACCATGTGAAATGTTATAGATCACAGGTGTTCCACTTCACATAGATAGAATATAATTTGTTAAACCATTCTGATCATCCTTAAAATAGGGGTATACTTGGATATTTCCCCCTAAATGATTTATTAATGGCTTAAAACCCATATCACCAAAAATGTGGATTCATTAAATTTGGTTTTAAAAATTTTCACAGTTCAATTTAAAACCCACCACCTCATTTTCCTTCCCCCTCACATGCACACATCCCATCCAACCAAGCCATATCTCTCTCTCTCTATATCTATCTCCATCTCTCTTGATTACCCTATATTTGGGATTTATTTATGGGTGTTTATTTAGTTATTTGATAATTTTACCACCCTATAGAATAAAATCTCCACTTTTCTTTAATATTATGTAATTTTGGAGATCTTGGTTTGGGTTTCTATTGGCAGTTCCATCGAATGTTGTTGGAATCATCTGTTTCTCTTGGAAATATTATGTGCCATGCATATAAGGGATGTCATAATGAAATATTAATTTATTCATGAATATTTTCTTTGATTCTATGTAGTTACAACAATTTTATTATGGGGTTTCAATTAATTTAAATTACATTGGTGTTTTCAGGGTGATGTTGGTTAGTGACTGGCCTGAAATGAGGTCATAGGTATGTTGTAGGAGGATAGAGAGTGTTTTCTATGGTCCCAATGTAGAAAGATCATCCACTTGTGTTTCCTTTTTTTATTCCTTTGAATAGTTAAATGAATAATTGTATTCAGTTATAATTAATTTTAATTGAGTTATGGAATGGTATATGTACTCAATTGATGATCAGGGATCAGCTGGCCTTGTCCATCTTTTCATCCCTCGTAATGAACGTTTAATATGTTGATAATGTTATGTGGCTGAATTATTTTCCCTTAAATTTGATCCCTATTATTGTGCCTCTAGATCAGTTTTTCATTAAAAATCCATAATTATTGATCTGAATAATTAAATTTAAGTGGAT
The DNA here is from genome assembly GCA_963277665.1 of Viscum album. Classification (NCBI taxonomy): domain Eukaryota; kingdom Viridiplantae; phylum Streptophyta; class Magnoliopsida; order Santalales; family Viscaceae; genus Viscum; species Viscum album. The sequence continues at coordinate 1,505,957,264 of OY728119.1, read as the reverse complement.
TAGTTTCCTTACTTATGACATGGATCCTCTTTGGGCTTAAGAGGTTTGTTCTTTTGGGGTAGACCCTTATTGAGCTATTTTTTGAGGTGATATTTATCTCATGTCATTCCTTTGGTTTATAAAAATGGGAGGTCTAGGGATACCCTTAGTGACATGGAAATTTAATATGGAATTTTTGATTCCTAGTATTACCCCCAGGACCACATAATTCATGGGGTCATGTAAATCCTAAAATGGAAATTATAATTGAATTGGAATGGTGGTTTTAGCTTTAATTGTCGAATTGTATAATTAATTATTGTTTGAAATTTTTAATAATTAAATGATTGATATATTTGAAAATTTATGTGAGTATGGAATTTTTAATAGGATCTCTATAGATTCTATATGAATCTTATAATAGTGGAATGTCATAGATGAGCCTAGAATTACATAGCGTATTCATGTGAATGAATGGGTATGAATGAACCATAAGATTAAATTTTGTACAATTTTTTTTGAAGGAATTTAGAAGGCCCGTGTATTCTATAAAAATTATGTACTGTGAATTCTATGAGGTGGCTCCCCCATATATTCGATTAATTCCTTTATTAAATTCCACATATTGAAGTCTTGGATTTTGGTGTGAGCTCATTCATGAATGTTGTGTGATGTGCTCACCATTTTTATCTAAATTATTATTATTTTGGAATTACTTGGGTGTGAAAATTTATTCCAATGATGAAATGATTCTAAATATCATTGGAAGTCCATTGAGTTAAGGCCATTCATATGATTATTATTGAGAATAACTTTGGAGGAATTCCTATATGAGAAAAACAGATCATCTCAGAAAACTTGATTATGGTTTACTCTTTGATTTGACTTGGAATAAATTTGGGAAAAGATATTACCACTTTGATCAGTGGTAGTAGTGATGGTCTAAGAAGGTACCTCATGATTTGGATATATTCTGGAGACTGAAGTCTTAACATAGTACCCTTTTTTTCTACAATATATTATCATTCTTACTATTGTATTTATATATATTACATCAATATTATTTACACAAATAGGCGATATTATCATCAATCACTATTGGTGGTGTCGTAATGAGTTTTAATCAATCAATTTTTTATCCATCATGGAACTGGGGTTACCAGTAGATAACCCTTGGTCATATGTTATAGGTTCATAGAATATCCCTTAGTGATTCTTGATGATTTTATCCTAGTTTGGATCTTTGAATTAGGGAGTAATTATTAGGATGAGGAATTCTTGTGTAAAATCTATTTTTTGGTGATGTTGTAATTTTTAATGTTTATATGCATCCCAAATATTTAGTATCCTTCATCATGTTGTTATCACACAGAATGTGATTTAGTAGATAGTACCTGAATATGTATACTATACGTGATGTTCATATCATTTCCCTTATTTACATTAATGTTTCACAGTCTTGTAAAGTGGGTATCATCTTCTCATTGTACTACCTATAATACCTCACAGGATATTAGAAGCCTCATATATACAGTGATGTACAACCTAGGACATGTGGCACACTGGCTCGTGGAACCAGTTCTGTTTATTCTGTGATAAGGAATCAAAAGATGTATCAAATATATATTTTAAATATCATACTGTGTTATTTTGTGAGATAAGGGACTAAGATATTGTTAAATCCTGGCATTGGACTTATGTATAAGAGTTATAGACCCATATATGGGGGGAATACATGTTTTTGTCCGTAGGAATTATATTTCCTACATTTTTCTTTTACAGTTTATTTATTTTTACTTCATGTGGTGCACATAGTTTTAATGTGATTGGTTATTGTGTTTTTTACTCATTTCTAGGTACATTAAGAGGGTATGTTCATTCATGGATCATACTTGGAATATAAGATTTAAAAGTGATCCATATTTTCCTTGTAATTTATAGTTGATTGAGATTCATATATGTTGGTGTTTTTTTACTACTATATATTATATATGAATGTTATTTTTCATTTTCCTATTGAGTTAGATGATTGAGAGGGGTTAGGTTAATAACCATTTTTATAGAGTAATTTCTATTAAACAGTATTGTATAATGATACTTAGCCATATCCTATTGTAACCCCTTGTAAACATAGGAAGATATTAATGTGTTATTACAGTAATGGATTATGTTTAATAAGGTTCTAGTAATAAACATATAATGTTTTTTAGTCCATAACTTTGGTATATAATTTTATCTAACCAAAACAGGTAACAATATAAAAAAAGGATGAATTTGTGTAGAATGGTATTGAAAATGGTAATGTAATGTCTAATAATGTGAATCTATATGTATAATGATAGGTGGGTTATTTTTTTGGATTTACATCACCATCAAATAAATTTGGTTATAATTAAAATTTAAATACATTTACCCTCTTTAACTTGTGTTGGACCCTCCATATAATGACATCATGATGACCGATCTGAAAATGGGGGAGACTAAAAATCTATTTAATGTTGGAGATCTGGATAAATAAAATAATGTTCTCGGTTAATAAGGTGTCATCTATAAACCTATATGGTTTCCCTCTTATATTATTAATTTAACATTATATTAACATGATTTGGAACACTTATTTTCAATTAGAAAATCCTATGGTTGTAAGCAGTATGGAGGGATCCGAGTAAAATTGATGACGATAAATGGTATGTGGGTTTTTGACCATTGTATGAGTGGTGGGAATATCAAGGAAGGTTGTTTTAAGGTGATGGTCTAGGTTTTTTTATTTGATTTTTCGTTTTTAGGATAGAGTGAGATCCCTATTTGTGAGAACATGGTTATGACTTTTTTTACTTTAGGAGGTTCATTTTCTTTTGTGACTCTTTTAGGTTGGGCTGGCCTCTAAAATAGGATTTTTTATGGTATTATAGTTTACATTTTATGTTGATATGGGTTCTAGGGTGATATTGTAAACCTATTTTGTTGTGAATAATGACACATGGTTTGTTGCTAAATACTTTTTTATAAATATGACTCCTGGTTTGGTGAGTAAGTTCTTATTTTATGGTTTATATATGATGGTTTGACATGGACCACAAATTTCATTTTATATTTGGATCCTAGTTAGATTCCTTAGATTAAAGGGATTGGTTTCCATGTGGTTATACTGATGGTGTATCTTAGGTGTTTTTGATTCCTTAGTTTTCGGAGTGAATAAAATCTGTGATAATACCATGGTTAATGGTTTATTTTGGGATGGTTTTTTCTATCAAATGGAATGTTATGTTTATCCATGTTTTTTTGTTGGTCTGATGGGATGTGATTCTAGGATGGTATGAATATAATATTATTAAATCATATTAGAATGCTTTGGGTTGGAGCTAATGTATGGGTCATGTTTGGAGGCTTGTGGTTTAGGAATGAAAATTCTATAAGATTTCTCCACTAAGGAGAGTTCCCTATAAAATGTAGTTGTATGAAATGGGTGTAGATATCGATAGAGATGTTGATTAAGTCTTGTGAGATAACTGATATTTTACAGTTTATGATTTCATTAGTGAAAGTTTTTGTTGCGACTTGTCTAAATGCATTGGATGGATCCGTGTGATTTCTGACCCTATTAGTTTGTCATTGTGCGAGGGTGTGTGGTAATGGTTGTTAGATGTTATAGTTTGTAATTAAACTAGGTTAATATATCTCCTTGATGTAGTTTTGTGGGTACACATTACTATTGATTAAGGAAAATTGTCTTTTATAGATGCATTGAAAATACCTTGACCTGAGGATGATAATTGGATAAGGGGTTTGATTAGTTTCTTGAGTGGGTATCTGGGTGATGTTCCATTGATTCATAACTCATGTAACTTTGAGTCAAATTATATAACTTCACAAGGTATTTTGTGAACCCAAGTATTATTGAGATGGATGTGTCAGATGAATGTCATAGATGTGTGATGTTATTGTAGTTTTGTAATCATTCGATGGGATGTAATTAATTGTATAATAATATGGGAGAAATGTTGTATAATATAGTTACACAAGAGGATTTCCGAGTTATAGTTTAGTATAATGGATTATCTGTATTATTTTGAAAATGTATCAATTATTGGAGAGGTTCAACAATGCAATAGAAGTAGTTCTGTAGTTGAAATTAGTTAATGACTACATTATAGAGAGTCATGGGGACATGCAATGTCTTTGGTGATGATCCACTACTGATACAAGTGACTGAGAGTTCATGGGTCACTTGCCTACAGTGGGGCTCAAGGCCTTCGTATATGTGTTTTGGGATTCCATTTTAGTATAGGTTCACATTGTAGCGGGGGTTTAGTGTGGTGAAAGATGATCACGTTCTTGGATGAAAGAGATGATTGGTGTTGATAAGGTGAGTTGACATGTCTTGAAAGTGTGTAATGAATTTGTTTTAATGGGTAACCATGGATTTTTTTCTTGAAGAGAGGATTATTTTAATTTATATGGGGTGAATTTCACGATCCACTTTTTTTGGGAAACCCCCTCATTATGGATAGAAAATTAAAAACTTTCATTAGTACTATTCTAAGAATACTAGAAGGGGTGATGTTTTTTCTCCTCAGGTGAGGTAGGGGTGGAAACATCCAATCATTGATTTTATTCATAAATTGTGAATGGGAAATAGTGGTTGGCAATTATTCTAGTTAATATATAGAAACAACACTCTTATGGTGGGTTGTTACGTGTTATTGAAGAGTGTGTGACCCTTTTGTCGAAAGGGTCATATTGTAGTTAATTTTATCATGGGATTTTCTAGGTACTGATGAGGTACCTTGAGGTGTACACCTATATTCTATATAAAATGTAAACATGATGTTTGACATGGTTTTGGACTAGGACTGAGTGTTGGATTTAGGCATGAGTTCATTTTACAATGATCCAAGGGTTCCTGAATCAGTGGTAAAAAGGTATGTGTATTAGGGAATGAAGATATTTAGGGATGTTTAAGACCTAATAGTAGGATATCACAAGGTGTTTGGGTATGGAATTTGGTGTGCATGTTTAAGTGAATGCATGATTCTATTGGGACAAAAGGAATCTTAATCAGATTATTTTCTAACATGGTGGTGGTTTGAGTTGTGTGTTTTTTGGAAAATCAACTTTGAATTGTTAAAATTTTGTTTTTACATATTTTTAGATGTAGGATGATGTAAATAAAATTTAGTGTATCTATATAGAGATCATTGATATGATTTGGGAATCAATGTAGAAATTTATGGAAAATTCAAATGTTTTCCTAACTTATATAGGGGCTCTAGTTATACATCCATCTTGAATTTATTTAAAATAATGAAGAGGTATCTAATTGTTTTAATTAAAATTCTTAGGGATGATTGAGTACAATGAATAGTAAATCGCACCAAGTGCATCAATAGTTTAGCATCTAGGGTTCAGTTCACCCATAAGTAACAACATCGTGTTTTCCCCATTCCCTAAAATGAACCTCTTTATATGCTAGAGTCCACCGACAAGAAGTTAGGTTCTATGACATTAATATGGGGAGTCTATAACCTCAAGGCTAGAGTGTATCACAACTTCATAAAATAATATTATGTAGAAGATACAATATAATAAATGGGATACATGGTTATAAATTTTCCAAGAATAATAAATAGGATAATGGATAATCAATTTCATATACAAAATTATGATCTTTTCATGATATATAAAAAGGGAATTACATGGGTTATAAATAGATAATTCTTATAAAAAATGATATAAATGAAAAAAATCCCAAAACTTTATCCACTAGAATCACATGTGTATGATCGGTCCTCTTCTCTAGTGCTTTATCCTAGGTTTAACATCATACATCCAATGATGGATGCTTCTCTTTGTCCGTGCTGGTGTCCATAAATACATTTCGGGTATCAAACGTTGTCTTGAATAGGGTTTAGAATAAAATCAGTAGGCCACCACCAAAAACATCTAGTATAATATATAATGTGTATATTAAATGGAAGTGTATAGATATAAAATTTTAGAACATAAATATTAACTATAAATGGGTTGGCACTGGTTCTTAATGGACACATGGCTAACACAACCATCTTTTTCATAAGACAAAATATCTCTAAACATGTATCATCATTAAATATATATATATATATATACCAACACACACAAACACACACACACATATATATATATGTGTGTGTGTGTACGTATAAGTATATATTTATATATACATATAAATGTATGTACATAAATGAACAATATACATACAAACATATATAGCCATATACTAAGATATGAATTGTTTGCCAGGACCAAAGGCATAACTCAAGAATCTATTCCTAGTCACTAGAGTCTCATATGGTAGTATGGGTCTCCATGACATTGTATAAAAATAATATGGGATGCAATTCCAAATTATCCCCATTATATAGTATTCTATGCCAGAGTATCAGAATTGTATTGGATACTACGCCCAAGTATCAATCATAAATTGGACGCTAGGCTCAAGTATCTAAAGTATATGGGAATCCATTCTTGAGTATAAAATATATATGGGTCCACTTTCCGAGTATCACAAATAATAAATAGTTCCAAACCAAGATTATTATAATCCTTATGTTGGATTACATTTCATTTATCCTACCATATAATTAATTACATAACCATTGTTTATATGAAATTTTGGTGATGTAGTCATACAAATAACATTTCATTTTATTATAATAACACATTTAGTTATGTGGACACTAAGACCACTTAGTAGGTGGTGTGTCCACATAAACATTTAATATAAAAATGTAATTTAATAAGCACACCCAAAAAGGGAGAAATTTTAGAGATGGGAGACATTCCAAGACAAATAAGTGTTTACCAAAGTAACACTAACATTGTTAACAATTTATATAAGGATATTTTTATTATTTATAAAACACATAAAATGTATGGTGTTTGGAATTATGGGGAACAATACCAAACACCTTTTCCTTAGAGAAATAGTTACTATACTACCCACCTATGCCTATTATTGTCCCCCATCTTTTATTGTTCATTTATTTGGAAAAGAAAGGAATAAATATGTGAAATAGGAAAATTCACTAAAAATATGTAATACGTGAATGCATTAGAATGGAATTCATGATGGCAGATAAATGAGGGAAATAAGGAAGTAGAATGTGGAACTTACTGATACACTTCTAATGTTATCAAGAGTGGAAGAATTTGAGTCTGAATGATAAACCTACCTAAAATCCTTTGTAAAGGTAGATGAGGAGTTAAATCATATGGGGGTGTTGTAAATGAGAGGATATGAAAGATGGAGGAAGATGTATTAATAATGGTAGATGAAAATTGAAATTTCTAACACATTTAATAGGATTATGGTTTAGGAAAACCATGCATTGTCTATGGAGCCCCTCTAATGTTTTATGAAACTATGAAATATGGTTTCATGTCCCCCCTTTCATAGTTTAAAAAAATATCCATAAACCTTAAATGACCTCAGTGCAGAATCACTTAATCTGCACTAACCATACACTAACCATGTGGATCAATCTTAATGTTAAAAAATCCAATGTTTCTAGATCATAAAAATCCTCAAACTCCCTTAAATTGATATGTGTACTATTAAAATCATTTAATGTATACAAAACTATGTTTAAATAGAAATTCAATGTATCCATATGTCTTAAAAAGGTCAAGATTTCATATACTCCCCTCCTTAAGACAACTCTTCCTCAATATTCACATCTGATGTAGGTGAAACATTTTCAAGAAATGTTCTAGCTATCTCATAGGTACATCGATCTCTCTCTACCTAGTCTCATCTAACATACAACCAAGTTTCCATAAAATCCAAACTATAGGAATTATCAATATTTATAGAGACTCCATTCTATTTTTAATGATATGATTTGGATAATCTCTAAAATAACCTTCATCCAAAAACTAGATATCCTTATGATAGAGGAATGATATGGGTTGGAGTAATAATGGCGAAACTGCAATATATGGAAGATGTCATTCACGGATCAGTAACTATGAGGTAAATCCAACTGATAGGCGATAGTTCTGACTCTATGAATGATTTTGAAAATCCAACTATAATGAGGTGATGACTTTAACTATCTATGATTCCCTCTATGAGAAAAACTAGGTGAAACCCACAAAAAACCTGGTGACCCACCTCAAACATCAATGGATGGTGGTATAGATCAGTATAAAACTTCTTCATAGACTGATCTATCACCATGATCTTCTAGGTAACAATATATGCATCGATTCCTTCTAAATTATATGATGTCCATGTAGAACTAAATTTCACGCCTCTAGCCCATATTGATGTGAATTTCAATGAAATTCATTTACAGACTCATTGGGAGCTATCTAAATATATATTAGAATGATATTATTAGAGAAACATTAACTGATATGTAGGTGTTTCTCCCATTAACCTACAAAAACTAGGACACATGATCCGATAATGTATTCAAACACCAATATCATATATTCAGACTAACCATTGGTTTGAAGGATTTTCGAAGTATTAAGAATCTTTTATGAACCTAGTGCCTTATTCAATCCCTTCTCGTACAATGATATAAACTGAGTATCCCTATCTAATATGATAGAATGAGAATAAAGTGAAGTCATATATTATACCAAATTTAATGCCACTCAATTTTATCTATTTTAGAGGTATCTTTTGATAATTAGTAAGTGAGAAACCTTGATTAACATGTTGATGATCACCCATACCACATCCCTACCTTGAGTCGATCATAGCAAGATCATCACATAATCCAAATTTACATTATCCCATTTCCATTCCAGAATGGACAGAGTCTGTAAAAGTGTAGTAGGCTACTGGTTCTCGGACTTCACCATCAAGTAGGTGAAACACGATGTGATAAAACTTGTAATATATCTCTTTATATATGGAAAAAATACTGGTTGTGTATATCATCATATATTGGGGAACATGATAGTTGTACTATCTAAAAAGAGGCATTAGACTCTCGTATTATTTCTTGAGGTAAATTTGTAGGCACCAAGACACACCAATGAATGTATAGAACCTCTTCCTAATTTATAACCCAACACGATGATGTTTCCTTATCTAATAAACTCCACTTTAGGACTAATCCCTCAGATCATAATGTTTTATCATCTTTACTCACTCTATAAGATAAAATTCCACTATCTACGCTATTAAAGAAGCCTTTTCAAGATACTCTTGAATGTCTAGATGCCTATCAGAATTCAAAACCATCAGCTTATACATACTAAAATCCTCTTCAATACCCTGTTTTTGAGTCTTAGGGCTTATTTCATTTTTTACAACATTCACCTTTCCAAGCATATTGGAAATCACAATTTCTAAAAATAGTAGCTAATTGACCCATCATCATTGGCAGAGATTAAAGTAAAATAACATAAATATATACATGAGGCTTTTGTGGTCTATGCACATTAGAATAAACTCTCCCAATAAGTATTCCCCATAAAAATGAATGGCGTCATCTACAACCACTATATTTAGATTCCGCATTGGGTAATTAAACAGACGATGCATTATCTTTTTAGACTCGCAAACCATGACTTGATCTCCTCTCATCAGAATGAATCTCATCCCAATGTCTGAGGTAAGATAATAACAACTATAAATTCTCCAATAATATTAAGTAATCATGATCGTTCTTGAACAAAACATTCTTTTCAACTCCCAAAGGGGGGGATTCATAGGATTTAGACCATATAAACATAACATCATTTTTATTCAACCACCAAAGAGTCATTGCTAAGCATGAAATTTCAATAAAAATCATTTAATACTGATCCAAACCCATTAATTTCCAAACATAATATTTTTTCTAGGGACTATCCAAAGATATAATTACTCTCACATTATCTACGTTATTAGATACTCTGTCCTCAGTGATAATGTTATCTAATATGTGATATATAATGATCCAGATGTGGTATTTGGTGAGTTTATCATACAATTTTTTTCTCAATATGCAAATCTAGTGTGATACCATTGTGCTTAGAATGGTTGTGTTGGGTAATATATTACAATAATCCTTTATCCGCAAATAATTCCACAAATGAGTCAATATATTGGTGGAATACTCAATTCATTAGATCCACAGAAACTGAGGGCGTGTTTCTAGCATCCAACGATATGAAAAAATAAAAATAAGAGGGATATATACTATGTAATGTTATTTGTGGAATGTATAATGAAATAATGTACACATGGTTATGTACTAAAACCAAAGAAATATTAAATAATATATGATCTCCTTGGAGTTGGTGGATTAGATTTTTTACACATTCAATGGGATGCGGGTTTTTCAACATAAGATAATTCAATCAGCAGTAATCATGGAAATAATTGAGGTTACCATCTACCTTATTGGATAAAATGATAGGTAAAGTACATGGTAATGTAATGGGTCTTATAAAACCCTTATCATCTATTTCCTCTAGTTTCTTCTTAATTTTCGTAAACTTAGTATATGCCATCCTACAAAAGAGTAGAAATCAGTGCTACTCTTAGATGTATCAAATTAGTGAACATCAATTACATCAAATTAGGTAACCCAATAAAGGTTTCAGGTAATGAATCCATACAACTCATCCATCACCTGACGAAAATCAATACTTTTTCTCCACGATCTCTCATAAAAAGGCCACCAATGTGGGTTGTCACCGCACCTACAAACCATGATCATGTCTTCTCTGAAATTCCTGGACTTCCTAGGGTGAGTTTATGAACATATGTAGTTCCCTTAAGTGATTTCGAAGAGATCCTTCAACAATATATATCTTCTAGATAATGTTACGGTATTAAAAAAACCATTCAAATTATTATGTTTAATCACATCATCTAAATGATAAATTTATTCTATACAAAAATATAGCCACCTATCTCGAGATGAATTTACATACATCAGTGTACACTCTTAGATTGTATCCCCAATAGTGTTCCAAGAGTCAAAATACCATAAAAGTACTCAATATCAAGGACCATAGATTCCATAATTTCCATATATATAAAATAATGAATATAGGTGGTGTAAAATATGTTAGACACTAATATAGATGGTAATAGAATAATACCCTGAAGTTTAGAATTCCCTACACTATGCAAATAATTAGAAAGAAAAATTATTATGATATAGATAGAACATAATACATGAGATACAACCTAACTACCCCTTATATGGTCCACTCATTTTGATTAGAACATCTAAATCCAAGATACCTCAACCACTACCACCTCCTCTGCATGATTTATTGGAAGTACTCTAGTTACCCACCTAGAATGGTGCTATAAATCCTACTACTAAAAGAGATGGTGATACAGATCCTCTCCCACAAGGAAATTATTTAAATGTCCAATAAAATTGTTAATGGTTCTCCAAAATATCATATCCTTGACACATAATGGGATCTTAGTGTCAATGGGGTTTCATATACCCTGAGTTTCCTCACCGATGAAAAACCACCAAACAATCAGTATGTGATAAGGAAACATTTCCTACCAGTAGTAGAAACAATTACATATCTCGATGGTAAACCACTATTTCCCACACAATCATGTTTTTGTAGGTATTTCTTGGTGATAAGGGATTAATTCACTATTTATGAAATTTTGGTCTACTGAAACACATTCAATATCAATTAGATGGAATATATAAGATCATCATAAAAAATAAATATTTCATCAACTGATCCTTAATATGTGTTAGTGAGAAATGATGAAGCTTTTTAAACTGAGGGGAATACTGCATTACTAACACATAACCCTATTATAGGTCTATATATTCCCAATAGTGGGCTGCTATCTGCATCCTAGAAAAAAATTAATCATAGAATGATGAATGAAAATCATCCTAGACAATACCCCGATGAGGATCAACATGAGTGCTAAAATCTCACCATCGGTTAGTATATTCTCAGAACATATATGTTATAAAAATTGAAACCCTATCTATACGTGTCTCCAAATGCTCTATGATTGATTAAATGGCCTTTAGACACGACTACACTATGTAGGGGATACCATCCAATCAAAAACTAAGTGGATGTTGGTTGTATAATTCTTATGTCAAGTCTTCTATTGTATTGGAAAGTCAAAAATATCATTTTAAACAATGTGTAAGTCCTAAGAATCTAACTCAAAATTGACCATTAAATCACATTTTAGGAATAAAAAGATTTTCTACAGGTGGAACTACTCGAGGTAATAATGGTGGATTAAGGAACAACACTTATAGAGCATGGCCATCGTCGTCCTCCTAGAACATGAATTGATGAAATCATGGTTTAATAGTTCAACAATATGAAAAAAATTCATCTAATAATATTCAATAGTATATAAGATCACATATAACTGAATAATATATGTATATTCCTTCTTATATATGAGTCATACCCTTCTTCCTTCTCTTATATCAAATATTGGGTGATGTATAAGAACATAAAGAAAGAAAAAGACACTTCCTACTTAAAACTATGGAGGTCAGGTTAGGGTTAAGGTCTCACATATCATAAAAGTAATCTCAGAATATGGACTATAAGCTATGTGGTAGAGAGAAAAACGCCATTTACATTGGAATTGGAATATAAATTAAATGGTAACCATTTTATTTGAGAATGTTAAATTCATTTCTATTTGTATTCATTTATATGTATATATTAAATTGCACACATTTAGATGAGACACCATTCCCTAGTTATAAATGAATGATATTTATATATTGAAATTTTAAAGTAATTAGTATCCAAACTAACCCTTACAATTGAAATAATGATATAAAATTTCATATAAAATGATTTGATTAGATTAATCACCATTTCCAATTTATAAAACTACAATATTCATATATTACAATGGGAAATCAAGTAATCAAAATCACATAACATTTCATCCTGTGTGACCAGTTTTCCACCGCTTGAATGTGGTATAATTAGTTAATTAAGGTGACACCATAGATCTCTTTGATAGAAACCCATTTGGATTGGTCTTAATATATTATTTAATCCTATTATTATACCCATAAAATAAGAGTTACCACATTTTCTAATTTCATAGTTTAGGAACCTATAATAGATAATATGTAATGAACACATCAATATATAAATTTGGCATGTCATATACGTGACATGTGAATACTTAGGTTCCTAATATGATGAACAAGGTGATAGCTCCTCACCATACTAGGGAAATTAAAATAAAATTCCATAATAATATTAACAACATTAAAACAAAATATCATGTTCATCATAAAATCGAGAAATCAACTCAACAACAAGAGAAAAAAAATCATAACAATGATTCTCATAACACATCATTTGGATTTTCCTTGTATGTGGGTTAGCTACACTAACGAACATGTTAATGAAAAAATCACAATGTATCCTTTCTATCATGTCCACAAACCCAAAAAAGTAAGAAAAAAAAGGAAAACGAGACATCGATACCACTTTTTATCATCCCAAACTATGTCCATTTATAAGAAATTGAACCATGATGTCCACATGGCCTTAATCCCATGTCCCCATAAACAGGAAGCTATAGACTAGTAGTGAGGGTTTATGATGATATGATGGGGATACTATACCTTCATGATAAGAGTGTAGCATAATGATATTCAATAATAGTAATTAATGGAATAATTGTGGAAAAATGACAATAATATTCATATATTATCCAGGTAAAATCATATGGGAGATGAAAAATCAATATTATATCCAATATGATGATCAAGTCATAATATTAAACAAAATGGGAAGTAAATAGGTTGTTGGGAAAATATAAACATTCAACATGCTAATAAATGAAAAAAATACCGAACATAACTTCACTAGAATAATGACAATAAGCTCAATCCTCCTCTAACATAGTCCATACTAGGTAGAAAATATTAAATCAAAAGCCAGATGCGTCCTTTTTCCCCTTACACCATTCATAAATTCAATTCGGCAGCCAATTAGGGGGTTGAACATGGTGTGAGATATACTCAATAGGCCACCATCGATGATGTCTTATATAGTTCATCTTTTATATATATAATTTAAGTGTGAAGAAATTATTTTGGAAAAAAATATTTAAATTGTAAACATGTTGTCTCTTGTTCCTAAAAGACACAAGGCTGACACTACCTACTTCAGCATAAGCCATAATATCAATGAACATGAAACACCACACACCCAAAAATATATATATATATATATATATAATTATATATATATATATGAATATATATATATGTATGTATATCTATACTATATAAATAAGAAAATATATATGAATATATATAGATACTTAGTTGTATCCAAGATATGAGGAATTAATATTATCTATGCTCATAGTAAAAAGAATCACATAGGGTACTAAGGGTAACCATAGTTGAGTATCATATATACATGTGATTCCATGATGGATTATCACAAGTTTTATAAAAACCATTCCTGAGTTTCGTGAATATATTGGACACTATTCTAGAGTCTCAAAAGTATATGGGATGTAATTCCAGATTATATAAAATATATGGGAGTATAATCTTGATATCATAAATAATAAATATTACAAATAAAATATAATCATAATCCATGTGTCGATTTACAATTAATTGGACTTAAAATTTATTCTAGAAAATTACCTTGTTTATTTGGAATGTTGCAGGACATTGTCATAACAGTCACATTCCATTTTATTGTAATAATCCATTAAGTTAGGTGGCCACTAACACCACATAGATTCTAATCTGTCTACATTAAAATTTAGGAACTCTAATTAATTTAATGAGAAGATCCAAATGGGGTGCAACTTTTCGATGTTTGAGAACATCGACAATAAAAAAGGGCTTACATGAGTTCCACTAATCTTGTAAAAAATTTACATAAGGAAATTTCTATTTATTTTAAGGTAACACAAGGACGTTTTACCATGAAACATGACGAAAAATGATATAAAACAACTCATCTTCAGGAAATAAATTACTAAACCACATCTTTATCTTGATAGTACTCCCCTCAACCATTTTCATTCATTAACTTTGGGTGGAGTAAAAGATATCGATGAAATGGTCAAATTGTCTAAAAATATTTCACATTTTCTCTCATAGAATAATCCTTCATAAGGTAAAGATAAATAATGGGAATATATAAGGGGAATTAAAAGTTTATTGTTAATATTATAATATAACTGATATTAGAAGAATTAGAGTTCAGAGTAAGAACCTAGATCAATGCCAATGGGAAGGGTATGGTGGACTTCAATCCCTTGGGGGTGCTTCCCATGAAGAGGGATTTAAAAGTGAATAATAATTATTAAATATATAAAGATAAAATATAAATTTTTTGCACTATTATGTGTATTATAGTTTGGATCCAGAATTTTCCATAATGCACCTAATTTGTGAAGCACCACTAGGTAAGTGGCACAAGTCATTTGGGATAGACACATGGTTTTTCAAAACAACAAATAGATTGTATAGAGCCTATATAGTTTTATATAATTCCCATGAACAACTATATGGACTCCTTTCAGGGTTTAAAAAAACCATTTATTTCCCTTTAAATTGCATGGTTTATTTGCATTATTATCTTTAACCATCCCTTAATTGTGAAACTTAATCTTCCTTTCCAAAATCTTGTCATATGGGCTCTAGATGAGCCCCACCCACTTTCAAATTTCTCCACGAACTCTTAATGTCATTTAAAGAGTAAAATTGTTTTACTGAACAATAATTTATTGCCCATGTACCTCTTAGGAATAAAGAGATAATGCCATTTGAATGTGAAAACAATGTTTAATGGAATTTTTTGATGGTATAGGCACCAAATAATAAAAACATTCGGTTCAAAGATGACACATATTGAGGGGATAACTGCAAGAATGTTTCGGGTATAAATGATGACATGATTGGTTCTTAGAATAGATGGGATTTGGTAACATGCAATCTTTATTTTCGGTAATGATAATTGGTATTAGATCGGGTTATGGTAGTTAGAATACTTTGGGCTAGAAGTTGTTCCTTATATGTGTTTCTGGTATCCTATAATGGTATGTGGTCTTTAATATTAGGGGTGGTGACTAGAATAGAAAATAATAAATAGATAGAGGACAACTATGACTACATGTGGATGATATGTGATATTTTGGGGACTTTGTAATACCATGGGTGTAAAAATGGGTTTTTTTACAGTAAATTTTAACTTTTTACTACTATATGAGATGAGTTTTCATATGGGATTTTCAATGGTGTTATAAATATTTGAATGTATCTAAGTGGTGTTTTTAAATGATTTTGATACCTAGAAGGTATCTATGGTTCTTGGGAGTGACTTCATATCATCAGTCATGTTCTTTTTGTCATTATAGTGATTTGTATATGGAAAATGTTTTAGGGTATATGGTTTAGTAGAAACCATTCATATAGTTGAATCTCAATTTTTTTAAGTTCAATTTATATAGGTCACGATTTTATTGTATGGTAAACACTTAGTTTATAGAGAACAATGGGAAAATTTCGTCTCGGATTTGGATGGAGGTTTGACAAATTTTTTTCACATGATAATAGGAATACCATTTTAAATGTTAAGGACTAAGGTAATGAAAATTAACACCGTTGGAACATTGTTTGTAAATTATTTTTACTCAAACATTCTAGAGGGGTGTATATTGAGAGTGTCTGCTAGATATTTAGTGCATGATTTTGAAAACCATGTTTCTAAACTGTGAAACTATTTAAAAGTGGGTTTTACAATTTCCCTTTTAGATTTTATTCCCATACCCCCTCATGTTATTTTCCCCTTACATGTGCACCTCTCATCAGACCATAACCCTCATCCATCTATTAATTACCGTATATATAGGGTGTGTTATTTGGTATGTATTTGTTTATTTGAATTAATTATCACACGAAAAACATCCAATTCCCTTATCTATCATATTCTATAGTTTTAGTGTTATTGGTTGGGGATTCCATTTGTGGTACTGCAATGGAATAGTGTAACCACCATGTTCTCTTAGGGAATTAACATGACTTGTTCTTAGGAAATCTTGAAACAACATATCCACAACGTTGTGTGTTGTTACGATAGTGGAAAGTGGTTCCACTGATATTATTAAGGTTTTTATATTAAATTAAAATAATTTGGTACTTGTATTGGTTTCATTGGATTGGTCATGGATCTAACTATGGTGTTTCATATGTTGTGGGAGGTTCTCAAATGTTGGATATGTTTTTTATGTACTGAGAAATTCTGATTAGTTTTCCATTATTTTTTTAGTTAATCCATTATTTTTATTTCATTATAATTTATTATTATTGTTTCAATCCATGTAATTGGTAACAAATTGTTGATGGATGATCAACAGGAATTAGATAAGTTTTAAACCCTTAGAATAAAAGTTGAGAACATCGAACATGTTAGGTTGTCTAATGTTTTTCTATTAAATACTATAACTTATATTTCACCTTAGGATTTTTAGGTCACCCCAAATATGTGAAAACGCGAAATAAATATTTAAATAGATGTGGTTTAGTTTTCATAGTGATTACATAAAACCTCATAATGAATATATATTTGGTTGGTTTGAGGAATACCATTATTGATCCTGGTTTTATGGTGAGAATTTCATTATTATGAATAATTGAGTGAACTAAAGGGGTGATCTAAAGAATTCCTTCGATACATAGGAATCAATATGAAAATTTTAATATATTGGATGACCCCTATGACCCCTTAAAACATATGGACATTGAATAGTTAAATTGAAAAATGAATTTACCTCTAATAGGGTTTTTGGATTAAATTATTTGATTGTATAATTTCTAATTATTTTATCTGTGAAATAATAAAATGATTGAAATATTTTTAAATTTATGTGAGTATGGAATTCCATAAAGGACCACCTTGAATTACATAAGATGATATTAGATGTTAATTTTAAGTAAGATCCTTAGATTCTATTAGAAGACTCATGTTAAGGTAATGGTTTGCAGATACCTCTGGATTTAATGGGGCCCAATGATATAGAATTTAAGGAGCAGGTCAATGGACTACATTCAGATTCATTACTATGAATTATTTGTTGTGGTTCCCCTTTGTATTGGTTAATGTATTCATTTTCAAAATTTCATTGATTATTATCATGGATAGTTGATGTTATCCCTAGTTGAAATTAATAGGATTAGATCCCCAAATTAATATTGATTAATTTTGGTTTGATATGACTTGGGTGTGAACTAGGATTACAATCAATCCATTACATTTAATTTTATAGTTGTTATCTTATGTTCAAACTATTTAGATGATTATCCTCATGAACGAATGGTATGCAAATATACTTTTAGTTGTGTTGATTCCTTATCGATAACATGATTGTGGTTTCATCAGTGATGCACCTTAGAGTAAATTTATAAAAAAAATATTTACACCAAAATGATATTTACCTTTGTTTAATGATGTAGTTAGTGTCAGGATATGTTTTTTATAAAGACTTTAGGCTCAAATTAGTTCCTATTATTTCTATGGACTATTAAAATTATTACTTATTATATATATATATATATATATATTTCAAACATTTTTATTTAAATGTTCATAATGTAATATCATTATAAAAAATTGGAGGTGTCCTACTATGATATACTCCAACTCTACAGTGTCTTCCATGGAACAATGTTACATTATAATATTCTACTTTGTCCCAAGTTACATGTTTAGGGAATGGAAATAAGTTATTATTGATAGTTTTTGCCAATTTAGTGATTCAGAGCTTCTATCTAGGTTATGGATAAGTATATCCCTGGTTTAGATATTAATTTATTTTTTTAATTTATTTATTTTTTGGGATGGTATAAATGATGATGGTTATGTGACACCCAACCTGTTTTGTATGATGAATTATTTTCTATCACATTGGGATGTGATTTATTAATTATTATATGATTATCTACTCTTTGTGTGATGTTAACACATGTAAACATATTTATTTACATGTGAAGTAATATGGTATATAGGGCATATTATCCTTAATTTAAAACCTATAGAACCTCATTGCAGGTTGGAAACCTATGGTATATAGGGAGGAACAAATGGGTCCTTTTGGTGTACTAGATTAGGGAAACAATTTAGTGGGTTCCAACTCATTGCGTGACCAACCAAAACATTTATATTAACCATTTTTCACACCAATAGAATTATTATATCTATGATAATGTTGTTTAAGAAACTATAAAATAAAAAAACAAACCCAATCATGATAGAATAACCTTGTTGGGCCTCTCTTTTATTTTTTCATTATATATCTTTGAACTAGAATCACTACACTTTTCAATTTAATTTGAAATATTATGAAAACCCATATCCATTAAAATACCACCAATTCCATAAAAAACATATAAAAATGATCCCAAATATTTGATATTTTAATGACCAATTCCAGAAATGGATATTTCTAAATATATATGACACCCATAATCCCATGTCGGAACATTTTTTCTATTCATTTGTCAGATTTTTATAGTACATGAACCATGGTATGGATATTCAACACCACATTGTTCTTTATAAATTTCAGTCTAAACAAAATTCTAGTACATACATACATCATTGGTCTCTTCAACCATCACTAGATGATTAAGAACCACTTAAGTAGTTCTTAATATGACAAATTTTTTGAATAATGAATCTGTTATATTTGTAGAAAAATAAAATAAAATATCTAACTATAATCACATACACTTTTTTAAAATATGTTAGCCACAAATTATGATGAGGTGCAGGATACCCATAGATGGACCAGGGTTTTTGAATCATGATATCAAAAAATTATCCATTTAATCTAATTTTTGTAACCAATAACCCTCCTTATATTATTTTTTACTTATAGTTATTACTATCACTGTTTTTCCCATATCTTTTTGATGATCCAATTAATATTTTACAAAATCTTAACTTTAAATATATATATGATCAATTATTTCATTACCAAAATTTAACTAATTTTTCTATGCATAAAATAAAAAATATACATTGTACATATGCTTTAAGAATTGATCATTCTAATAGGGTTAATGAAAAATAAATTAAATAGAAAATATTCTGATGCACAATAATCAACTATCATTATAGGTTGATGATTATTTTAGGAAATGTCACTCATTATTGGGATGAAATCCCTTATAATTATTTTTTGATTTCTCACTTCTACCAAGCCAGGGATCACATTCCTCACTTTACCTCCATATCATTTACGCTATAAAACTGAAATAGAAATATGGAATTTATGCCAATATAAGTAAATTACCCATTGTTTTTTAACACAAAATTATGAGTGGTTTCATTGATCTACTCTTTCTCATGATTTATTTTAGTGTTTTGAATATCTCTTATATAGAGACCCATGATTTAAACATATATTATTCTATAATTCATAATAAATGTTTTGGAAAAATACAATCAAACGAGAGGACCAACATCACTGGATGATTAGACCTAAAAATACATCATAATAAATAAACAAATCATCCTTATTTAAAAATCCACACAAAAACTCTATCTAAAATAGATATTATAAAACAACATAGGATATACTTGGGAAAATAAATAAGGAATAGGGTGATATATAATGAACTATGTGTGAATATACAATGTAATGAAGAATAAAACAGGGGTTATGATCCATAACATGGTATCCTAAATAACATTATTATAATCATAGATTCATGGATGAAGGATATTATTTCATGATATCTTTTATAATTGGAGAAAAAATAAGAAATTTTATCATAAACATATGTTGACGTTCACTCCCAAGACCATCATCCTAATGATGAAAATGTCCAATGGTGGATTAGGTTCACTCCATAATCTCAAAAAAAACTTCTCATGAGATATAAATCATTACCCAATTCATTGGATAAACATATTATTATATTCCCATCAATCATATAAAGTAAAATAGTACATATTCATTCCATATGAAGAAAATAAACCATATATAAGACATATGCATGATCAAAGCCTTGAGAAGGTAGTGATTTTTGAAATTCATATTCAATGATAAAAGGATAAATAATATGAATTAATAAGATTGTACTGAATAATATCATTTTGATTTTCATATATATAAATTAAATATATTTATATATTATTTAGTTATAATATAATGATTTAATGAGAAGGATCAAGGAGAAGAAAGAATAAAAATGTATAACATGGGTGAAACTTTATGAAATATCTAAAGGGTCAATTAATTGAATCAGTAAACTCACTATTTCCATCAAAATTGAATTGAACCAATAGGGCTATACATAAAATAATTAGTTCTATTATAATATATTAATTTATTTAAAAACATTTATTGGGTGACTCTCAACATGACACAAAAGTTATGAATTTTTCTTTAAAATTGGATTATTTAGAAGTGTTATTATTTTAGAGAACAAAAAGCATGTATTAACAAAACAATGAAATGTATATTTAACTATTTATATATTTGTGGGACATATACAGAAAAATATAATAGTTAATAGAGAATAATATTACAAAAATTGAAGAAAAATAAAAAGTTTGTGTAACTGGTAAGCCATGATAGAGGTATAAAAGATCCCATTTTATATTTTAATTTTTTTTATATAAAATACTATTAAAAAATTATTAAACATTATTTTGGAAATATTTGAATGTAGAAATGAATTTCAAATGAGATAACACTTAATTAGGTTTAAAATTGAAAAAGAAAAATTAATATAAGTTTAAACTAACGACTAGGAGGGAAAACCAAAATTTACAAGGATGTGATTTATTCTTATCATAATTGAATTTTCAAGAAGGGATAAAACTGATAAATAAAGATGATTTGAATTAAAAGTTTTAATGAAATTTATAAATTGGGTATACAATATGAAATGGAAAATGAAACTCATCGAAAAAAATTATAACTCAACAAATTCAATTTCATTATAAAATTCCATTTTATTCAAGAGAATATATTAATTTAATAAGAAAAAAATGAAGAGAGTGAATTGATGTGAATTTTACTAATTAAATATTAATTAGTGGTTTTTTTAATCAATGGGTCAGTGTTTAAACTATAAAAATAAATATTGGTTAATGAAACCAAAGCATGGCTCAATGAACTCTGATTAGAATGAAACTCATACATCGTGTCAGAAAGAACACTGTATATGCACGTAAATTACTAAATAATAAAATAATGTTTATTAAAATTCATTATAAGGAATTTATACATCTATACATCCTTCTATATGGAATATTTACAATCATGTTTCACAATTTTGCTTCCCTATTCCTTCTTATATTGGTTACTTGATGTTTTTTCATTAAATTTATTCGAAACTATGATTGTATATTGAATAATGTGAAAGTGTTATATAATATTTTCATAATCTCTAAAATTATATACTATTATGTATTTTATTATCCTATTATTAAATTATTTATATGAGTTGATAGGTTTTCCAGAAATTTATTCAAATTATAAAAGGTATGTTGAAATGTATTTTTAGTTGTGAAATATATTATAACCATTGATCTTTAACATATCTCATGGAATTTCTAATAATATAATAACATAATGTTAAATGATTAATAAAATACCATTTTAGAGAAAAAAATCATATTTTATTAAACCACTATTATTCATTATGAAAAAGAAACAGAAACATCATCACATAGAAGTGATAATATATAAATACTCATGATGACATATACACAGTTTGATATGGTTTAGAGAAGGTCATACAATTTATGTCACATTAAAATAACTACATACCATGATTTTAAAAATATTATTTTTCATAATAATATTATGGGAAGATGTCCATTTGGATTATATATATATAAAATAATTAAGAACCTCTAGTGGATTTTAGGGAATAATCTTTGGATGCTCCCTTTTGGTCACCTCATTAATATATTGTATAATGATATTTTGGAATGTAAAAAACATATAATACATAGAGAGAGGTTTTGGGGAGACTATATTAATGTATGAGTTGAGCCTCTGTGGCTTAGGAAGTGCAGATATATGAAGGGGTGATAGTCTATTGAATATTTTAAGAGAACTGTTTTTTGGACCATAAAACATATTAATAAAAAAACAGAACGTGTTTCATAGTGGTTGTCAATACAAGGGTGAAAAGATTTATTATTGTTATGGTTATAGTCAAGAAATAGTTATCCACACATTCTACGCATATTTTAATTAATAATGTTTTAAGTCATTTACTTTATGATTTTTTTCATTTACCATTTGGTTTCTCCTGGAGTGGACCTATTTTTACAAACATAATAAACATTTAATGATTGAAATTAATATGGAACATATTATATAATTTTATCATTATAACACTAAATAGTAAAAGCAATTTATCAATTTAAACATCAATTTGTAATAAAAATTAATTTTAACACTAGCATATGTAATGCACAGAAACATATTTTTAGAAAAAACTATATTTTTAAGCATAAGATATTTTCTTAGTAAAAAATAATAAATTTAATTGGTTACATTGACAACCAAATTATGATTATTATTATTAATATAATATTTAATTAATGTTAAATGAATTCTTAAACTTAATCCCACTATGTGATTTCTCATTAAAATATGAGAAAAAAAAACAGTTTTCTGTAGAACATTATGTAAGAATACTAAAATGATAAGCATGTGCATTATATAAAAACATATTATTTTAAAATAATTATGTTTTCTTTATAAAATATATATTTATAGTAAAATGTTTCTCAAAAACATTCATAAAAATATTTTAATATAATGTCATAAAAGTTATTATATTAGTAAAATAATTATTTTTCACTATTTTCCTAAAATGAAATTATTTTAGAAATATATAAAAAATAATGCTAAGATATTTTTTCAATTATAAACCATAAAGTGGTTTACTATTTTACTAAGTAAGATTGTAAATTTTATAAATTTATCTTTTTAATGAATAAAATGAACAACTAATTTTATTTAGAAATGATTTTTTAAATATTAATTGATCTTAATATTATTTCATATCAATTGAATATTTAAATGATGTTTATATGTAATTTAATATATAATATTTTAATGGTTTTAAATAATATACTAGGAAAAATATACAATATATATTTTTTTTGAAAAAATTAAATATTAATTTTATATTAAATACTCTTTATCCAATACAATTAAAAACATTAATTTGTAATATAAAATATATTTTTAACCCACCATTTAAATTAAAATATTTATTTCTAATTATAAATATACGTCATATCATATTTTAATAATAATAAGAATAATATGTGTATGTAATGTATAAGTATATATTTTTAACAATTTAAAATCATATTTTTACACCATTTTGAGTCGGTAATTTGGATGTTCAACATTAGAATAGATAAACATAGTATTCCTATTGAATATATGTTCAATGACCATATATTAAAATAAAATATTTATAATGAACTTATTTATAATACCCAAATTACATTCATATATATATATTTATAGATTCATTTATTTAAGCCATTCTAACTTTTTTAGTTGATATTCTTTTGTCGTATTATACATTTTTCATAATGCTTTCTCCATTCATGATACTCTTCCCCATCATATGTTTTTTGGATATTGGAGATCTTAATGTTAATTATAACTTCAGATTTTACCTATTTATTAACATTATATTACTTTATCTATATTTTTCCATATTGATTGATTTACTATTTTTGATGTACATAATCAATGGCGAGTAGTTATCTATATTGGGTAACAATCATTTTAATGTAGTTTTGTTGCAATTTAGCTCTTATGAATGAATAAATATTTTGTTATTTTTGTTCATATCTACAATGGAATATTTGTTTTGTAATTTTTCAATCCTTTTGGCAGAATTAAGAAATGTTCCTTAAAATTCTATACATAAATAATTAAAATAATAATAATAATTATTATAATAATAGTAATTATTATTTATCCAAAAACATTGTGGGATATATTCCACACAAAAAATATTATTTCCTCACAATTAAAATTATCACATACCAATGATTTCAACTATGGGTATCTATTTGGTGAGTCATGATTTAATTACGTTATGAATTAACAATCACATCTATTCACTTATAATAACTAAAAAATCAATATTGTTTTATTCATAACCATTGGAGTTAAATATCTCACATGGATAAGTGTTAAGACCTATTTTATATTTCAATCACTTCAAGGTTATAACTTCAATGACGTGTTAGCATAAATTAGAATGTGTTTTGAAACATGACACCCTATTATTATAACAGATACACCACAAACACCTATCATTAGTGGAATCGACAAAACATTGAGGTATAATGTTGATGAATATAAATAGTGTTACTACTAATCATAAGGAAAATTGAGATCATTTTTAATAACCCTCATAATCTATTCTAATTAAGAAAATTATGTCACACCATCTGGATCCCTCTTTATCTCATCCCTCACCTATATCAAACTCCTTAACGGTTAACCACTAATATCATTACCAGATAGTAATGATATTACCAAAATTTCATTCATTGTGAATACCTATATGATAAATATTTGTGGGGGTGGAATCTCTTCCTCATATAGCCTACATGGATATTCTTGCATCAAAACAAAGCCTTCATCAAGTGGAAATGTTTATTACACATGTTATATTGGATCACATGATCTAGGGAATAGAACCTGAGTATCAATCTACTCCAGGACTCAAGGTCACATGGTGTGTTTCCACCTTTTCACCTAACCACCATGTCCTATTTTTCTAGAATAAGTGGTGAAGGGTTGTATTTTACATCAACCCTTGGAATAGTGATTTCAAAATCTCTTTAAACATTTGGGCCTAATCATGGTGGTGTTCAATTAATGGATGATAATGAAGATGACCAGTTGTTAATGTCTGTTGTTGTAGTGTCTTTATACTCTCTCTGTACCATCTTGTGGTTTTTTTCACTATCTGAATTCATTATTTCTATTATGGGGTATATTTTGGTTATTTAACTATAATAATTTACTAGGAAAATGATGTTTAAATTTTTAATCCATTCATAGAGTCAAATCAAATCCCTCAAAAATACACATATTAAAATTTATGTTCTCGTAAATAGAAATTTATAAATACAAATGTCATAAAAATATATTATTTATTTTAAAAATGACACATCAATATATTACTCTTATAAAACAATATTTAAAATTTATAGTGGATATAATAATGAAAAAATATTAAAAAACTTTATTAGTATGATTTAGTAACCACAATCCACATAATTTTCTATCAATGAACAAGAGACTCTTTGTTTCAGTGGGTGTGGTGGTTGTTCATGAATATCATTCTTATAATCCTTTCAATTATAATGCTGACATGGGTAATTTACATGTTTTAGGAATTTAAGGTGTTATATCATTTTTAGTGCTTTTCTATGAATTCTTCCAAATACCATTATGAAAATCGATCTATTCATGTTTCGATGGTATTTTAATGCATTATGATCCCCTCTATCATAAGTAATAAATTCTACATTACACTTAAGTAAACCTAAATGGTTCCTGTTACCAAATAATGTACAAATTTGGAGATATATATCCATAATATGAACATATTTATAGCCCAAATTTTCAATAGTATCGAAATTTATCTTCTTTGGTGCACTCATGATTTCAACTATGGTTACATTATCAATCATCTTCCATGATAGCTGATTTACCACAATATTTCTTATTCTATCTCCCATTCTAAATATTTTATCATTGATGAAATCATCACATCATCCCTTACACCCATGTTTATATCCATTACTATTATATCCATCCATAATTAAAATTATAAGGGGAAACATGAGTGATGAACATTTAACATTATTGGAGGATTATCATAATCATTAACATAAAATAGATTCAACCATAAAACCATTTATCTATTTTTATTTGGAATTACCTCATAATTTATTTTGTTCAACATATATATATATATATCATAGATTAATCATGGTTACTTTACGATGGATTATATAATATTTCTCAACATGATCTATTGAAATAACTCAAATATCAATAATTTGTTGGGATTCATAAGGAAAATATTATTAACAAAAGCATATCTCACTAGAGTATCTGTCCAGATGTATTGTTTGGACACATGGTCGTGAACTAGGTCACTGAGAAGATATTACCAAACATAACCTAACCACAGATATTAAACATATTTATAACTATTACATATCCTACCATAACATTCTAGTATCATGATTGGGAATTAATTTTATTGGAAATCACAAAATTTACACTATTCTATAATTCTAGGATTTTCACCAACACATATGCTCATACCTTAGACTGCGCCACAGGTTTTTCGCTATGGTTTAGAAATCCTAACCTCAAAAAAATCTATTCCATTATCTGATACCAACTATAGTGACATAGTCCATAAAATCGTATTATTTCATAATTATTAATATTATTTTACTTCGAATACATGCCATGAATATATAGAGCTAGTGTCTCTAAAAGATTCAACATAAAAATAAAAAATATTAAACATAAACAAATAATATTTATTAGAATATTTATATAGTCATCCTAAATCCAAAATTTATTCTAAATCTTCATTGGATGTCTTGGGAAAATACTCAAGGAATGCGGTTTTCTATAAATCCTAGAAAAGGAATAAATATTAAAATAAAGAAAAACAGTAGTTTCAAGACACATAACAAGATATCATCAATATAATGATCATGAAAATGGAGGAATTGAATAATTAAATGATGTAATTATATTGTAAACATGTTGAATGATCGTAAAAATGATATTATAAACAGAAGGAAAAGGTAGCTCCTATGACCGTCATCATAAAGTGGATAACGTACTATGGTTGATTAGGTTCACTACCAAATATCATACATAACGTTTCATGAGATATAAATCATTAAAAAGTCACTAGTTATCTGTATAATTATAGGGTGACTAGTCAAAAAAAATTTAAATCATAAATATCCATTCCATTGGAGGAAAATAAACAATAATGAAATCATAATAATGGTCAAACTAACAAAAACAATGTGTATTAAAAAGAACCTGATTCAAGGAATAAATAAAGGATAAATAAAATCATTCCATATAGAATAAACATTAAATCATTTCTAATTTCATATTTTAAAATTAAATTATGGTATTGATCATTGTGTTCTAATATTGAGAATTAACGAGAAGGGTCTAGGAGTGGAATGAATAAAAATACAACACTTCCGAGGAGTTTAAACATATAACTGTCATATATTTTTATAGAATGAAAGGCTTTATTATTTTATTTAAAATAATAATTTAAAAAATATGTATATACATAAAATAATGAGGGTCTATATAATATACTCATAGTTTATAAAACATTTTATGGGGTTTTGCTTGTGGTGTGACATGAAATATGAATGTTTTGTTAAACCAAATTTACATAAAGGATGAAACATCAATGGGAACTATAACCATGTACACCCAATGAAATGAAAATGATATTTAACTAGGTATATATTTAATTTATATATATATATATACATATATATATATATTTGAAGAATATTTCATAAGGAATAAGAAATTTAGAGAGTAATTAATTTGTAAGTAATGAAGAAGGTACAGAAGATCCCGCTTTTTATTTCAAAAAACCTTTTTTTAAATACAAAATCATAAAAAAACTGATAAATAATAATATTTATAATATAATAGGTTAAATATTATGTTTACATGAGACAAAACTATATTAGGTTTCAATTTTAAATAGGAAAAATTGGTTTGAATGGGAATTGTGGACAAGGAGGAAAAACCATCATTTTAGAGGCTGCTAATAATTCATAACATGGTTTAATTATTAAGAAGGTTTAGAAATAATAAATAAATTATATTTTAATAAAAAATTATATAAAAAATTGAAATAACTTATACTATATTAAATAAATGAATAACTTTAAGGAGAAAGAATATGACTGATGAAATATAAATAAATTATAAAATCCCCATAAAGATTTGGGTAGACATCAACTATATCCCAAAAAAAGGATGAGCATGAATTGTAGTTAATTTTACTAATTTAAAAATATTTTATTATATTATAAATAAATGAAGTAGTAGTTACACAATACATATGTCGATTGAGTAATAAAATTAGTGCATTCTATAATGAATTCTGATTGAGATAGAAACTCATTCCTCATGTCCAGAAAGACTCTAAAAATTCACTTATCATTATTAATAATAAAATTAAGCTTATGAAAACATTATTAAGAACCTTATTCATATATTTTTATTTTTTTATAAGTTCAATTTAGCATCACATGTCACTATTTTATTACATCATTCATTCTTATAGTTGTTACATGATGTTATTCAGTTAATTTCTTAAAAATAATTATGGTATGTTGACCAAGTTAAAGGTGTTTTAAAATTTTTGCATAATATCCATAATAGGCAATTATTATTTAATTTATTATTCCATTGATATATAATTTTTATAGGAAACTATTTTTTACATTAATGGTCTCAAATTAGAAATGGTATGTTGAAATTTATTTTTTAGAAGTGATATTTTATGTAATAATTTTTTATAAATATCACTCATAGAATTTCTAATATCATCAATCTCAATTGTTTATTGTTTATTAAATAACTGTTTAAAAAATTATATCTAAGTTTTATTATTCACATGTTAGTCGGTATAGAAAATTAAAAGGAAACATCATCACATGGATGTGGTAGTCCATAAATACACCATACGGTGTAATTACTTTTTGAAATATTTTGGATAATGGTATAAAATTGTAAATCCATTAGTACAACAACATAATAAAATTTTATTAATTCTGTGGTTACCATAATCTCACAGATAGAATAGGTTACGGTTGGAATAATGTGACACCCAAGAATAAATTATACAATATAAGAAATATATATTAATTAAAATATAATATAATGAACTACTAATATTTCATTTAAAAAAATTATAATTTTATAGAAAAAAATCAATTTTTAACAGAATAAGTAAAAAC
The DNA here is from genome assembly GCA_963277665.1 of Viscum album. Classification (NCBI taxonomy): domain Eukaryota; kingdom Viridiplantae; phylum Streptophyta; class Magnoliopsida; order Santalales; family Viscaceae; genus Viscum; species Viscum album. Next base: position 1,505,927,222 of record OY728119.1, on the reverse strand, counting down.
AAGCCTTGAATGAAAATTTGAAATTTAAAATTCAAAATAAACATCCATGAATAAAAAATTTATTATTTCACTATAACAAATTTTATTTAAAATCAATTGTTATAATATATTGAATAAATAATTTACTTACTATAAAATTTATATAAATAATTATAATATCATTTACAAGTATAATGATATATTTTTTAAAATTATTTTTTATGGCATAATGCTGATACAATGTAATTAAATTTAAAAATAATTAATGATGAATGAAATAAGTAAAATTTAAAAATTATATATAAATATATATTAATTTAAATCCATATGGTTATTATTATAAGTAATATAGTTAATGTAAAATAATCTTATGCTGGAAAAATAATTCTTCTCATTAAAATAATTTTTCGACATGATTTAAGGGTTTATTCTTAAATTAAATTTTAAAAATTATTTTAATTTATTTTTATGAAATGTATTCTGTATTTGGAATAATTATAATTAATATTTTTTCAATAGGTTATAATAATTTGTTGTCATAATGTATATTAAAAATTGTAACAATTCGGTGCCCCTATTATGGTACAACCAGGTTTACCAAAAGATTAGCATATAATGGTATGGGATAAAATTAACTTATAACATGATGAAACCCCATTGGTTAGGTATATTTATACCATACCCTTATCAAAATCAGAAATGAGGTATTTTTATCCATTTTTTCAATGAAAGGGATTGAAATTATTCAAAAACATTAAAAAATTGCATGTGCGCCACTCACTAAATTTTTTAAAGGGAACATCCTCCCCTCACATTTCAAATATATCAAGATATTTATCTCAGAAAAAACCACACCAAAATCTCCCCAGCATCTTTATACACGTTCTATAGTATTTATTATTGCCAAAAAACAGACCCTAAGGTCTTCAATAAGAGATTCGAAGGAGTGTTTTTTAGAAAAGTTAACCGTCTTCACAACGATTTTTATTTTTCTCCTAACTTTAAAAAATTCAATTATATATTAATAATTAAAATACAATAAAACCAATTTATATCATATAATGAGATTTTTTTTATGTTTATGGAATAATATTTTTAAAATTTCTTTTTATTAAAATGGGTATCCATATTTTTATTCAAGTGTACGATGGACTACCAACTCAGAAACTGATGTAATTCATTCTCTATAAACACCTCTCAAGGATTAATATAATGATAACTTTAACGTATACATGTTATATTTAGTTATGTAATATATTTATTTAATTTTAATACAACATCAATAATTTTATTTTCCAGTAATTTTGAAAATGATAAAGTCCCCCATGTGAATGTTTGGACTACTACATCTACAAAGCGATGTGATTCATTTTTCAATTTATTTGTAAAGGATCATAAAATTGATATATTAAATATATATATTTTAAATATTATATAATAATTAAAAAAATTAATTACAATTTATCGTTCATTCATTTCATCCATCCAAAATTGAAATAATGTTCATCTGTACGTAAGGCCATCCATCAACATGAATGATTTAATTCATTCTTCTAGATATACCTTTTATGGATAAATATAAATATAAATATAATTAATATATATTATATTTTTATCATTATTATCCATTTTGAGATTATCGAACAATGATCAATGTACAATGACTGAAACTGCTAACCTAAATCTTACAAGAGAAACAAAATAGTTTACAATTGAGAATGATGAATTTAATAAATAATAATTGATATAATTTTATTAATATTTAATTATTGGATCATATATGATATTATGATTTCATATATGGTTATGGTGAATATGTAAAGTAAATTTTAATAATTATATTGTATTCTAAAATAACGTACAACACAACTCAGACCTGAGGTAAGGGATAACCCCACAATCTCATCATTAATCCTGATTGTCTATGTTTAAGTCTCCTCTTTTAGAGTTATTTTATTATTAAAAATTTAAAAGAATTTAATATTTTCTTGTTGTTTATGAAGAATAAATTTTAACATTCATTTTTGACAATTTAAGTAATCAATATACCGAAATAATGTTCATAAAGAAAACTGTCTTCAGGTTTCTACCTAGTTGAGAATCATTCACTCCCTTTACCATGTATTCAAGAAATGTTTTTGGGAATATAATTATAAACTCTATTTATATTTAAGGTCATTTTAAATCATTTTTAAATTTTTTAAAAATATTATGAATTTAATTTTTTTCCAAATGAGGTACATTTTGGCATTTCTCTAAAAATGTGAAAGGAACATTGGTTTTAATGTATATAACTTTAATTCTATTTTACACCACTAAGAGTGATCATGGAATTTAATATTACTTTAAAATCTTACAGGGTTACAAAAAATGAAAAATTATTCTTTTATGTTTAGGATGTTTTTATATATTGAATAATTTATTTTCAAAAGAAGAGGGTATGTCCATCGATAAATAATCAAGTGTAATTTTTTATATGTATTCATATATGTCAACATTATTTGTTGAATATTATGAATTATTCAGAATGAAATACTACTATACCATTCATCATATTACTCGGGATGGATTATGGAAATTTTTATTTACTGGGGAATTATTAACCTTTTACATTCATATTTAGTAATAGGAATTTTTAAATTTATAAATCTTCACCTCATTTATATGATGTATGAGTTGAACATAGTATATAATGAGAAAGTACCACTATTTCTACCCAATTTATTAGAATGTATCATGAGACAAACTATTTTTGGTATTTACCATACTATACACCTATTTCAGTAGCTTTTCTCGGCATGTGGCCATGAAGATTAGATTATGATGTCTAGATGAATTGATTCAATCATTATGAAACTAGTTGTCATTGTAAATTTTATTATTAATGTGGTTATGATATCCATGGATCTAGTCCTCTTTATAGTATTTTTTTAATAGAATATTTTTTTATTTTTTATCTTGACCAAATTATTTATGTTTCATTTACTTAGTGATTTCATTTATAGTACGCTTATACTTAATAAGTATTTGACCACACCCTTTATTTTTATTTCCATTCCCTAAGACAAAAATAAGTGAATTATTACTGAAATGATAGATTTACTAGAATAATTAATAATGTTTTCATAATTGTTTTAAATTATATTTATTTATTTATTAAGTAATATGAGAATCATGTTTGTGTATAATCTCTGAAGACTATTAATATTTTTAGTCCTTCAGGATACGATCCCTTATTATTGTGTTGATGCTGTCAAATAAACACCTTCTCTAGGATATTAGAGTCTCTGTGTTATAGTTTGAATCAAACTAATCATAGTAAAAATCAGGTGAACTTTATTTTGGAAAATATAGATTATGGAATCATAATAATATGAAAAACAGTGTGGATAGGTATAATTGTATAATAAAATCATATTGTTTTTGGTAATGTATAAATTTTCTGGTTTTCCAAGAAATAAATTCTTATCCTGATATTGCAAGTGGATGTGGTTTTGTAAAAAAATCATTCAATTGTAATTACCCTTAAAATAGTTGTTCACATATATCATGGACATCATTATGGTGAATGGTGAGTTTTACCTTTTAAAAACCTGGTTCGGAACACCATAATGATATGATTGGGTTAATTAAAATTTTATTTACAAACCATTTGAAAATATTGAAAACTATTAAGAAAGTTTCAAATGATAATAAACATAAGATTGTGATATTACCAATGAATAAAATTTCATGTTACATAATTTTCTTCACATGTTAATAAATTTTACATTATTATTCATAATGATATGATCTATTATTGTGTATTCCATTATTTATGAATGATACAAAGAAGTATTCATTGGGATTGTATCAATGCATGTAATATATGTAGGGATATCCCTCTCTGGAATGAAAATCAAGATAGAGATGGATCTGTAGCTGGATCTAAAAAATTATAACTATATTAGGGTAGCTATATCAGATTATCACCATTAACCTTGACTTATAGAGTATCATACTGATTCAAAAATACATCAGTTGATAGGACTACTAAACAATTCTCCAAAGAGATACAGATAAATTTCTTATTGACGATGTTAACTGATTTGAGAAGTATTGTATGAAGGAAGGTTGTTAATGATGTTTATCATCTCATAGGTACATTAGTCAATGGTGACCATCAATTACAATCATTAAGCATGAGTAAAATACTTAAAATATATATTTTAAGGATTTGAAGGTAATTTTCATAGAAAAATATTTTCCTTATGAGATAAAAACTGATAGAGATAGAAAATACCATAGAATAAGACAGAAACCATTTGAAAATATTGGTAAGTATGAATCCCACATTATAAGGTTTTTAAAGAATAATACATACTATATAAAAATTACAAAGAGTAAGAAATATTATTTCTATGATGGTATTAAAATAATTCATTAGTGATATATAGTCTCCCAAACCTTCTCATCATATGAGGAAATAATATCATAGACTATCATGATAGAAAAATAATTCTCCATGTATTATTCCTTCATTGAAATTAATGATAATAAGAGTGTGGTTAATAACATTAGAAAATGAAATATATATATATATTTAAGATGTAAATGGAAGAATTTCTAACATGTAATAAATTTGGAAATAAACCCTAGGGAATATTATAGATGGTAATGCGAGTTCTATTCATGTGTGGAGTAAATACCATCAGAATGTTATTATAAATGAAATAAGAAACATGTAATTTAAAATTATTTAATTATAATGATATGGGACACAAAGAATATGATTATTCTAGACATCGAGTGAATCTTCCCCAAAAATGCCAAAGGAGAAATGCAATGTTTATGTGATCATAATAACAGAGGTTTGTGTTCCTAAATATGTGATGTATAGAACATTGAATATGGATAGAAATTTAGAAATTTATTTATTTTATTCTCTATCTTTACACTATATTATATCTTCCATGTTTTCAATAAAAGTGATATTTCCCTAAAAAAATAAAAAATGAGTTTTCAGTCCCGACTTCAACTGTATGTCTCACTACAACAAGTATGACTTAGTTATTTCTCATTAAAACACATAAATGTTCTTTATTTGATAAATATATTATTATAACCATGGTTTATTTTTATATAATCCATTGTATAAACTATATATTAAAATATTATGAGAAAAATTAATTTCAAGGAGAAGGATATTGCCATCACAATAATGATGTGGAATTTATTATCAGTAGAGGGTAGACTATATAATATGAATCAATCCTAGATCTTCCTCCATTCGCTCTACTAAATAATATTCATGGGGAATAAGTGTAGAAATAATATATTTATGGAAAAATAATAATTAAAATAGGATATTTCCTTGTAGTACTTGAAGACATTGATGTATTTCATGTGTATTATTTCCACATCCACTAGATCATGAAGTTATATTTTCATTGATTTTTTCCTTGATATATGACCTATATTAAATAATCCATAAATAATAGTCATGGGGGAGTTACTGGGATTGATGAAATAAAAGTGTTGGGTAATTAGGGATTTATGTGAACCAACATTTTATCTTTTGGATCCCTATTTACTTTCTTTAATAAGGGCTATTGATTTATGAGGCTATGTATGGAATATAGTGAAACCAATTCTATTATGATATGGAACAAGTATCTTATACCACTCATTTATGTCTTATTCATTAAAATTCATAGAGATAATTACTTTTCAATTATTGAACCTCATTTTTTGTATTACAAATTTCATGTTAATAAGGAAGATATTACGAAGATTACAATTCAAATGAATTGTAGACATTACGAGTTTACATTAATGCCATATGGATTGATAAATGGACCATCCATTTTAATGGATCCAATGAATAAAATATTCATCGAATATCTTTATAATATAGTATTGGTATTTATTAATGATCAATTGGTGTAATTTATGATCGATGAGGACCACGAGAATCACATGAGATTCATTTGGGAGGCTGTTATATGGAAAGAGTAATATGATAAATTTAGAAAGTGTGAATTATGGATTTAGAATGTTTATTTTTTTGGTCATGTTATCTTTGAGGTTGGAATCACAATTGATCATTTGAAGAAAAATTTAATCCATGAATGGAATATATCAATGAATAGAATTAATTTTCATACATTCATTGGGTTAGAAGGTTACAATCAATAATTTGTTCTAAATATTTCATGAATCACAAATATGTTAGCCAAGATAGCATGTAAAGGGGTTAAGATTATATGTATAAATTAATTTGGATAAGAAATTGAGTTATTGATGTGGAGAAAGGTCAACTATTTGATTGGGACTATACCATTTGAAAATTACGGATTTATGATATATAATTATGCATCAAAGAAGGAACCAGGTTATCTACTTTTTTAGAATGATAAATTTGTTGCCTATTCCCAAAATATTCTTTTGAATTTTCAAATAATGTCACTATGAGGTTATGTGAGAAGGAAAACTAGCAGAACCACAGGAAGGGAAGCATTTCGAAGGGAATCCACAATTGTAGTAATGAGATATAAAAAACCCAAAACCCAAGAAAAATGGCTCGAGTATGAAATCAACCAGGATCTTCCTCGGGATGAGAGACAATGGGCCTCCCACACCCATCGCATTTCCTCCCTTCAGAACAACATGACCCCCAACCCAACACCATAGATTGAAACCATGAAAATACATCCACGACTGACACTTCATCGGAGACTAGATAAGATTTAACTAGATATGGAGTCAACAGAAACCATCATCAAGACAAATCTATCGAGTTGAGCCAGCATGATGAACCGTCAAACCAGCGATGGTAGGATGACCAAGGCCAGAAACCCCGGAGAATACCACCAATGATCAAACCACCAAAAACATCCTGAACTTCCCTTAAAGCCAAAGAAATTGATTGGTCTATGGACAGCCATGGACTAAGTGAAAAAGGGTATATTATGAGTCATGAATGATGGATCCAAGCTTGGGAAAATCCAAAACCAGGAAGTGACAAGGGGTGAACAACACTAGAGTAGGGATGTTGAAAAACTATAGCATGGAGTCCCTCAATAAAATCCTTCAATGTTGTATGAAAGACAAAAAATGATTCATTGATAGATATCTATATGCATAACCAATGGATTAATTAAGTGATATATTAAGAAAGAACCTGCAATCCAGAAGTTGTTGAGCCCAAAAATACCACAGAAACATCACAAAAAACCATGAAGGTTCAAGAAGAGAAATGGGAAGGGGATACCACTAGATCCGAGGATTCTTGAGAACACAACCTAAATCCTCATAGTGACTTGGGAAGAAGATTAGGGGCCTTATGAATTCCAACTCCAATGATTACAATAGTCTGATCCCCCTACTGAGTCCACCAAGAAAAACTGGGAACCCATCTACAGAAGGCCCAACACAAACATGCCAAAGCTTCCTGGTAGCTAATAGATGGGTCCCTATAGGGATGGGTAAGATAAGAGGGGCACCGATATCGATCCCAAATAATTGGAAACACTATTGGGAGAGCATGATAGATTCCCCTTACTGGACCACCTCTATAACATATGTTATTGCACATGCATCAAAGAAATTGCAGACATATTAATAGAATTATACATATCATGATATCGAGTCAGTAGATATGATATTTTATTTGATGATATAGGGAAAATATATTTATAGTGAAATATATATGAAATATACCGATTATAAGAGTTTAAAATATATATTTTCATAAAAATAATTGAACAGGTGGAAAAGGGGGTGACATGAAATACTTATGGATTATGATTTTGCAATAAATTCCATCCCGTGGAAGGGAAATAAAGTAATATATACATTGAGTAAGAATGATAAGTTATTACTAACCAAAATAATTATTCATAGATTTCATATGTTCATGGGTCATATAATGATGAATATGGGAATTAATGATGAAAGGGAAAGAATCCACCTTTATTAAATGGTTTCCAAACCATCATTATTGGTACATTTGAAATATTCTCATCATAATGATGAGAGTTATCAAAAAAATTATAAATATGAATAATTGGAAATTATAAGACTTTATATTTTAAAATGGAATTCTAAAATTTTGATAGAGTACTTTTTTCCATCTATATGAGATCTAAAAATGGAATTAATCAATGATGATCCTTGTTTGAATTTCTCTGTACACCCTAGTAATTTCCAGATGTATATGGATTTTAGGGAATAATTTTTGGTGATAATATGAATCATGAAATTGGATACTGTGTGTCTAGATTCTTAGTTTAATAAAAACTAATGCTTTAGATAAAAATCACCTTGGATACATTAAACATAAACATATTCCTATGTGAAAATGATTTTCTATTACTATGTAATATTTCACTAGATTACAAAATACTCATAGAAATAATGTTACAATGTGGTTTTTTTATCTATTTAAAAAATTTGAAATTGTAATGATATAAGGGAATATTTACCCCTTGATTTCCCTATATGGATCTATATTCGTGAATTCTTAAGACATAAAAGATTACTTGTTTCAATTGATTGTGATCATGAACCTTAATTTACATTTGAATTCTGGAAAATTCAATAGAAGGCTCTTGATATTGAACTTCATTTGATCATCATTTATAACCCTCAAATAAAATGATACTACCAATAGTCTATTAAAAAAATAAAAGACATGTCATTTTCATGATCAATTGAATGTCGTGTTACGTGAGATCAGAATTTATGTTTGTTATAGTTTTTCAAAAACACTATATGTAATTCATGTATTCTAATGGTGCTACATGATGCATTATATGGAATGAGATGTAATACAACAAATTATATAGATTTAGTCAGTAAAAGGTGGCTTATTAGACCAAATATTGTTTACAATATAGTGAAAATGGTTATGTCTATTTAGACTCATATCAATGTAGTTCAATGTATTCCAAATAGTCATACCAATAACCAGAGGAAGTGTTTGGAATTTCAAGTGAGAGATCATGTTTCTTTAAAATTATCCCCATAGAATGGTTTTATAAGGTTATGTAAGAAAGGGAAATGAATTATAAGGTTTAGTAAACCTTTTTAAATTTTATTATGATTTAGAAATTTGTAATACGGATTGGGAATTCCATCTAGTCCCTCCAAATTAAATTATGTGTTCTTAAAGAATGACTAGTCGTATTTTTGAAAACTTATTTTAAATTATTTTTTATCATTTTTTCAAAATTTATTTGATAACATAAAATTAATTTCTTTAATATACATGTCAAAACAATCTTTGGGTAATTTTTTAAATTTTTTCTAATATAAATAATTTTTGGATGAATATTGAAAAAAATGATTTTAAAAAAAATAGTATTTTCATTCAAATTATTTAAAAAGATTAGACAAATTATAAATTGGTTTAAAATTAAAATTATCCATTTAATATTACAATTTATCTATTTGGGGCCTATTTGGTTAAAATAATTGTGAATTTGGATATTAAAACATTATATACTTAGAAGAATTTTCTCTATGAAAAGCTACTCATTAGTCATATCTATGGTTTAATTATAAATTAAAATAATCCATTAAAATGAATTAATTTTAGAACATTGTATGAAATATTTTTAATTATATTAATTTATATTATCCAATAAGATAAAAATAATTATTCACTATAATGTATTATAAAAACTGTAAAAAATGTTTACAACAGTTAAAGTAAACATGGGTTTATAGGGGGTTAAAACTTGAAGAAAAGTGTTTAAAATAGTATGAAAGTTATCAATAATAGTTTTTATCAACATATATTTTCATTAACACATATAAGGTTCTATAATGAACCATTTTTAGGACTTTATTATGATTAAAATTTTTACATAATTTATTCTTTTTAAAATAATTCTATGTGTGTCCTCTCCCCCACTTATTAAAAAACCCCATCTCCTCCACTATTAAAAATTAAAAAACCATTTTAATTTCCCAATAACTACATAGATAATATACTAACTACCTTTCACGAATCATAGACCATCTATATTGGTCATAATTTCATCCTAAGAATTATTTTTGGCAGACCAAAAGAGGTTGTTTGAAGAAGAGATAACATTATTATACAAGTCTATATTTTATTTCCTCTTCGACAACAATAATAAACTATCCAAATAATAGAGTATAATAACACTAGTATATACCATATAATAATATGTTATTATATTAATTTAATATCCAATATCTTTCCCCAATTACATAAAATGCGAATCAAAATCATCCATCACATGTACAATGGACCATCGTATCACCAACCGATGTTATTTGTTTTACATCACTACCTCTTATAGAAGGATGTAATAATATATATAACATATTTACATAATATTTATGGTTTTTTATTTATTTAATTATTATATAACATATACCTTATTACTTTCAATTCTTTGGGGGATATGATAATATCGATCATGTTTAAGATAGTATTTCTCTTAGCAAAGCGATGTGATTTGTTTTTCGCATAGGGTTAACATGAAAGGTTGTAAGGATAATGTTAATAAATAAATGTGAAATTTATGATCTATTTTTTTGAGAAAATATAATATCACATCTAAGATCTTACCTTCCAAACCATTGGAAAACTATAGCATCCCCCTTGTGTATATATGGACTTACACCTACACGTAGCAATGTGAAATGTTATTCATTTTATTTTTAAATGGATTCTAATATGAATGAATTTGATTAAAATGAATAATGTAAATAAAATTAAACTTATTTTTTAAAAATTATTTTATATATATTATCATTTTTCAATCTATCAATACAAATTAATACATTATTCATGTGTATGTACAACCTACTGTCTACATGAACTATATAATAGTTTTTTTTATATTTCATTATAGATTATTATAAAAAATATATAATTAATATTTATGATATTTATATATTCATTAAAAGTATTATATTATTAAATCATGATCATATTAAAAGAACATAAATTACTAAACTATAACACCCATGAAAAATGATACCATTATCACATGAAATAGTGATTTTAAATACTAAATATTAATAAGTGGTTGATAAAATACTATTAAAAAATATATTGTATAAAATATAAGATTTTGGTTCAATAATAAATTAATAATAAAAAAAATATATTTTACTGGAGGTTCAGACATATATGAAGGATGTCGAACCCGAGTTTAGGTTTTCCATCTCACTTTTACTTACTTGAGTGGTAAGTCGTATTCACCACTTTTTTATTTTTGGTATTGTATATACTGGAACTTTTATATGTTATATAATTAAACTAATTTTATTAATTTTATTTAATGTTTCATTTTACATTTTTGTCTTATGTGGAATATGATTCAGATTTTTCTGAACTGTATGGAGTTTATATCATAATCTCCTCATTATTCAGAATGATTTTTTTGTAAACCTCCAATGGTGTAATTATCTTATATTCATATCATAAAATAAATAAATTTTCTTATACTCTTGTAATTAATTTTCTTTTCCATATAACAATACCATTTTGAAACTATTTGGTACATAAAATTATTAAGAAAATATTGTAACAAAATCTGATATAATTTCCCTTTCCTATAAAAAAATGAATTTTTTCTAAAAGAATGTTTTCTAAAAAATTAAAAAATGTTTTTAAAATTCTCCAAATTATATTGTAAAGAAAGTTATTCACGATTATTAATTTTTACCAAATTGTTTTAATGAAATCTTAATTTATTTTTCCAAACAAGGCCCATTTTTATTTTATCAAAAATATATAAGGAATTAATTTTTTAACATGTTATACATGAATAGAATATTCTACTGTCATGACCACTCAAAGATTAATTTTTATTGAAAAATATTTTTATGTTTAGATTCAATGAAAATTTCATCTAAATTTATTTTTGATGATTTTTAAAAGGTTTTTTCCAATGTGCAACCAATATTTTCTTCATAAAATATTTTAATGATATTTCATGGTATTTAAATTTATCAATGTCATCAAACCATTTTTTTAACTTATGATCCCATGGGTATATGTTGTATTTTTGTCATCCTTATTATTTATTTAGATTGATTAAGATCATTTTAATTGCATATGCCCAATTTTATTACTATTTAATATATTAATATGGATTATATATGATTATTTTTTATTTTATTAGGGTTATTATAGGCCTATAATATGTTAGTTTTCCATATTAATGTTTATGTGTATTATATTTCACCCCTTTCATATGATAAATTCGTTGTAATTAGTATGAAACTCATGGGGCCCAATTATAGATAGACTAAAAGATGACTAAATACTAGAGCTCCCCGATCCAGTTCAAAAAAAATCATCTTTACATTTTTATCCTTGATGCCAATAAACATGACTCAATTTCAACCATCCAAAACCAAAAAAACAGACTAAATATTGGATAAAATTCAAATATACAGTCCTTTTAGGTTTAGAGTTTTTTATAAATTGAAAAAACACTTACATATCATAGAAAATTAATAACTAGTTTAATAAAATCTATACCATATCCCAAATTTTCTTCACATTTAGAACACTTTGCAGAAATATCCTAATTAAAACCATTATTCATTATTACAGTATTTGGAAACAAAAGAAAAGGTGATAAAAATTCTCAGTAAGGGAATGAAAGGTATATATTAATGATTTCATAAACCTATCATGAGCATAATGGAATATGAACATGAACATACCATTTCGAAATTATACAAACTATATAATATATTATAATATCAAGCCATGGAATAAGTCTTGCAAGTCACAAATACATTAATCATAATGGAATAAAACAATATGAGCATTGAAGAAATATTATTGACAATAGTCATGCAATTTCAGAATACACAAAATCATATAAAATAATTTCTTTAGTAGTCGATACTATTTGTAAAAAATATAAAAGTGGATCAGGTTCACTCCCCAAACCATATTAGTATTCAATGTTTTCTCCAATGAATATAATGACAGATAAGGGAGATTACTAAACTAGGGTTACTCTACATTGCAATATTATTTAAGTCATTATATATCATTATTTACCTAATGTGTTGTATTGAGTTATAGGTCCCACCCATATTAGTTATAACATAACCACCATCCATGGTTACAACCAAACCACTCTCATATAATAAAATTCATAAAAAATTATACCATAAGATTGTAATATATTTATCAAATCAAAACTCGTGAAAATAAATGGGTTTCAAAAACATTTCATCATAAAAAACAGTGTAAAATAAAGTTTTTACTAATAATTTCAATATTGTATCAATACACAACCTATGGAAAAATGAATCATTTTTAATAATCCTTTTTTCATGGAATAACCACTAGAAAAGAAATTTGTTTCAAAAACAAAATTTCAACATAAACATAAACCATTCAGGGAAATAATAATGATTTTTTTGTTGATAATATCCCCATTAATCTATAATTAAAATGAATCGATTATATCTTATATGGAATATGATTTTGAAATATCACATGGAATATTGATTGAGTATAATTTCTTTACCATTAAAAAGTAGCATATTTTTTTAAAAGAATCAATTTACTTATAAATGGGAAACAATCCATGATAATAAACATATAAAATTATGACTGAATATTCAAATAAATTATGATATATTATGTTCAGAAAATCCTCTCATATTTATATGATAAAAAACATCCCTTCCATATTTTTTGTTAGAATAGCCACAAAATACCTCACTTCTAAAACAATTAAATCATGCATTTCCAAAAGTTTAGTAAAAAATTAGACATTGGTAAAAATGAAATTTAAAAATATTAAGATTGTTTTAAAAATATTTTTGAAAAAACATTTAAAATACATGAACGAGGAAGAAAAATATTCCCCAGTATAGACTAAGATAAAAATAACCCTAAATAATGAGGAGATTCTAAAATAAACCCATACTAATTTTGTAAAATTTGAATAATAAGTACCATGAAATTAATAAGCATATATTTATATATAAATTTATATAATATTCATAATATGTACCATAAAATTAATTTATGGGCACTATATACACCACACAACGAAATATGCGGGGAATATGGCATCTGGCCCATAGAAGTAAATGCGAGACGAAAATCCCTTATATTGAGTCTGACTCCTCACATATGTACTTCATCATCTTGAAAATAAATGTTTAATAACTATATAAATTATTTTTAAAAATTTCATGTTTAATATAAATTTTATCTCACCCATTACCAAGTAATGATAATTACTTAACCATATATGTTCACATATGGCGTTTTAACTACATTTGGATAAGAAGTCCCAAATAAATTTGGTCGGAAGATTGTAGTCAATGTGATCATTATTACATCACATATAAAATTATAATAATGACATAATTATAATTTATATAAATACATTAAAATTTTAATTCATAATATTAAATATTGTTTTTATAAATGATCTACAGAACAATAATAGAGATGATAGGACATACATGCACTGGAGAAAACATTTCCATTTTTCAGTTATCATTAAGGAGAAAAGGTAGGTATTATTTTTATATTTATATTATGATAATAATATCATATATATGTGTGTGAGTGAGAGAGAGATATATTAATTATTTAAATATACATATACACACACACATATATATATATTATCCATGTGATGTGATGATAAACATTGAATTGCATCGCATCATGTATGTGACAGTCTAATTGTACAGATGAATGATGTTACCATTTTTCAGTGCATGTAATGGTAAGATGGAAAACAATATATTATATTTTTAGAGTGAAATATTTTATGAATATAATATCTAAAAATTAATTACTTATTTAAAATCATACATGATGAACCCTAATGGAAAATTAATTACAATGGTCCACGCAGTGGTAGTTCACCGTACACAAAAATGAAGAATTATTCTCTCAATTAATGGGTGATGGAGAGAGATATATGTTATGATTTCAACATAATAACACCATATAATATGGATTTTAATAATTTTATTATTTATTAATGCCTTAATTTTATTTCATGGAGTATGAAAAATAATCAAATCGAAAATATGCGAATAAAATTATACCACATCTTTGGAAACCGTCATTGATTGACAACATAAGCCTTGTTCAGATGGTGTAATGCCTAAAAAAGTTATATCAGAAGACAGAATAGATTTTTTAAAAGAATTGTTTTATTATTTTCATAAAAAAATTTATGTGTGTTTTAATAGGTAGAAGTGGATACATTTTAAAATATAGGGGAGAGTCACATTCAAAATTCCTCAAAAAATTAAATAAATGTAAATTAAGTTGCAATTAAAAATTTATTCAAGATAATTGAAATAAAATATTTTCTGAGTATTGGTTATATTCTCTCATTCAATTATTTAGATATTTTTAGGTCACAATTTCACCCTTATCATTTTTTAGTGCTTGATAATCCTTTTAAACTTATGGAGAGAAAAATTATTTTTTACTCATAGAGGGTCAATATAGTAATTATAAATAGAAAACAAAATCCCATAAATGGAACATGGTTGATATTATAATGCGTATACTAATAAGTATTAAATTTTAAATTTTTCATCACACTTATATATTTTAATTAATTTTTTATTATTTTAAAGATCAATAATGTCAATTTTTAGAACTATTCATTATTTTAAAAATTAATAATATAATGAAACTCTAAAAAATTAGAAAAAAACATTTTATTATATCTCTTACATTACATTTTGATGTATAAATGCTTGATCACGTTAATTATCTCATTTAATATTTATTTGAATATTTTTAATTATTTTTATTTTATTTTTCTTTTAATTAATTAATTACATCATTAGCATTGGGAGAGTATTTAAGGTAATTAATTATTCCATAAAAATTAATAATAAATTACCCTAATGATATTTATGTTTTTGAATATTATTTATAGTCTTACATATCCTCTCGGTAATATCATATTAAGAATATTAACATTATTAAAACCATGAGTGTGACATGTTTGACATTTGTTTTTATAAAATATTATAAAGTTATTAATCTCATCCATGTGGCCCAAAAAGGTCATAAATTCGATGCTTGGATGAATATGGTTGATATTTAATTGTACAATATTATTGAGGAAAGTGTTTGTGTAATTTAATGGTTCTTATTATTTTTTTGGGTACCTAAATTAAAAGATCTACTATTTACCCTAGAAATAAAAATTATTATGGATACAATTACTATTTTTCAAAAATAAATGTGGCCAATTTAACAAATTTAAAAATTATTATTAAAAATATGAAATCTATTTTTTTTAATTTTAAACTATATAATTTGTAGTATTCAATTCACAATTACATCTGAAAAACGCAACGAAAAGAAGTTCTCAGAAAAAAATTACATTTAATATATAAAATATTATTATACAAAATTCATGTAAAAAATCATTTAAAAACAAAATATGATTATTATAAACTGGTTAATGTTAAAAAATAATCCAAAACATATTTTTTCCTCGTAAATAAAAATAATACTTTTTTCAATATAAATTAGAATATTTCACTATTCATTTTAAAATCAATATATTGAACTGATTATTAAAAGAATGAACCTAAGATAATTTTAAGATTAATAATTCAAAAATGAAATTAATTATATAAAGTAAACTTTATAAAATAAAAAAAATTAATTATAATATTCACTCATAAAAATCAAGAACACTCATTTTCGATGAATTTTTTTAGAATAAAATGATATTACAAAAAATTATGGGATTATTTTATATTAATTTTTCAATACATTTATATTAAGTATTAAAATTATATTTTTTCAGTTAATATATTAATACTATTCATTCCCAATAATTTAATGGCTATATTATAATAATTTCATTTCAGTACTAATATTTCCTTGTTCCTTTGGGCTTAGTGTTGCACATATTGTATGATATAAATATTTTTAAAAAAAATTAGTATATGAAATTACCCCTATATCATAAATTAAATCCTCATAATTTAAACTTGGTCTCGATAATGATTTTTTTTATATTTCAATATACCTTTTTGAAATCCCAAATCGTAAAAATGGTCGAAAAACATCCACTTAAAAAAGTGAGAAACATGGGCATGAAGGTCATTTGGAGTAACACATACTAGGATTCCATGTAAGAGAACATATATAGGAAGTCATATAATATATATTTGAGAAAAAAGTAACTCCAATGGGACAATAGTGAGTGATAGAGCCATCACTAGGAGAAATTAATCTACCATAAAATTATAATCCTTTGTTGTGTTAGAATGCTATTGATTTATCAGTAATAAAATTAAACATGTAATTTTTTTTATTTCAGGATCCATTTCCAAGAGTTTATGAAGTCTATTAATATCTATTTTATGAAAAATAAGATGTATACTTACATAAAAAGAATAATTTCATCTTTAATGATTTTCCACCACATCCTGATCTTTTATTCCAAACGATTATAAATAAATATAAATTTTTCTTCCAAGAACCACTAAAATTAAATTCTAATGGATCTCATTATCCAAAATGAATAAAAATTTATTACTCTTATCCTTAGGTACTAAAAATAAAAATGGTTATTAAAAGATAATATAAACCCCCTCAATGAGTAAAAGTACATTAAGATCCAAAAAATAAATTGTAATTCCGAAAGATCAACATGGATCATTCAAAAAATAACTACCATTAAAATTGCTCAAAAATATTCAAAACTATGACTAAAACCCAAAAAATAAAATAATGTTATTAGATAGTCTTCCAAGATAAATATAATATTTGTATTCAAATAATAACAGTCAATATTAATGTCACATAACAAAAATGTAATTTTATAAGTCACATTATCATAAATATTTGCGAATCATTACCTTAAATTACCCGAATGACCATAAATATACAATAAAATAATATATTCCTCCAAAGGAAAATTAAAACTTGAACTAAAAATAAATTTTTTCTACCGAAATACCTTTTGATGGATAGTGAGTATAAAATAAATTTCCAATCAAATGGATTTCTATTAGAAAATGTTTGGTCCACAAGGCTGAATACCCTGAGAGGGCGGGTGAATCAGGGTGTGACTAATTTCAAATTAAAGCATATTATGATCCTGTTTCATTGTTTAGAAAATCATCCTTCTCTCTCTTTCCCATTGCACA
This sequence comes from Viscum album, assembly GCA_963277665.1. Classification (NCBI taxonomy): domain Eukaryota; kingdom Viridiplantae; phylum Streptophyta; class Magnoliopsida; order Santalales; family Viscaceae; genus Viscum; species Viscum album. Next base: position 1,505,909,087 of record OY728119.1, on the reverse strand, counting down.
ATATAAACAGAATGTAAAGCATGCATAGGACACAACAATTTTTACTTGGTTCACCATCACTGGGCTAAGTCCAAGGGGCATACACTGGAAATGTGCCGATGTACCAAATCCACTAGAAGCACATTATTGTTTACAAGGTTCGGGATAGATCACTTCAATTCCTAGGATCACTGCTTGTACAAGGTTAGGGTTAGCTCACTGCTTTCCCAAGAGTAACTCCCTATTTCTCTCTCTCTGGCTCACTGCCGGTGGAGAGGATCACCTTATTCCTCTTCCTTTGCTCACTGCTTCGGAAAGGATCCACTCACAGTTTATAGAACATTATTTCTCTTCATTATAACTATTTAATACATCCTCTATTGTACGTAGATGCTCTGTTTAAGTCCAAATTTTACCCGTTGATGAATCTCACTTTCCACCGAAAGTATTGGGAAATCTTCCAACTTTCACGCAACCCTAAATCACTACCACGAATCAACCATACCTGGTGCCCTTCTCTAAGCCGACACACAATTCTTGGTGCACAAGTCCAAACCAGAGCTCATGTCCACCTTGACCACTTGCGCGACACAAGCTTCTACAACTCCAAACTTGTGCGACATACACCCTTTTACTCCCAAACCTATTTTTGCATGCAACCAAAAACTTTTGCACTTCTTCAAATCTGGTGCGCAACTCCACCTCAACCACTTGAGAAACACCTCCTTATTCAACTATAACCTTGGGCGACTCACTTCCTTCATCGCCCAAACCACCATAGGCACGCAACTATCACCTGGCGTGCAAATTCTACTTGCACGACCACACAACACTTGTGCGACCACCACACCTGTGCGATGGGAGCTCTAATTTTCTCTATGTGTTGAACTTGTGCAGAATGAAGAGGGGTCGACCTCTATTTATAGGCATTTGGACACCTTGCGCGATGGCGCGCAAGTCTCCCCTCGGTGCGCATGTTTCGGCGCACAAGTCTCTACTGCACATGTCACTTGCGTGACCAACCCAAAAACTAGGGTGCCCCTTTTCCATTTTCCATATTTTGATGTTCTGATCTTGAAAAACATGTGGCACACACATTTCTTCTCCTTAAAGTTAATGTCATGCATGTCCCTTTTCCAAAACCACTTTTCCCCATTTGTCAATTTTTGGGCCCAGAAAGTTGGAAAACACTGGAAAACAGCGCCACAATGTATCTTCACTTTTTGTACCGCCTCTAGATCAATCATTCCTTTTTTGAAGTTCTTGAATCAAGCATGGATCATTAACCATAGCCCTTGAACTATACATGCCACCATGAAAATCCCTTTGTCAACAAATTTGTATGTCATGGTTTGCTTTGTCAACAACCACAACACAGATTTCCACTTTTTCAAAAAACACAATCACCTCAAAAATGATTCAATGATGCCTTGAGGGATTTTTTCCCAACAGAAAAAAATCCCAAAAATGAAATTATCTTTTATGTAACAGATTGTTCCAATAATGTAAAACAATTTCATACTAATTGTGAAATCACATAGTTTAGTGGCAGGTGATGCACATTTGTCTCGGTTTAGTTTTGGGTTCAAAACTCATAGCTTTTTCAGATGTGACAGGTTGTCATCCAACCTTCATGTGGTTCTATTTCTAAAACAATATTCATTATAAACTTATTTGATAAATGATAAATATTCTACAAAAACACTTAATATATCCAATATTTAATTAATTTTTTAACATCAATGGTTATTATCTACCTTTCATTTTTTCCCAAAAATGAAATAACCCATAATTTCATCAGAATATAACATCATATAAACCCTAAGGATTATCTATACCTTTCAGCATATGTCCAAAAAATGAAAATAACATTCTTCCTCAAATATCCTTTTCACAAGATGAACTTAAGTGTTACGCACACCTCCAAAATAAGTGTCTCCAAAAATATCATTAGTCAACTTAAAATTTATTAACATAAAACCACATTAGGTTAGTCAAAGACATTGAACTTATGATAAATCATATTATTATAAACCCATGGTGGAATCTAAAATTCCTAATACAACATCTCACGAATCAACCTAATATATAATGTTGTTTAAATCAACATCCAATGTAAAATGAAATAGGCCATAACCCACACTTCAGGATCTAGTGAAAAAAACATAATCTTTACATTTATATCCTTGATACCAACAAACATGACCAAATTACAATAATCCATATCATAAAACATCAAAGGAGGTATTAGATGCCTTTCAAACTAATGGACCTTTTAGTTTTATAGTTTTATTAAATTTAGAAAAATAGTTACTAATAATGGAATATAAAAACATTTCTCATAGATATATATATCATCTCCCAAAATTTCAACCCATATAGTACCCTTAATATAAATATCATACTAAAAATATTATCCATAACCTAGGGAATGAAAAAATAATAAACTGTGATATCAGTTGATCAGTGAGGGTAAACAATGGATATCATAATGTCTATATAAGCATAACATGAGCATTAGGGAATAAAAAAATGAACGCAACATTCAAAAATTATAATCCACATATCATATATCATAATATTGAATTGTTCAATAAATCTATGCAGTTCATAAGACATGAATCATTAAAGATTCAAAGAACATGAGATTTTAGGGAATATCATTGAAATAAGTCATGGAATTATAGAATATAAGAAATCATTGAAAAAAAGTTCCTTAGTAGTCAAGAAATGAGTACAAGACTATCATAGTGGAATGGGTTCACTACGCAGACCATCAAAGAAATCACGGTTCACCCCCAATAATATCACGGTGGACAAGATCCCTTACTAACATAGGTTTACTTCCATTTACAATTTTGTTTATATAAGGATATATAAATCATTACCCAATTCAATGGATGGATATATAGGTCCCAGCAATCCTATTTATACCAAAACATCCATTTTAGGTAACATTGTATTCAACCTCACATAATATAAATAATTAAAATTCATTTCATATATTAATTAGTAATTTATTATATTATACACCATGAAATGAAATGTCTTCCATAAAAATATCTATATAACATAACCTATTTCAATGAAAAATGTTAATTAATGATGGAATTATTTAAAATAATAATAACTCAAGGACAGATAAGAGGGTTTCATAATCATTTTAATGATGTTTAACTAGTGGGAGAGAAAGAGGTGTCATAATCATATTCATTTCAAAAACATAAGCCATTTATAAAATTAATAAAAATGATATCCAATATCATATCCCCATTAAATAATAAGTAACATCAAAGGATAACATTTTAGATAGAATATCAATTTCAATGATCACATGGAATATTTATAGATGAAAATTGCCTTTTCATTTTAAAATCACTTTATTTTTTCAACTCGAGACACTTATAAATTTGAAAAATAACATGAAAAAAATTATAAAATTATAATGGAATAGTCAATGAATTCAGGTATCATGATGGTGGGAAATTTATCTCATGCCTTTTAGATTAAAAAACAATCCTTCCACATTTTTTGTTAGTAATTTCACCATGTACCTAATATAAAAAATAAAAAAAAAATTCCTTTAAAATAGCTTATTAAAAAAATAAAACACAGGTAAAAATGAATTTAATTTTTTCATGATAATAGTCAAAACCCGTGGGATAACTCTTTTAGAAAAAAATGGACAAGATAAATATTATCCAGTGGACAATGAAACATATAAAATCTCTAATAATTATGAAATTATAAAATAAACCAGTACCACATTGGTAGCAATTGAATCATATATCCTAAGAAAGAAATAAACATACATGGATATGTAAATATTCATAATATTCATAATATTAACAATTTAAGTAGTTTTTGTTTAGTATATACACCACATAAAAAAAGTTGTGAATATGGAATATGCCCTACTGAAGTAAAACTGAGACAGAAATTCCTTAACATAAGTTTGAATCTTCACGTACATCCTTTATCATCGTGAATAATAAAAATTGGTTGATTATTTACTTATACTCACTTTTCAAGTCTATTATTCCATTTGTCTCACTTATTACCATGTTATGAAAATTACATAATCATTTATTGTGACTTCAAATGTTTTAGTGATATTTGGATCATAAGTCCAAAAAGTCATTAGTAGGTAGACCAATGTCAATGACGTCATAATTACTTCATATTGATATTAATAATAAATTAAAATTTTAAATTTATATACATCAATTGTACTTATAAATCCATCCATTAAATATAATAATGAAAAATAAAAAATGCAACAATCATGGAGATGGTAGGGAGTATGTATGCATGAGTAACATTTTCATTTTTATAAATAAATATGGAAATAAGGTAACTATTATTTTCATCTTTATATTTTGATAATCTTATCATATATATCACATTACTTCATTAAAAATACATATATATTATTGGCTCCAAAATACATGTAGTGGGATTAGTCCAGATAAAAATAGCACCTTGTAAGTAAATCCATGATCAAACAACCTAAAACCACTGATAAGTGATTGATTCATGAGGTCATTTCTTGAAGACCCATATCCTCCACGTGCACATGTTTCCCTAATGGTATGCTCCCTAACTATGACGGTGCTCTAAAATTTCACTAAGGGTTGATGTTATGCTTTACAATTTTGACAGAGTTGCATCCGTTAATGGAGCACACATTTTCTTTGTGAACCACTTCCCATATTAAAGAAAAACATTTCCTTTAAATACCCGACTCATTGTAATTTAAAGTCTTAGTTACTAGAATTGTTGACTTTTGAGTCTCATGAATTTCACAAGGCACCCAAGCATCATGATCCTAGAAAAAAGTGGGTCACCCAAGGTACTTGATAATCATTATACCCCATTCCATATGTTACTTAACACCTCCAACTAGAGTGGGGATCTCATTTTTGAATGCCTACACACTTCGTAGAGGAAGATGTCCCTTAAGGGTACTTGAGTTTTCATGATTCAATATTCCTATATGAAGAACTATATTAAAAATCTAGAATATCGTCATGAGGATAGATTACCATGTTACATAATAAATGTACCTTCACAAATTCCCTAACCTCTATGAAGCAATCTAGATTTCCAAACCACCTCTCTATGAGGCCTTGTACAGCTCAAAGATCCTATCATGGGCCTCTTCATGTTGCCTCGGTTTTAACGAAACATCTTTGATATGGTTGAGATCCATAATCCACGATAACTATCTAGTATTTGTTCAACTAAACTTCACTCCCCCATGTGAGCTCTTACACTGATTCCTATGGCCCACTTTACTTCAAGTGTGGATATAGATTCAAATTTACCTTTTGATTCTCAGCATAGGTGCTATAATGAATTTGGATTCTCATCATAGGCATGTAAACATAGACTTCATGATTGACCTCTCATCCACTTTATTGAAAAATTGAATTTATAAATATATTATGCTTGAATGGATGCATGAGCGGTGGTTATGTATGCCCAATGGGTTGTGAATGAGTCCCCCATATTCACACTAAATGACGTCAAACTACATAGAAGAAACATCTTCAATGAATGATGTTAAACTATAGAATCACCATAGAAAATTCACATAGGATTCCATAATTAATCAAATCATTGGAGTACTCCTCTCCCCACACCGGTCAAAATCCTCATATTCGAGGTATCTTCCATGTGTAAACATTACGCAAGACTAAAAATCTGGAAAAATTATCTATAAACGAATTACAAATATATGATAGGATTATTTGGGTATACTTCACAAATAATGTGGACATCATCACATGGATTTAGATCTCAGCCACATGGAATGAACTCTTTCTAAAAAACCATTCATGTGAAATCCCCACAACAATATCTGGTTGGTGCATCTTTCACTACATGAAAATCAGGTCTACTACATCCTCTTTATTCTCCCACTGAATAACAATCCTGAGATTTTAGAGGTTAGTAGGGACAATGAAAAAAATTCTCTACCTTTGAATGGGAATCCCACATAGATTAAACTCCAACCATAAATGCTACACGAGATGCTTCTAAAAATTATCCCCAATCACCACTTTTCTCCTTAATGGGAATCATCCATGTGTATGACCTGACCACATGATCTATATTGGCCTCCCACTCAGGTTTAATCCCCAATGACCTTTTTCAAAATATGGGGTTTTTGATTCCCAACAAACTATGATATGAAGTAAGACTCAATGAGGTATAAACCCAACATTTCACTCTTTCAACCCATTTCATCCACACCCAACATTCCATCCACATCCTCCCTGATTTTCCTCCAGCTACCACATCCCAATGAGATCATTCCACCCATAGAGGAATATTAAATGTATATTCTCCATCCACATCAGTGCTACTCATATCAGCACTCGAGTGGCTCAGTATGTAAGTCTCACACAAATCCAACGAAGATAAACCATCTTTCAAAGGGCAGTATAATTGCATATTAAACATACCACCCCCTTCAAAACATCTTTTGTGACACGAGCATCCATAAAAAATGAAATAAAACTACATGGACCAGTCCTTTCACATGACCTTAATGTACGCCTAAGATCTACATGGGTTTTGATCTAATCTATCAAATCGTGGTACATAGGATACCTCTAGGAGGTTCAATCCCAAAAAAAAATGGTTAATCATTGTCCCCCCTTCAAGGGGTGCACCTTTTAAAACCACTGATAAGGGTATCCTAATAGTCCTTCACGATGTGACATATCCCATTCATGGTTACACATCTAAAACATTCCTCAACATTGAGTTTTGATCCATCCATCTCGTAAAACATTTTGGTGCTCACCATTATGGTTGTAGCTACATAATCTACCTCTATAATGAATTTTGATCAAAAACCACTGCATCGAAAAGTATTTAAAATTTGAACCCTAAACAAATAACTCATGATAAATGTGGGACTCCTAATGTGAATTCCTTGAATGTTTTGTTTCTATGACATCTATTACCTAATTCCCAAATTTGGATTTCAGAGGTGAAATGCTTGTAAATTATTCCATTGGCATTAGATTCATCTCAGCTGGAATGAGATTCCTTGGGTTATACGCTCAAATATGCATCGATGATATGGCCTATAATGTGTAAGAATATAGGTGATGATTTTTTCCAGCATTTAGACATTCCTTGATTCCCAACTTCACTACCATTCTGACCAAATGTTGATACAATGTCAATACCCAATGAAATTCCTTTACAGAAGCATTGTAACTAACCTATGTCCACAATGTGGTGGCATTAGGAATGAGTTTTACAAAAATGAATTAATCAATGAGGGGGACCCAGAATTGGAAACATGATCCAAAGGTGAATCCATGGATGGAGGAAACAACATCCCATAATCCCTTTTAAAAATGGAAAATACATATCCATTTAATGTGATGAAAGTCTTGATCCATTAAAAAGAGGGAATGATGGTATGAAATCAATGAAAGTGAAAAATAAATTGCATGAATGTGTGCCTGGGTTAAATTATTAGAAATAGAAATCATGAAATAAAAATGAATATTTTCCCCTTAAACCATCAGGATTTTCCAGGTTGGTAATCAGATCAAGGATTACAATCAGACTCTATAGACGTCCATCCGCAAATAGAAATGGGGAACTCAATGTGAATGAATTCTACTGAACATGGAAAATAGTAGTATTAGAGATGTTTAATGATTATAATTTCACTAGATACAACAATATGGCACAAGTAACCACTACAAAAAATAGAGTTCCTAACATTTAACTTACAAAAAATTGGTATAATTAAATATTGGGAATTCTGGTTTGTGACATCATCAGGGTCGATCAATATCCCTAACCATGGAAGATTGGATGAAGCTAGGGTTATTGGGAATTGATTTATCAATACCCATATTGAGATATGATTATTCCAAATTTGCAAGACCTATGATGTATGAAAACAATTTTCCTCTTTCCAAAGACATTGGGATAGAAGAAATGTCAACATGGAAATCCAAAATGACTCCCCGTCTTCCTGGACTTCCACCATGCCATTTTATACTATTTGGTCATGATTAGTATCAATATTGAAGATTAGTTCAAGGATTGTAATACTTTCCACAAACGTCGTTATCAGTAAGAAGGGGTCATTCCCAAAAGGGATATGGCACACATGGATTTGGAGGATTTTTCACCTCAATGACATCATCACCCCTAAGGGGTATCAGAGAGACGCTTCAACCCACTCCAACGATGGTCCTCTTTGGGGGCATTTACCTAGAGAGATATCATGACCCACTCTCCTTTGTCGTCGAGGGAGGGGTCTCCTATGTCACCCCACCTGTAACTAGTTCCTAGGAGTCACCAAGGAGGGATCACATAAGGCCCTATCAATGCCATCAATGAATAGTCCTCCAAGTCGAGGAACATGTAGAATATAACCCATCTCTCATGTACCCAGTCCGAATGACCCAAAAAAAAATTGTAGCATGAGATTAATAGGATTCCTAGAAAGAGGTGTCTTCATCCATAGCTCCAATGAATCTATACACCATACGTGCATTCCACTAGATCTCTTCCACAACCGAGTAGGGACCCTTTAATGTCTGTTTGGGATCAAGACTGCATCAACCCTAAATAATGGTTGGGTTAACGCTTTCATCCTATAACATCATCATCCACCATTATGGGTCAGCCTATGATCAAGATATATAGTATGGAGGCCCACCGTGTACTATCTCCAACCATATTGGAGGTCATCCCCACTCTCAAAATTGACTTGGAGGTCCTCCCCATGTTCCCATGACCAGTCAATGCGGTGTCCCTCCATGCTTCATTCACATCTAGTACATAGGTCCTTATTGTGATTTTGGATATCTATACAGAGGTCTTCTCCATTCCTCATACCATCTATATAAAGATCCTCCTTGCTCAATTCCATGCTCATGCAGAGTTCCTCCCTACTTCATCAGCGATCAGTTTGAAAGTCCTCCATATTCAATCACTACTGGAAAACATAGAGGCCCTCACCATGCCATATCCAAAAATAATGTAGGTACTATACACTCCTCCATTGGTTAATATGGAGGCCCTACCCATGTTTTAATCATCCACAATGGTGGACATCCTCGTGCATTCAGTAACAAATCCGGAGTCTCTCCACATAATCATTCTCCACAACAATGAGGTCCTCCCTTGGTATAGTTAGATAAATTAGAAGGAACTCCTCATACATCAACATACAAATGAGTATTTCTTACCTACTCTCACAACCAACATGGAGGTCCTACCCTAGATTCCACCAACCAAATGAGATGTCATCCCAGCAATGTCAACAATAAGAGTGGGGGTCCTCACCACTCCTACACCACACAAAGTTGAGGTCATCCAAGATCCAATAATATATGATACAAAGGTCCTTATAGTATCCCAACCAATGAATAAGAAGGTCCCCATGTTCCATAACTCACTAGAATAGTGGTACTCCCAATGCTGAAGAATTTCACATCTTGGAAGAACCATTCTATGGATGATGGCCAAACCACATCCACCAATGGAATAATTAAAGGAATTGTAAAGTCGTTGACAATCCTATTCACTTGTCTTACTCATAAGTAGATTTTTTTTCAATGATTGAAACATGAACCCCTTTGTCTACAAAAGAGTCTATTGTATTATCCCGAAAGGCAAAATTCCCCCTACAGGAAGTTGAGGTCCATAAAAATTCTTGAATAACATCATAGGTACATGCTGGTGGAGAGATATTTGTCTCCCATACAAGGTCTCATAGTGAAGTAATATTTTTTTCCTTTATGGTTTCATTCTATAACTCTACCTGAGGTAACATATAGTTATTCTAGATCATGATAGATGAAGAACATATAGTAGACCCACAGATAAGCATTGTTCCCTCACATATGAGGTCGTGGTGATCACCCAGTCATATAGGGACGTAATGTTATAGAAAGTACATCTCTTGGGAGATGACCCAACATGTAGTGATCAGTTAACTCATGCAGTAGATCCTACACCAGATAGTCCACCACTTCATAGGTCCACATTGATGTTGCATCCTATTTATCGACTATCGCTAACCAAGGCTTGTGCTAGACAAAATCTATTTCTAACGTCTAATATGGAAAACCTATTGGATACTCTATCTTTTTATCAGTTTTCAGTGGTTTAATGATGGAATGGGGTTCACAAGTTAGAAATCCTAGATTCCCTTACCAATGACCATGTAAAATGTTTCTGTCTCCCCATCACAATGATTCACATTCACCTTTGTGAATGTGAGTTGGTCTAAATAGGGATCTATTATCACATTGATGTCATTGATCAGCAATTTCACATGGATGAGATGGAAGAAATCCCATTGGAACAGCAGCCTATGTCACCTGGATACCACCAAATAATGTAATAGTGATTTTATAGAGTGTCATAGTGACCTACAAAATCATCAGAGAGGCATCTCCACACATGATGACCTATTGTTGGAGATATTATACTACTCTCCATTTTAACCCCATCATGGGATAAACAGACCTGCCCAATGACATTGAAGATATTCTTCTTGGTACCATTATAATAAACATTGTCTTCCTCAGGATATATAATGATAGGGACACCAATGGAGGAACCCACAAACAAAACCCACCCCCTAGGGAATAAAAGTACTAGGTGGACCCCTATACTCGTGTCTATACTCAACTAAAAAACCATGAACATGGCCTTAGATATCCCCATTTATCATTTCCTTCCAGTTTATATTCCAAAAAGTGTAAATAAAAGATCGGGACTTCTAATCTCTCTGATCCATCAGATATCACACATGATACATAGGTTGATCATGCTATTTACTCATTATAATAGAAGTATGTAGATCATACGAGGCTCATTGATGACATATTTACTATGTGGTACCAATTTTATGGCACTCCTCGATATAACTTCTTTACTCCTCCACTTTGGTAGTAGGAGAGGCTGCAATTCCTTCTCATTGTGTCTATCCAAATCGATTCTATCTATATCTTACATCCCAACACAATTGATAATGAAGGATATAGAGAATGATCATGAAATGTTTTTCTGAATCGACTTGAGAAGATTGGTAATCTCTCAAGGGAGCCAGATAAATCTACTTCAGAGGTTGTTCCATGACCCACAAAGCATGCCTACAATGTTGATTATTCTGTAAATTCATTAGTGGCCAGGTATCCTCACCAATATAAGAAACCCCAACAAGATGATTTGAAAACTTCTCTTTACACTCATCTCAAATCCCAGGATATTCTGAAGGTAAAAATTACACCTGAAGGTATTCTATAAGGGTGGATGACATTAGAGTAACCACAAATTATTGAAATCTATCCTTATCCCACTTAAAAAGAATTAGAGACCCACTGCAACATCTAGACCACATTATATAAAGGTGAGGACCCATGATACGAACTATATAGTAGTGGGAGACTTCCATGAACAAGTTTTTTATATAAAAAATGGAAGGGTCTTAGTTTTACTGGTATAGAAATTCACCCATAGGATCCAACACTGGTTGGGAATACCTCCATTGGATGTTCCCCTACCAGTTATGCTCCTCAACTGTAGGAATATTATTTTTGACCTCTTAAATTATATGTTACTTCAATATTATTTTTTTGAAAACATTTTTGTCATTTTGGAAATCTGTCATGAGTTGCTCAAAATTCCACTGACTCAAGAAGAGTTTCAAAACATTTACCACAAGAATGTCAAGAATGAAATTTTTCTGACTATAACAACTCAAAACATCCCAGGTGGATGTTGGTATTTATTTAATAAGGATCATATCATATATGGAATCTTTACATCCTGAAAAGTAGGCATGTCCATTGAATCTTACATCTCTTTCAAGAAGATTAACCACGGTAGAAATTGTCATTGTAGTGCAGGTGGAGGCCCCAGAGCTATTAGAGCCATTTTTGGTAGCACCTCCCTAAGAGCAGTTGCACCATGTATAGTAGCCTCTTCATTATTTTCCATCCCCAATGCAGAATCAGCATGTCCACCCTCATCATGAATCACCTCAATAGTTAGAGAATGTGGATTCAAACCATCCCCATGGATCGGATCCTAGGACAAAATTCCTAGAATGGAGAAACCAAGCATAATCCTTTATAGAAGCACATTTTATCTGTTATTTTTGTAGTTACTTCGAATAGAGTGTTCTGAACCATTCAAATACAATGAATCCCCATGAGACATGGGTAACTAATATCCCATAACACTTCCCTTACAATAAGAAATTTGGAAATACCATCAAATATTGATTTTTTTTGAAGGATTGGGTTTATGGAAAACTGGTAAATCATTTGGTCGTAATGGTACTCATCCTCACATAGGTGGATCATAAATTCACCTAGCCTAATATTTATAGATAAGGTTCCAATGAATTGAAATTGGTTTCCAACCATAGGAAACAAATGTATGTTGACTGGTTGGATCGCATCGTAGTATCTCACACCCATGGAATTATCTATGCCCACTTAGGAAAACACAAACTATATAAAGTCATGTTGCCTTATCCAAATTCCACTTTTCAATCCACCTCAGAGCCTTCCACATATAAAAAATGGAGGCACCATTAGTGTAATGGAAAACAATGTCCCTCGTCGATGTCAAAGCCATGTCACACCCTCAACCACATCATGCATCTATAGATGGAAAATTTTTAATGATTCTTCCCAACATTAGAAGAATCCTCTCATGATGATTGGGATAAAGCCTCCATTAATATCACCAAATAGATAGTCCCCTACATGATACCCAATGATAAGAAATGTTTGAATTTACCCTGAATATCTATGTGTGATAACATGGATGAAGAATTCATGGACATGAAACCCTCTGGAATGCTAAAGATAGGGATTCCATCCATGTTTCACTTGTTATTGTGACATGAAAATAGGTTTTTTGTAGAGCCTAACATGCATAGTCCTCACAACATGTTCTTTATTACTCACTTCCACCACTAAACATGCTTACCAACCATGAGGAACATCTGAGACCACATCATGATATAATTCTTCCATCTATTGTCTAGCCTCATCCATTTAGTCATCAGGTGGGAGTTATGGTCTGTTTTTATAATGAGAAGCTAGACATTTATAACACCATTTAGAATCTAGTGATTCAACCATTAGTTCCCATAGTGAATAATGTACAAGAGAACCCCCTATAGGAATCAGTGTGTGTTTGGCATGGATTTATAACATTATGTATCACATATACAGTATTACTACAAATCTATATGTCCTTGAGGATCACCCCATATCAAAAAGATATGTTTGAGGCTCTCACATAAGACTAGAAAATACTCCTCCAGTTGGAAAGAGAGGTAGTGGCCTCTTAGACTTTCTATATTGGGGATTTTGGGTATCCCTAATGTGAATCTGTCATCTCATTCTTAGTAGAAGATGAGGGCCCCTCATACATGGGAACAACCTATGGATGAATATCACTGGCCATTTAAATGGAATAGATGTCCATCACTGCCTAGTTGAAATACGATATAGTGTTAATATCATCCCAACATAGATGCACCTAAGTCAATGAATTAATAAAGAAGATTTGATTCCCTCTGATATCAAGATTTATGTTTATGAATGAACCAACATGAAACTATGTGGAAGGATTCGTTTGAAGACCTGTTTTTGTGGTTTGATAGAAAACACTGAATTAATGGTTTTCTTGTGTGATAATTCCCACAACGCGTAGATGGGTATACTTTGGATCTATCTTTATGCCTTAGTTATCTCATTGTATCACCAATTACATTAATACGCCCTCCATGGTTGTATAGTTATTTTTCATATAAATGCATCTCCCTTCAAATATTATGCTATATTTGGTTTATGGATATTAAAATAGAATTTACATACATGCTTATACTAATGTGTTCTAGCACTCCACCATCATAGCTAGCCTATTAATAGATATGGATGATGTGTTCATCCTCCCAATTCACTTGTTGGGATCTACGACACTGTACATTGAAAAAAAAATTATCATTTTAGGGAGGAAAGGGAACCATATCCCTATGTAAAATAAATATGATGTTATTAAATTATACACCTACATTGGCCAGGATTAGGGGATAAAAGAACCTATTACCAATATAATATGTCGAGATGTTCTCCCCATGGAAAAAATATGTTATTCATAATCACATGTTCCTTCAAGATGGTTTAAACTGACACAAGTTGAACCTCAATAATTTTATTGAAATCATGAATAAACAATGTGGTCTAAGGCCTAATGGAATCAAAATGAAAACCTCTATCCCTATGGTTTCAGTAGAATTGATGTCTCCCAGTGAGGATTCCATATCCTCCTATACCCACCCCAGTTTTCCTCTAAAATTACTCGTACTGGTTGAACTGTATCCTCCCAGTGTTTTTCCAACCTCAAAAAATTTAATATATTTGGAAGACACTCCTCCCACATTCAAAGAGTATGTCTCCACCATCCTCGATGAGCTGGTTCAAGGGAACCATGGTACTGAGGCAGATTTGAGGCCTAGGTTGATCAGTGTAGCCATTCTTATAGAGGAACAAAAAAAGTACATGGATTTCATCAATAATCATTGTGAAGGGTTTTAATGGAAGTTATGATGATATTCTAGGACTATAACATTAGTTCAACATCCACCTCATTGGACTCTCGGTGAGTCCTCCCGGGTTTGAGAAGCCTCCCTAAAAAATTTACCCCTCTCATGCTTCCATGATTTAGGTATACGTTGATAAGATTATTAAATCCAACATATTCAAGGAATCTTGATACCCCAAGTGTCTATCTAAATTAATCCTATTCCGGAAGAAGAATTAATAGATAACATTTTGTAGCGACTTCTGGGATCCCAAACATCATTTTCTAAAGGATAATTTTCCCTTTTTTCTGATAGAGCTATTGATCAATGCCACCACTGTGTTTCATGATATCTCCTTCATGTACGGATACTATAGATACAATCAAGTCCATATAGAAAATGAAGATGAGGAGTCTACCACCTTTATATTGGAATAAGAAATAATCTATTCTCAGCTAATATCATTGATTCTAAAAAATGTAGGATCCACTTATTAGTGATCAATGAACCACAAATTCATTATAGTCCATTGGATATTATTGAAATACTACATTGATTATTGGGTGATCCAATCTAACCAGTTTCTAGACCATCTTAGGGACATTGAAAAGGTTTTCAGCTTCCTCTACTTGAGGAAGTCAATGATGAACCCCTTGAAGTGTGCTTTTAGGGGTACCTATAGGAAGTTTCTTAGCTTCCACATTAGAAATAGATTCATCAAGATCATCCTTGAGAAGATCAATCCATCATCCTAATTCCTCCTCTGTGAAACCCCATAGATCTTAAAGGAATTCAATTATAATTAGTATATATATATATTAATCCATCATTAATCTAGTCATCATGTGTAATAAATTCACTATTATCATGAAGAATGGTATTTTCTACTAGTGGGATGGAGAGTTCCAGGCCACATTTTATGAGACCGTGATGTATCTACTACAACCTCTGGATCTGATTCCACCCATCTCTAGAAATCCATTGGTTCTTTGTGTCACCGCTCTGGAATGGTCTCTCGATGCTATTCTAAATTAGTAAAAAACAAAGGGATAGATAAAATATTATAGTATCTTATTATCCTGATAGTTGACACATATTCTATATACTCCCTTGTTGAGAAGAGATTCCATGTATAGATTTTGACAGTGAAAAAGTTGTGGAATTATTTGAAGCACCATGAGACAGAGTTGTATCCCATATGGATACAATAATGTATATCGTGAATTGGATACTATTGAAAATATTCCTCACCTACTGGGAATTAATTCTTCAGTAGTTAGAAATTAGGTTCACTCTACAGAATGAGGACATGGTTCAATTGATTGATGAATTTATCGCAGCTCATATGGCCTCAAGAGAATCAGCTCTTGATGATGATTTCCAATATGAGGATATCTTCTTTGTAGACGAGGTCATGAAATGATGGAAGATGAATTTATATGGTTACACTTGGATCCCAAACTATAGAAGTCCCAATGATCCCAATCACAATGGACTTGTCAAAGGGATTATCTTCATCATGAAAACACATTCTATTTTTTGTACTCATGGTATATTTTAGAAGGATACACCAACAATGATGAAGAGTATCAATATCTCACAATTGATATAAATTTATCCCTAAAAATTGATTTCCCCAACTTCTATGTGAATATATACTCTTGATTAGTCATCAAGAAAATAAATTATCGTTATTTCCTCAAAAAGACTGAGCTCATGCCCTTTCTAGAGAACACTTGCATACTAATTGCCATGTTACCCTCTCAACCGTAGGCGAATAATTTTCCCAAGTCATATAATGGTCAATCCAATGATTTTTTAAGTCTAGTTACATATCATGAAGAGCCTGACTAAGATTCCTCATTCTTCATATGACACATTTAAGGGTCATCGCTCCCACTATTTCAAATGATTATAATAGCCAGTGGGTAAACCACCTAGAAGTTGGTGTTTTTACATTATGACAATTATCTCCCAACATGATAGAGGATATATCTAAATAGATGAAACAATTCTTCATGTATCAATATAATGGAACCCTCCCGTCAAACATAGATTAATTTGTGAAAAAGTTTCAGCATTGCTCATAGTGCATCCTCTTGATTGGACCCAACTTTAGAAGGCCCTATATAAATGTGGGTTTGATGTAATTCCTATATTTTAAATTGACGAAGATGATATTACCCTGGTTATTAAGTATGTTTTTGTTTCTTCCAATGGTTCTTAATAGGCAGGGTGTAAGATTTCCCAACATATTCGAAGGTTGGGTAACTTCTGGACCACTATTTTTCATGACTACGTCGAGTTCACAAAGAGGTGTCATGTGTGTAAAATCAATGCCAACATCATGCGTCGTCCATCAGATCCCCTCCATTCTACCAAGTATTTTTTCCCATTTCACACTGGAATCGATGTAGTCAGGCCCTATTTACCAAAAACATCTTTCTAATGAATGTTTATTCACATTATAATATATTTATTATCCAAGTGCAACGAATTAGTTCCACTTAAGGAATTCAAGGACCAATTAGTGTTCGAATTCATGATCTCCAATACCATGCATCATTTTGGAGTCCCTCATGACGTTCCCACTAACAAAAGAGCCCAAATTTTAGGTGATGAGCTGATGAATTTTTATGCTAAGTACATCAATCAGTTCAATATACTTACCACGACCATGTTTAAGAAAATGGATAGATTGAGTCATTCAAAAAAACAATCTCCAACATTCTCTAGAATATAGTGGTATAGAAAAATAAATGTTGGTCATAAAATCTCCCCAATTATATATGTGAATATTATATGGTTACCCACAATTCCACTCAGGTGACACCATATTCCATGGTCTAAAAATAAGAGGTAGTCCTGCCGATCATGGGTATGTTTACATAGATCCAAACAACTGTCTATAATTAGATGAAACATGATAAAATGATAAATGTTCTTCTATATTGGCTATAATTTCTTAAATGAAACATTATCTTGGCCTTTCACAACTAGATATGAATGAGAACAAAATATAAAATGCATTCAATAAGAAGGTTTGCATCTGATCCTTCATCTATGGTGACACGATACTGGCTCACATGATAATAATGATATCTGATAGGAATCATCATATTTTAGAGCCCAAGTGGGAAGGATTTTACATCATTTACAAGGTCTATCACAATGGTGAATATTATTTTCTCAGCATTTTTAGTGAATGCATTACTCCTCCATCCAATAAAATATTTCTCAACTAGTACTTCGCATAAGGGATAACCTCAAATTTGAGGTTTATGGACCTAAACTGAGGGTTCATGTCCCATCACTAAGACATTAAACTATGCTCTTTCATACCGGGGAATTTTCCAAATGCCATATTCTCTCTAGGCCCTCATTTATATTGAGATATTCCTTATGTTCCCCACATATTACTATCATTTTATATGATTCCCCCATGGTTCATGCTACATGACCAAAAACTATTCAAATTAGGGACAATAAATACCACCTTAAACTATTTTAGTCAATTTCTGTAATACCCCAAGCTTCTACGGTACGTTTCTTTTTGAATAATGTGACAACGAATGTTTTACGCAACATCGAGTTCTAACACACCACAACCAATCAAATGAGCCATTATGAATAGTAATACCTACTTTTTGAAATTATATATATTTTATATTTCAAAATGGACTTCATTTTTGGATTCGGAATATCGAAATTATCCTAAGTTGAATTTTTGGTATTTTTCGGAGAACTACCAATTTTCGATGAATAGTGATACCACTAAGTGGTAGTTAAAAAACTGAATTTTTCATAAAACATAATTTTACCACTTTTGTGCATGGAATTTCAAAAATCCGAGAGACACGGTTAATATCAAGTAGTAAAATTTGGTTCAATGAGATGAAAATAATTTTTGGTGAATAGTAACTTTTTACTTTTATTTACCACAGTTAAAAGTAAATAGGGTCATTAAGGGTAAAAATGATATTAATATTACCATAACACATGTCCTAATTCTATTGGACACGTTTATATCGACCAAAAACAACCTTATGAAAAAAATATTATCATTTAGTTCCACTTGGATTAGATTATGACATTTATTATTATTTAATTCATAGAAGAGTTAAAAGAGTTAAAATCAAAGTTTATTTACTAAAAAATTTTTAATATAGGGTTATACATAATAAAAATTCGATTGAAAATATTTCATAGAAAGATAAAATGATTTCCTACATAATGATATTTTATTTATAATTTTTATGCATTAAATAATTTAATTTATTTATGACACAATGATCATGTAGTAATTACTATAATATTGAAAAATTAAAATAATTGATATAATAAATACACAAATAAATATAATTTGTCACTTTTTATTAATTAAACTAATTTTCTACGTTAATATGACATGTTAGGATTGACTTAAGTAACTATTTTTGAAGTAATAATTCTGTTATGATTTTCAAAAAAATCAATTATTGAATAGTGTCAAAATTGACATAAAAGTGTTTTTAAAACAAAGTTTATATTTTTAGTTGATATTAAACTCCAAAAAATCTAAGGTTCGTCCAAGAGACTTATATCATGATAGGTGTATCATTAATGGACCACTTGAGGGTCTCTTGGATGTATATAGTAGGTTTATTAACCATATAATATAATAATATAAAGAGACATTGTAAAAGTGAAACTAATTAACTAAGAGTTAATACTTATTGATAAGGTTAATATAGTAACCCAAACCTGTCTAAATTCTATTGGTTGAGTGGTTTTAGACCCATCCCCACCTTAACCTTTAAATAATCCACTCTGGATCCATTAGAAACCGAATATGAATTTATTATAAAATAATATTTCTAGCTTTTCCAAAGGTTCCCCTCACCCCTCTTATAAAAGGGAACTCCTCCTTCTCATTAATTCACACCTTCAAAGACTTTTGGTTCGGACAAACTCTACCCCAATACTCTCTAAACATCCATCATTTAATCCTATAGGCCTTCCATTATTCAGAAAGCCAACTTATGGATCCCTTTTGATCAAATCAAAAGGAAGAACCCGATGAAGAGGTAATGTTTTCACCACCCTTTTTCAAATTCATATTTTCTTCAACTTATTTTTTCTTTGTTATTACCATTCTAAAATAATTAATCTAGTATCTCATATATACTGTAATATTATTATAAATATGGTACAACCATATTCAGTATTCTATCCATCCTTTAATGACATGTCACCATACGTGCGTACGTACGGCTTACCGTCTCCACGTCGTGGTGTAATTGTTATTCAATAAATTATTATTTGGATGGGTATAATAATGATGTTTAATTAATTTAAATAATAAATATAACATGATAATGATTCTGTATATATTATATACAATCCAATTATATATTATTTTAACATCAAAAGAATGATATTGTCGCTCGTGCGTACGTACGGACTACCGTCTCCACGAACGCGATGAGATTCATTCTCCATCGCAACCATTCAAGTATAATTATCACTTGATGATTAATAATAGTATTTAAGGACTTGATATAATTCCATATATGAATAAGATACAACCTATCCATAACAAACACTGCTTATGTAATAAAACAAATAAAAGAAAATGAGTAAGTTAACACCCAAAACGACGATAATTCTAAGATATTATTAACAAAGCAATGATAAAAGATCATATATGATATCATATTAATATATATGATTGTTGAATAATTTATTAACAATTATTTCACCATTATACAGGAGGTTAACCAACCCTAAACCAAGGAAATGTACAAGGTAAGGGTTTATTTCGCAATCTCTTCATTATCTGAGGTTGTTTATACATAATAATCTACTGGGACTTCTTTATCATCCACATCCATGTTTCTTAAAAATGTATTTCAATTTTTTTTAATATTTACTAGAATATGGGTTAAAGTAATTTATACCCTTGTTTGACTTTTTATAAGAGGTTGATAAAGTAATCTTTCCGTCGTTTTCCAAACAAGGTGCTTTTAAACCTTTTTGACAGAATTACGGTAAGAATGTTTTTTTAACTTTACAGCGGGTGTGGCTATTTTCCACCGTTATAAAATCGTCGAAGCTTCCCTTACAAGCTTATAAAAATATTTTCAAAGAAAATGTTTTATTTTATAAATATATGACTCTTAAATGATTTCAAAATTGAAAGAGATATTTTTCTAAAAAGTGTTTTGATTTCATCTAAGTCAGAATCCTTTGATGGATTTTATGCTTATTTGAAATTGATTTATTATGATACAAAACTTCTATATCGTATTGAAGGTTTTGTGATATGTTTGATTATGGATGTGTTATTTTTATATCATTCATTGTTTATGGATGAAGTATTTACATTTCATATGCTAGTTTTAATATGAATGTTTATGTTATGTTTAAACCTTTTCATATGGGAATGCATTGGACTTAATATGTGACGGGTGGAGCCCGCTATAGCTTCTCGATGCATCGGTAGGTCTCATGAGACAAACTAGTGTCTTGGCACAAGGCCTTGACAAAATCTTATTTCCAGTCTTGGCATGAGGCCTTGGCTATGTGGTTATGATAGTCTGACATTATGCGTTCCATCATTATGAAAGTGGTTATTGATATTGCATGTGATTATTAGATTAGTAGAATATCCATGTGAATAAGTAAATGGAATTATTTTACTTTATTTTTTTCATACTGTGTTTAAGTTCAAGTTTAAAAGGCTTTTTTTTAGTTATACATTGCCTTAAATGTTTATTCTTATTTATGAAAGTTTCCTCTATATTGTTATCCTTACTGGGCATTTGAGCTCACCCCTTTCAATGTTTTATTTTTCCCAGGAAGTGAAGAAGTTATTTATGAATGAAATGTAGGGATTGTATGAGGGGATATGAGTGTGGACTATGAAGAAATGATGTTGTTGTAGTTTTCATTTTTATGATGTAATGTAAGACTTATGAATATATCTAGTGTTTCCAAGGCTACTAAACTAATCGTTCTTTCGAGATTTGATCTTTCTCGTGATCATGCAAATGTTATGTAATAATGCACCGACTCTGGGTAACTGGGGTCGGGGCATTACAATTGGTATTAGAGGAAGTTTAGTACAAACCTTGGAAGCTATATTTAGATAAACTCTGATTAGAGCACTTAGATTTAAGATGGAAATTGAGGATTAGTATAGTAGAACTTCCTAGAATTTTGGTATTGTAGAGATTTTGTGAGTTTTCTGAGCAATTCATCCCTGTCTGGATACGAGCAGGTAGAGGCGGCTCTGGAACAGATGTACCTAGGTGTAAAACCAAAAAACAACGCTTTGAGCTAGACTTGAACGGGAACTGGGGCATGAAAACGGGCCTTGCTGCACTCTTGGTTACGACACTCCTGGGGGATATGCTTAGGATAACTCTCATTTTCTTTACAAATCATTATGAAAGGTTTATGAGTATATAATTCCTTAAAGAAAACATTTTTATGATTATGGATTATATCCACAAATAGTTAAATTTATGTTAGGTTTTTTATATGTATGGAATTATTTATTTTGATTCATAAACAAGTCTACTTTATTCCATTGTTTAGAAATGGTGCCTAGTGGAAGAAATGGAAACGGTTTCAATGCACGCACTCCATGTAGGGATTTCCATCTTGCTCAACATAATTATAGTGGAGCTGGTGATACAACTGGTGTCGATCAGCTAATCACCATACTAGGACAACTCACTCAGGTTATGAATAATAACCTTACCTGTATGGAGCACCCTGATCCACAGTATGGAGGATCAAGGTTAGATCTCTTCATGAGGCAACAACCACCAAAATTCAATGGGAGTACAAATCCCTTAGTATCTGAGCTATGGATAAGTTCCCTAGATAAAATATTTCAGGCTTTGGGATGTAGTGAAAGGGAAAAAGTTATCATGGTAGTTTACCGCCTCACTAGAGATGCTGATCAATGGTGGTCATTGATTCAAAACATGAAGGAAGATTATGAAGTATCAAATATGGAATAGAGGGAGGTCAACGATCTGTTTTTAGAAAAATACTTTCATCGTGACCATCGAGCCGATATGGAAAGGCAAATTCTTGAGTCTGAGGCAAAATGAAGATGATAATGTCTCAAAGTATGAGGCTAACTTTACAAGGTTAGAAAGGTATTTTGGAGATTGTATACGTAACCCAAGAAGTAATATTGATCGTTTCTTTGATGGGTTAAAACCATTTCTCCGTCGAGCATTAGTCTCACAATCCTTCTCGTCGTATGAAGACATTGTCTCATGTGCTATCGAGACAGAGAAAGAATTCTCAAAGTCTTATGACTTTAAAGCAAAAAAATAGAAGAAGAGATCTGCTGATAAATTTGAGAATGGAAATAAGGGGAAGAAAGGAAAGGTTGAATATCCATCATGTGGTAAATGTCGGAAGAAACACCCTGGTACTTGCTTGAAGGGAATGGGTGTCTGTTACAAGTCTGGTGAAAAATGCCACCATGATCGTGATTGCAAAGGGATGAAGGTAGCTACCAGTGTTCAATTATACAATTGCAGGGAGATGGGACATTATGCAAATGAATTTCCAAAGCGTCAGGGGAACTTACTTCAGAAAAGGCCAAGGGATCAAGACCAAGCTTATGCTATCACTACTGCTGAGGTAGAAGCTCTGAAAGACGAGGTGGAAGGTAATTTAATAGTTTCCTCAAGTTTAGCCAATGCATTATTTGATTCTAGATCATCGCATTGTTTCATATCTTCCCAGTTTGCTAAGAAAATTAGATATTTCCAATTTGGTTTAACAAGGGAGTTGTCAATAAAAACTCATAAGGGAAGTATCATTGCAACAAAGTTTTTTGAATCTGTCTCCATTAGAGAACATAAATGTTCTTTATCTGCTGATCTCATCGTCATACCTATGATTGAGTTTGATATAATCCTCGGTATGGATTGGATTTCAGACTATGATGCGAAGATTTATTGTAAGAAGAAGGGGGTTACGATTTTTTATGATGATGATAAGGAGCACCTTATATTTAGAGAAGAATCGTCACCACCTAATTCTTATCTAGATCCACCCCCAGTAGCTCAACTAAATTCTACTATTGGGGAGGAAGAGGATGAAATTATAGTGGGTGAGGAATGGAATGTTCAAATAAAGGATGTACCTGTTGTGAAAGAATATGTAGATGTATTTCCAGAAGATTTACCTAGACATCCTCCAGAACGAGAAGTTGAGTTATCCATTGATTTAATTCCTAGATCAATGCCTATATCAAAGACCCCTTATAGAATCTCCACTGTAGAATTAGTCAAACTAAAGAAACAACTAGAGGAATTGAGTAATAAAGCATTTATTCTCCCTAGTGTTTCTACATGGAGCGCCCCTGTTCTTTTTGTTAAAAAGAAAGACGGATCTATGAGGTTATGTATCGACTACAGGGAGATAAATGCTTTAACAATAAAGAAAAAGTATCCCCTACCTCTTATTGATGATTTATTTGACCAACTGCATGGAGCTCAATACTTTTCAAAGATTGACCTTCAATCTGGATACCATCAGTTGTTTGTGAAGATGGAAGACATTCTGAAGACAACATTTCGAACTAGGTACGGGCATTACAAGTTTATAGTAATGCCTTTTGGATTGACTAATGTACCCTCTGTATTCATGGATTTGATGAATAGAGTTTTCGAGGAATATCTCGATGAATTTGTGGTGGTATTTATTGATGATATCTTGGTATACTCCAAAAGCTACAAAGATCATGAAAATCACTTGCACATTATACTAAAGACTCTAAGAAGAAATGAATTATATGGGAAGTTTAGCAAGTGTGAATTCTAGCTTTAGGAGATTTCTTTTCTTGGCCATATTTTCTCTAAAGAAGGAATCTCTGTTGATCCTTCTACAACCAAGGCAATTCAATAATGGCTATCACCTATGAGTATAACTGAGGTATGCAGTTTTATTGGTTTGGCAGGTTATTATCGACGTTTCGTCCAGAATTTTTCCCAATTGGATAACCCATTTACGAAGCTCACAAGTAAAGGGGTTAAAGTTGTTTGGACAAAAGAGTGTGAAGAATGTTTCGAATAACTGAAGAGAAGATTAGTCAATTATCTTATATTGACTCTACCATTGGGTAATGATGGGTTCGTTATTTATAGTGATGCATCGAAGAAAGGACTTGGTTGTGTCTTTATGAAGAATGATAGGTTTATTGCCTACACATCACGACAGTTAAAAATTCATGATCAAAACTATCCTACTCATGATCTCGAGTTAGAAGCTGTGATATTTTCTTTGAAGATATGGTGGAACTACCTCTATGGTGAAGAATGTGAGATTTATAATGATCACAAGAGTTTGAAGTATATTTTCTCACAAAAAGAACTCAACATGAGCCAAAGGAGATGGCTTTAATTACTCAAGGATTATGATTGTACGATACACTACAACCCGGGGAAAGAAAAAAAGGCGGAATATGCTATGGGTAGAAAAGACCATGGAGTTTTGAATGTGATGAGAATTGAAAGGGATACAATTTTCATGGATCTAGTGAAGATGGACATGGGAATAACCAGGGAAGGTGAAACATCAATGCGTTTTCAAATGGTTTCCAAACCATCTTTACTAGAAAGGCTTAAGAGTTCTCAGACTGATGATGAAGAATTTAAAAATAAGATTAAAGCTTTGAATGATGGGAGATTGAGAGACTTTGTGTATGAATAAGGAACTTTGAAATTCGGGAAGAGACTTTGTGTTCCCGATATACCAGATCTAAAATGGGAATTGTTGGATGATGCTCATAGTTGCAATTTCTCTATACACCCTGGGAGCACCAAAATGTATAGAGATTTGAAGGAACATTTTTGGTGGGACAACATGAAGAGGGAGATTGCTGATTTTCTATCAAGATGTATGGTTTGTCAACAAGTCAATGCTGGAAGGCAACAACCTGGAGGAGTCAGGCAACCTCTTCCCATACCTGAGTGGAAATGGGACAATATTACGATGGACTTTGTCATGGGACTACCAAAGACTCCTAGAAGGAACGATACAATATGGGTTATTGTTCATAGTATTACCAAGTCAGCATATTTTATTTCTATAAGAGAAGATCTACCACTGGAACGTCTAGAAAGACTATATGTTAATGATGTTGTGAGACTTCATGGAGTACCCCTATCGATTGTTTCTGATCGTGATCCCAATTTTACTTCAAGATTCTGGATGACTCTTCAGAAATCCTTGGATAGTAAACTTCATTTAACCACTGCCTACCACCCTCAAACAGATGGACAATCAAAACAAACTATTCAAACCTCAGAAGACATGTTGATATCCTACTCACTTGACTTTCAGGGTATGTGGGATCAATATTTACCTCTGGTTGAATTTTCCTATAACAATAGCTTCCATTAGAGTATTCAGATGGCACCATATGAAGCGTTATACGGAATGAGATGTTGCACACCAACCTGTTTGGATGACGTTGGTGAAAGAAAACTTGTAGGTCCAGAACGGGTGGAGGAAACGATGGAAAAGGTGAAGGTATTAGAAAATCACCTCAAAGTAGCTCAAAGTAGGCATAAGAGCTATGCTGATAATTGAAGGAAGGATTTGGAATTTCAAGTCGGTGATCATGTTTTCCTGAAGGTATCTCCATGGAAGGGAGTCATACATTTTGGTAAGAAAGGTAAATTGAGTCCCAGGTACATCAGACCTTTCGAAATTCTAGAACGAATTGGGGTTGTAGCTTACCGATTGGCAATGCCGCCAAGTCTCTCTAAAGTTCACGATGTGTTCCACGTATCTCTATTGAGGAAATACATGCCTAACCAAAAGCATGTACTCATCTATGAGGAATTAGAACTGGAACCTGATCTGTCTTATTAAGAAGAGCCCGTCAAGATTCTTGATATGAGAGAACAAGTACTGAGAAACCGGACGACGAGTCGAGTAAAAGTTTAGTGAAGAAACCATAAGATGGAAGAGGCAACGTGGGAACCTGAGGAACTTATGATGAAGAACCACCCGAGTCTTTTCATGCGGTAGTATTCTAGAAATTTCGAAGACGAAATTATTTGAAGGAGGGGAGAATGTAACACCCCAAGCTTCTACGGTACGTTTCTCTTTGAATAATGCGATAACGTGTGTTGTACGCAACATCGAGTTCTAACACACCACAACCAATCGAACTAGACATTATGAATAATAATACATACTTTTTGAAATTATATATATTTTATATTACAAAATGGACTTCATTTTTGGATTCGGAATATCAAAATTATCCTAAGTTGAATTTTTGGTATTTTTCTGAGAACTTCCAATTTTTGATGAATAGTGAAACCACTAAGTGGTAGTTAAAAAACTGAATTTTTCATAAAACATAATTTTACCGCTTCTATGAATGGAATTTTGAAAATCCGAGAGACACGGTTAATATCAAGTAGTAAAATGTGGTTCAATGGGATGAAAATAATATTTGGTGAATAGTAACTTTTTACTTTTATTTACCAGGGTTAAAAGTAAATAGGGTAATTAAGGGTAAAAATGATATTAATATTACCCTAACACATGTCCTAATTATATTGGACAAGTGTATCTAGACCATAAACAACCTTAGGAATAAAATATTATCATTTAGGTCCACTTGGATTAGATTAGGACATTTATTATTATTTAATTCATAGAAGAGTTAAAAGAGTTAAAATCAAAGTTTATTTACTAAAACATTTTTAATATAGGGTTATACATAATATAAATTCGATTGTAAATATTAATTATAAAGCTAAAATTATTTCCTACATAATTATAGTTTATTTATAATTTTTAGACATTAAATAATTTAATTTATTTATCACACAATGATGATGCAGTAATTACCATAATAGTGAAAAATTAAAATAATTGATATTATAAATACCCAAATAAATATATTTTGAGACTTTTTATTAATTACACTAATTTTGTAGGTTAATATGACATGTTAGGATTGACTTAAGTAACGTTTTTATAAGTAATCCTTCTGTTATGAGTTTCACAAAAATCAATTATTGAATAGTGTCAAAATTGACATAAAAGAGTGTTTAAAACATATTTTATATTATTAATTGATATTAAATTCCTAAAAATATAATGTTATTCCAAGAGACTTATATCATGATAGGTGTATCATTAATGGACCACTTGGGGGTCGCTTGGATGTATATAGTATGTTTATTAACCATATAATATAAAAATACAAAGAGACATTGTAAAAGTGAAACTAATTAACTAAGAGTTAATACTTAAAGATAAGGTTAATATAGTAACCCAAACCTATCTAAATTTTATTGTTTGAGTAGTTTTAGACCCATACCCACCATAACCTATAAATAATCCACTTTGGAGCCATTAGAAACCGAATATGAATTTATTATAAAATATTATTTCTAGCTTTTCCAAAGGTGCCCCTCACCCCTCTTATAAAAGGGCACTCCTACTTCTCATTAATTCTCACCTTCAAAGCCTTTTGGATGGGCCAAACTATGCCCAAATACTCTCTCAACTTCCCTAACTTCATCCTAGAGGTCTTCCATTAGTCAGAAATCCAACTTATGGAGCCCTTTTGATCAAATAAAAAGGAAGAACCCAAATAAGAGGTAATGTTTTCACCAACCTTTTTCAAATTCATTTCTTCTTCAACATCTTCTTTATTTGTTATTCCCATTATAAAATAATGAATCCACTATCTCCTATATACTGTAACATTATTATAAATATGGTACAACCATATTCATTATTATATCTATCCTTTAATGACATGTCACCATACGTGCGTACGTACGGTTTACCGTCTCCACGTCGTGATGTAATTGTTATTCAATAAATTATTATTCGGATGGGTATAATAATGATGTGTCATTCATGTAAACAATAAATATAACATGACACTGATTCTTTATATATGATATACCATCCAATTATATATTATTTTAACATCAAAATAATTATTTTTTCGCTCGTGCATATGTACGGACTACCGTCTCCACGAACGCGATAAGATTCATTCTCCATCATATCCATTCAAGTATAATTATCATTTGATGATTAATAATACTATTTAAGGACTTGATATCATTCTGGATATGAATAAGATACAACCTATCCATAACAAACATGGCTTATGTAACATAACATATAAAAGAAAACGAGTAAGCTAACACCCAAAACGAAGATAATTCTAAGATATTATTAACAAAGGAATGTTAAAGTATCATATATGATATCATATTAATGTATATGATTATTGAATAATTTAATAACAATTATTTCACCATTATACAGGAGGTTAAACTACCCTCAACCAAGGAAATGTACAAGTTAAGGGCTTGTTTCACAATCTCTTCATTATCCAAGGTTGTTTATACATAATAATCTACTGGGACTTCGTTATCATCCACATCCATGTTTCTTAAAAATGTATTTCAAAACATTATTACTATTTACTAGAATATGGGTTAAAGTCATTTTTAACCTTGTTTGACATTTTATAAGAGGTTTATAAAGGAATCTTTCTGTTATTTTCCAAACAAGATTCTTTTTAACCTTTTCGATAGAATTAAGGTAAGAATGTTTTTTAACTTATACGGCAGGAGTGGCTATTTTCCACCATTATAATATCGTCAAAGCTTCCCTTACATGATTATAAGAATATTTTCAAAGAAAATGTTTTATTTTATAAATATATGACTCTTAAATGATTTCAATATAGAAAGAGATATTTCTCTAAAAAGTGTTTTGATTTCATCTATGTCAACATCCTTTGATGGATTTTACGCTTATTTGAAATTGATTTATTATGATACAAAACTTTTATATCGTATTGAAGGTTTTGTTATATGTTTGACTGTGGATGTGTTATTTTAATACCATTCATTGTTTATGGATGAAGTATTTACATTTTGTATGCAAGTTTTAATACAAATGTTTATGTTATGTTTAAACCTTTTCTTATTGGAATGCATTGGACTTAATATGTGATGGGTGGAACCCACTATAGCTCCTCGATGCATCGGTAGGTCTCATGAGACAAACTAGTGTCTTGGCACATGGCCTTGACAAAATCTTATTTTTAGTCTTGGCATGAGGCCTTGGCTATGTGGTTATGATAGTCTGGAATTATGCATTCCATCATTATGAAAGTGGTTATTGATATTGCATGTGATTATTCGACTAGTAGGATATCCATGTTAATAAGTAAATGGAATTATTTCATTTTATTTTTTCCATACTATGTTTAAGTTCATGTTTAAAAGGATTTTGTGTTAGTTATACATTTCCTTAAATGTTTATTCTTATTTATGAAAGTTTTCACTATATTGTTATCCTTACTGGGCATTTGAGCTCACCCCTTTCAATGTTTTATTTTTTCCAGGATGTGAAGAAGTTATTTATGAATGACCTATGGGGATAGTATGTGGGGATATGAGTGTGGAATATAAAGAAAATATATTGTTGTAGTTTTCATTTTTATGATGTAATGTAAGACTTATGAATATATCTAGTGTTTCCAAGGCTACTAAACTAATCGGCCTTTCGAGATTTGATCTTTTCGTGATCATGCCAATGTTATGTAATAAGGCACCGACTCTGGGAAACTGGAGTCGGGGCGTTACAATTTTATTCTAATCAGTATGACTTTAAATTAAAAAAATTTAGTGTCCCAGTCAGAAAATGATATAATGGGTTCCTATTCAGAGCTTTAAAACCATAAAATAATTGCCATCTTATGATCTAATCTCTACGACATTAAATTAAACATTCATGTCATCATATCATGACTTTAATATATGTTCATATTATACATAGGAGTGTATGGTGGGGAATGTGCCTCCTTGGTCCTCATTCACACCGAGTTATAGTTGACACACAATGTACATACACCTTTGAAATATTTATCTCCATCATCCAAGAATCACAAAGACAAGTTGCATGGTAGAATCTTCCTAGGTTTAAGATGATAAATTGCATAATAACCATCATATTGTCTGTATGAAGAAAAACTTCACTACATCACAATGATCTCACATGATAAAAAATTTCCCCCATTTTTGGTCATCAACCATGATACAATCAATAACTATATAATTCGTTATTCATTTCAACATAGGATACATAGGGATTCTTGGATTCAATATTCTATTTCATCCACCCACAAAAACTAATGCCCCCCCTCTCTGTGTATAGACCAAGACTACACAAGGATATTTCATTCAATAACTATGTATGACTTGATTCTTAATACAATGAGATAATTAGTGATACACAGATCTTAAATCATGGTCCCATCATTTCCATTTACTTTCTTTCATATTGGTTCATTTCATCGCTACCATATGACATTAAACTGCATGGGAATTCATGAACTACATGTTACTAAATTCTTATCCTTATGAGATACATATCAATGTCCGATCATTTTTTACTCGAATCCTACTCTATTATTTTCAATCCTTTTTCCCCTCAAACTCATATTAGACCAAGAATCATGAATCTATACTCTATATAAGCATCATCTGGATTGTGTATGTGTTATATAGGCCTCCTGGGTCGTCATTCACAATGGTATTTTTATCACATCTCATTATGGGTATTCCTTTTCGGTGTGTGATCATCGTTGTTATAAACTATACGAACTCAAAATAAGATGTGACGGTCTGGGAAACATGACCTTAAATTAGTCACACCAGGTCCAAGAATCCAAAATATAATCTATATGTAGGGTTTTGTTGAAGATGTTTCAAGTGGTGTTGGGCCTCCTTGGTCCTTATTCACGCCTGGTTTATTACTAAACCA
Organism: Viscum album; assembly: GCA_963277665.1. NCBI lineage: Eukaryota > Viridiplantae > Streptophyta > Magnoliopsida > Santalales > Viscaceae > Viscum > Viscum album. The sequence goes on along the minus strand of OY728119.1, from coordinate 1,505,877,667 downwards.
CTCTACACATACCCATTTGAGAGATTCACCCTTTTTTCAGAACTCTATAAATAGAAAATATAGTTTTAAAGTTAATTGTTACCTTACATTGGATAATTTTAGGATTCCTCATGAAAATCATTGGATGACTTAGTTCCCTTTCCATTGAGTTTTCCCCCCACCAGTGTTGGTCACTCACCACGTTGTGCTTACATAACTATGTGTGGATTGATTCCCATTATTATAGGGTATTTAAAACAATGATAAACATTTTAGTGGGCCCATCCCTATGTTTTTGAACCATTTGGCCCCTTGGACTCAGTTATAGTCTATGAACCATGACATCAAATTATATTCGAGTCACTAAAGGAATTTTTTGTTTAGTGTTGTTCCCTTTCGCCCACATTAACATTGGGTTGTCATGACACCACACCATGCATATCCTCTTTGGAATATCCTCATTGGTCCAAAATTTATGAACATAAACCTAGATCCTATAATACTAGAGACATTACTCTATACTATATTCCATAGTCCATGCAATAATACTTTAAACTATTTTCAAAATCAAGATTTGAATCCCATATTCTAATGTGCTCCATTAAACACTTGTAATAATTCTTAGTTTGGGTTTCCATCATCATTAAAATCTATATGGAACCCCTAATAATGATGGTCACATTCAAATTTGGCTCACATCCTATGTTGGGTCAACAAATTAATGCATCCCTAGTATGAAACAATAGATTCTATGTTTCAAACTTGGTCAATAGTTCATCCTGTATTTGTACACCCCATTTTTGATTGGTATGGTTGTGGTACTTATGATTATGACATGAAAATAATTCAATCCCTACTCAACAGACCCCACATTATCCAAATTTTGAGAGACACATATTTCCTCCTTTATATTCCATGTATTGTAGAGAAACTCTAAACCCTATGTGTCACCCCTATGATGGTTATCCACATGTTAAGAAAACCATTTTATTGTCTATTTTTTCCCGCAATGAGAATAAATCCCATGGTATTATGAGTTTTCGTAAGGTGTGTACCAATGTGGTTGAGTGACATAATGGGGATTATTTTGTTCGAATTCTATTACCATATACAAAGAACCATATGGTCCAAAATCTATGACATTAAACTAAGAAACCCATTCCAAGCATCACAAATCTATACTATATGTGAGCCTTCCTAGGTATGTTTGTTGAATCATTGGGCCTCTTTTTTTCTTGTTCACACCATGTTTTCCACACCTTTGTTTCATATATACCCATTTTTGTAAGCCTCATTCCCTTATTCTGACCACTGTGAATTGAAACAATATGTTCAGGTTCATGAATTAATATAAACTACATATGAAAACATTTGGTGATGTGTGTTCTGGAACCTTCATCCTTGGTACTGATTTTCTTTAGCATCTATCTATTTTTTATTTCTTTTCTTATATGAAAGCTTCATTCAGATCACTCACATCAGATTTATGACCTCCATGTTTCACATGTACCCTTAAAATAGAAATGAAAAATCTATGAACATAAACTAGAACCTAGGATCCAAGAAGCATGACCTTAAAATGTGTAAAATTTTATGGTCACATGATTCTAAAATGTGAGATGTTTCATGATCACATGATGTTATACTACTTCATACATACCATATAATGTAAAAATGCATGTCTATTATCCAAATTTTCATGAATTAAAACAAGAAAACACATTAATTCATCACCTCAAAGGTCCTCTTATCAGGTGTTGGTATTCTACCTCATTATGCACATCTTCTGATATCGATCATCATCTTAGATGGTGCTACCCTAGAACATAGGCATGATATTAGTTCAGACCAACTCTCTTACAAAAATATTTTCTAAGTCACGGTGAAATAGTTCTAAGACTATTGAAATTTATTCAATCTTTTCATCACTCCATTCCCACACTTACCATGCCCCGCATTTGGATCATCAAACTGTTCCACATCTGAGGATACCCCCAAATAGGTTGGTCCCATGCCATTTTTTTCTAACGTACCATTACGGTACAATGTTATGGAAGACTTTAGACAAAACTATGAGACAATGTTTTTTTGTTTCAAACATGGTCAGTAATAGACCCATATTTTTTTTCCCCATTCATCGATAATGGTATAGATCATGTATTTCAATCATGATATGAAATTATCCAATATCCCTATTATACTGCCCTTTGGTTCTGACTTTGAGGAAATTTGATTCAAACTACTCATTCCCTATTGTTTGTATATCTTTCAATGTGCATGGCGTTATTCTGTTTGTGAACTAGTGCACATTATACTAGATATTTGGATATTTTGGAGTCCTTATCTCCAAGATTGGACGTATCATTCTTGAAAACCATGGTGGTATATCAGAAATAGAAGACCATGAGTGTTCGATGATTATCAATAACACTAATACAATTGATCAACCATGATTATCAATAACACTAATACAATTGATCAACCATGTGGTCACACTAGACATGACCCACATGATTTTTGGGATTGATAATTGGTTTCCTCACAAATAATATGAATATAATATAATTAAATAAACAAAAGAAATGTGTCCTTTTACACGTGAAGGTTTCAAAAGTGATGAAATGGGGTGTGGCAGGAGTAGGATCAACCACATGTTTCAGCCTCTAATGATTTTTGAAAAAATTGACCCTACATCCCTGCTCTGGTGTTCAAGCACATCATCTTCATCATCCTTTAGCTTGTGGATTACATGTCCTATTTCTGATTTCATATCACTACTTATTCCTTTTCATCCTACAAATAAATATTGATAGCCCTGAAATTTTTTTGGTCATTCCCAACCCATATATTGGCCACATGATGTTTAACATACTTTATTTGATCCTCAGCTACCACTAGTTGAGCCCTCAATTAGATGACGAGTTACGATTGAGTATCAATGAGGGATAAAAATTGATCCATTTTCACTTCTATGTGAATGATATCATAAATGACTTCTTGGAGCACCAAGATGTTGTCAGATATCTAATTTTGATAGGTGATGTCTAGGTGCTAGCTTCAATATCACATCATTGTTGCTAGAATGTTGCAGAGCAGCTCATGAATACTTCATGAATATACCAAACTAAAACATAGTTTCCGTATCCAGTTCATATGATACCTGCTCCAAAGCATTATATATGGTTATGGAGTCTCATAGAAGAAATTTGGGATGCATCTCAATGCACTGTTCCAACAGATGTGGCTCTATGAAGCCACATCATGGGAAGAATCCTCTAGTTAATCAGTTGGTGTAGGCTCATATTTAGAAAAGGCCATGGGATTTTAAGTATCAGGATACTCCTAAAACATCATTTCAGATGGAATGGTATGTAAATCATTAGGATGGTTGTCCTTTCATGATCTGACCTCAAAAATATTTACTCTTCTAACTCAAGTTCCACCCCACCAGTCATGTCACTCACATCTACTAACTATTGTACACCTAGAACCACATCATGATCAGCATGGATGACCACATCCAAATAAACCATCTCCCCAAATAGAAAATCAAACCCAATTGTTCCGACCACTCTTGGTTGTCAAGAACACATAAATTCCTTCAATGTTCATGAAAAGAACATGTAATCCAACCTAGTCTACAAATCACAAGTATGACTACCTGAAATCTAGAGACTTATGGGAGATTATCATTGATATATTGAGATCCGCAGTCATTGATGTCTTGATTATAGGGCATGAAAAATCTTTGATGACTCTAAGATTTAGAGATTCATGGGTGGTCTCCCAGAACACCACAACTTCGGTAGGCTCAGTATCCACTTTTGTCCCAGTTATAGGCCCCATAATATACTTCTCTACAAATATGGGTGCACCATTATCCCCACTAGAAAGGATCCCTTATTCTAAATTATCCTACAGAGAACTTTTTAATGTTAAAGAATCCAAACAATGATAAAGTGATGAAAGGTGCATCTCGGGATGCTGAGTTATAGTAGACCATAATTATTTTGTCCAATTCCTCAACATTGGTTTTGATCTCGCCACTCCCCATGAGAGTCCCATTATAAAATTCATATCCCCAATATTTTTCTGATTCATCAAGAATGGTGTCACACAATTATATCTCATCTATAGATAGTTTTATAGGATATGCCACATCTAGTTGCACCATCACACGGTATGTCAGCTGACATGAAGCTCTCTATGAGTGCACTATGTATGCTAGCTCTGACACATATAATTCCCCTAAGTACCATAAAATGAGGAATGTATAATAGGAATAACGCACCCCCGAGAGATGAATCCCATTCTTATTAATGTGACTCCACATCCTCTGAGGATTGTGGAAGTATATCTAAACATCCATTGGTCCTAATCCTAAGGGAAAATTGCATCACTGGGGATGTCTACAAGTTTTAACTAATTCTAGAGGGCTTGGGTGAATGTTCTATGTAATCCAAAAAATGGATTACCTTCCTCAATAGTCAACCTACCTAATAGAATTGGGACTTATGTTTATTACTCACATTATTCTTCCCTTTCCTTTATGGTCGATGAACTATTGGTCCCACTGATGCTTCCATGCCTACTAGACCATCTTTTCCTCCATGGTGTACCCCATATACTACTCTTCCCCGACCCAGTGGTGGAGGCATTACCCCTTCATTATTTTGGATGATATGTTTCCAAAAAATTACTCCACATAGTTGATATTTGATATCATTGCATAGTCATGGGATAGATCATATGAAAGAGTTGGTGGGAGCATCTGACTCCACATATTTCCATCTTCTCATGTTAACATGATCCAAATTTTCCTTATCACCAGGGGATGTCACTCATGGAAAACCAATGAATATACCTTTAGGGTCCAACATTTCATGAATGTAAATTTCATAATGAACTAGAGTTGTTTATATGGATTACAGAATTACTTATAGTCAACCATTTCCACTTGCACCCCACCTCAGAAGGATAGGTCATATGATCACTGCTATTTTTTTCATTATACCATCATTATTGGCTTCCCCCATATTAAAATAAAACTTGTTAAATGGAATGTAATCCACCATCCTAACCTTGTTCCACACTTCTATTTGATGCAGAATGAATGGGACACATCAAGAGATATTTCGAATTTCCTTTTAGAAGTTCATTTCGAGAGGGAAAATGTGGTTTTCATATTCATAGCCCCTCATGTCTGTGAATAACCAGTTGTACAATATGTGCAATGGCCCAAACACATGCAAAACCTGCCTTCAAATTTCTTATTTCTCAATGTACATGGTATAACATCTCTAGTACATGGATTTTGAAGTTGACATGGAACCATATTTATAGCATCATAGTCCTTATGAAGGTAATTGGTTGTACCCCCTATTTGTATACCTCACTGGGAGAATCCATCCACATATTATTTCCCTGATGAATCTGACCAACCTCACTCAAGGTTGGGGAAATATCATAAGGATGTAACCCCATAACTGCCATTTGCTTACGATAAGGATCTTCCATTAGGATAATTTCTTTCCCCAGTAGTAACATTGAGACATGTGTACAACCTCTTTGACAATTCCCTTGATTTATCCTTATATTAAGAATGATCCTCTACGAGGCTATTCAAAAAAAATAATTGAATAATTGCATGAAGAGGACATCTATTCTCCCAAGATTTACCTCACTAGTTCCACCATGAACCTGGTCCAGCATGACCTTTTCCAATGATGGAAACTGCTCTTAATCATCCAACACATTTTCTATGGGGATAAAATCATCATACATTTCCCCCTAAATCAAGATTCCATAGATCTGATGATTGTTCCAATGGATGATGCTAACCTCCCATTGATGTTGATGGAATGTGTCGGTCCTTTCCAACCACCTGCTCAACAACTTTGTCATAATTCAATGTATCTTGAAAAAATGGAATTGAGGATCCCATTATTCTTCTAAGAGTTCAGCCCACTTAATATCTACCTCAAATTTAGTGCCTGATGTGAATGAACTGTAGGCCAAGGACCACACATCGGTGATGTTTCTTCCATGGAGAACATCACAGCCTTAATTCCATCCATTATCTTATTTCCCCAAGCATTCCTTGTTGATCATTTAGTTATTACTTCGGGATTTCTCATCCTACAACTTTGATTCATTGATATTATTAATGTGGCTGTAGAAGAAGTTGAGTGTGATCAGTGCACGATCCTTCTATATATGGAACGCAGAAGCCCTGCTTCCTTAGTCTTTATCTAGTATTCACATGAACCAGTAGGTTTGTTCACCCCAACATGCTAAAAGGATGAAAAAATTGTCCCCCTATCCAAATAAACACAGTGGTAGTCTCTTGCACATAGGATAATACTTCATGCCCACTTATAGCTTCCCAAGTAGTGATTTTTGGTAAGAGAAGGTGTGAATTCACTACTCGAGCATGATGTTGTCTTACATTTCCTCCTTTAGAGAATCGTCCACAAGATCATCATGATAAAATCCCCAAGTACCCATTTATTACATGACTTATGTGTCTTTCAAATAAGGTTCATATATTTCATTCAAAAATCTCATTCATGATTCCCATTGTTTGTAGGTCTGAGTTATGGAAATTGTGTGGCAATGATGTAGTTCATTGTGTCTAATTCTCAAAGAAGTGTTCATAGAGAAAATGCACTGAATTCCAGTTCATGAAATAATGCTTTCACAAAGTATGGATTGTGATGGTGGTTAGCTTCATGAATATCTCATGGTAGATCTTTTCTACACCAAGTGTCGGGTTCCATTATGGGACCCCCACAGACACTATTTATATTTTACACGATCCAAAATACATGAAGAACATGGTGCTTCTAATATATGATTTTCATCTTCATGATTGAGATCAATTCATGACCTTTGCAAAAGGGAGTATGTTATCATAATCTTTTATAATTATCCTTTATTATATGAACCGCCATTCCCATCAAATCCATTTTGAGAGGGGAAGAATTTGTTGGAACTGTAATACAATCCAAATGAATTTATGATAAGGAAACATCCATTCAAAATAAAATCCAAGATCAAACACCCCATAAATAATTTTAAGTGTTTTCTTCATGAAGACCATTCATGAAGACCCCTCCCCTCCATGAGAGAATATTTACCTGATCTAATTATTTGTGTGTTTGATAGTTCTCCATGAATATGATGAGGGTTGATGTTCTACTACATGAGTCTAACCCATAAAAACCCATCGTAGAACCCAAATATTCATTGAGAACTAATTCAAATCATTAAAGAACACCCTTTCTTATAAACTACCATCTCATTATATCATTAAGGAATAGTTTCTTAACCTGTTCACTTTTGAATGTATCCCATTTCATGAGGAAGCCTAGCATTGTAAGCTAAACCAATAATGGATCACCCATGGTACTTGATCGTCACAAAATCCCCTCACATACCTTACTGAATATCAATACCTAATGTTTCAATTCAATTCCAATGGGCTATGCCCATCATGGAGGAGAAGGACCTCCAGGGAACTTGAGTCTTTTTCTTTCATTAATACTTTGATAAGTATCAATTTCTCAAGATAATACCACATCACAGGGCAAGGTGACATTGTTTTGTGAAGCCTTTACCATCATGAAACCCCTTTCCTCTAAAAATATATCATGAATTAGAAATAAAATCTCTTCGAGGCCATTTATTTATGTATCCCCTCTCTTGGGCCTGTCTATGTTGCCTCCCTTTAAGTGACACTTCATCTCAAATATTGAGTTATAAAACATTCCATTCCAATCCAAAATTGGATTAGTAACACATCATGTCCCCATGCGACCTATTCCACCTATTCCTATATACTAATATTCATCATGTGTTTCCCAATATTCCCATTTATCTTAATCTTCACAACATAGGTGCGCAAATACCTTTTTCTTCTCAGTGTAGGAACAATAATGTGGACCATGTGATCTACCACTCTTCCACAGTGGTTTAACCATAAATTAATGGATTAATACCTCTCTTAGGGGTGCATGTGATATGGTTATGTATGTACAAGGGGTTTGGTGTGAGTCCCACACATACAAGATAGATGATGTAAAACTACCAAGAACCAACATCATCATCACATGTTGTTAAACTATAGTCTTACCACATTTAATTCATATGGGATTCTCTATGTGAACACATCATGGGTGGCCACCATCTACCACCACCAGCCACAAGAATCATATTCAGGGAATATTCTATGGGTAATCCCAATAAAGCACTCACATTTCGAGTATCTTTAATACATAGGTTCTTCATTCCTTTGATAAGATTCTCCATGTACTACTCAGAAGGAATGCGATATTCATCACAAATAATTAGATCCTCTCCATATTGAATGGAATCCTCCTATGGTAGTATTCATGCATAATACCCAAACTAATCTCCCTATGGGGAATCTTTTGTAACATGAACATTAGGTTGAAAACATCATCTTATTTCCCACACTGAGCATGGATCTCATGGGATTAGAGGTTAGCATTGACAGTGACATCCATTATCCACCTTCCAATGTGCATCCCTTCTAGAGTAATCCCCAACCATACATGATCCATGGGATTCACCTAAGTGTAAACCCCAAAAACATCACATCCCCTCAATGTGAATCCTTTATGCTTGTTCCCAGATAATGTGATCCATTTTGTGGGCCTCCAACTCATGTGTAACTCCTTATTCTATTTTCTGAGCTATGTATGACTTTATTCCCATGCTACTAGTATACATTAGAATCCTCATCAAGGTCCATGTCCACTATTTCATTCATTCCATCCTTTCCATACACACCCATGATTCCATATACATCGACCATGAGTGTCCCCGCCCCACCACAACCCTGTGAGATCATGAAACCCACCCTGAAATCATCTATTTTAATCCTCATTAACTTCAACAAATCTCCTAAAACACATGGGTAGATCAATGTCTAATTCCCCACAAAAATCCAACAAAGATAAATCTCTTTTTGAAGGGAATATTACATGGCTATGCCACACACCATCCCTCATCAACTCATCTTTCATGAATGATCATCCTTACATAATGACATTAAACGTCATTGACTATTCTGGTCACATGTCCTTAATCTATGGAACATAACTACAATGGTTTTGATACATATATTTTGTGTGTTGTACACATGATGCCTCTCTGTGGTTCAATACAAACGAATTGTAAATTTTGGTTCCATCCTCCTTGGGGAGAACCTCCATGATCCACATCCATGGATGTCCTAATCAACCTTCATGGTGTGACATATCATTTTTCTATGGAATAACTATTGAATCCACCTCTATATGGATTTCTGATCCATCCAACTAGTACAAAAATTAGATTATCCTCCTAGGGATGTACTACCTTGATCTTCATTTGCGTGGAATTTTGATCAGTTCCCTCAGTCTCCAAAATTCATTGAACTTATGACCCCAAATAGATATATCATGATAAGCATGGGATAGCTGAGGTGAAACCCATGGAATAAATGTGCCTATGGAATATACTACCTTATATGAAAACATGAGATTCTTGAGGTGAACACCTTGGAGGATATGTCATTGCCATCATATACCTCGTGTATGACATGAGATGTCTTGGTTTTTCTCCCTAAAGTTTCCCCTATAATATGGAATTCCATGAGGAAGAATGTAGGTCACCAATGTTCCCAGCATACAGGCGTACCAATGATTCCTAACGTGGATAGTCTCCTGAACGAATGTTCCTGCACTGTCAAGAGTCATTGGAATTCCAATCTTCAGTAGTGTAATTAAACATCATCCATAAAGAGATGGCCCTTGGATGGAGATTCATGTAGATTACTTAATCTTTGAGGAATACACATACTAGGAGACATGTTCCAAGGTGGAATATGTGGAAGGAGGAATAAACATCCCATCATCCAATTACAATCAAGGAAAAGGGATCACTGTTGAAAGTGATGAATGCTTTCCACCTATAGAAATCGAGAAAGAGAAGTAAAAATCAACATCATTGAACAATAACATGCATGCAAGAACCCCCTGAAGAATGTTTAAAAATTATATATATGTCATCCATGTGATGTGGTGTAGAAAAATGAATCACAATGCTTCATGGGGGTATTAGTCCACAGGTACACACGAAAGATGTTATCATTTTGTAGTGCATATAATGGTAAGAAATAAAATTATATATTGTCTTTTTGAATGAAAAATATTCTATAAAAATATTATATTAATATTAATTCAATAATTACAAACTGTCTTTAGAGAAGGATAAGGTAGATGAATTTTATCGATTTGCGATGTAGTAGTCTACTGTACAAAAGAATGATGAATTGATCTCCCATTTGATGGATGTTAGAGAAGTATACATGTTAATAATTTAACATAAAAACATATCAATATATGGAATATAATAATTTTGTCATTTTATCATGGTATAATAGAAATTTATAGAGTTTAATATGAAATAAATCTAAAATATAAAGTTAAGAATTATGCATCTTCTTTGGAAAAAAATCTTTCATTAACACATTATGCCAACTATATTTGATGATATTCATATTAAAAAGACTATATAATTATGCTGTTGATTATATATGCTTAATGTAACTAGTATTGGCTGATCCAATTAGGTTATTCAGTGTTTTGATTATGTGTCGAAATACTCTCTTAAATGTGTTTTTGAACATGTTTTGGTTACATTTTCACCCTTATCATTTGGTTTTAACCCAATATCAACCCTTCATAATCGTACAATGACAAGACGTATTTATAATACTTCAAGTTAAACATAGTAAATAGAAATGGTAGAATGCCCATAAATGAACCATTGTTCATATTTTAAAACTTATAATAATAAAATTTCATATCTTATATTTTTTAGGAATTTAATATTAGTTAATGAAATGTTATTTATTATAAAATATCAATAATGTCAATTTTTAGAACAATTAATTACGTTGAACTTAATATTATCTTGTAAAATATAAAAGTTGAACCAAATATTTGATTATATCTCCAACAAGTCACGGTAATATTTAAAATTCATTGATCATACCATTTTTCTAAAATTATATTTTTTTAATATTTTTAATAGATTTTCTTTGATTATTTCCATTAGTTAATTAATTACACCGTTAGTGTTTTGCAAGCATGTATTATAATATTTAATTGCTAAAAATTAAAAAAATAACATGCTGAATATAATGTTTTATACATAAAATAATTATCATAATAAATGATATCCTTAGGATAAAATCATATTAAATATATTACACAATAAAACTAAGATTGCGACTGGTTTGAAATTTCATTATATAAAATATTTTAAAAGTAGTAATCTCATCAATGTGGCCTCAAAAGATCATATATTAGACACATGGATGATTATGGTCAAGATATAGTCATAAAATAAGATTTTTCTAGGTGTTTCAATAATTTAATGGGTCTCATCATTTTATTTATAGTCTTAATTACTCGATTTACTTTTTACCATGTTGATAAAAATTATTAAGGCTACTATTTATATTAAAAAAATATTAAGGATAAATATTTACTAAATTTTGTCCAAATGATTATAAAATAATTATTTCAAATGTAAAAAAAAAATAAGTTTCATTATTTCAATTAATATAAAATTGGAATAACACAGTAAAACATAGCATTTCAGATAAATGACCATGTAATATAAAATATATTTCGACTATATTCAAGTATAAATTACATTGAAAAACAATTGAATTATTTTAAAATAATTAAAATTTAAAAAAAATGAAAATCATAATTTTAAATAATAAAACAAATTAAGTTAAAATACCATTTCAAATAAAAATTAGTATATTTAACTATTTATTGAAAAACAAAAAATTTTAGAAAAAATTATATAATTCATCGTACAATTTTTTTGATATGAAGAATTGTGAAATTATTTTTTTATTATAAATTTTATAAAATGGAGAAATTTAAAATTTTCCCATATTAAATGGAATAAAATTCATTAGTGAAGAAAATATATTTTTGAAAAAAAAATAAATGATTATTTTATAATAATTTCCCGATTAATTTATAATTATGTCGACCTTAATATTGATTTCATTAATAATTTAATCCTATTAATTATTGAAAATTTTACGACTACGTTATAAAGGTCCCATTCATATTATAATATTTCCTTGTTTTCTCAAGCTCAATGTTTTGTATCTTGTGCACTGTAGAAATAATTTGAAAAATATTGGAATATTACATTTCCTCTTGATGTATTGGTTAGTCTCATGAGTCAAACATGATTGGTATTTGGATGATGCCTTACCAATTTTTTTGGATATCTACGAATAAGGCCTCGATGATTTTTTTAGATGTATAACATTATGTATTCAATCATTACGAATTTGGTTTTTGATATAACAGGTGATATATAATTGATTGTTTCGATGTATTTTTTTGATTCATCGAAGAACACACCTTACGTGCTACCACGATTGTCTTCTCTGAATCATCTTTCTATTGCTCTAGCTAGGGTGTCTACTCCAGATCCTCCTAGTGAGCCACCTCATCTTAGGCCTCCGAGTACCCCCTCTTTCTAGAATGTCTTATGCCATAACTCTGTCAACCAGAAGGGGAATGAGATTGTCTGATGTTAAAGTTTTATTCTTATCATTCAACTAAATGACTTCCTTCATTCTCTGTCTAGGTGGATGATTTATTCTTTTCTTCTGATAATATTTCATAGAAGCTAGTTTTGATGTTTCAAAATGATAAACCTCTCTTTCATATTTTTCAGTTCTTTCCTAGCATGTGGAACTTGGATTCCATGTCTAGGGTTTCAGTATTGGACCGAAAGGCCATCAGTATTATGCTATCCTCATAGAATGACATTATTTTTTCTTGTTATAATGCCCCCAGATTAGTTGTATGGTAGAGGTTCTACCATCTCTGTTGATCTATTGATGCCCATATGGGTAGTGATTCACTCATGGTTTATGTGTAGATATAACTTTTATGTATGCCTCTACACTTCATGTCACCTAATTTCCTTCAAGGTATTTGAGACTCCTCATCCTTCTTCTTCCATATGGATAAGAGATCTCTACACCTTAATGATTCAGTGATAGACATAATTTGTGTAGATATAGAGCTTACATATCCTATTCCTTCAAAAAATTTACTAAGAGGGTTGTGATGGATGATTGTCCTCATGCACTATTTTAACCCAACCCACCACATTTCTACTTGAGATTCCTTCTCCAAGGGAACACTACATAAGAATGTCAAAAGTCTTTTGAGGAGTACACTCATGTGTAGGTGGTTTCTTCACTCCCTTTTATATCCCCTATTGTGGTCTTTTCTTGTCGGTATATTATTCATTTTCTAGGGCCCGATGCTCGGGGGATGAAATTCCTACTATCCGTCTCACCCTTGCAAGGAAGCCTCCACCTATTCTATGCTCAAATTTTTGGTGGATTCAGTTCTGTCTTTCCATGAACAGGTTTTTCTATGCCAGTACACACCATATATTTAATATTCAAGAATGGTTAGTGCTATAGAGTTCTTCTTAGTATTCTCAGGGAAACATAATCCTCTAATACCCTTTTCTTTACATGGACATATCATCATGGATATTAATCTAGGGGATTGTATTGAAAACCTATTTAATCATTATTCTCCAGTGATCTACTCCCCCCCAATGGGTGGAGATGTGATAATCCCAGACCCTCCACCACTGAGTAGATTCCCTTCTACTCAGAATGCTTTTCTGATAAAAAATCATCCATTACATGTGTATTTATCTTTTTCTAATAGAACAAAGACATGTTCTCCATCAAAATATGAATCTAGAAACCAGTTTTCTAATAAATCTAAGAGATATGAGTTTGGGTCTAGTTCTATAATCCATTCCAGTATTGATTAATATTATCCTATGGAATTTTAATGTCTTGGGTTCATGGGTAAAATCAGAGATTATTTCCAATTAATTATTCTTTCACTCTATTTAATTTGTTGATGTCCTTGAACCTAAAAAGGATTCATAAAAAATCATGTTCTTTTCATAGTGTATGAGAGCATTTGTATTTATTCATGGTTCTCCAGCCAACTCTCACATTGGGGTGTTTTAAAAATCAAGATTCACAGTGGATATGGTTTTTCTATCTAAGAATATCATTAATTTCACAATTCTGGTGGGAGATACAGAGGTTTTTTCTTTCAGTTTTCTTTGTTATGTGTGATGCTCATAATATTGAACCCTTATTCAATCATCTATGTCCCTTTAACCGGGGAGATACACCATGGATATTCAGTGAGGATTTCAACATTTGTGAATAGTATTGATGAGAAAAAAGGACCAGGGACATTCCCAATAAGAGTCATATATGATTTTTCGTTGTTCATGGATTATAATGGTCGTATGAATTCTAGTTTCTCAGGTGATCCATTTACGTAGTGCAATAACTAGTGATGAAATATGAAATCTTGGAGTCAACTGGATAGATTTTAAGTGAAAAGAGCTTCTATCATGGCTTTCCTATATATCAAATTCCTTCATCTAGTGTGTAGAATCTCATAACACACACACCTTAATGTTTCAATGGCCACCCAAGGTAGCATAGCTCTACCCTTTCAATATATTTCTTCCTAGGAATAGGATTCATTATTTCATGATATAGTACAGAGCTCATGGGATCCTCTTGGTAGAGGAAACCCCTAGGTCAGTATTCACAAAAAAATTATGGATAATGAATCGTCTTCATTCTTGGCTCAATGATCTTCCATCCTCTGAGGCTATTCTATAGAATATCAGCAGAGAAATTAATTAATTTGATTCAGTTCTTGAATATTCATGGGATGATATGGCTTTTGTGGTGCATCAGAGAGAAAAAGACCTACTTCCAATTTTTTTGAAGTATACTTTTTTTTTGGAGATCAATCCTTGATAAAATGGATTTCTGAAGGTGATTATAAAACGGAATGTTTTCCCACATGTATCAATGAAAAACACAAACTTTCTAGTCCTAATATGTTAATTTTTTATGGTTCCCATTAAAATAACAGAGATGTAATAGGGAGATTGGATAAAATTTATTTCAATTTATTGTAGGATAATCTAAGTACTCTCATGGGGGGTGTCTAACGAAGATTCCCTTTGGTCATATTTGATGTTATTCCCTACTCGGTGTCAGAAGAAGTTAACATTTTAATCCAATATTCCCTATATGAGGATGAAATCTGTAAGGTAGTTTGGTCTATTAATCATGTCGGTTCCCATATTTTATAAATTTTCCCAACCACCTTCTAAAGAGAAGCCTGGGGTATGGTGAAATAAAGTGTAATAAGTGTTGAGGAAGGCTTATTTAGAAGAGGTAATGTTCCCTGGGTGGCATGTGAAACCAAACTAGTGTTAGTTTCCAAAGTCAAGTCTCCCACTTCTTTGAATCAATATTTTCCTATTAGTCATTGAAATGTTCCTTATTATGTTTTTTCAATCATTCTAAACTCATGATTTCCCCCCTCACTCCCAGGTTGAGTAACTTTATGACAACATGGTTTTGTTGAAGGCAGATCTATTCAAGGGGTTATTGTAATAGCCTAGGAAATTACCAATGAAATCAATTTGAGATATCTAGGTAGCAATGTTTTTATTCATCATGGAATGAGTATATCTTATGATATAATGGAATGGAGTTTTATCATCAGGGTTCTTGAATTCATGGATTTCTATTCGTGGGTTATGGACCATCTTTTTTGATGCTTTAGTTCTCCATAAATTACCACTTCCTTTATGGGAATGCAATTTTTTCATTCAAGTATATCATAGGATTGCGATGGGGGGGGGGGGGAATTTCCCCTCTATATTAATCATTTCCCAAGATGATCTTAGTAATTATCTTAGTCATTGATTTTTTGTTGGAAAAGTGTCCCCCTACTACAATATTCTCTCCTTTGGGGGTATTTATCTCATGATGATTTCATACGATACTATCATTTTTGTCAATGGTACTATATGTTCTATTCTTTGGGTTGATAAGGCTCTTGTGATTTACTATGGGTGGAGCAGTCATGTTGTTAATAATGAGAAGTGTCTTTTATTTTCCCCCACAAAATTCCTATAGAGTTAATCTAGAATTATGTATTCTTTTCTTGGCATGTACAAAGGCTCTTTTTAGATTATGTACCTGGGTGCTCTAATTTCCCCTAATGAACACCTTATTAGAAACATAGATATTTTTAATGATAAAATACCTGAAGGCATCCTAAATTCGAATAATATATTTTTCTATTTTGGTGGGAGAATTACATTGATCAACTCAGTTCTGTATTCTATACCCATGCATATTTTATATAGTCTCATGGTTCCAAATAAATAGATATCTAATATTGAATATACATTGTCCTATTTCATATGGGTTGGCCACCTATAGAATAATTGTCATTAGAATTATTTTAATAAGTTGTCTAAGCCTCTTATAGAAGGGGGTCTTATCTTGAGGAGTGTTTCTAGATCCATGAATGGTCTTTACTCCATTATTCAGTAGATGTTACATGAGGGGAGATGTTTATGGGGGTAGCACATGCAATATACTTATAGTCTTGAGGGGATCTATTCTATATGTAAAGGTTATAGAATTTTTATGATAATCCAACCATATATTCCTCTCCTTCACCTTCTAACTCGATGGATTGTTGGAAAATGGATCATTAGTTATTGAATCATAACTAGTCAGGGTCAATTCTAGGATTCCCAAGCTGTCCCTCTCTATCCATTTCTTTCAAAGAGGCTTCTGATTACCATATTTTTATTTTAACAACTTTGGATGATGATTATAAAAACATTTTTTACATCATGGTGTTATCTAGTTACCTCGACATGTTTGTATTCATGGGCACAACTTTAGGTACGTTCCCTATCACAGGATTCATTAGAATTCAATATAAAGATTCACTTAAGGACAATTTGGGATGATCTTATATGGTGTAAAACTATTCCTTCCAAATTTATGTTTTTTATCTAGCACGTTCGGTATGGTTCATTTCCCTCTGATAAAAATTTCTAGAAAATTGGAGTTAGTATGACTTAAAAATTTTGATGTTGTAGAGAGCTATGAACCAAATATGTAAAGAACCTCTTCTTAAACAGTAACTGGGATATGGCCATATGAAGCTCCTTCAGACAACTTATATGATAGTTTTATTTTGTTTAATCAGTGGACATCTTCCTTCATTAGTGATTCCTAGAGTTGGATAGATCATGTATGGAATGGATGGATAGAGATGTTATTTTACTGTAAGATGTTGGATTCTCTAGACCTTTATGAATGACGTGTGGAACATTAATGAAGCTCTATCCCATATAGGATTCAATTTCAAAATACACAACCTCATTTTAGATTCCAACTGGCTGGATTAAAGTTTAGAGTCTGCCTCTTCTTTTTGAACTCTCCTGCCCTAGTATTCCTCCTCCTATTTAGATCCTCTTTCTCAGGGTTCTTGGGTTAGTTGGAAGGTACCCCATTTGAGGATCAATAAGATTACAAATGGATTGGGTTACATTAGAACTGTGTGTAGGGTGGAGTTATTGTAGACAATACTATTTTAGTGATCACAACTTTTTCAACCATATTGGGTCTTCATGATTCTATTCATGTGGAGGCCCATACCATGCTTTCCAATCATCCATCTTTGAAATTAGAGGAGCATACATATCATGGAGATTGAGACTGACTCACTTTGTCTCTATAATACATGTCCAGGTAAGGGTCTAGTCTATGGACCATTTTTTACTCCATCAGACACTGCAAGAGTATTAGAAATGATCATATATCCATTATTCTTGCTTTTATTAAGGGTAATGTTGTGGTAGACTATATAGATTCTATTGCATCTCAAAATGATCAGTATATTATTTTTTACAATCCTAGATCCATCTCTCAAAGGGACTAAAATGTTTTCTAAAATATGCTCATGGAATTCACTAGTTCAGACCTCCATAATTTTTTCTTGTAGGATATTCATCTATTTCTTCATTAATAAAAATAAAATACATTTGTGGTGGTGGATATACCCTTTTATTATTAAATTATATAGAATATCCATGTCTATGTTTCAATCTAATGTAATCATTTATATGAAATTATTTGATCATCCATTATTACTACCATATTATGCTTAAGTAATTGAATCAATGAAATGTTTTTTCGTTACTTAATTTTTAATTTTGATTATTCCATATTTGTCAAAGATAACTTATATTTTAATATTACCCTTACTGAGCATATAATATCTCCAATTTATGATGTTTTGTTTTTCTTAGGATACTAGGTAGTGTATTACAACTAATATATAGGGATATGATAAAGTAAATAGTGGTGTACTCAAAGAAAATACTATATTGTATTTTATGATTTAAATTTTAATGTGAGATTGAAATATGTATCTATTTTACTAAGAGTTCTAAACTATTCATTCCTTCAAGATGTGTTACCCTATATCTGGTGAAAATATAAAAATGTTAGAACCAAATAAAGGCTACTAGTTTTAATTTCTCTATTGTTGGTTTTAGGTAATGTTTAGTAGTAACATTAGGAATATGATTTATGATGGCATTAATTAAAGAACACAACCGTATGATACACACTGATGATTAATATAGAAGAAAAATCACAATGTTCCAGTAAGTTAATTATTATGTGGTTTTCAATGAAACAAAAATCCATTACTAGATACTACACGTGGATATGGCTATGAAAAATATGTATCTAATGGTAATAAACTCAAAAAAGGTGAAATGGGATCGACTCAAACTCTACTTTGTACAAGATAGGAGGAATTAAGAGGCACCTAGTTTAAACCTCCTTAGGGATATGTTTGGGTAAATTCAAAGTTTAATTAAAAATCATTATGAAGTATTTGAATAAATTTTTATCATCTTAATCCATTATAAATGAATCCAAGTTTATGATTATGATATTATTTATGTATAAAATTATTAATTTATGTTTTGTGTTTTACTAGCTATTGAATTATACACAAGGAATAATAATTTTATGGTTAAATATTGTTCATTTTGTTGCATATAAATGGTTCCTAGTAGAAGAAATGTTAACTGTATCATGGAAAATACCACATGTAGGGATTACCCCTGTGTAAGATAATGATGTAGAAGTTGGAGTTGTAACTAGAATTGATGAAATAGTAACCACATGTGGAAAACTGACCCATGTTGTGAACAATATCCTTGACTGTATGGACTATCTAATTGATATACCATGTGGTGTAATAGTGTTATACCATTTTATTCATTAGAAACACCCCATAAGTCAATGGGATTAAACTCCATATGTAGTTGAGTAATGGATAAGTTCTTATAATATATATTTATCCCTCTCGGAAGAAATGACATTGAGATGTTTGTTAGGGAAATTTATTTTCTGACAGGGGATGAGAATTAATGGTTTTTATTAATTCAAAACACTAGAAAGGATGAGTTAATCAAAAACATATATTGAATGGAATTTATATTACTATTCTTAGAAAAATATAGTTATCATGTGAAATGATCATATAGAGAAAGACCATACCCGAGTCTAATAATAAAGGAAGATAAAAATGTTTCTATGTAGGAATCCTAAATTATAGGGTAAGCACGACATGTTATATACTACCAAAATAATACATAGGTTAATATTTATCATTTATTTAATGAGTGTAATTTTATTTTATGAACTGAACTAGTCTTTGGAAGATTCTAATTATACGAGGATGTAATATCATATTTTTTCAAGATAGAGAAACAATTATCCATGTACTATAGATTCAATTGGAATATTGAGAATAAGAGTATTGAAGAGTAAAAAATTTATAGGGGAACAATGTAAAGAAGGATTTTTCAAGCCAAAATTCATGTAGACGGAAACAACATAGTATGTTCATAAAAGGAAAAATGGTTTTCTCCAAGAGTGGAGAAAAAATTCACCCTGATCCTGATTGAAATGGAAAGAATGAATTTTCAAATGTGAAATGCATCAACAATATGGGGATGTGGAACTATGAAAATAAATATACAAAAATCAATGAAGTAAACAACAAAATACGATATGGGGTAAAGGTCAAGATTATGTTGTTATAATAGACTATGTGGAATGATTATGGTTCTTGTGTTTGGATTATAGAATTATGTTATGGAGGTATTTTATCAAATACATTCTTCTTATAAGAATTATGAAATTTATAAGGATTGCAATGTAGTATTTTTTTAATGATTTGTGTCTTAACCCGTCCTAGTGGGGCCATGAAATGACTCACCATGCCCGACTCCAATAGGCCATGGGTTGGTGACTAGCAACGAGAAGGCTAATTACTAACATGGGAGGCACTGCCTAAGTACCTATAAACACACACACAGCTCCAATCCCACAAATGCTCAAAGTAAAAAACCACTAAGGAACAAATTCATGCATACAAAAAAACCCAACAAACGGAGCACAACATAATGTAATTTTCAGAAAGAAAACTGGTCCGGAATACATGCCCACCAAAAACAAGAGTCAGAAAACTGAAATGTCCAACCTGTAAACATAAAGAGGTACTGGGACTGTATATTGTATCCATAAGAACACCTTGGACTATAGGGAAGTCAGAAAGCTCGGTCCTGTCCTGGTCCACCCTGGACTCTGTCAAAAGGCTGCTCATCTGCATAAGACACTACACATTTGGGAAAAGCCCGTGCAGGGGTGAGTATAACAATACTCAGTAGGAGACCTTGAAAATCACAGAGAAATATAAAAAGTAAAGGTACAGTAAGCTCTACACAGTATATGTCTATAGAACATACAGAATGAGAAACACAATCCAGATATACTCAAAACCAAAACCCGCGGTCTTGAGGCAAGTCAAACAACAACATACCCCCGCATGGGATTCAGATCGAAGATTCCATGAAGCACCCATTTTGGGAGAACACACACCTTGAGTATTTTAGCTCTGAAGTAATCCATCTGAGAAGTACTGTTCTTTAGTAAACGTCACGAGAGGTAGATACAATCATTACAGGAGACACACTCTAGAGTGGTAAGATCACGATAGACAGATACACTCATTTTGGTAGACACGCTCCTTAGTGAGAAAGATCATGATACACAGATGAGGATCACTACCAGGGCCATGGTAGATACCGCGACTCATCCGGATTAACCAGCTATGGAGAAGATCAATACCCAGTAGAGTTGGTTATGTCGATGTCTGACTCTACCTAGGGAGAAGAATGGATAAGTGATCTCGTTCCGGGCCTCTCAGAGGAATGCCTTACTCTTTCAAAGAAATTCCTACTAAAGGGATAATATTCCTATAAAAAGAAATGGTGCCTGAACTTTAGGGGAATGAGAAGAAGGGGCACTGACCCAATGAAACATGTCCAAGATACGGTGGACAAGATGACCAAGCCATTTTCCAAAAAGTACACTGCATGATGAAAAGTCACACATCATGTATTTTGACCCAGGGTACTTCCCATGTATAATGGCCCATGTCATAAGGTTGGTAAAGTAGGAAAGGTCAGTACACGATGTGTGGTATGGACTACATGGTGTGTTTGAGTAACTGGGGCCAGCTCCGTGTATGATGGCCATGTGCCCATACACAGCCTCAACCCATGTATGCCAACCCGTGTAATCGGTAGAAGGGGTGACCCACATTTCAGGCCTCACTTGGCCGTTTGGTGGAGTACATGGAGTTTACTCCATCTCGTGTCCATGTATCCTCTGGATACATGCCTAGTCCTGCGTAGTTGCCTCTGCCATGCCGCGTAGGGTTTACACGCCGTGTTTCGAAACCATGTAGTCCATCTCGTGTCAGTGTATTTCCTAGAATAAATGCCAAGCCTCGAGGAAGGTCCAAAATTTCGTGTTACCAAGGTCACACGCCGTGTGATACCTATATGATGCCCAAAACCTTAGCCGCCAATGAGCCGGTCCACACGGTGTGTTCTTCAGGATACACACCGTGTATTCTGGAAATTTCCAGAATCATAGGCATTCGCTGCCGTGCCTTCCAAGCTACCACGTTCGTCGATCCATCTATCCGATCACCATGAAACTCATGGGTTTTGGTCACCCTGACACCACTAAGCTGATTCCATTGTTTTTGGGCCTCTGATCTGTCCTGAAAATACGTAACGATCCACCGGTGCGAAGAACACTCTAAGAATGGTCCTTCCCAATCTGGTTTGATTCGTCATCCTCTATCGTCGTCGCACCACTGTAAGGTCTCCGTGACACCGATCAACAATTTGGGATCATTGAATTTTAAAAAGGATGTGCAACGCACCGTTGTTCCTCACCACATGAAGAACGAGAAGAACACATGAAGAAAGGAAAAAGGGGAAGAAATCCAATAAACAAAATCGAGGAACGAACCTCCACCATTGTTTGTCATGAAATTAATCCACTCCCATTAGTATTCTTGAAATGGAGAAGGATCAAAACAATAAACAATAATCATGGATTGATCCCCCAAAACATCCCAACAGAACCCTCCCACACGAACGCACGAATCCGCGGATCAACTTGTCGGTGGTTGACCCGTGTTTGTCATTTAAATCAAAAAAGGGGAAGAAAAATTTAAATAACAACCCCTACCTTGATCTAGTTGAAGAGTGATCGCCGCGTCACGTTCATCGGTAGAATTATTCAAATCTGAGAGGAATCGATTTCTCGCGTCATCATCATCCACTGACGAGTCCCCTTCCTCCAAGCTCCAAGAGGCTCTCTCTTCCTTTCTCTCTCAATTCACAGGGTTGTGGGGATAACCCTGTGAACTTTCCATAAGAATGAATTTACAAGGGAGGATTAGGTTGCGGCGTAAAAATTGAAACATTTAAAAATAATAAAACAAATTATTAATTTTTTAATTTCTTATCTAGTGCTTCCTTTTAAAATACCCAAAAACTAACATTTGTATCCAACCCGCACTGGTCGATGTTAGGCCACGCCTAAGTTAAAGTCATTGATATGAACGCAATGGTGCCCTCATATTTCTTATCTAGGTACCCATTTAAATGATATTCCACTTTTTCCGGAAAACCACTCATGCACGCTTTTTAAAATTTTAATTTATTTCAAACATTTATTCTGGGCACTCCAGGCCTCACAATCACACACCCTCAAAAGCTCTGTTCTCAAAATAATTCCATATAATTTTAAAAATAATACATGGAAAATCCGAGACATTACATTCTCCACACCTTGGGGATTTACTTCCCCAAAAAGCCAAAACACAGCCACTGAAAAAGATGTCGGTACTGGGCATAGATCTGAGCCTCCCGCTCCAACGCGCTCTCTTGAAGATTCCCATGCTGCCACCGAACGCGCACAATGGGGATTGATCGCCCACAAAGGATCATCTATTGTTGAACCTTGAGATCTATAGGGTACTCAGCAAAGGTCACTCCATCATAAATTTCAAGCTCTCCCTAGTCGATGACAAGCGATGGGTCATGCACATACGTCATCAGGTGTGACACATGGAAGACATCATGTACCCAATGAAACTGTGGAAGTAGATCTAGGAGGTACTCCACATCACCAACTCTATACAGTATCTGGAAAGGTTGTATGAATATCGAAGATAGATTTCCACCTCGTCCAAAACTCTATAACCCTTGTTGAGGTGAGACCCAAAAAAATGACGTGGTCTCCCCCCTCAAACTCATTTGGTCACTATCGCCTGTCAAAATAAGACTTCTGCAGGCTCTATGTATTCTTCATCCACTCCTAGATGATATCCACCCTCTCAGTGGTAGCTCGCTCCAACTTTGGACCCATGAGTGCTATCTCTTAGGGTTCGGTCCATCAAAGCAGTGATAGGTAGGGTCTCCCATATAAAT